>CM040468.1:1324614-1372542 GCA_022758105.1 Pangasianodon gigas | reverse complement strand
ACATAAGAGACACTTTTCAGATAAAAACATAATGAAGGCTGCTGGGTTTCGCTGCAGAAATAAGAAGCGAGTCGACAGTCAAAGTCTCCAGAAGAACTGTGGCTGCTTCTGCAAGATGCTCAGTAACACTTACAGCTCTTTTTTTTTAATAGCGAAGGATTGTCACATCAAATACACACTTTGTTTCATTTATTACTGTTTACTGCTCTTTGTAGTATTTTTTTAAAATGTAGAAACATTTAATTACCTTATTTTTGAAGGAATCTTTGCTCTACAGCATTTCTATGCATGTGCCTAAGACTTGCACAGAACTGTGTGTGTGTGTATATATATATATATATATATACACACACACAATGCTGCTAGAAAGTTTGTGAACCCATTACAATTTTCTGTATTTCTGCATAAATCTCACCTGAAATGTGATCAGATCTTCATCTAAGGGTTCAAAAAAGGCACTGTGTGTATACATGTTTCTTTGTGTATGTATATACACTTATCCTTATCTGTACACAAAGTGTTGGCATAGATGTGTGCTGATTCTGTTTGCGAGTGATTGTGAGAAGCCTGTAACACCTGTTAGAATTGTAGAGTATAACTGAGCAGTGGGACCTGGCAGCCCTGAGACAGTAAAGATTTTAGTGTTTTCCAAATCAAAGGTATATCACAGCTATGTAGTGGATGCATGACTGTCTGAAATTGATCTTCCTGATGTACATGCAAGTTTACAGTGTTGTGTGTTATAATCGTGCCACTTTGTCGGTTCAGGTGTAACACCAGACTCCTTTTGGTTTCAGTGAAAATGTACAACACTCAAGAGGTACAAGAGGTAAACATGTGCATGATGTTATGTGGCAATTATGAAGTCTGCAATGTAAATCATCGTTTCAGTTGTCCCGGCTCTTCCTTACCTTTCCTGTTAGTTTCACTAAATAATATGTTACACGATTTTCAGAAAGACTGAATAATAAATAATCTTTCAGAATAGGATTTCATAAAACAAGTCATACAGTAATCATGTAATGAATGATATATGTAGCTACATTACAGTGTAATTACAATTCACATGCACATGTGTAAAAATCTGAAAATGCATTTATAAGATGAATTTAATTCACAGGAAATAAACTGGAAAACTGATGCTATAAAGTTTACACAAATCCTGTTTTACACCAAGAGCAGTATGAAGAACCCATCTTCTTCTAAAATCAGATGCTCTTGGTCCAGTCAGCCAATGGCGTCGTTTGTGGGCGGTCCTAAGGGGGTGAAAGACAGAGCCAATGAGAATGAGGATTTTCGCACACAACGTGAACGTGGCGCGCATGCGCGTTCCTGTTCTACATGCTCAGGGTGAGAGGGTGGGAGGGAGAGAGAGAGAGAGAGAAAGAGAGATAGAAACCGCTGCATTGAAGTCATCTGTTGTAATTTAACGCTGAACGACAGTGACACAGAAGACTCATCAGTTTAATAATTAATTTTCGTGACTGTAGCTGTGTTTCTTTCATGAAAGCTGTGAATTAAAGCTTCTTCTGGAATAGAGAGAGTGAAGTTCATCAGTCCTGCCATCTTTCTAACACACATCCGTGAGTATGCTTTATCATTTATTATTTATTTTCTGGTCTGTGTCTGAGCATTAAAATTCATCCTTTAAAAAAAAACATTTTCAGATGCATTAGCTCAGAATGGAGTCATGCAATCATGCATCAGTTTTATGCAAGCATGTGTCAACATCTATGACAACAATTCTTTCATCTTAGGACATATTTACTAACTGTAGTGAAAGAAGCAAGAAATGCACACTGTAAAAAAAAAACAACAACCTGACAGTAATGGACTTGCAGCAGAGGACTGAAAATTTACAATCAATAATAGTAAGAACATATTTACAGTAAAGTACTGTTTCCAGTAATATACTGTACATATAAAATAAAACATAACAGTCAGTGCATTCAGTGCATTCAGTGCATTATTTAAAGCCACTTACAATTCAGGAAGGAAGCTTAAAGGTCTTGCTCGAGGACCGAACCATGTCCGCTTGGTGATGCATGGATTTAAAATGTCAGATATCCCATTATGCATTGCATTTTTTTGCTGTTTTACTGTAAATCAATCTACTACTCTAATTCCTCATTTATAGGACAGTCCTAAATAACACTTTAAGCACGGACCCGCTGATGATTCCTGTAAGTTCTCAGATGCATACAGGTCTGGTATTTATTAAGATTGCACTTGTTTTGCAGATCATGGCTTTACTCCAGACGTTTTTGAAGTTGCGAGGGTCTGCGCAGTCTGTGACTCGGGCCTGGGGTTGTGCACCTGTGATGGTTGGAAGCAAAAGATGCCAACACACAGCACCGCAGGATACTTGTAACTGGCAGCTGCTAGACGACTGCTTTGGTACGTGGTTTTCACTTGCAGTTAATGTTTGTTACACAGCTCAACTCTTGAAGTCGTTGCTCATGTGGTTGCTGTAAAAACAAGTTCTCACTTTTAAGTAAGGAATAACACACATTGGGTTGTGCTGTTCTACCAAAATAATCCCCTCTGCGGTGGTGTGATATGTTACCACCCCGTAGTGGATTCATTTCACATAACAACAATAACAAGTGTGTTATTCCGCTTTTCTTAGTTTTTAATGTATTAATGAACAACTCATCACACATTTGAACTGTTTATTGATGCATTTAATGTTATGGAAAGTCCACAAGACAATTTACTTCCTGTTCTCACTCACGTTATAACAGCTATAAACAGTCCCGAAGACTCTCTTGTGTGAGAAAACCTGAAAAGTTTTCTCACACAGCACACATTTTAAAAATCTGTTTATTATTAGGCTTAAAACATCTCTGTAAAAGTCCCTGTGAATCAGCTGTTAATACAGAAATGATAACGTATTAGAATGAGTTTATCATTTATAGTATATTACAGCTAGAACTACAGAGGTGAGGTTATAGAAAATTAATTCACACTTTCTTTATGGTTTAAAGACATTTAAGTCAATAACTTCCTAAATGTCTGTTGTTTTTTAGAATTATGAAATGACATCTTGTCTCAATCTGCAGAACTCCGTTATGGTGGTCTTGTGATGCACTTCAACTACGTGTGGCTGAGGGATCACTGCCGCTCTGCCTCGTGCTACAACTCTAAAACCAACCAGCGCAACTTAGACACCGGCAGCATTGACCTGGACATCCGGCCCACGAAGACCCGGGTGGACGAGGAGAATCTCTTCCTTACATGTAAATCCCAGTGTGACTGTGCTGAGTTAAACTGTGGTCTTGTTCTTTTATTTGAACAAGACATGCAGGCCAACATGTTTTCCTTTAAGTATAAAGATCTTTCCTTAATATTTTACCAGACTTAAAAGCTTATTGTGTAAGACTCCACACTACTTCTTTGTTATCATAGTCTTTTTCTCTAGGAGATGTTTCAGTCTTTTATATTTTTCTACCAGACGTTTGACTTCGTGCCAATGCAAAGATGGGTATATCTTTACTAAGCAAAGATAAGGCATTATAGGAAAGATAAGAACTTTGACTCTTATAAAAGACCTCAGCAGGTTGCTGACAAGGCAATTGTTTCAGTCACCGCTAGACGTTACTGTATACATGAAATTAGACGGGCTATTTAGTAACCACTGCACCCTGAGATGATCATCTATCTGTTACTTTGACCAAAAGAGAAGTGAGTTTGTGCTTTGGCTTCACTGGTGAGTAAGGAATAATACATAACAGGTACATAATACATACATAATACATGGTGTCTGCCTTAGGAGTCAACTCGGGAGCGAAATGTAGGATACAAGCATTTTTCCAAACTAACAGGCTTTTCATGAATACCAAATTTTCAATTCAGTTAAATTCAGTAATATATAGAGAACTTTTAGCAGTGGACATTGTCACAATGCAGCTTGACAGAAATCCAGATGTAAATTTATCCCTAATGAGTAAGCCAGATGTGACAGTGGCAAGGAAAAACTCCTTGAGACAACATGAGGAAGAAACCTTGAGAGGAACCAGACTCAAAAGGGAAACCCGTCCTCATCAGGGCAACACGGGATAGTGCGAATATAAATAATTTCTCTTCTATAACTCTGTGCTATATAGTCAAGCAGTGCTAATGTGTTGAAAGTACTTGAGTATGAGCATCAGTCAGAGTCATTTCTGAGTCATATCTGAATTCATTAGAGTTTTAACTTTACGTCTGTCATATCCAAGTGAAGTTATTGAATATTCAATGTTTGAGACTGGAGCGTAAACTGTTTTTTCATGTGGATCAGACAGGTCAGGAGGGCAGAAGGAGTCAGGATCACTGGTATCTCAGGAATAACATGTGTGGCTTGACAACATCCAAACATCCCAGTTTTCCAAAACACTCTATGCCCATGAACTCTCCAGACCTCAAGTCAAGTCAAGTGGCTTTATTGTCATTTCAACCATATACAGCTAGTTAGTACACAGTGAAACGAAACAACGTTCCTGAAGGACCAAGGTGCTACATAGAACAACATAGAACTACAAGAGACTACTTTTTTTTTTTTTTTTTTTTTACATAAATTACACGTGCAGACATGTAGACAGCACAAGACAGTACAATGACTACTAAAACAGGACAATAGGCACAGTAAGATACAGTGCAGCGCCGACCAGTACACAGAATCAGATGTGACAGTAGTACAAAAGAGTAACAATATATCTGCACCTTTACCTAAAAGAAAAGCTATTAACAAAATGTTTGACTAATCAAATAGGTTTTCAGCCTAGACCTAGACTGTGTCTGAGTCCTGAACACTAATTGGAAGGCTGTTCTATAACTGTAGGGCTTTGCAAGAAAAAGCTCTGCCCCCTGCTGTAGTCTTCATTATTCGAGGTACCAACAAAGAGCCTGCGCCTTTTGATTGAAGCAGGTGTTGCGGATCATAAAAGACCAAAGGTTCGCTCAGGTACTGCAGCGTGAGACCATTCAGTGCTTTAGTGTTCATGAGTAGTGTTTTATAAGTAATTTCTTGTCTAAATGGTTTACCAATAAATTAATTTGTATCCAGCTTGATAAATAAGTAAAGTAAACATGAAACTAGTAATAAATTTACTCTGTGTTTTGCTATCCACAGGGCCTGATGGTCACATTACACGCTACAACCTGGCCTGGCTGGTGAAGAACAGCTATGAGGGCCAGAAATTGAGTGCTATACAACCACGCATCCTGTGGAACTCAGAGATTTACACCAACGCTAAGGTGCCTTCCATCAGTTGGGAAAAGTTCATGAGCTGTGATGAAGAGCTGAAGACATTTCTAAACAACTTCTTACTGTATGGCATTGCGTTTGTAGAAGACGTTCCAGCCACAATCGATGCAACTGAAACAGTGACCAAAAGGGTTAGCATTATCAGGTATGACGTTTTATAATACTGAACCTCAGAGATGTTTCGTTTCGTTCGGATGCCACTAATGTTTTAAAATGTTATATTCTGGAGACGTGCTGAACCCACTTTCGCCATTTGCTAAATGATGGCTATAACAAACAATCTGAGCATCTACAGATACCTGTGCTTTAACACAATTTGTGTCACAGGAAGTATCTGTCATGTCAGTTAGCATAACATTCACTGAATAAAGTACAGCAAATCTGATCTAAAATGATGTCAAATCCGATACCGATGAGCTCTGATGCCAGTACTCTGTTGGATCGGTCCTTCTTTAGTTTACAGTCTGTATACTCCATTAGGGCTGGATGATATGATGATATCATATCAATATCATGATAAATAATGTCACAGTACGCTTTTCGGAGACATCGCAGGTATGCTGATATTGTTTTCAAACTGGCTGAATTGATATTTCCAGCTGATTTGATGTTAAAATTTTGTACTGAACCTTTAAAACTGTAAAATTTATTTATATTTATTTATTGTGAGAATTTCTTAGAAAAATCTTTGTAGACATTGTAGACGTAAAAGTTTTTCATAGGTTTTTAAAAAATGCAACACTACTGCTTTTCTGGTAGTTGGTTAACAAACCTATGCTATCATGATACATATCGTGTATCATAGAAATGTCTTCAATTTTCATATCGTTCAACAACCTAACTGCCACACCATCACACCCATACGTCTTAAACTTAATATGTTACCAGTGCTTTCACAAATTTCAAATTGCAAATTTCCTACACACATTGCTTGTACCCTGATCAGAAGTGCTCTTGTGTTTCCAGAGAGACGATCTATGGCCGAATGTGGAGCTTCACCTCCGATTTTTCCCGTGGTGACACAGCATACACAAAGCTGGCCCTGGACCGCCACACGGATACGTCTTACTTCCAAGAGCCTTGTGGGTGTGTATTCAAACAATCTTGATTTGCCTCTGTGAGCTGCTGTAGCTGGGCCCCAGATCATGCTCACCTTACAGGACCTTACAGCGTGACAAAAGATGTAGAGCCTTCTTCTTCTGCATCTGTTGAAAATGCTGAGGAAGTAAGAATATGACTATAGAAATGAAATCATGGCTTTGTTTCAGTTCCCCTCTGCCACCTCCGGATTAGTTTAATCTTTCTGCTGTATGCTTTGCTTCCTCGATGCTACACGAGGCCAGTCACGTCTCTGTTGCATAACCGTGATCTGGGGGCTTGAAATCCTCATTGAAGCGCATTAGGCTGAATAAACTGATAATAAACACGTTACTCTTCTTGCCTCAGCGTTCTTCCACATATGCAGAGTTTCGTCTGTTTGAATTGAACCCTGGTGCGTTTTCCTCTGTATGCAGGTGAGAACACAGCAATCACAGTCAGGTGCGGAACAAAATAACCGGTCCGAGACCGTCTGACCGAGCTGCTATCAGTCTGGATCTAATCAAATTCTCGCACAGTTTGATTGCAATGAGAAAGCAGTTTGACTCGGAATTGACCCGGTTGCAGGAAGTGAATCAAGCATGCCGTGTGTTTTGGTTTGCAGCTTTTTTTTTTTTTTTTAGTAGATATGAGCTGCTAAACTGAGCCAAAGGACAGAGCTGAAGTGCTGAAATGGCTGTATTTATATTTATTTAATGATGAAGTAATTTACTGAGCATGGCTCCGTGTTCCTTTGTTCTGTGTGATTTTTATGATTTCTGTGCTCACTTGACAAAGCTTTGTTTAACTTTTTCCATTGTCATATTTCTGACCAATCAGTGAAGGAGCTTTACGCATTCTTTTTCAGCCCTATGTGCACCTCAGCCATGATTTTTAGTTCGTTTAATTCCATATAGTGTGAAAACAAAACAAAACAAACTCAGCAATCGGACTAATAGGTGAAAGCGTTTGTAGAGTACACAGCAGACCCATGGTAAGAGCGCATGAGAGCTTTTTATTTGGGTTCATGCCCTTTGCACAGTAATAAGTAATGCAAGTTTTTTTTTTTTTTTTTCAAAACAAATAACACTGCAGCTTCCCAGATTGCTTGCGGCTTTCTGCTCTGCTTTGGATTTGCTCTATTCACGGTCACATACACACTTTCTCAGCACACTGCTCAGGGAGAGAAAGAGAGAGAATAAAAAGGATTGAGAAATCACATAAATATACGTACATTTCCACTCTTGCTCGTCACGAGGCACCTCCGTCCCAGTGCAGACCTACGCTAAACCACGAGCTCTCTGCTGCAGTTATGCTCTGTTTGATACAAGACATAGTAATTCACTTATAGTAATATGTTAATCCCTTTAAAATTCAAGCAAATATTTATGCCCAGAATGTTGTCCTGAAGGGTTTTCTGACTGTATAAAATATACTAATACCGTGCAATAACCGTGCAATATTTAAATATGCCTGAACATCATGATTAGACGGCTACTCTACTGAAATATTTGTTTCTATTCTGTTTTTCTGGCCTTATCATATTCCAATGTCCACTTTCTCACGCTTTTACTCCACCTGGCTGTACGGCAGGATTCAGGTGTTCCACTGTCTGAGGCACGAGGGGACAGGCGGCAGGACTCTGTTAGTGGACGGCTTCTACTCAGCAAACAAAGTGCTCGAGCAATCTCCTGAAAACTTCGAGCTTCTCTCACGTGTCCCCATCAAACACGAGTTCATTGAGACCCTCGGCAACCATAGCAACCACATGATCGGCATCGGCCCTGTTCTCAATGTCTACCCCTGGAACAATGAAGTCTACATGATAAGGTATAAGAGCACTCACTTTCTTATGTGACATGGCATATCATATGGTATCATTCAATTCCACTTAAATTACATGAGTGTGTTTACATAATAAACACACTCCCTCCAGTCAAGAGAGACTATGGGGGTTAAAAAAAACATTCCTGGCTGATTCAGTCCAGGTTAAAGAAATCACTACAGCAATAAGGAAGTTCATATCTGCAGATATGAGCCTCTACTCTGTATAAAAAAGAACGCAGGATTCAAAAACATGTTTGAGCTACACAGAGCTGCCTGACTTTGACAGCATAACTAGCTAACAGAAAAATTTGAGGAAAATAAAACCCGTGCTTCAGACACGCCTTCTTTGGAAGTTGCACCAGTGAAAGCTTGGCCAGAAATCTAATGTTTAATTAGCTATGTTTCATTTTTGTTCCATTCTAATGCACAGAGATTGTTTCGTTATCTGCTGCTAAGAGTCTGAATGGATCACACAAGCATGGTGTCATTATTATTTTAAGTTTCAAGTCTTGAACTTTTTTTATAATGTTGAATGATTTAATCAAACCTAAGTTTTGTTGTAATGCTATTGTTGTCAATGTTACTTAGGTATAACAACTATGACCGTGCCGTGATAAACACAATTCCTCACAGCGTGGCACAGCGCTGGTATGTGGCACACAGACAGCTCACTGACGAGCTCAGGAAACCCGAGAACGAGCTGTGGGTCAAACTCAAACCGGGCAAGGTAACTAAACCTCGGTGTGGAAAACCTGGTCAACGTTTTTTAACCTACAGACAGTAGACATCTATTATCACTGTATTATGATGAGAAAGTGTTCAGTAATATTGTTATGTCCTGTTTGTTAAGGTTCTCTTCATTGATAACTGGCGAGTGCTGCACGGTAGAGAATCCTTCACAGGACTTCGTCAGCTCTGTGGCTGCTATTTGACCAGAGATGACGTGCTCAACACAGCTCGCTCCCTGGGCCTTCAGGCTTGATCATCAGCTGACCAGCACAAGAACACCAAACACCAAAGAACAAGCTTAATCCACATAGTCTCGCAAAAACCCAGAACTGCAGAATTGCTGAAATCTGCGAATCTCATAAGTTCACATTCACACATTTTACTTAAAGGGTAAGGAGTTCTGAGGAGTTCCTTATCACCACAAGCAAGGAATCGTTCTTATGGTTCTGTCAGTTTTATTAAAGATACATTAGAAGAATACACACAGGGAACTGAGGCTGGGCGATACAAGGAAGAACAGTTCTAGCACTTTGACCATGATGATATTTGGTGATCGTGGTTATGCTTTTAGTTGAAACTGAAAATGTTTTAATGTAGGAAGGGTTGTACCAACACACCATGGTTTATGTTCATGTATTATAGTCTTTTATGAGCGAAACTTGCAAATAAATGTAGTCTGCTGTAATAATATCCGCAAAATTGTGCTGTCAAAGACAGTCAAAAGACAGTACAGTAATTTACTGTGTGGAGAATTGACATAGATAAACTGTAAGATGTTACAGTATTCAAGCTTCCAGAAAAACACAGTTACTATTTTACAATGCTTCCCAAGGTGGTAAATTGACATATAAACCAACAAATATTACAGTAATTAACCTTTCAGTAATAGATAATTGTTATTGTATCAATTTTTATTGTAATAAACTAACATCAAATGCCAAATTACAGTAATTAAGATGTCATAAAAACAGTTACTGTTATTTTATGGTAATTAATTTTATAATATAATTATTATTATAATTATTATCTTTATTGACATTTTTTAAGTTTTATAGAAATTTACAGAATAAAGTAAAAATAAGTAAAGACAGCATATTTGAATGCGATAGCATTTCATTTAGCATTACTGTGTAATCAAACAGGTTCCAGTGTATTTTACATTTTCTTTCCCCTTTGATTTTTTTTAACAGTCCAGGGTAAGTTTGCATCTGAGCTTTTATTTCAGCATGTGTCCTTGGCACGATCGATAGACTGTAACAAAACCACAAAGAAAAACAAGCAAAATTGTACACTCCTATGCAAAAAAAGGGCCAAGCCCAAAATGGCAAATATGAAGCTTTTAATGGTCTTAACAACAAATCAAATGGTCAAAAGGTCAGAAAATGAGCAAGAATGAAACAGATGCACTCCTGAGAGCTCCTGTGCCACCATTCGGCAGTTTCCTTTTGCTGTAGTGAACTGTTTGTTTGGGGAAAAGCTAGAAACGGGGAAATTCACTTTTATAGTCTTCTTGTACACAAAGGTAAAATCATAATAATGATTAAAATGTTTGATGTAAAATTCAAACTAACACATGTATGGGTGTACAAAATTTTCCAAAAATATCTTCTGGGATTTTTTATTTTTTTTTTTTAAGATCAGTGATTATTTGGTTATCTGCTACACCTGATGCAGCCCATCAAGGGCCACAAGGCTTAAACATTTAAAGAAACCAAAGGGAAGAGCTCCCATATTAAGCTCCTTTATCTATTTATTCTTGCTAATTTTCTGACCAATGATTTGTTGAAATATTTTGCCATTTTGGGCTTGGCCCATTTTTTTTTTTTTGCCCAGGAGTGTAGATGTTTCACCCGCTCACCACTTCTGCTGCCCATCTCTCTCACTCCATTTGTTTGAGAATATTGAGGTAGTAAGTATAGGTTTACCCGCTCGTGAAGGGCCTATTTGGCATGTAATTTTGAACTAAAAATAATGTGAGGAGCAACATGAGGACTTCATCTCCTGGTCACAGTTGGTCATGATTATTATAGAACTTTTGGTGCTGTTCCAGTGCCTGAAACAAATTCTCCCAGGTCCAGGATGTACTGAACTTCATTTTAGCTGCGTGTTGGATTGTCCTTACAGCTTTCTGTAATTGCATCCAGTAATCCCCTGGACTTTCACCCACATTATAACTCAAGTGGTGTGGAGGCACTGATTACTTTATGTAGTATACACTAGTTTGGATCACTTTAATTCCCAGTGATTTAAGCAGAAACCTCACATGGCCTTACTACTCTCACATGGCCATTACTACTGTATGGGCCATACCCTGTTCCAAGTCTGCTGATAAGTGAGTAAACAGTTGGCAATCTTCTCTAAAACGTATTGGATGGTAAAGGTGGAAGGTATCCACCACTTTAGTTTTATACTTATGGTACTTGTATTCTATTTCCAACCACACCAATGGGTATGTGTTCGAAACCCCTGTAAATACACCTAAACTTAACCTTACAAAACCTTTCCAATACCCCATTTCAGATCAGGTCTTGGCTCCTGGATCTCTACAACCCAAACAGACCAGCCCTGTCCTGCCCTTGTGGGTTGCTGTGAACCCTGGGGAAAAATATCTGTACACCCAAACATATCTGTACGCTCCAAACATCTGTACACCCCTTCATCATTCTGGGGATGTTGTTCTGGCCAGTGAGAGGGAGTTTATTCATGGGGTATCGCCGACGAGGAATGGGCAAAGAGGCTCGATCTCGTTAAAATTGTTCTCCGTGCAGCTCCCAGGTTTCGGAAGCAGTGCAACAATTTCAGCAGCATGCCGCTTGGTGAACAGAGTAGACTTTAATAGCTAAATTCCTATTAAGCAGATAACTTTGGTTGTTATCTAGCTAATGACTGCTGAATGCTAGTGTGGCCTTACTAGCTAGAATGTTAGCTAAATGGGCATTGAGTGTTTAACATCATTGTGGGAAAACTAGCTATTTAAGTAGAACTTAAAACTTTTTTATTTGTTTGACCACTCTATAAAAGCATCTACTTTCACTTTTGGCCTAATTTAAATAAAAAAACTATTTATGAGATTTGTATTGTAGGGTTCTGATTTTTCTCACAGCTGCAACCCATAACATTGAATTTACATTTTCCAATTCGAAAAAAAAACAAAGAAATTCTTTAAAATAAATTTATTAAATACATCACAGAAAAAAAAGTATTTTTTAATTTAATGTATATTGTATATAATGTATAATGTATATAATTCAAATACAAATACGAAAAGCAAATATGCATATGCAAATACTTTTGTCAGCTTCCAAGCTAACAAACATGGCGTCCCTGGCTCTGCAACCGTTTCATCGCGAGACTACGAAACATCGCGAGAGTGACCGTGAGGCTGCATTTTAGACATGCGCAGACGCTCACACGTGTTCTCTGCAGGCGCACAGAAAGAAGATGGCGGACGGTGAAAGTACGTGCTCTTTTAAAACTGTTTCTTTTATGATCCTTTGACAATTTTATTGCCTTTTAAAAGAAAAAAGCAGCACAGTGATTGTGCTAGTCTAACATGCAGATAATGTGTTCTGTATTTTATAAATATTAATGATGGCTGTAATAGAAAGCAGGCAGCGGCATGGCGCGTGCAAGTCCATTTCCCTTCCAAAGGGTTTCATATAAAGCAATAGACATGAGTTTCATGTATATAATGCAATAATATAATGCAAATATAGCAATTTTTACGTTTTAAGAGTTTGAAAGAAGGTGCTAGTTAATTAACTATACTATACTGTGCATACTCAGGCGTTTGCATTGGTAGATTCATTTATTTTTCATTTGATTATTTATTTATTTTTTTTTTTTAGAAAAGCTCTTTAATGTCTCATGAAGCTCATTCTAAAGTTTGGGAAATATAACTTTACATGAAGTGTGCATTTGTTAAGCTTTACTCCCCACAGTTTGATTTCTTTAGATAGAAATCTTATTTATTTATTGTTTGTAACCTTGTTCACTACATTTGCAGATTATTAAATGTCTGAAAATGTTTTTGAGATAAAAATAACTTAAGAACTCACACAAGTCTTTTCTGTGCACCACGTGGTGCTGGTGTGACGCACGTGCTTGCACCCATTTTAGCCTGGATGCTAAATTAGTAGTTTTTTTTTCTTCCTTCCTCCTGATAAAGCTGAATTTAAATCCTGGCTCATTTAAACTCATGAATTTATTCTGGGAAAGCTTTTTAAAAGCCGTGTTTTGTGACGTGAAACATGTCCTACTTTTCTCCTCAGTTGCTTCTGCTAAGAAAGAGAAGAAGAAGAAGAAAGCGAAGATTTCAGATGAAGAAGTTGGGGTAACTCTCCTCTTTTTTTTTTTGCTCTCTTCTCCTCAGTTCTTGATTTGAATTGGTTGTACAGTTTTGGTTGGAGTTTGGTCCAATCTGAAGTGATCATGACTGTTCCCTACTCCCTCGGAAGTTTCCACCCTTCATAGTGAGTTTCCTCCTGCAGCAGATGTTTCGGCATTAAAACCAGTCTCTGTTTAAAGTCACTTCAGAATGGACCTCAGTGTTTTGTTTTTCTTTTCTTTTTTTCCATTAATTTTTTTTTTTCTGACAGGAAATCCAAGAAATGGGGGATTTCCTCATCAAACCTGAATCCAAGGTTGCCAAACTCGACACGTCCCAGTGGCCTTTGCTGCTGAAGGTAAGCGTCACTTTGAACGCGTTCGTCTCCATGCAGGCAGACAGACTCGGCATGTCAGATGATGAATGTGTTTATCCATTCTCTGAGTGCGGCAGGTTCGGACCCTCTGCGGCCCCTTCGGTTCGTTCTGGACCGCGGGGTTCTGGTGGCCCGTTCCTCCAGTTTCCTGCTGTTTCAGTGGGTTGGAGGTTCTGGCCAGCGGGTGCAGAGGGACCAGACTGGCCCCGACAAAGACGAACGGACACATCTGATCACATGCTCCTGAAAACCTCCTTTTAAAACGCTAGTTAGTTTAGTGACTAGCTGAAGCCGCTTTAACCTTATAACTTATTCTGACAAAATATAAAGCCGTTTGAGTTAAGGAGTTGTATTTAGTAATCAACTACAATTTTCCATTGGAATAAAACATCCTGTCTGTTATACCGCTTGTTTTGACGGTTATAGTATAGACAAATAAAACAAACATATGTATTAAAAATCCACAAATCCTCAATAAATAGTGTTTTTATTTGGGTCTATCCTACATCACGTGATATAAATGGGATATAAATATGTGGATAAATATTTGAATGTGGTCATTTTGTCTTTAAATATGGAAATATTTTATGTGAACATGTTTCCTGATTGTTTATTTAATGTTTTTTATATTTGATGTGCATTTTATTTATTTATTTATTTTTCTTTCACGTCTTGTTGTATTCCCATCTAGAACTTTGATAAGCTGAACATCAGGACGGCGCACTACACACCTCTGCCACACGGTTCGAATCCCCTGAAGAGGACCATTCATGATTACGTCAGGTAGACCCGTATATCCGTAATGTTCCTCGGGTTTTGGCGAAGCCACATGATGTGATTTAGATGGCATTAGCACTCTGTGCAAAGATGACCTCTTATCTATCACCCAAGACTGATGGCTGTTAATAACGTCTCGTCATGGAATGCTGATTTGCTCAGTTTTTGTATAATTTTGGCTGCAGCTTTTTTTCTTATTTCTGTCCAGATCTGGTTTTATTAACTTGGACAAGCCAGCAAATCCATCCTCTCACGAAGTGGTTGCGTGGATCAAACGGATCCTGCGCGTGGAGAAGACGGGCCACAGCGGGACGCTGGACCCAAAGGTCACAGGCTGTCTGATCGTGTGCATCGACAGAGCAACGCGATTGGTCAAATCTCAGCAGAGTGCAGGTGAGTCGGATTTTTCTGTGCACTCCGTTTCAGTTGCGGAGAACCTTCAGTAGTACGTGAAGGTGTCTGGTGGAGTAAGTTCAGGGCGCTTTCACAACAATTAGTTCACTCCGAATCAGAGGGAAATTTAATACTTTTCATTTGTTTGCTGTTTGTTTTTTTTCTCATTGCATTTAATTACACAAACCAAAAAAAAAACACTGCCTGAGGCTCACAACATCTAAAACTCCTTCATTTATCGATCAGAAATACTGTGACGGAAAACGTTTCCAAACTTTAGAAATCATGTGACTTCTTTAAAAAAAAAAAAAATTATAAATTACTAATCGAAAACATTTTGCCTCACCCAGCATTAATCTCCCCCTGCACCCCTTTTTGTTTGTTTGTTGGGGCAAATCTCCAGAACACATCACTTCAGCGCTACAGCTCTGTGCTTTGGCTCCGTTTTTAAATACTCAGCTTTTATATTCAGAAAAATTCAGGGTCAAGGTCAAATAATTTCCTCACTGCAATCAGACTGTTCTAAGAAAACACACCAGGGTTTGATTCAAACGACTAAACACTGCTAAATGCTTGCGTTTTAGTCCTACACGTCCCCCCACACTACATATTCTGTCCTTTTTGGTTTGTTTAATTGCATACAGTGTGAAAACGAACCACAAGTATAAAATTCCTCTCCGATTCTAACTCTAATTGGACTAATAGGTGTGAAAGCGCTCTTAGAGTATACCGAACGGATTAGTTCAGGCTGGAGCTGTACGGTATTTTTAAAGCTTGCTTTATTCTGTGAGCATGACCTCACTCAGTAAAACCAGTGGCCTTTCCTCACTACTCTTGTGCCGTGTGTTTCAGGCAAAGAGTACGTGGGCATAGTACGGCTGCACAATGCCATAGAGAACGAACATCAGCTTGCGAGGGTAAGTGTTAGAAGGTGTTTATAAGGGCGTTGTGCGATGATGTGAAGTGATGAACCCGTTTATCCATTCTCTGAGTGTCTCCAGGCACTCCTCTCTCTGCTGGCCTTCTCATCGCTGCTTCAGTGTTCTACTGCTGTGGCTGATGCTGGAGGACGCGCAGGTTTGGAGAGCCAGGATTCACGAAGGAAGAATTAATGGGACTGATCTCATATTGCAAATCTTTATTTATTTTTGCTTAATTCTGGAAAATGTGGTTTAAATTTGATCTGGCTGTGATTTTTATCGCATACAGGCTCTGGAGTGTCTCACTGGAGCTCTGTTCCAGAGGCCTCCTCTCATCGCTGCAGTGAAACGACAGCTACGAGTCAGGACCATCTACGAGAGCAAGCTCATCGAATACGACCCTGAGAAAAGACTCGGTAAACATCAGCCACATTCCTTCTCCCTGCTTTAAGAGTTTTATCCAAACAAAGCCATAGGATGCCATATAGATGACATTAGCATTTTTGTGTAAAGATGACCTCCTATCTATCACCCAAGACTGATGGCTTTTCTAACGCTAGACTTTTTGCCGCGTGAATCAACTCGGAACAGCTTCTGAAGCTTTTTTTCCATGTTGCAGGTATTTTCTGGGTGAGCTGTGAGGCGGGCACGTATATCAGAACGCTGTGTGTTCATCTGGGGCTGCTGCTGGGGGTTGGAGGTCAGATGCAGGAGCTCAGGAGGGTTCGCTCTGGAGTGTTGGGAGAGAAGGTACGGTAACACAACAGGGAGCTTAGTCAGCTTTGTGTAATCGTGTCTGTTAGGCTTGTGTGATATTGAGTGGTGTGACATGCAACACGGTGCAGGAGCTAATGATGCAGGTTCACCCTGTGCACCTGACCAAAGTGTTGAGTTCAGTTCTGGGCTCCTTCCCCAGTCCTGGTAATTAATCTTTGGTACATCAGATGGCTGAAGATGAGCATTTGAGAAGTTGCACTTGTGGTGCTGCTTTACATCTTCACCAACAGGCTCTGTTCTAACATCTGCCTCAGGTTCTTACTCAGGTGTGAGATGTGATGTATGCTCTTTTATTTATTTATTTATTTTCGGCAGGACTGCATGGTGACCATGCACGACGTACTAGACGCTCAGTGGCAGTTCGACCACAACAAGGATGAGACGTACCTGAGAAGAGTCATCTACCCTCTGGAGAAGCTGCTCGTCAGCCACAAGCGGATCGTCATGAAGGACAGCGCGGTGTGTGTTCTTGCTTTTCCAGCCTGTTTGTGGTGTAAGCAAGTGTGTTGTGGCTTCTGGGTTTATATATGATGCGTGTTTATTCTTTCATCAGGTCAATGCTATATGCTACGGTGCTAAAATCATGTTACCGGGTGTGTTGCGGTATGAAGATGGGATAGAGGTGAACCAGGACATTGTCGTCATTACGACTAAAGGAGAAGCCATTTGTACAGGTAATGTTTAAATCTAGTTACCCCACATCTGTACCACATGTAGGCCTCATCCACATGGATATTTTTGAAAACTTTTTTCCGTCTTCATTCTGACCTCCCGTCCACACGCAAACAGCAGGTTGGGTCGTTGAAAATTGAGATGTTTTGAAAACTCCCTTCAAGGTGGAGAAATTTTAAACCTCTTTCACTGTTTTGGAAAAATGGAGGTTCATGGATAACTGTATCCTTAAGTAGTGTTTCCGCATCGAGCCTGACCAGGATTAAACAGCTCCTGAGGATGACTAAATAAATAAACTTTTGGCCATGTTGGTGTTTTTCCATGTTTCACCTTTTCCATTGCTCAATTTGCAGTTCTTAATATTATTCTTAAGGTGTTTTACAGAACAATTTATGACGTGCTGTCGCCACCTGCTGGCTTGGCATACTCATTTGAGCTTTTTTGCATGGATGGAGATATTTTCATTTACACCACAAGCATTTCTGAATGTTTTTTGCTCAGCTGTTTTCAAAAATGTCCATATACCTGTGGATGAGGTCTTAATCAAAGCCACATGATGTGATATAGACGGCATTAGCACTCAGTGCAAAGATGACCTGGTATCTATCACCCGAGACTGATGGTTCTGATTGAATTCTGATCCTTCTTAAATGGAAATGAGTAGTTTTTAAAAGAAAAAGCTTTTGTTTTTTTGCAGCGGTGGCACTCATGACGACGGCGGTCATCTCTACATGCGATCACGGCGTTGTGGCTAAGATCAAGAGGGTCATCATGGAAAGAGACACATATCCACGCAAATGGGGCTTAGGGCCAAAGGTAAGGCAAACAGTTTATTTATTCATATACACGCATTAAAACCTCTTGTTCTGTAAGTTCTAACTCTTGTATGGGTTTTAAAGGATGCTTTAGAGTATGTAGTAGTGCTGTAGTTACCACAAACACACTTTCAGTGATGATGCACAATGTTGCCGTGCCTAAATGATATGCAGCATCAGTATAACCTGTGTCTCTTCAGGCTAGTCAGAAGAAAATGATGATCCAGAAAGGTCTTCTAGATAAACACGGCAAGCCGAACGGGAGCACTCCAGCCAACTGGACGGAGGGTTATGTGGACTACAGGTACACTTCATTCTCCTTGGCGCAGTGTGTAACCTTAGCTGCTCTGGTGTTGCTTAATGAATGTGGTGCATGTATAGTCAGCTTCAGAATTATTGGCACCCTGAGACTGTGTGTTTGGTTTTAAAGTCCAGCTGTCCTCCTCACTGTGTGTTTAGTGCATAAGACGTATGGGTTCCAATAATTTGAGATGACTGTACATCAGTTCATGCAGACTGTTATCCCTTTTTAGCCTGCTGTGACTCTAGAGGGAGTCTGTCTGCTACATAAACACGCAGAACTCATGAGCTCTGTGTGCAGTATGTACGACAGGCCCATGGGTTTTGCGGACATGCCTAAAATAGATATGGTCGTTCATGTCGTCAGACTGGTTTAATGTCGGATTCACTGTCCATTTTATGCACTTCTGACCACTAGTTTCTCTTTTTTTTTTCTCAGCAGTAAACCCAAAGCGGCAGTAGCTGAAGATGGTGATGCTAATCAGGCAGGAGCAAAGGTGAACTCTCTGCCTTCTAATAGCTTGTTATTTTAGTCTTTTTTGGGTTATGTTTGGATTTTAATTTTCTGCTGATCTTTTACGTGCAGAGGAAACGCGATGAGAGCGGAAGCGAGGGCGAAGCCGCGCCCTCAACCCCAAAGACAGACGAGGTCAAGAAAGAGAAGAAGAAAAAGAAGAAAGAAAAGAAAATGAAGCTGGCTGAGGAAGTATCGGAAGCAGCAGAAGCCACTGAGGAAGCAGCGGCAGAAGGGGAAGCGGAGGTGAGCGCTACTGCTGGCCAGATGTTTGGAAAATTAAAATAGTTGTCCTGGAAGTGATCAACTATAAAATTAAAACGAAAATAATCATATCATTGTCCACAATACTAAGAGACAGGTACAAAAAGCTCAAACACCTATCACAATTCCTATTTGTGTATATTTTCCAACGGTTGCATGGTTTGAGGAAAAAAAAGTTGGATTTTATTCATTTTGTAGACTAAAAGAATATTAATCTCGTCACTGTTCTCCATATTAGGTTAGCTCGTTAAGCTCCTGTCAGATTTGTTTAGATCGGATAGGGCGTTGTGAATCTTGAACACAACGTCACTGACGTATTTCCTTCTCAAACAGGAAGTCAAAGCTAAGAAGCCATTACATGAGGATTAGCATGTATTAGTAGGAAGTGTAATGCACCATCATCACATTTTAATATTCGTTGTTTGAAACCGTCCACAGGTCACAGAAAGTGCCAAAAAGAAGAAGAAGAAAAAGAAGGTGAAAGAGGCTGAGGCTGGTTCAGACTGAAAATCTCCACCGATTGGCTGATCAAAAAGACTGTTTAAGACTGAAAATCTGAACTGATCTAACAGACTGTTAAAGCTCATCAAGTCAGGATAAGGTGACGTGGCCACACATGGTCACACATCAGCCATAAGCTCGGCCCTGCTCCTGTTTCCCTTCCTCACCCGATCTTTCATTGCTGTCAACCAAGTGACTGAATTTAAAGATGGGTTTAATGTGTCTAAAGTGAATTTCTGTGACCTCCAGTCAGTCTCTTTAGATGCGTACACACTGATTAGGCGTGTGTGTGTGTGTGTGTAAGAGCAGGCCTGAAATCTCTGCAGGTAAATCATATTCTGCAGTTCGGTTTTATTCTGAAAATGATTCAACATCCTCCCCTTCATCATTTGTTGATTAAAATATCAAATTGCATAGACACCTGGATTTCAGCTGTCAAAACTTTAAGAATGTTTTGAAAGCTGTGGATGAAATTTCTTTTTTTGTAATTTTACCTTGCCTTTTCTTTTTTTTTTTTTTTTTTTCATTCTAATGGCATAATTATTTCTGATGTAAAACCTTTTGTCTTCTGCGTTTATTTGTACGTTAAAGACTGCTCCTTTATTTTGTATTATGTATATAACAGAGGATCAACTTGTAATCCTAAAGCAGAAGAGTTGGATCAAATAAGATTTTTTTTTTTTCTACATGTGTGTACTTTTTGTCTTCTTTATCCTTCCATGATGTTCACACTTTAGTATCAGAAACACCAGAAGGTTGCCAGTCTTGGATATTTATTCAGTTAATTTCAAAAGTGCACCACCTTCATGAGCTACATCCATAACAACAGACACTGAAAAGTCGCCAACAACCGTTTGACGTATAGTTTCCCTGTTTTTTCAATACAGCAAATGTAAACTTGATGGGGTTCCATGGTATTACAGTAATACAACAATACTGAAACCATGTTCAAGATTGAACAGAGTGCTGTTTATCACAGTAGTGGTCCTTTTTGCATCATTTATTCTACCCCACCTACCTGATGTTTACTGGCACTGCGTAGTGCTCTTATTTTTATAACTCTTATATCTGATTCATATCTGAAAGGAAAAGAAAAATCTCTAACTTATTGCTTTAATAAAACAAACATTTTTAAATATGTATGTTAGCCAGGGGCTAGCAGCCTGACCTGATTGAGACAACTTGAGCTTAGTCTTGTGACTTGGTATTGCACCTGATTTACAAGAGTGAGGGTTCGTTCTGATTGGACATGAGGGAGGATCTGGTGAAGGGTATGGTTGATATCGGCATCAGTAGACCCAGGACACAGGAACCCACTGTGGGCTAGAGGAGGCTCTTTCCAAGGCCTCTTCCACACCTTTCACACTCTCGTCTACATCGTTGTTGACGAGGATCACGTCAAAGAAATGGCGGTAGGTGTTGAAAATGGTGTCCGATTCCTTCTGGATGGCTTGCAGTGCTTCTGACTGTGGTGTGGAGATAGAAAGCGGGTTATGACAGATTTCCAATGATCTCCATTCGATGCTTTAGATCATTGGGATGTAGCAATGCATCAATTTAAAAGGTAAAGACTGAAATGAATCGAGGCTTTTGTATAACTTCTAGATTTAAAGTGCAATTTGGAACTGGATGAATAGGGAAATAAATGGAAACGAAGACGTGACTGACCTGGTTGCCGGAGTTGGTTGGTGCTATGAACACGACAAGGGGAGCAAACTCGGCTGTTCTCAGGAGTTTCAGCATCTGAAAGAAAACTACGTTCGTTTACTATGTTTACGAGTGTGTGAAAACAAAACCAGGGTGAAAGCGACATGAAATGTCTTTTCAAATACTTGCATGTTAGAGTGTAAATATCTGTAAAGTCCGGAGCACATTACAGGCTTGTGTGTTTGTTTTTCTTTAAATAAATACATTTTAAGGAATATTTCTCATCCCAAAGAGTAACAGAAATGGGTCTAGAAAACTATATTTGCTCCATGAGGCTGTATAACATGAGATAAATTGGTTTATTGACCTTGCTTTAAAATATGACTACAGTTGGAATATTTTTAACTGGCATTTTAGTTGCATCATTTTATTAGTTTTCATTACTAATAAAATGTATTAAAATAAACTACTAAAATCATGTTTTCTAGTATAAAAATGACCAATAAGAACCAATATTATTCATCAAAGCATACACAAGTCCAACTTGACCAAGCAAGGAACATTCTCAGATGCAAGAAATTTGTAGCGCTTGAAAATCGTTGCAATGTGAAACTAATCAAACAAAATCGAGCAAATGTCTGAAGACCTTCACCTTGGAGAGAAGACGGTTCTAGCACCCTAAATGGTTCTTAGGTTTGCTCCTCTTGAAGCTTTCTGCTAAACCCTACAACAGATGGCTTTCTTTTAAAAAAAAAAAAAAAAAAATCATACAAAGAACCCATTTTTTGTGTGTACCTGAGGCTCTACATCCAGCAGTGCGATCTTGTCTTGCTCATGGATCTTCTGAATGGTTTCGATCTTGGTGCCAAACATGCTGCCCTGAAAACTTCCGTACTCCAGGAACTCGTTCCCCACAATGCATTTGGTCATCTCTTCATTGGAGATGAAATAATATTCCTGTCCATTTTCTTCGTCTTTCCTTGGAGGTCTGGTTGTGTCTGGTTGAATTAAGAGATGTTTTATTAGTACTTTACACAGCGCCTCGTTATACAGCTGATTAAAATGGTTATTAATGCTTTATTATTGACTAATTAGAATAACAGCAGTGTATATCCATGCTGATTAATATTAGTATTATATTACTACCATCTTGTAGGTAAGGATGTAGCACAGGGACTTTAGAGAGTGTGGATAGATACAGAATCTAGAGAAAAGCCAATTCTATCTACATTGCGTATGTTTAAGTTTACAATTACAGAATGAACACAAAACTATTCGGAAGAGTTCAGATTTACTATCATGTAAAGGTTTTTTCCAAACAACCTGTTGAGAATCACATTATATGCCATACACATGCATCAGCACAGCACAGTGTAAATGTGTAACGAATGATCAAACTTGTGCCTGAATTCTGAGCTTGTAAAGTCGGGCCATGTTTAAATTGTTTCTACAGCTTGGTGGTTGTTCCTAATCCTCTGTAGTAGCTGATATTTTACAGTTTTTTTTCTCAGAATCTTGAAGATCTGATTTGCTCTCCGTACTTCCATGTACGCTCACGTCCATGCTCAAATTTTAACGCTAGGATAAAACGGGTTTTTTGGAGATAGTTATCATGTGTTTGCTGACGTGCTACAGCAGAAGGTCTGTGTTTGGTCATTTGCAATGTCGGTGAATCCAAAATCACATTTAACAGTAACATTTAACAGCTCTCCAAAATGTTGTGCTGCATAAACTACTCACGAGGTGCAGGGTAGGCGAACTTTTCTGGGTACTTGGTCAGGAGCGAACTTTTAATGTGACTCCTTCCCACACCAGGAGCACCTACACAGAGCAGAAGACAGAAGTATGGCTTTGTATTAATGCAACATACACAATTAAATTAATGCTAATGTTTTACACAACATATCTGTACTACATTCTCTGGAATGCGTGACATTTTCAGGTAACCATACGTACCTATGAGTACCAGTGTTTTTCGATTGAATGCAGGCAGCTGCACAACCTCTTCATAAGAAATGACATCAAGCTGATCAAAGACTGGAGAAAAAAGGCAGATTTTTTTTTTTTTTTTATCCACTTAAGAATTATAAATGCATTAGAAATCCTTATAAAAAGGGACGTGTTACTTACTAGAACTGTGTTTTGCCAGGTACTTGTCTTTGCATTTCTTCTTTTTGCCAAAAGGACTACACGACTGACTGGCCTCACCACTGCTCTTACTTTTGCTAGCCACACGCCTGGGAAAAGATAAAAGCATAAATAAAGCAAATAAGGAAAACGAATAGTTACTTTAGGAATCAAGAAATCATGAATAATAAATCATGAATAAATCAAATTTAATTACCAAATATCAATTTATATTCGAGTTTATATATCATTCTACGTGCTTTAGTTCAAGTAAATTACAGTGATGTTAGTAAACCTGGCTCGATTGGACCGTACCATTCCTGAAGTTCTGGGGACGGTATGAGTCCGGCAAAGTCTTTGCCTGAATTGTCCACCCTGCCCTGCCACCAGTTCGGATCCTTCTTGTTGATGATCTGGATTATGTCACCAGTTTTGAATTTAAGGCCAGCCTCTTTGCATGGGATGAGCTCGTCCTTGGCAGGGTCGTAGTCGAACTGAGCCCTCATGTACATCTGCAGTAAGACAAACAGTAGATGATTAAACAGTAGATGATTAAACACAGTTGCCATGGTTGTGCTCAATGACTCAACACCAAGTGGTTTAAGGTTGGAGTGGAAGAACTCCAGAAGAAAGTGGAGGATCTTGTACAGGAGCTGTGTGGCAGAGGGCGCCAATGTCCACTCTTCTCAAACCAACTGCATGTGCAATAAAAAGTCTTGTAGCTACATTAGTTCTTTATTGATAATGTGGTTTTCATCCATGAATTTTAATGCAACATTTAAATTGAATAAAGATCCTTGGAGAATATATGAGGATGATATAAATAGTTTTTCAGTAAATGATACTACAGGATTTGTTCCAGTGTTTTTACCAACCACATGGCAGCTGTGATTTTATTTGGGATAACACACTCCTGACATGTTTAAGCAGTTTATTTATTTCACAATCATTTCATGTTTGTTAGTCAACGTTTTGAACAAGGACATTTGGACGCAAGTGGTGCCCTTGTGGCTTTGCGGTATCGTTTGCTATGTCCCATTTCTCATTCTTGGCTTCAAAAGAGTGCACAAAAGTGGACAAAAGTATTCATAATGTATTCATTGAATGTAATTGAAAACATGAAAATCTTATCCTTCTAAAGTGTTTTAGAGTGAAATCTTTTTTTTTTAAAAATGTGCTGTTTTCGTTCTAGTGTGATTTCAAGTGAAGCCTAAACCTAAACGTTTTCCCAATAGGCCTTACTTCCTGTGCAGTATTTGTCACTTCCTCTACGCCTGACTACAGCACATAATTAAGTAATAGCCGGGTTTTCAGAGAAGGCGCAACGGCAGGATAATCCAAGTAGAAATTATATTTCCTACAATTCTGCGAGGAGGAAATCACACTGTAAAGTAGAAGGATGCTCTGAAAATGTTAAAAATAAATACGTTTCTGGTGAAATGCAGTGTTTGTTTTTATTTATACCATAGACTTCCTATAAGTGGAGTCAGCTTTCATATGCAAAGAAGCGTTCTTTTATTTCCTTTAATCAATTTCCAACTAAAGAGAAGAGCGTGGAACGCTAGAGCAGGAATGTAAAAATAACACTTCTGTTCAGAACGAACCAAAATGAAAAAGAAATCGTTTCTAATCCTTGCTCATGAGTGCGCTCTATGTCCACTTAGTTCTCCAAAGGTTGCAAAGTGAACAAAGTGCTGGAGGAGGACAGCAGGGTTTAGGGTGCCGGTGGTGCACACAAAAGCCACTAGAGCTAGAACAGCGAGGGCAGGAGTGGGGCGTTTTCCAGATGACGGAGCTTGAATGAGGAATATATTCTGAAAATTTCTTTAACAGTGTTCACAGAATGCACTTTGTGTCACAGAGTGAAACAGAGTGCCCTTGTGCTAATTATGAGAAGAGTTTTGAAAAAAAAATTAAACCAGAATTTAAAAGCTTTGTTAGCAGTTACCAAAAAACAGTACAGTGTTTAATGAGGAAGTGGGATTTTCTACGGTTAGCCACTATTGAAGTCTAAATGACTAAATAGTCACCTGATTCAGAGGATTACAGGATTCTCCTAATAAAGAACAAACCATGTGTTTGAAAGCAGTTACTTTCAAATGCTATAAAGTTAAGAATAAAATTTAAATCATCATCATCATCCACTGCAAAACATTTCTTATTATGAGATTAATGTAAATCAAACATAGGCTTATTCAGCTTGTTTTTAGATGCTTTGACTCATTTGAACCTTTATGTTTTCTTATTGTATTGGCAGATAATTCTGTTTCTTTCTAGAAATAAATGCTTACAATTAGAAAAACTATCTGCCAACAGGACAAGACTATTTCAAGTGTGAAATTAATGAAATATCTATAAATAGTTCCTTATATTAGGAAATACAAGATATATTTGACTATATTCAAGATATTTTCACTTGCTATTTTTTTTGCAGTGTAATAATAATAATAATAATAATAATAATGATAATAATGATAATCTTTTAGTTGAATAAAGCTTATTTCACACCCAAATGAGTCAATTTAAAACAATACCAACATAAAGACAAACAAATTACTCAAAATACAAGCAGTAAAGAGTTTTGCTCACCTCACAAACCATGGAGCGACTTTGCTGATTTGGGATGATTTTCAAAGTGACGATGCCGTCTGTATCTTTCTGCAGTGATAACAACGATAATAAAATACATTTAGAACCGTTCCTAAGAACAAGTGTACGTGGATCATCCTTATATTACTGGCAGCTTTAAGAGAAATACTAACCAGAATCTTTTGCAGTTGGTCCACGCTCTGATTCGCAACACTTTTACCGTTAATCTCAGCAATTTCATCTCCTTCATGTAAGGAACCTAGGACACACACACACCATGCCAATGCCGTTAGCAATGTAGATGTACTGTAGATTATACTCTGCCTTATTTCTAAGTGGATAAAAAACATCTGTGAAATACCTTTAATGCAGTTAAGTCTAAATCAAGCATCACTCACCTTGCTTGTGGATCATCCCCCCGTGTAATATTCTTGCCACCATACACTTCTGTTTCTCATTTAGTTTGAGAGTCACACCCTGAACAGAAACAAAAGAAAGCAAGGAGACAAGACAAAAATGTGGGCTTGATGACAAACATTCAGAGTGATTCTGAAATAGCTAGAATCTTCTAACTGAAGTCAGGACAGTACCAGTGGTTCTGACGGATGCTTCTCGAAGGCCACCTCACGCATCTTAGTCACTTCTTTACTGTTCATATGGCCAGTGCTGCCGTTAGTGTATACTGTATCCTGCTCCTTCACTTCAAATGTCTGCATGGCTGCCTGAAAATGCACACACACACACACACACACACACATTAATTAATGGCAACCACATGAAAAGCTATACTTTTCAGTGAGGTCTCTAGAGTTTACACACAATGATGTGAAAAACAAAAAACGTCTAGTGAGTGGCAGTTCTGTGGGTGTAGAAAGGCTACAGTAAGTCAAATAACCACTCTTTACAGCCGTGATGAGCAGAAAAGCATGTCAGCATGCACAACATGTCAAATCTTAAGGCAGAAATCTAAATCTTAAACCTTGTGTCAACAGTCCAGGCTGGTGGTGGTGGAGTAATGGTGTGGGGAAAGTTTTCTTGACACACCTTGGGCCTCTTAATACCAATCGTGCATCGTTAGAACCCTACAGCCTATCTGAGCATCTCGGCTGACCTTGTATTTCTCTTTATGGCCGCAATTTACCATCTTATAACGGCTACTTCCTGCATGATAATGTCTAAAAGTCGTCTGAAACTGGTTCCAAGAACATGATGATGAGTTCAAGGTACTTCGATGGCCTCCCCAGTCACCAGATCCAACAAAATCCAATAGAGCACCACTGGGATGTGGTGAAACAGGAGATACGCAGCATGAACATGCAGCCGACAAATTTCCATAAATTTTGTGATGCAATCATGTCAATAACGAGCAGAATCTCAAAGGAACGTTTCCAACACCTTGTGGAATCCATGCCATGAAGAAATGAGGCTGTTCTGAGAGCAAAGATGGTCCTAGCTAGTATCTACATGAATATTAAGATAGTATTTTGGGAAAATCAGTAAGGTATTAGATGATAAATAATACATTGAAATGATCAATACATAGTTATTTCTCCTCAACAAACCCCCCTTTATCATGGCTTCACAAATATAAGGTATTCTGGATTTAAATTTTATTAAAACTTTCTCTATGTAGCACTTCATATCATTTGGGACACATCTCGAAACAAATTTTACAGCTTCCTACAAACGATTTGAAATCTCTGAAAGAGTGTAGTGTGTGTGCACGGATATGTGACATACACAATACTTCACACGCAGTGTTTATTCGCGAGCACCACCACTGGGTAATGTCAGAATGTCACGTTAAAAGGGTTCAGCTGTGCTTTATAGCACATATCTACTTCTGCCATTTGCTCTAGGTTAAAGATTAAACTTTCACATTTTTAACAACTCATTAGATCCCAAAAGACATGACAGGGTTGTCATGGTTCTGGGTACGGCTCAGAGGTCTACAACGTCGCGTAAAGGGAAGGCATCAGTAAACTCACAGAACACTAGTGAATCATTTCAGGGGGTTTTGTTCTGCAGAAATGCATCGAAAGCTTGGAATAATGTCGGTTGTGTAATCTTCTCTCAGCAGCGAAAGGATCTGGTTTTGAAAGGATTATTTGATAAAGCCATTTGTAGTTTATCAAGGTTATAAATTTGCTTTTATAATGTCAAGTAAATCTGTTGAATTTTCTACCGAGATACTTAATCTAAAAGCCAGTTCAGTTTTAATTTCAGTGATCCTAAAAGCCAACCAGGTGACTCGCCACATTTTGTACTGACTGATTGGTTTTCATACTGTTATAATCCAAGTGCTAGAAAATGGCTGCTAATAATATGAAGGTTAGCAGTGCTTATATTAGTACTGCATAGTGCTTCCTGACTCTAACACTCTTATTGCAGAATAGCTCAGGATAAGGGGAGAGTGGGGTATGTTGTCAGTTCTCACACTGGTCATACGTCCAACACCAGACGCTAACTCAAAAATTAAATAGTTGTTTTGAGTGATTTTGAGTTCTGAGGTCACTTTTTTGTTCACATCTGGTCAAAGTCACTCTAAACTAACGTGAGCACAATCTTCTTATATAAATAGACACTTCACATTTTATATAATAAAACCTTGTTAGTTATCAATGTTCACAATTGTTTTGTTTTTAACTAGTGGTGCATCAATACTGACTAATTACTACATGCACCTTCTATATCTGCACTGAGCTGGTCTCTACTTTCTCTACCTCATACCTTGCACGTTTGTGTGTATATAGACATATTGCTGTTTGCACTTCTGGTTAGATGTTAAACTGCATTTCATTGGCTCTGTACTTGTACTCTGCACAATGACAATAAAGTTGAATCTAATCTAATCTAAATCAATAGCAGTACTGATATCAGATATTGGCCTGATACCGAGCTCATTTACTCGTACTCGTACTAATAAAAGATGCTACGATACCAATATCTGATACCAGGTGATACAGGTGACAAGTTTAGTGTACACTGTCGTGCTAATGAACAGCCGACATGAAACATCCAGTATTATCATCAGCAAGTCCCAAAACACATGCACTCGTACCCTGTCTGACTGTCACACGGATCACCCGACGTCACACCCTACGATTTCTTTGTCTCGGGATTTGTCAAAGATCACATGTAGAACACTTGGGTGACTAACATTGATGATCTGAAGACGGGAATCACAGCCGATATTCACAGCATTGGTGTGGATCTGGGTGGGTTTTTTTTTGGGTATCAGTAATTCTGATATTCTGATGGTAATTCTATGCGTGTTAGTAATTCCTTTTTAATTTAGTATTAAAGTTGTAAAGATAATTTTTCAGACACCCTGTACAGTATATGATTTATCTGGCATTAGATTTGCATGCTACTGATTTTTTAATTAAGTTGTATTGGTTCCAAATATGAAGTTAAAACAAAAAGAGGAACAAATCATCACAAGTACACAGTTTTTACTTCACTGTCTATAACTCCATTCTGACATAAGACATGAAGTTATAATGAATACTAAATATGTCCCTGGTATAATATTTATTCCATTTTAACATATCACACCCAAGAAATGAAAGAAAAAAAAAAACAGTGAAGTGTGACAACATTCCCCGCTCTCCTCTAACATGTCACTAATACATTAAGTATGGAGGCTAAAAGGTTACGCAGCTGTAAAACTTGCTGATGAGAAACTTCTGGGCACCTCCCTTTAATCATGTAATAAGGAAAAGGATCACGATGGCAACGGTCATCAGAGCCGCACAGTGAGACGATTCATTGCGTAATTCGGCTCTCAAGCAGTGAATTCAAGGCTCACGTGTGGCGCATTCATGCTAATCTGATGCGCACTATTGCATGTCTCAGCACAGGCTAAAGATCACACGGTGCTTATGACTCTTAACTGCAGGACTGGGACTTTGGTCCTGTGCTGAGGCATTGAGAAAGAGATCACTGGGAAAGAAAACATGCAGTTCCTTGTAATGTTAATGAGGAATATTCCCAGAACATTTCTAGAGTATGGGTGATTAGCATGAACAGCTGCTTCAGCAAGTTTTCCTGGATTTAGAAAAGAATTGGGATATAATCGAAAGGGCAGTTATTGGGCTGAGCAGTGCCCTAATTAACAAGTGCCCTAATTAATTCAAATGATTGTTTGGGGGAATCCTACATGTGGATAGAGATTTGTTTGGGGGAAAAAAAGATGAACTATTCCCTTAGAGAATTTCCATAATAAGAGCTGACAGGTAACACACATGCACATTTCAAATAAATTTACAAACATATTTGAATATGAATTGCATAAAAAATTTACATTTTTCACCAATGTTTTTTTCTTTGTTCTGAACTTGTTAAGTGGAAGGATTTGCCTTTAAAGACATCTAATTCAAAGTTACTGGTGAAAAAAAATCAGAACTATGAAAAAAAAAAAAAAAAAAAAAATCTCAAAAATATTTAATAAAATTTTATATAAATTAGGCCAAAGGTGAAGGATGTTTGGGATTCAGGATATTCCACATACGCGTCACTATATATAGTTTTGCTCACAAACAAATGTACAATATTAAATATATAAGTATATGGAATTATTTATTTCCATTTGTTTATTTACATTTGTTCATATTTAAAAAGATATTTAACAATGAAAAAGGGTGAAAAAACATTTTATAATTGTAAAGGTTAAGTACCAAATTTTAGCTGCTTCCACTCAGGGTTTAATTATTAGAAAAAACTTTTTTAAAGATTTTAATCACAATATTAATATTATAAAAGGAGCACAGAGCAGACACATCCAACTACACACACACTTACACACAGCCACAGCTAGGGTTGGAATAAGTGCTAGTACTCAAGAGGGATACAAACACGAGCAACAAAGCAGTTAGTCTGCTGAAACAAAGATTTTTATGTGGAAAAAATGCTGAAGTCAGTGAAAATACTGCTGACCATTCTGCTTTTCTTACACACACACACACACACACACACACATATACAGTGTCAGGATATGAAAGTGTCCTGTCAGTTCAGCAACAACTGGAACATCAAGGTTCCCTTTTTCCCACATTTTAGTATCATGTCATTTTTTAAACCATGTACATACAGTATTTCGTAAGCTATAAACATGTGATCTGTGAGTAATATATTAAAGTAAAAATACCATGATACTCCATTTCAGAATTCCACTTTATATTTTATAGTTTTGCTAAAAGGCCAAAGCGGATATTCCTCTGGAAAACACTAAACATCTCCTCTTTCCCCCCATCTTAAACCCGATGATAATGTGATCCTTACATAATGGCCGTGTTGCTTTATCTCGAGTACAGAATGCGCTGCAGGAAATGGACAGATTTTAAAGCACTCAGGGGAGAAGATGAATATTTAAAAAGGTTTCTCAGTACAGTTTGCTGTCCCTGAGAACTCAGAGTAGAGTAGTATTTCAGCTCTTTGCTTAACATTTGAATCATTTCAGAATTAATTCATTTAAAACACAAAGCGTCTGATGATCCAGTAGCTCTGCACGTCAATTAGCTGAACTTAATGATATTGCCGGCTTTGTGGCTGCTGTCTGAAGATGAATTGGGATCATGTGACGTCTGAGGTTAGAGGAATTACATTAAGGCAGAATGATCTTTGTGAGTGCTCTGGGGAGATAAAAAAAAAGAGGATTCGGGAAAAACAACAAAGAGCGAGGATGAACATGAGGAGGAGCTGCTACTGAAAAGTGGACGTACATGGAGGTTTTAAATGAGATGACCTCTCAAGTCTCAAGGTTTTTGCCTAGAAGGTCTCAAGCAGTGGTGGATTTTTTTAAAATTAAGTCTAATAGTAAGATTACTTTTAAATGAGAGGATTACTTTTTAAACTTACTCGAGTAAAAATGTCTTATTACCAGCTATGTTTTTCCATCACATTTTCCCGTGGCTGAATATTAACAGTAGTGCACACAAAATAAAAATTCAATCAATATAGTATAATAATCTGCCACTATTGGTTAAATACAGTATTATTTTATTATTTTCTGCCTTTGTAATTAGCATGGTTAACATGTGTGTGATTGGATGGGAGCAGGAATGAATGAGTATGTGTGTGTGTGTGTGTGTGTTTAGTTTGTTGGGGTTGGACGTGGTGTAGGGTGGTGTCTGGTCCAAACAGTAAGACTTTGGCTCCAGGTCAAATCTAATTGGTGCAGGATGACTCATGCAGAAATACAGACACACTAGCGGAGGGAGGTTCAGATGTCCTTATTTAACCACAGACACAAGCAGAATACTGTATTAATCAAGTAACCAGGCTGACAAACTGCTAGTAGTGATTGTAAAGAAAAAAATAAGATGCTCAAAAACTATTTCAACCAGGGTTGCCAGGTCTGCAACCTAACAGACATTCAAAAAAAAAAAAATCCAACCCCAAGCTTAATGGTCAAAAAAACACGTCCAGTGGACAAGCAGTATAAGAAACATGCGGTTTCCCAAAACAGTTCCTCAGCCAAGTCCTAAAATGGTGTCACATTATTACAAAAATAGTCATGGATAAAGAATAATCATAAAAATGAGAAGACCACACAACATATCTTCAAAACAATCATGTAGGTTCGTGCCTCATTTGACTCGACTCGGAAGCGGGAAGTCTGAACTTTGAATTATGTAATTTTCGAGCTTGATGGGTTCAAGTTACAAAGTGGGGAAAAAACATGAACACCATGAAAGTGCACATTTTGTTAGCAACTATAGTAGTATTATAAACTCTCATAAACTTATTTAAAGTAGTGAAGTGATATTTCATTTACTGCTGACGGTGTGAGCGGCCATGTTGACATGACGTCATGTACTGAACTTGGGGTTGAGGACGTCTTTCTGACTTTAAGTAGGAATTCGGTAAGAAGATGAAGTTTGGTTTTCCTAGTCGGTGGTTGGACATTGAGTTACGATCTTTAGTTGAACGCAGCACTAGCCCTGCTAGCCCACTGCCCCTGCAAAACACCCAAACCATCAGCTGCAGCAGAAGTCAAAAGTAACCCAAATCCATCAGAATGCCCTGTACGTGGACACTGTCACTTGGCAATAATTAAAAAAACAAGCCACTTCTTTTAAAGAACAAACTGTTTAGAACAACTGTCGAGAACAAACGTCACCATGTTGGTTTCAGATCATCAGGGTCAATCCTAAAAGTGTTTCCACAGCAACGTATCCATACTGTTCTAATATTTATATTCAACGTGGATAGTGGTTTAGATTTCAGACGTGAACCAGAAGAACCTGAAACTGCTTTGAGGCAGAAAATCCCAGCTCAGCTCTTGCACAACCTTTCAGCTGATAGAGGCATGACAACACCTCCTTGAAGAATCATTCCAAAAATGCTGATGCACACTGTCTGCAGCGCAGAGTTAGTCACATGCTCTTAGCAAACTCTCTGAACAGCCTGCTCGAGTCAACATGTATAAGGAGCTCAAAATAACCTCGGTCAGCTGAATGTGCAACTATACAACCACAGGTAGAGAAGAACACGCAAAGTAAAGTGTAGGAACAGCAACAGGTCACGTTTCATCTATTTAATGTGACATTATATAAGACATCAAGTCAAGAAGAATCATTCAGCTGCTTCTTTCTCATCCTTTACTAACGCTAGTCAGATTCACACTATACTACTGGACGCTGAGATTCAGTATTGTCTAGAATCCATGCTCAGTGATGCAATTAACACTTAAAGGTCTAAAGAGGTTCCACTTGAAATTCCCTGAAAAGGAAACAAGTTAAAAACCCTCCTGAGGTTGCTAAATGGAACTTGCAGGAGCTTCGGGTGGCACAACAGGAAAGCATCTGCACTATTGTCTAGAGATTGCGAGTTTGAATCCCAACAATGCCACAGCCATCTGTGGCTTGGAGTCCAAGAGAACAAAACTGGCTGTGTTCTCTGGGTGGGACAGGCATACTCGCTCTCTGTCTCCTGTCAATCACAGTGATACTAGCCAATCACGGGCATCTGTGAGATCATGTATGCGGAAGAGGGCAGATGTCTCCCAGTGTGTTACACTGCCCTGTGATGCAGCAGGAGCAACAGTTTGAAAAGATGCGGTTAACCTTCCCGCTTGGTTGATGTCGTATGATAGGGCAGAACTGGCTGGTGGATGAGAAATGGCCAAGACCATATTAGGGAGAAAATGGGGGGAAAGTAAATTATACCACATTTGGGCCTTTTCAGAGACTCTCTTTGCAGATCAGTAGTGTGAGTGACATGTTATAGGGTGCGGTCAATAGTGTGTCCCAGACCTCGGCACCCCAGTTAAATTTACTCAGAAGCAGAAGCTTTATTTTAGACCAATTGATGGACTAACTGGAGACTTTGCTATGTTTTTTTTTTCTAAAAGTGTAGGCTTATACACTTAATACATCAGAAAGGGTTAAAAGATGATTCATATTTGTTCAGCGTTGCTCTGTATCATCACACCATGTAATAAACTGGTACATAGTACATTAACAGCATGTAGAAATCCCTGACCAATTTTAACAGAAGAGGTTATCGGTGTAACCACCTTTATCTTATCAGATCGATGTGTTGAGACATGGCTCCTGGTAGAAGTTGCTCATCTTCTCTGGTGCAAGCACAGATTTAAATAATCCAAGAAATATTTCACCACAAAAGTCTACTGGAGCAACAGTAATGAATTTCACACAGCAGCAGTTAAAATAATGCTAATACCTGCTCCCAATTACAATCACTGTGAAGTTTCTCTCAGCTGTAGATTCTCCTACACAAAACAACTTCTGGTTGAAGAACTTCGAGACACCGAGTTCTTAAAGTCAAGTCACATGGTGTACAACACAGAGAAAAACAACTTGCTCCACCAACCCCGACTCGTCTCCCCCCCCTTATCGTGTGACAGCCTAATCACTCAAGACTGACTTCTGACCTACTAAAAGAAGTGAGTGAAATTGTGAGTGAACAGAAAATGAACTTGAAGGGACATGTGAAAAATGTGCCACTGGCTGAAAACAAGCGAGATAACGATAACAACGGAAACAAGAAATATTCATATTCATTGTTACAAAGTGATTTGTGCACTCTACATGTGCATTCTACATTCTTATAAAAAAAAAATAATAAAAAAAAAACCCATAAGAGTTTTTGTTAGTTAAAGGTTCTAAGCTTTCTAAACGCTCCACTTAGACTCCTATATGAGTGGACTCTACAGATGGGGGACAAATTAAAGAAAAACTTAAAAAAATAAATGATTGTATAAACTGTAAAAGTAACTTGTAAATGCTGACGACTCGTGTACTGCGTGATGCAATTAAGCGATTAACGTCATACCCTGTTCTGGGACATTTATAATAATGCTACGCTGGCCCTGTTGACCTTGATTTGGATCAGTGTGGCAATTCTGATTACTCTGACAGAGGGTTCATTATTGGGTTATGAATCACAGGAGCTTCAGTCACAAACACTGCTCATCTGGCTCAGTGACTAAACGGACATCTGCATTTAGATTTATGGGAAAAGACATCAGAAGGCTGGAAATTGTTATTAGTCAACATGGTTACCAGTGATGTGAGGCTGAAATCCTTGGCAAATCTCGCTGTGATAAGATAGTATGAATAAAAATGGTACATCCACTACAACATCTCAGAGTAATTTGAAAGTTCATTTTGTCATTGTCCAACAGCGAGGATTGCCAACGAGTGTAACGTCATGCAAGGATAAGCGAGTTTAGCGAACACAGAAGCAAACTGTTTCCTGGCCCCACTGACCACTTATTTGGAGGCATTGAGATTTCTTCAGTTCATTATTAGCTACTGTTAACTAATCATATTGAATTTGTAATGCTAGCGTACTTCATACGATGTGGAATAATGTTATGTTAGCTACGGTCTCTGCAGTCGCCATCTCAACCTTATGGAAGGTTTTGGATCAACACGGCCAACAGAGGAATCATTTAGTGTTTCATCCCTACAGTACAGATCCAGAGACTTATAGCATCTATGTCAATGTTGCACTGAAGCTACTCTGGTGGCTCAAGATGCCCCAAAACCTAACGAACATCCTTTATGTTGGTTTTTCCTTTAATGTGTCACCCATCTATACATTTATGGGTTTCCTCAGAGGGACAACCAGAGAGCTCTTAGGTATTCTACAGTTAACCTTTTCTTACCTAGAGTCTAGGTACGGAGGTAGTAGATGATCATGATGCAACACCTTGGTCTGAAAAATGCAAACATTTCTAACACAAAGCCAAAAGTTATATATTCTCCAGGAGTGGGTGAGAGACAGGGTAAGCATATGTACCTTTTATTTGTATGAAATCACCATAACTGCTCTTGTTTGTTCGAATTCCTACAAATTTTGCATGACATCTAGTAGAAAGAATGTTTCAGAGCTGTCCACAAACGAGCTCGAGAATACGACAGCACTGAGTGTTGGATCTGCAGAATGAGCCTCGGGGTGTGAACCATGCTGTGGGTTTACACTTTAGAGACTTCATAGGAGTGACAGAAGGATTGCACCAAGTAGGTTTTAGAGCTGATTATGTGACCAATGAGTTGTTTAAAATCAGCTCTGCTACAGCTACAGTATCGTTGTTGGTGCAAGTGCTTTTAATTTTCATTAACATCTGCAGTGAAAAAATAACTCTTAATTAATTGCTGTTCAGAGAACCATCTTGTCCTAATCTAAAAGGAAAAGGTTTTCATAATCAGGGGGGACACGGTATATGTTACGCAACCAGCTCCAAGCTGTTTCCCAGACTTCTCTGCATCAACTGCAGTGATGAGACATGGCAAAACAGACTGTCTATTTATAGCGTGTTTAGCCTTCTTAGCCCTGGATACATGACTAAGAATGGAGTAACGCCAACACCAGCAAGGATTCACTGGAGGAATGCTTCCTCAGCATTTGACCTGTGAACAAAGTGTATTGTGTGCAAAGTTTAAGAATTATGAAGTAGGTTAATGAAGGTAAAAAGGCTCATCATCACAAAAATCCTTTCCATTTGAGATGAAAAATGGAGCTCTGTAACACAGTATACATCTATCCGTCTATCTAATCCTATTTTTTTGGCCTGGCACGTGATGACATTGCGTTTAAGGATAACAAAATGTTACACAGTCGATCACTGATCACTCTTCAGCATTTTAATCTTTTGTCACGCCTCTTAATCTTTTCTCAGTTCATCAGTAGCCTTGATGAGTCACCATGGGAGACAATAGAGCCTTGTTTCAGTAACCCATCCCCCAGTTCACGCTCACAAGAGCAAAATGTGATGACCTCGGCTTGTGCCAGTGCTACCTTGCCAAATAAAATTGCATTAAAATGGTCTCACATGAAAGCCCATTTAACCCATAGCTCTTAAAGGGAGATATGGAGGAAAGGCGCTTTTTGGTAGCCTTTTGTGGAAGAAACATAATACATAATAAAATAATCGTCTTTCTAATAACATTAATCCATTACTCAGAGCATTTGTTTCACTCTCACTGTGCCTCCTGTTATAAACTGAGATTCCACTGATGGCAAGAGATGAGTCATGCCATATGTTGTGTGAGTAGTGTGGAAAAGAGAAATCAATCAACACTGATGAATCTGTACCATTCACAAAAAGACAGCTGAGCTGTGCTTATCTAGAGCAAGGCTGATTAAAGAAATCAGGATTCGACCAAAATTAATTTGAGATAGAGATTTTTTTTTAAAGATTAGATTAAATTAGGGATGCGAGTGATATGACACAAATATCATATCATGATTCTGGAAGGCATTTCTACAATACACAGTGTGTGTCATGATGTATGTTCACAAACTGCCAGCAATACAGTAGTGTTTATAAAGACATATATATTTATATAATAAATTCTATAATTTTTTTTAAACAATTTTAATGATTAAGTACACACCACATCGGTTGCTTCCGGTCAGTTTGTAATTATTATTATTATTATTTTAATTATAAAAAAGACATCACCATATCCACAATATTTCATGAAAGTGTACTGTGACATAATTTATCACAATAATGCTATTATATAATCACATCACTCAGCCTTAGCTTTGATATGAATGAGGTCGAAAGAAGAGCAAACGCCTACGCCTACCTTCGCTGTAATAATTCCTAATATTTTAATATTCAATACAGGGGTGGCTGATACAACAAAAATATCATATCACGATACTTAAAGGCATTTCTATGATACATGATATGAATCACAATATGTAGCTTTGCTAACAAACTGACAGCACAACAGCAGTGCTGCTTTATATATAAACCAACCTTTGCGCCTACAAATATAAATGATTCGGATTAAAAAAGAATAATTTCAATATTGTCGATTAATACATTTTTACAATTTCATCAAATCAGCTGTTTCCAATCGATGTGTGTTTGTAATCAATATTTTTTTTAAAAAAGTTAGAAAAGCTATCACGATATCTCCGAAAAGAGTATTGTGACGTAACTCATCACGATAACGATGTTATGTCGTCATATCGCTCAGCCCTCAGCCCTCTAAACCCACTTTATGCTGGATTAAAGAACAAAACCAAAACACTATGTATATCTTAAGCAGCTCTTATGTTTTGTCCTTCATCCTTAAGTAATGTTTGTGGTGAGAATTTGAGTCGGTTGTTAAAAGTATAAAATAATAAACGGGATATAAAGTTCTATTATGCCGTGGACACTGCGGTTAACGCAAACCGGAACACACCGGTGCGCACTTGCGCATCATCCTTGCGCACGGTTTACGCAGTGATGCTGTTAAACATGATGTTGCAGGATTATCTCATTAACACCGTTCATAAATTAACCACAGATTAAGAGAACATACTGTTGTCCAAACTGTTATTTGTTAGACTGCACATCTTGTTTAGGTTTTGTAGCTGGACAATAATAAAATGAATGTCATGTAGCTATGGAACAGATATTATAATGTTGCCTGTTGGATGGTGAGCATGTTTTTTATTTATTTATTTATGTTTGCTCTAATTTGCCCTGAATCTTGTGGTAATCCTGCTTAAACAGATGCTGAGTGCAGAGCTATAAGGAGCCCAGGCAGAAAGAGTGAGAGGGCTCTTCTCTTTACCTTGTCAGTCTTGGGTTTGTTTTGCAGCAGCTGCTCCAGGTACAGGTCAGACAGGGCCGTGCGCGCGCTGTTCGCCCTCTCCAGAACCACCGCAGGCTCGTTTTTACTGCATTTTAATGTCATTGTGTTGCTCTTAGTCGATGGTGTGGACTGCAGGGAGCCAGGAGCCAGAAGGAGCTAAGCGGTCCGTGCTCGAACACAGCCAGGAAGAAAGAGAGGAAGCGATAAGGAAGCGGAGAGGAAAATAAAGTTCACGCGCCTGCACGAAGTCCGAAGTTCGGTGGAACCGGTTTCAGAGCCGAGCCTCTGTGTGAGCCGACAAAGCACACACACATCTGCGTGAGTGTCTGTGTGTGTGTGTGTGTGTGTGTCAGAGGAGGGGGTTGGCTTCGGTTTCCTTCACACATAAAGACAGCAGCTACGTTTTGATGACAAAATCAATGGGGGCGAAACCGGCACAGGATTTTATGCGTCATTAGTTTTGGCCCCCGTCCTTTCCTTCTTTCTTTCTTTCTTTCACTTCCTCATAAAACAGCTGATCAGACAATAACATTAATGTGAGTTTATTCTGTACCCCAACCCTCCATAACCAAAGGTGATGCAGTAGCGTACAGTCAGGGTTGCCAGGTCTCAGGAAAAATTTCCATCCCAACTTCTTCTCACAAAAGACCTGGAATAACCCCCAAAAAAACCCAGGCATTAGAAAAGGGAGAGCCATTTTTCTTCTTTTTGCCCCCAGCCTTCGCATGGAAAGCGAGTTCACTGTGGTGCGCACGCATTTCTGATCACCTGGAACTGTTATTACTGACATCCATAATCCCTCTTTCCCTCTGATCATAGACACCCAGGCTGCACTTACACTTTCCCTTTGTTTGCCAAATGAAATATTATTTGCTGCAAAAATGATTAGATTTAATTTTCTTATTTGCTTTAAAACAAAATCTTGGTGTATGCTGACTATTTTTAAAATAGCACGAAAAAACACCCACAGACTTGCTTTTCCACCTGCGACATTGTTCCAAAACTAACCCAATTTAGCGTTGAAAAAATGCAACTCTGGCAACCCGACCTAAAGGAGTGCATATTTGTCTGTTCTGTGAAAATGCAACACACCTGTCTGTTTGCTCAAAGCACTTTAAAATGTGTAGTGTACCCCTTGAACCAGGCTGGCCTGTGTTTTAGCAACTGGCAGCTGCTCAGACTACACAGGAATCTTTCTAGCTTTATATTGTTAAATGCAGACTTGTTCAGAATGCTTCATGTATAACTGGGATTACTTAGCAGCATGATATTTTGATGATTTATACAAGAAGTGTGCTTGATGCAGAACTGGTAGCTGTAATCTTTAGCTTCAGATCTCCAGTCTATAACTAAAGGAGTAAAATTCAACCTTGGGCATCATCCATTTCTTGTCTGATGAAAGGAAAACTTGTCAAGTGTATAAAATAAAACAGATAATAACATGGATTGTAGAAGCACATGGATGACCCCTGGTGTCTGAATAAAAGAATAAACATTTATAAGTTGATAATGTTGTTTTTAATGAAGCTATACTGCCACCTGCTGGCTGTTAATCAAAGTGCCCTTAAGTATGTATTACAGAACACTGGTTAAGACAGTTACAGCCTACAAGGCAGTGTAATGATAATAAGTACAAAGTTTCAGGTATATAGAAGAATTTACAGAATACATATTTACAGAGTTATTTATATAGGAATGATTCAGTAAACATATACATATTTTTGGTAGCCCATCTGTTAAAGGTGCTGGATTAACGCAATGCCACTATCTGTATCTGTAATGAGGGACAGGCCCAGGGGTCCACTTTAATCTGATGTGCACAAGGTGCCAACCAAAGGGATAGGGCCTAGAGAAGTGGCGCTGGGCCTAAAGAAGCAAACATTGGGAAGAAGATCTCCAAAGAGGTGAAAACAACTCAGGGCTAGAAGATGGAGAGACCAACATGCAGCTCAGGGAGCTACCACCCCAACAAATGAATCTAGCCAAAGGCTCGAGAAGAGTAAATGGAAATAGAAAAGGGCAGAAAGGACTGACTTAAAAAGGAAATAACTAAACACAAGATTTTTTTTTTCCTTAAAGCACGGAACTGGAGAAAGCCAGAGAAACCCCTAGAGACAAGCTCCAAGAGGTTTGGTCTGATGCAGGAGAAAAGAAACCCAATCAAGAGTTTTTGCCAAATCATCAGCTTAGTCTCAGTGCAATACTTCACACCAAGAGTTCAAGACTAAGCACTGAGTAACCGCTAAGCAGCTCTTAAATAGGCCAGTCACAGGTGGAGCAGGTTACCACTAATTACTGAGTGGCAGCTCTCTGTTTCCCTCTGGTGGCAGACCAGGGCCATGGTCATCTGCCCCTTAAGGTATCTTTATCCTCATTTAACATTTTAACATTAATATTTCCTACAAATGTTCCTTAACTAAAGTAGTACTTGTTTGTAAATGAATCATCATAATGAGACCCATTTTTCACAAAAACAGTACTGAATCTCACACCTTATAAAACTGCTAACTTTAGTACAAATTGAGGCCTCACTGATTGAGGCCATTTGTCCAAAATGAATGATGATGATGATGATGATTATTATTATTAATAGAGTGGGAGCATAACAGTGAGTTATCACTCTTATAAAAGTTAAGTGCCAATTTTAAATAAAACTGGCATTAGGTGCCAATTTTAAGAGCAAAGTAAAGCAAGACAACACAAACTAATATCTGGCCTGTGAATCTATTGTGCAACTATCAGTGAGAACTTTGAGACTTGTAACGAGTAGTTTGTAAGTCAAAAATAAAAAATGTAAGGAGTAAATTTATTCTTGGAAATCAAATTACATAAGAGTACAAGTATTCAGCAAACAGAAAAGCACAATACAATAGTTGAAATAAAGTTAAATATTGAAATTTTATGCAAGCTTTAGATATCTGATTCTTAGTCTGGGGACATATAATCTTGGATAGCTTTTTGTTCAACACTCCATTGTTATGTGGAAAAACTTTGCAGGCTGTCCAATCTGATTTACAATATCTAAAAGCTGGAAAAAATCTTATGGTTTATCAAGCGCAGTCTCTGAAACTAATATTCAGCAGTTGCCATTCCAACCACTTACCACAAATCAAAAGTAGGGCAGATTCTAGGATTAATTAAAAGCTCAGAACACATGCAACGTGCAATCTGCTATTAAAACAAGTGAACTCATTTTGCAAACATTCATTTGATAAACATTCTCTTTAATGTCTAATGTGAGAAATTTTATGAGTCATTTTCAATGTCATAACATTCTTGCAGTGTGATATTTTCAAAAATACAAAAAAAAAAAAAATCACCACTTAGGTACTTTTTACCTAAATTATTAGAGGGTTTCAGATGAAAAGGCTATTTTGTGGTTGACTCCGTGGACATAAAACATTGCTTTACATATGCAATGTGCAAGAGGTCGGAAGGTGATTTCCTGCATAGGTTGGAAAAAAAGCAGCTCGATGATTTATCTGACATTTTCTCACTCGTCCTGGTTGAGTGAGGTGAAACCACTGTGCAGCAACCTTTTACAGCTCTGGACGTGCTGCATATTTTGCTGACACACAATGATTGTTCATGCTTTGACATTAGCTTTCCACTTCCTGAGTCTTTGCAGTGTTTTAGAGGCTTGCTGCTGGATACGCTCGTATTGTTGATCTGATGCCAGTCTCGATATCTATTTTATCAAGCTTAAAATAAGCGTGCAAGTACGAGAGACTGAATTTAGGTCAGCAACTTGCAGGCTGTTTAGTTTACACAGTAGCTTTCGATCTATCTGTAACTGAAAGTAAACACTTGAACATTGAAATTGTGAGGTAAAAAGACACTTATTTATGTCATCTCTGTTTGTTTTATATATATTTCATTTCATTTTAAACCTTTTTTTACATTCCAACACATGTTCATCTGACATTGCACCACAGCATGGTTGAATTCTCGAATCAGATGGTGTTGATTAATCTTCTATAACAGCAGCTCTGACAGTAGTTCCAGCTGTAATATAAATGATAGTTTTATATTAATGCACTCATTCTAATACGTTATCTTTTCTGATGTTTATGTACCATTTATGGAAGGAGTCTCCAGTGTCAGCACTTTGTAACAGTTTTCCAAAATCTTCAGGACAGGGTTTCTCAATAACATGACAAGCTATGTTTATTATTATTATTATTATTATTAACGTCAAGAGAGAGAGAAGAGAAGCTGTTGAGGGATCGACTGTTCATAGCTGCTATAACAGAGTGAGAACAGGAACTAACTCGTCTCATGGATGTTCCACAACATTAAATGTAACTAAGTCTGATATGTCGTTCATTAATAAATTAAAAATTGTAATCGTTGGCAAATCGTTGTGGAATAACACACTTGGGGCCGTGTTGTTATACAAAAGCCACGTTGGGCCGTATCAAACCACCCCATCATGGATTATTTTTGTATAACAGCATGGTCCGTTGTGTGTTATTCCTTACTTGATGTGTTACCTCAGAAGAATAAAATATTAAAATCAACCAAAGTCAGTTTATAGATACAAAGAGTGTGTTAAAGTATGAGAAACGCTGACTGTTTTTAAGATATTTTGCACATACACAAAAGGCCAAAAGTATGTTTACCCCTGATGCTCATACCCATATGTGGTTCTTCACCAAACTGTTACCACAAAGTTTAAGCCACACCATTGTATAGAATGTCTCTGTATGCTGCAGAATTACAGTTTCTCTTCACTGGAACTAAGAGGCTCAAACCTGCTCCAGCATGACAATGCCCCTGTGCACAAAGCGAGCTCCATGAAGACACGGTGTGTGAAGGTTGGAGTGGAAGAACTCGAGTGTCCTGCACAGAGCCCTGACCTCAACCCCACTGAACACCTTTGGGATGAACTGGAACTGGAGACTCCTCACCTGATATCAGAGCCTGATCTCACTAATGCTCTTGTAGCTGAATGAACACAAAACCCAACAGCCACGCTCCAACATCTAGTGGAAAGCTTCCCAGAAGAGTGGAGCTTATTATAACAGCAAAGAGGGAATAAATCTGGAACGAGATGTTCAACAAGAACATATGAGTGTGATGGTCACTGGGCATAACGTTACACTGGGTGTAAAATTTACTAGGAGCAGCCATAAAAATCTGGACCCCTTTAAAAATTTTTGTTCATCATAATAAAATAATGCACCTGATCTGTCTTACAGCAAGTAGGCTTTTGGACAGGAGAGGGATATTAGGGATAAAAAGAAACTGAACTGATACTCTCTGGTTTTTTTCTGTACATAATTCTTCCGAGTCTATACATTTATTGTGGTATCTGTTATTATTTTGCATTTTGCGTGTCTTTTATTTGTTTTTATGTTACTAGGAATACTGCTACTCAGCTGTAGTGTAACTACTGCAGCACTGTTGGTAACCTCAGCTGGTGTATATGTGCTATGATCGCTTTATTATAGACCCAGTGGTGAAACCAACCTCTGTGACCTCCTTGAGATCTTTTTTTTTTTTTTTTTGCAATATAGTAAAACGTTCAACATTTTTACATCATCATGTTCATCTTCAGTATCCTAGTCAGGGCTGTGGTGGATCCAGAGCCTCTGTTGGGGACACTGGATTCAAGGCGGAAATGCACCAAGCCAATCCATCAAAGGGCATCTCACACACACACCCACACACACACCCACACACACGCGCACACAGAATGAAGTTTCGCTCCTGCATTTTCTAGTTATGATTCACCCGTGTCTTACTCCAAGTTTGGCCTCGTCCTTCAGTTTGATGTCTCGTTTGCATAAATACATTAGATGTACTACTGTAACAAAATAAACATAAAGTTATTTCAAATCATGTTTATAGTTTAATCATTTTCATGATATCACAACTAAACATGATTCAGGATAATTGGATCAGTCTTAAAATACAATAAGAGGAGAAAGGAAAAGTGAAGAGATATAATGGATGCTTGAAATATCTCCACAGCTAGGGTTAATGGTGGACTGATGGACTTTATGTGTATTATATGGTGTTTTTTAAAAAAAATATCCTAATAATCAGAGCAATAATGTAGACTGGGAAATGTAGAACGTTATTCAAACTCACTTCTGAATATGCAGAGATGCAGAGATAAATTGTGGCTGCAGTGATAAACTATAAAATGTTACTTATCTTGAAGTGGCTTTTTTTTTTTTTTTTTATTGTGATTTGTACTAATCTATTCATACTGAATTTATATTTAAATCTTGGTTATGAATTTGGAAAATATTTTCTAAACACTGTTATTGTTGTTATTGCAGTAATGAGTGAATTATAGATTGTTACTCAGACCAACATCTAGTCTAGTAATAGCTAGTCAACTTTACTGAGTTGACTGGCTTCATAGAATATTAGAATATGTTAATGAGGAATTTGGAGAAATCCTCTTATTGAAATTTGATTGATTTGAATTGATTGCCATGAATAAGTATGCTACAAATAAAATATGGATTACTGAGAATATGTTACACTGAAAAAATAATTCATTTATCAATGTATTTACTGTAAATTAAGGGCAAAATGTCCACTTAGTGTAAAATATGTAAGTTCAACAAAAGGAAATAGGTAAATAATGGCAGATGACGTCAAACTCATTAAATAGAAATACATACATTTACAAACTTATTGTAGTAAAATGAATATTAAATCAGTATGTAAAAGCTATTAGGTCATAATCACTTTTTAGAGTGTACAGAGGATGAACTTAAAACACTAAACCAATGAAACAATTTGTCCCACAATCCCAAAATCGGATATAAATAAAAGTATTTTTGTTGTAGCATGTGACATAAGACGACGGTATAAATTCTCAACCTACACCTTGACCTTCACGTGCCAGGAATAGTCCTTTTTATTATTTTAAAAACAAATAAACATTTGAACAAAGTTAATTAGAATGTGTTTGAATTTAGATAAAACATGACAAGGTGATGAGTAAAAGTTTTATAGGATAGAACATCATCATGTAAGCGTGTATATGGATATCATAATAACATTAAAGTGCAATTAATATTAATTCAGTATTTAATCACACCTCTTTGTGTATGTTCGGATCCATTACTTCCTGACTGACCGTACGGCTGTGTGACATTTCATCAATATGTGACGTCGATTTAAAGTGACACTTTGCTGAGCGAGGACGTCTCATTTGGCAGATAGGTTTGACCTTGATTCATCCTGTCCTCGTTTCCTTTCCTTCCTTCTTTAGGGGGAAGACGTCACATAAGTAGCTGAATGGAGTTCAGCTATCAAAACAAGTCTGAGACAAAGTTCAGGAGAAGTATCCATCTGAGATTGGTTATAAAACATATTGCAAAATTGTAAAAAATGGAAAGAATATGTCACAACTCCAACTCTGCCTACAGGAGATCATCCACCAAAAGTCACTGACTGGGTAAAGAGGGGATTAGTCAGAGATACAACCAAGAGGCCAAGGGTGTGGGAGAAGCTGATCACAGAGCAATCCTAACCTGGACACTCCACAAAGCTGGGCCTAATGGTAAAGTGGAAAGCTCTTCTTGGAAAAAGCTATATAAATTCCCAATTGGAGACTCATCAAACAAATGGAAGAAAATTCTCGGGTCTGATGAAACCAAAATTTAACTTCTTGACCTTGGCACAAAGTGCTACATTTGAAAACCCAACACTGCTTATCACTCTCAGAGCACCATCCCCACTATGAAACATGGTGGTGGTAGCATCAGGTTGTGTGGATGCTTTTCATCAGCAGGGAAACTGGTCAGGGTTGAAGGTGAGACGGATGGAGCCAAATACAGGGCAAGCCTAGAAGAAAACTTGTTTCAATCTGCAAAAGACTTGCAAAAGATTCCAACAGGACAATGACACTAAGTGTACTGCGACTGTAGCTACAGAGCTACACTGGAATGGATCTAATCAAAGGACCTATATGTGTTTTAGAGCAGCCCAGTCAAAGCTCAGACCTCAGTCTGATTGAGAATCTGTGGCAAGACTCGAAAACTGCTGTTCCTCAACAACACTCTTCATGTGTTCTCTTCAGCCTGCTTTGACTGCACTGATTGGAGTGTTTTTGAGGCTGCAGCTACTGATCTGGATGAGCTCACCGACACCGTGACGTCCTACATCAGTTTCTGTGAGGACATGTGTGTTCCCACCAGGACTTATTTAACATTTAACAACGACAAACCTTGGTTCAGTGCAAAACTCAAACAGCTTCGCCAGGCCAAAGAGGACACCTTCAGAAGTGGGGACAAAGCCTTGTACAAACAGGCCAAATACACACTGAATAGGGAGATAAGAGTGGCAAAGCAAAAACTACTCTGAAAAACTGGAAAAACAGCTTTCAAGTAATGACTCTACATCAGTGTGGAAAGGCCTGAAAGCCATCACCAGCTACAAGACCCCATACCCCAGCACTGAGGCCAATCAACAACTGGCTAAAGACCTGAACAAGTTCTACTGTAGGTTTGAAAAGCCTGGTCTGACACCCCACACCCGTTCTGACCGTCTCACAACACAGCCATCAACACCCTCCCCGTCGCTCCCCCCTACTGTTTCTCAGCCTGTATTTAAGATCTGTAAAGATGATGTACGCAAAGTCTTCAGGAAACAGAAGATAAGGAAAGCCAAAGGCCCAGACAGTGTCTCTCCAGCCTGCCTCAAAGCCTGTGCTGTCCAGCTATCATCCATCTTCACATTGATCTTCAACAGATCACTGGAGCTGTGTGAAGTCCCCTCCTGCTTCAAACGCTCCACCATCATCCCTGTACCGAAGAAACCAAAAATCACAGGACTAAATGACTACAGACCTGTTGCTTTAACGTCTGTGGTCATGAAGTCATTTGAGAGGCTGGTGTTGGCCTACTTGAAGGACATTACTGGACCCTTGCTGGACCCCCTGCAGTTTGCTTACCGAGCAAACAGGTCTGTGGATGATGCAGTCAATATGGGATTGCACTACATCCTCCAAC
>CM040468.1:1231811-1324514 GCA_022758105.1 Pangasianodon gigas | reverse complement strand
ACCGTCATGGACAGCACCGTGGCTGCAGTGGAGTCATTCAAGTACCTGGGCACCACCATCTCTCAGGACCTGAAGTGGGACATTCACATTGACTCCATTGTGAAAAAGGCCCAGCAGAGGTTGTTCTTCCTTCGTCAACTGAAAAAGTTCAACCTGCCACAGGCGCAGATGACACAGTTTTACTCAGCTGTTATTGAGTTGGTTCTGTGCTCTTCTATAACTGTCTGGTTTGGGTCAGCCAGCAAATCAGATATAAGAAGACTGCAACGGACTGTTAGGACGGCAGAAAGGATCATTGGTGTGCACCTGCCCAACCTTCAGGACTTGTACAACTCCAGAGTGAAGAAACGGGCAGCTAACATCATCACAGACCCCTCTCACCCCGGCCACAACCTGTTTGCACTCCTCCCTTCAGGCAGACGTTACAGATCTCTGTGCACCAGAACATCTAGGCATAAAAACAGTTTTTTCCCCCATGCCATCTCCAGCTTAAACAGCTAACACAGGAATCATTACCTGTGTTTTTTGTAATTAATTTCTGTAATTCATCATCCATCTCAGAGCCTGAGAAATGTTGCTCAGAATGGGTAAAAATATCAGGATCCAGATGTGCAAAGCTGACAGAGACATGTCTGAGAAGATTCCAGCCAATGTGTGTCCAATCCAAGTTTGTGAACCTTTGTATCATAATAAAAAAAATTGCACCTTTAAATGTTAGAATTATTGTGTAACTCAAATGGTGAAAACCCCAATTAACCTCAATAAAACACTACAAAATGTGGATTGAAGTTTAATCAGAACACTACAAATCTTTGGTTTAATTGGAAGTCATTTATTAAACCAGGAGGAAACTTGTAGATGTTATATATCACCAGAGTCATTTCCTCATCTATGATTGTGGGTTGTGTTTCTCTGAACTGTATGAACTGACACACTTTTTTACCACAAATGAGCATAAAGCAAACGTAATATCAGCAGAGAAGGTTTCCTGCACAAGGGTACACATTCAAACTAGCTTTATTTCAGGCACACAGTAAAGGAAGACAGTCACAGAGGTAAGAGTGCATTCTTACAGCTCAAAGTTTTATTATTTTTAACACCCACATTTACAAACCTTTATTTTTGGGGGCTTATTTTGGCCTGAGTTTATTGTCACTGTAATTTTTCATTGTGGATTTTTTTAAAATGCTTTTTAAAATATAGGGTAATTTAGACTCTGTGATTAAGTCACTAAACAAATATATGATGTTTTATGACTCAGATTTATGGCGTTCCTTTTACACTAACTCTAATGATAATTATGTTTGAGACATTTTTACAGTAGGCTACTTTTGGAGTTTATGCTACACACATCAACTAATCATTTTCATGAGATAATTATATTACTGTTGCTGGCACTGTCAGAAAAAGGTGCTGTATAGGTATGTTTTTGTTTGTATAGGTACAATTTTGGTCAAATTATATACTTTACTGATTAAGTTCCTGTAACCCAGGTGTTCTCAAAATTTTGAGTTTCCTGCAAGCCTTGACCATGCTACATTATTTTTATTCCAGATTTCAGAATCCATTTTCAATAAATATTACCTTTGTCTAGACTTCTGTTTCTCCACAGAGTCAGAGTCACGAGATGGCTGTCGAAGAATTAGCGGAGGTAGACGAATGGAGAAATGTGTTTATTTTCTTGCTGAACTCCTACGCTAGTGCAGAGTGTCAGGACAGTGAAAAAGACTAAAACAGCACATACACGCTTCATTTAAGTGTGACTCGGAGTAGCATTTCAAAATAGTAGTGCCCAAAATTCAGCTTCATAGACTGATGTTAGGTTTTACTTTGTAAAGTAAAGGAATAAAACAATAGAGGAGGTCGTGAGGTTCTCTAATGACCCCGTTTGCAAATCGAGCAACCACATGAGGTTGCGTGCCCTATTTTATGAACCGCTGCTCTAACCAAAGTTATAAAAGGCTTACCATAGAAGTACCACTAACATGAGAAACGTTCATACCATAAAACGCTAGTTTTGCACCTTCTTCTGAAAGTGTGTTGATTGAAATGACTTAAATTGTGACCATGGGAAAAGGCTGTCCTTGATTTACATTTTGCTGTATTTTACATTAGAACCTGAAAAAAAGTGGCTGTTAAAAATTTTGAACATCTTGGCTCTGCTCCACAGGCACAATGTCTCTGGGACAGAACTTCAGCAGCAATGATACCTGTGAGATCCAGGATGGAGTCCCGTCACTCTTCTTGCCCATCAGCTACGCCATCATTTGCTGTTTCGGGCTCCTCAGCAACACCATCAGCATCTTTGTTTTCTTCATACGACGCCATGCTGATAGCTCCACGGCGGTGTATATGCGTCATCTGACGCTGGCTGACTCGCTCTTGGTCCTGTGTTTGCCACTGAGGATCTACTACCATCAGAAAGAGGGGCCTTTCTTCCTGTGCAAAGTGGTGGGTGTCTTCTTTTACATCAACATGTATGCCAGCATCTCCTTCCTCAGCCTGATCAGCCTGGACCGCTACCTGAAGATCGTCAAGCCAGTCTGGGTCTTCCGCATACAGAAGGTGCTGTGGACCCACATAGCCAGCTACATCATCTGGGGGCTTCTTTTCTTAGGAACTGGTCTGTTCTTTGTTAGTAACAAGCAGACTCACCCATGCGACAAGATCTGCTTCCACTTCCACGATAAGGGGCTGTTAGCTGGTAGCGTCAACCTGTCTGTGGTGGTGCTCTTTGGTGGCTTGTTCCTGGTTTTCATCATTTTCTATGTGAAGATAGCACTGAAGCTCAGAACTATGGAGATGGGAAAAGGTGACTCGAATGCACAAGACCGCAAGAAGAAGCTTGTGCGGAAAACTTTCTTGGTGCCTGCTATATTCACGCTGTGCTTCCTGCCATACCATTTGGTCAGAGCGCCATATGTTCTGGCCCAGATGGATGTGATCAAAGAGCTGGAGAGCAAGCAGCTGTTGCACACCTGGAATGAAATCACCCTGCTTCTATCTGCGCTCAACAGCTGCCTGGACCCTATCATTTATTACTTTTTGTCCAGCATATACAGAAAGACAATCCTATGTGCCATCCAGGGCAAGTTTAAAACCATGTACGACCTAAACAGGAGACGAATTAGCATTAATCGATCAATTACGGAAATTTAGCTCAAAGGATTTATTCGAGTTAAACATAATGTTGAGGAAATATTTGTGACATTTGCACAGACTGTACAGTATATACTGAATTATAATGCTGATGATGTGGAAAAACATTTTCTTTTAAATCCTGATATGCTTTCATAGCAGATAGATTATATCACTTATTTAGAGACGTTTATTACTCATTTACTCATGTAAGCTTTCCCTGTGATTCAGATGTCTGACCTTTTTAAATGCCTTTAAATGCCTTAGATTTTCGTTTGAGGTTGTGAGGGTGTCTTTATGACATTTTTAAAAATATTTTGTGGTAAATTGTGCAGTCTGTTAACTAGGTTATGGTTAGTAGATATATTGTGTTAAATGTTGAAAATGCTCAGTATGGTGCCAGTGTCTGCAGCACTAACATTAAAAACGTCTTCTAAACAACATGTCATTGGGAATTTCCCATGAATACAACCTTCTTGAGCTTTCTCCTGATTTTTTGAGATTGTGTTTTTTCCTGTTGATGAACAAAAGACGGAGAGGTAATGATGTTGACCTCTTATTGTACATTTCTGTAGAAACTTGTATACAAACATATTTATAGATCTTTTATATCTGATATTATTGCTTATTTCTGATATTCTGATTGTTTAATTATTTTAAATGCTTACTTTATTATATGCCATGGTAGACAAAGTAATTTAAAAAATAATTTTCAAAAAAAAAAAAAAAAAAAAATTCAGAATAAAAAGTAAATAAAATCCTGTAATTATTCTGTGGTCATTTATTTTGTCTGAAAATGCTTCCTGAAGCTAGATGTTTTAGATCGTTTTGAAATAGTTATAATGGTGTGTATTGAAAATATCTACTTTGCTAACACCTTACATTAAGGTAAACATTAATTACTGACTTAAATAAACTATAAACTTTCTCATTAATATTCCATTAAAAACATTAACAAATCATCAAAGGTAGTTAACACACAGGAACACATAAAGAAATCTTATTTGTTTATTAATTTTATAAACGGTGTATTCACTATGTATTAGTCTTTGCTCATATTAGATCATCTTAATGTTAGAAGATCTTCATAATTAGGGGTCTGTTAGGTGAAAATGATTAATAATTGCATTATTAGTTGTAATTATGTGCAATAAAAACTTTATTAAACCTTCGAGTATTAATACTATTAGCTTAAATTCGCATCTTATTAGACTATCAGTGTTAGACCTTTAGCTTCTAGCATCAAGTAACTGCAGTTTATGGCTTTAATAACAAATGAATAAGTTATTAATACTTTAGAATGTGTTCCTTATTTGAAAGTAGATTAATCATCACTAACTGGTTATAAAGACTAAAAAAAGAATAAACCTTCCACAAGTTTTTGTGAGCTTGAGCTTTATTAAACAAATAACAAGACCTTAAAATAAAATGTAATTAAGTAATAAATCAAAATATTATTTTTTAAGCAATACTATACAGTTTCTAGTTTCAATTAATAATAGTTTCTAATTCTATTAATTATTAATTAATGATATCACTAACACTGGTAAATTTTGTAATTTTTTATCAGATTGATATCTGAATTTATTTTATTTCAATTCTTATTTGCAAAGTAAAGTCTTAATTTATTCATTAGCAAACCCTTCTTTCCAACGCACTATGTGCTTCTCATTGAGAACACAGCTGTCTCATTTTCCTAACCACTGAAGTCGCCAATCAGAACTCAGTGTGCTAATGAATGAAACCACATCTGACCTGTGAGAACTCAATTCACCGTAATTATCCGCTCAGGTTTCCCAGGACCCCGACGTTTTCCCGCTGTTTGGTCAGAGAGAGTGTCAGTTGTGAGGTAGATGAGGTTTTGAAGCCAAATCCTCATGAGTGACAAGCTCATGAAGCCTAAGTCTTCTTTTTTTATTTCTATCTTTGGTTGTTTTTTGTGTATGTAAACTTTACAGTTTTTCCCAACTGGTTACACACACAAAAAAACCTTTACACACAGCACCAATACTACATTTTCCTCTGTTTTTGCGATACTTTTTTTGTACTGCAAGCAGCTTTGAGAAATGTTTGTTTTGTGGCTCATCTCATTTTTTAAGGTAATTAGATTTGTGAACAGTGAAATGTACATAAATTGCTTATTCAGTGGCTGTTTTTGTGGTCTTTGTATTTTGAAAAAGAGTGCTTTGTGTTTTGAAATGCAGTGTCTAACTTGGTGGTTGGTGTGTGTACGTATGTGGGGTGTGTGTGCATGTGTGTATGTGAGACTCTGATGGGATTATTTGGCTATGAATTATGTGTGGAGAGTTTTTGAATGAAAAGTGAGTTTTTCCCTTTAGGTGTAAGATTTTCAGAAGTGTGTGTGTGTGTGTGTTACTGAGGTTTGTGGTTGTAGTTGTGGGAATGTTCTCCCTCGCCAAACAGCGGGAAAACAGCAGGATCTTGGGAAAACCGAGCGGATAATTAAGGTGAATTGTGTTCTCACAGGTGAGATGTGGCTGCATTCATTAGCACACTGAGTTCTGATTGGTGATTCCAGTGGTTAGGAAAATGAGACAGCTGTGTTCCCAATGAGAAGCACATAGTACACTGAGAAGTGTGCACAGAATTTTGAAATTGAATGCAATTATTTGATTCCTTGTTTCCATATTTGCTGTAGTGTTTCCAAATTTGCTGTTGTATTTCTGAATTTGCTGTTGTGTTTCTGAATTTGCTGTAGTGTTTCTGAATTTGCTGTTGTGTTTCCTGATTTGCTGCTGTGTCTCCAAATTTGCAGTTGCGTTTTTGAATTTGTTGTCATGTTTCCAGATTTGTTGTCGTGTTTTCTGATTTGCTGTTGTGTTTTCGAATTTGCAGTCGTATTTTCTGACTTGCTGTCATGTTTTTGGTTTTGTTAATGTGTTTTACACATGCAGGTCACTGTATAAAGTTTCATTTGAAGTGTTAATCTAAAATCTTGATGCAGTGTCAATTTGTAATCAACTAATACCCATCACGATAACCCATAAAACCAATATTACATATTTCCTGTGCATAACCACTGCCTTAATATACACTGTCAAGATGTAACTGTATGATGATATGAAAAGTGACCTTAATAGAGAACTTTAGCCTGGTATAAGACTTTAGCCTGGTATATTCATATTAGAATTCCAACTCTGCAGCAGCAGAATGCAGAATGACATTAATAACGACATAACCTCAGACAAAAAGTTGAGATGCTATCACACTTTAATTATGCTACAGGCTACCGCCTAGTGAATTTTTAGAGCAACTCTGTAAGAAGCAGTTGAGACTCGACAACATAAAATCATCCAGCCTGCAGTCTAGCTGCTCGTTTTGAGTGGTTTTAGACCTAATACCTTTGTTCAACTGTGTTTCATACAGCAGGTGTGTTGTGTTTCCCGTCACCGTTAACCAGGGTTCCCAGGTTTTGACAAAATTTCCAGCACAGCTACATCTCAAAAACCACACAAAAGACCTGAAACTAGCCCAAACAATTAGAAAAGGGAGAGACATTTTTTTTCTTTTTCTCAGCTTGTCTCAGTGTGGGAAACAAGGTCACTGTGGTGAAAAAGTTTATTTCCCTTTCCCATTCTTTGTAATACATACAATAAATACAATATAAATGGTTCAATACATCTCAGACACACTGTCTGCACTAACACTAACCGTTTGTTTGTGGAAATTTATTACATTTATCAGTAGCATGATTCCTTCCCCAATGGGCCTCTATTTATTAGCATGTGTTGCAGTTCCAATGTTTGACCACTAGGTGCAATAATAACTCAGTGGAGCTCAATGGTGCAGTGAGGTGAGTATGCTGCACCACAATCGTGCAACATCTGGAAAAGAGAGCAAATCGGTGGAACATTGGCTTATAGCAGTTAAAATAGCAACGTTTTTTAATCATTAATTGAGATAATAACTATTTTAATGGAAATGTATGAAGTGAATGAGGTCTACTGCGCTACTGGCATCTATATAATGTCTAGTTTACAGTCTAGTTTCGATCCCACATTCAAAAGTAATAAATAAGATGTAAGTTAGTTTTCACGTGAAAACACGACATTAAACATATGACTTTCACTTGAGTACATTTTTTGCTGAATACCTTCGCTTTTAACTGAGTAAGATTTTGAAACATTACCTATACTTCCACTTAAATGTAATTTCTCGGTTCTTTTTCCACACCTGGCCTTCCCTCTCGCAGATTGGTATCTATTATATAAGAGAGAAGACTGGAAAACTTTATAATACACTCCCTTTTTTCTGATAACACAGCATCAAATTATACATGCTATTGCATTTACTTAGCACAGTTTATTTTATTTAGGAGGTTGCTTCTTAACTTCATTTAACTCCCATTTCCTATAATTTTCTGCCTGTATCTTGACCGAGCTCGCCCTTGGTGGTTTAGTTCTGCGTAATTTTTGCAGTGGCTGTAAATGGGAAACTGTATACTGATTATAAGTAAGATTTTTATCACATTGTTATCAGACTATCACTTATGAATCACTAAGAGAATGCAAAGAGTGCAACATGTGGTTGGAACTGAAAGTCAAAACTCAGACACAGAAAAATTCCCAGTCTTTGAGTAATGCTTACAGTGTTTATATAAGCCCACAGGAGCAGTTGAAGTTATGTTCAAAGGCCAACAACAGCAGTCTAGTCTTATGAAGTTGTATATTTTAATGTAGTTTTTGATTAGACTTTGATGAATAAAGGTGCTAGTGATCCATAACAATAAAATGCATGCCTGAGATATCAGGTGTCTTTGTTCATTTCCCTTTATTTTGTTTTCAGTTAATGTATAGGTTTGGGAACACAGCAAAAAAAAAAAAAAAGGTTGAACAAACAAGGTCTTGTTTTATAGCAAATAATCAGAATTAAATCTAATAAATTTCCACAAACAAAGGCAAAGTGTAAGTGTGTGTATGACGTACAGAAGCATTTCTTTTGTAAGATATTAGGAGAGGGAAAGGGGGATTATGGAGTGGATAATGTCCTTACATCAGAAACGTGTGTGCACCACGATGACCTTGAAAAAGAAGCCTTTTTCGAAGAGCCACTTTTTTGTGCCCTACTTTCAGGTCTTTTATGTGGTTTCTGAGATGTAGGTGGGCTGAAAAGTTTGTGGACACACCTGCTGTTTCGTGCACAGTCAATCAAAGATACGTCTCAAACCACTTAAACTGAGCTGCTACACCGAGGCCTCATGTGTCACAGGGTTAACCGTTCATTTTTAAAGATCAGACACGTCCACCAAATATACCGTCCTAATATCAACATGCATTTCAATAATCAAGTGTTGTAATAATAATAGCAAGAGAAGAAGACAGTGCAGACTAATGTGTGAAAAAACCGAGCTGAACCGTCAGAGGAAGTGGGTAACCGTATGTGATGCGATTCTGCACATCTGCTTCCTGTTTCTATACGCTGTCTATGTATTTCCCCTTTTTCCAGCACATTAAGGGTATTTTCCAAACATCAAGAGTCATGTGTAGTAAGTGATACGTATTACTAGCATGTCTAACATTTTGAGGAATATCCCAAATGCATCTTGGTAGAAAAAAGAATTAAAAGAATGTCTTGTTAGCACAATAAGTCTACACACAGTGCATAGTACGGTTAGTAAAAATGAAAGTCTTGAAAAATAACAAAAGGACTTGAATGGTTATTAATGAAGGGACAAAATGATGGACAATTTTCTCCAGAGATTTTGAGACCAGCCTTATACTTTACTGAGTGTTTTCACTAGTTAGCATGCGAACAAATATGCAAAAACTATGTTGCATCTTAAATCAACAGATTGCTTAATTTAAATATTATTTAGTGATGCCAAAAATTGTGACATATGCTCCATAAAGGTGCACTTTATAGGTTTATAATTACTGATTCCCCACCTGGAATTTCCCACCTGGCATTAATAAAAAGTCTTATCTTGTCTTATGTTTTATCTGTTGGTGTGTACAATTAATCAGATGAGATCTTTGATTAGTGAATCATTCTGAGCACAGCAGTGACACTGACTTGAGTAAAAGTCCTGCTACTGTAGTAATAATTCACTTGTGAAAGTAGTGATCAAGAAATTACTGGAGTATGAGTAAATAAGTCTTCTGATGCAAAAACTACTTGAGTAATTACTTAACAAATTACATTTTCACATGTGACACAACTCATTGGAAAATGTTCTATAACTGAGGAACGCATGCATTTTTGGAACAATTATGTTAACTGACCGTGTGAGCTGTGCTGAAGTGAACATCGTGTGTAGCGTTACTTTCTGAGGACGTGCAGGATACGTGATACGTCAGACATCTCTCACACATGCATGCGTAGTTAAAAGCAAGTACAGTCCAGGCTTAAGTAAAAGCATGTCTAAGTGGTGAAGATAACTTTCCAAAGCTAATTTAGATTTCTTTGTTTTTAATTCACAAAAATCAAGCTGATAAACAAGACAAAAAAATCTTGTTTGTAGAAAATTTTTTTAAAAAGACATCGATTTTCACCACACATTTGATGCTGAATCTCCACTATTTTAAAGCCTCCGGCAATGTCAGTGCTTTTAAAACCAAATTACAGAAACATCATTCAGTATCTCGGTAGCTAAAAAAAAGACACAAACAAACAAACAAACAATAAAATCGTTAAAAAAACTTTCTTTGAGTTTATATCTTAGATGTGCTGGTGACTTATTCAGACACAGTTTCTTGTGGAGGGACGGCCTTATAGTTCACCGCAGCTTGTGTCCTGTTAAAAAAAAACAAAGTCTTTTGCATTCCTGTACATTTCAAATTAAATTTAATTTATTAAAATTATAAAATGAGAAGTAGAGAAGTAAAATTTGGCAAGGCGAAAAGTCTGAGACCACACTGGATATCTTATCTGGACAGAAAGTTTTAGAAATGGGGAAAATTTACAACAACAACAGCAAAAAGAAATATTTTGAATATTCAGAATTGTGATATTGATCATGTTAACTCCTTTGTACAATTGTCAGATTTTCCTCAAGTCTCATCTCGTCTATTAAAGCACGTGTTCAGACGACATTCTGATGGATTTGATCTAAATATCTGTAATGTATGTGTATGTGTATGTGTATATGCAAATATTTTTAAAATTCTACTTTTATTGCAGATGGTATAATCTGTGAATGAAAAATTGTGCATTAAAGTAGAAAGAAATGCAAAATCGAAGCACTAGTGCTCTCAGACTTTTGGACCCCACCGTATACGAAGCAAATTTCCTACTGATCTTTAAAAAAATTATCACAAAGATATTTTTAGAACTGCGATTAAATGGATTTGATAGGAGCCAGACATGTCATATTTGGGTTTTTTTTTTCGTGTCAGTGGGAGACTCACCCGCTCGCCTTGGCTGCATTGTGTTTCTTCTTCTTCAGATGATGAGCGATGAACCACACCAGCAGCACGATGAAGGCAACACACAGCAGGGCCCCAATCACTGCGCCTGCTATTGCTGCATCATTCATCTCTGGACAACCAGTTTTAAGAGCTCATTAACACTTACAGCACCGTAATTTGGTCTTCAGAACATGAACATTAAAAAAAACGGTGGTGGAACTGTGTGAAAAAAAGCTTAAAATATGTCCTGAATCAAGAGAACATTTCAAAATGTTAAAGTTCAGATTCACTGTACAGAGGAAAAAATATATATTTATTAAGTCATTTGTGGTTAGAATTAGCAGTGTGTAAGAGTGCACAACTGTATGCATGCACACACACACACACACACCCACACACCCAGATGCTACCTGAGTTCAGATCAATAGTGCAGATGGAGAAACCGACAACGTTGGAGGCGTTGCACTGATACGTTCCAAACTCAAACTGAGAAATGTTTCTGATGTTCATGATGCCAGTGTTCTCATCTACCGTAAAACAAAACACACAAAACCAAAAGCAAAGGGTCAGAAAAATTACAGGAACACCTGTACACCTGCACATTCATGCAGTTATACAATCAGCCAATCATGTGTCAGCAGTGCAAAGCACAAAATCATGCAGATACAGGGTTCAGAGAATATTCACATCAGACATCAGAATGGAGAAATAAATATCAGTGAGTCTGACCGTAGCACGGACGGGCTGGGTTGAGTATTTCAGAAACTGCTGAAATATATTCAGCAGTCGTTTTCACAAACGATAATCACTAGGGTTTACACAGAATGGTGTGAAAACCAAAAACCTTCCAGTTCTGCAGGCGAAAGTGCCTTGTTTATCAGAGCAGACTGGTTTGAGCTGATAGGAAGGCTACAGTAACTCAAATAACCACTCTTTACAGCCACGGTGAGCAGAAAAGCATCTCAGAGCACAGACTGGAAATAGTTTAAACACTGCTGCATGATTAGCTGATTGGATAACTGAACGAATGAATGTGCAGGCGTATACAGTAGGTGTTCATGATAAACTGGATGCTGAGGGTATATTTGAATCAGTAATTGATAACTATAAAACTCTACGTTCACAGTAACTAGCGACAAAGCCACAGGTGAGTTTTCATTTTCTATGTAAGTACACGACACAGAACTGCGACAGCAGCTAACGACACAACGACAGAGCGCTAAGCAAAATTCTCAATTCTGTGAAATTTACTTATGATTCGGTGAAACAACAAATCCAAAAGATAATGCACAGGTTGTTCTTTGTCCCCAGAAACCTTTAAAATGAGCTTCTACATGTGTTTAGCGCTCGAAAATGGAAGAAAGGCCATGGTCACGTATTTCCCTAGATTTAACTACAACATAAAATACATTTTAAACAACGTTATGTATAAACTTTACTGTAGATTTTACATTTTGGATACTACAAGCTCATATTAGAGCTTAAAAAAGCTGGACAGGCCACGCCCACAAATGACAACGGTAGCAGTTGCCACAAGAGACAAACTACAGTATAAACAACATGAGTGTCGACTCGTCGCTTGCTGGTGTGAACGCAGGTTTGCCTTTTCACTGCTCAAGACCTCGGGACATGGCGTTTAAAATTCACCCCCTAGTGGCTAATTTCATACGTCACAAGCAAGATACTGTCACATGGTATGTTTTTAGAAATGTATTCACATCTGTAGCCTGCATACAATGTTAACTAGTATAAACTTTTGACAAATATATATGATACATGTATAAGTAGTTAGACAGCTAGCTAGTTGCAATTATGTACTGCTGTATTTCTAAGTAGCTAACATTAGCTAGCTAGCATGTCAAAGCCAAATGCACTGAAACAAAACATTCGAAAGAACTTATTACTCAGTGTGTTACTAAAATATGAATGATTATGCAGCAAGAGTAAGAAATTTAAATGTGAAACTGTTAATAACTCATTCCATGAGTTACTGCATTTTCAAATGAAATATATGACTTCCGGTCGCACGGTTATGTAGTCAGTATGTAGTCGCGAAAATTTTTACCCTGCAGCCCCCTGTGTAACTCTTCACTGAAAATGAATGAGTTCTGGTCTTCTGTCGTTTGGCTGAAGCAGTGAAAAGGCAGCATTAGGATCGCAGAGACACATATACACACATACACACACACACACACATATACACACACACAAACACACTTGCAATGCCCATCACTTGTTTGCTGATCCCCTGTTCGATTCTAGTCCACGTGTATGTGGGAGAGGGGCTGCCTTGCACCGAATGGCAGGTGAGGGTGACCAGGTGACCCGTCGCCACGTCTCCATGCACAGCGCAGTACGGGTGTGACGGTTTCTCTGCAAGATAACAAAGAAGACACATTTTACAGCATTACAGTGAAGTACAGCGAAGTCAAGATGATCAGAGATACTTACGTCATACTTCTTTCTGATAACTTACAATCGAACTACTTTATGAGATTTCAGCATTTGTTAGTCTGTGACAAGATCTGAGTGAAACACTCAGCATTTCTGGATAAACTTCAAACAACTACACCTACTTTTGCCCTTTTGATACTTATGCATAACAGTCATATATGACACATCCATAATAGATATGTGGTGTTTAAGACCATATTCCCGCACTAGAAAACGGATATATGTGGCAGTTGTAGTTTTAAATAAAAAATGCAAGTGAATAAAAGTTGTCCAAAAAAAAAAAGTTGTGAAAAAAAGGAAAAATGTCATAAAAAATTGAACAGCAAAGAAATAAGGATGCTTGTGTATAATTCTGACAAAACAGCAAAAAAAAAACATTTCTAAAAAAAGAAGTTGATTTGCAATGCACTAGGAATTATTTGTCACTTTGATTTTGTAAATTGTAATGTATTAACCCTTGGAGGTCACACACACACAATTTAAAGTCTCTGCACCAAATAATTACGATATTATCGAGCAAATATGCAAGACATTTCATTTTCATGTGTAACCTCAGCGAGTTCATGCCTCAAGTTAGAAAATCTAAGTTCCGAGTAACTGAGAAAAGTCTGAGAAATGTTTTATTGGAAACAACCTACATCTAATCTAATATACAGTATATTGGAATATCGGAATACCAGAACTACCCAGGAGTAGTAAGACGATGTTCTCTTGATTTGCTCGCCTTTCTAGCGTACTCACTAACTCATTTAACCATAGAGTTATTATTACACCTAGTGGTCAAAAATGCAAACTGCATCAAATGCTAATAGAGGCCCACTGGGGCAGGAATCACGCTGCCCCATGCTCGCTCTGTGAACATTTTCACTGGAAGAGGAGCAGTGAACAGGACAGGGTTACAGTTTTTACACCAAACTGGGCTGGTTTAAAAATAATCCCTGGCCGGTGACCTTGTTTCCCGACACAAAAAAGCAGAGAAAAAGAAGAAAAAGTGTCTCCTATTTCCTAATGTCGATTTATTTGGGCTAGTTTCAGGACTGTTGTGTCTCTTTTGAGATGCAGTTGGGTTGGAAAGTTTGTTAAAACCTGGCAACTCTGGTTAATGATATTAGTTAACCGAATTAGTTAAACCTATTAGCTAAACTCTTCATCCTCCTGCCGTCTGGCAAACAGGACTGAAGCATTCGGACCCTCACGGCCAGACTGTGTAACAGTTTCTTCCCCCAAGCCAACACACACACACACACACACTCATACTAAACTGAACACCATCCCACTCCCTTTGCAAATTTTGCACATCTCTGTATTTATAAAAATATTATATATAATTTCTTGTCATTACTATACTCTCTATCTGGCTGCTACCCCAATAACTGCTATGTCCATATATGGTATAAGCTCATCTGCCGAATACTATGTTATAATATGTTATGTTTACATTCACAGCAATTTATTATATTGTTATTCTTTCGCAGTACCATTATATCTGACACTCTCATACTAGAACTGTGTACTGATCGGCGCTGCACTGTCTCTTACTGTGCCTATTGTCCTGGTTTAGTAGTTATCGTACTGTCTTGTGAAGTTTGCACACGTTTGCACGTGCACTTTATGTAGTAATGTGTAGTCTCTTGTAGTTCTGTGTTGTTTGACGTAGCACCCTGGTCCTGGAGGAACGTTGTTTCGTTTCACTGTGTACTAACTAGATGTATATGGTTGAAATGGCAATAAAGCCACTTGACTTGACTTGACTTGACATAACTAGTTCTTCAGGAAACACAGAGCTGAACACAGGAACATCTCAGAACAAGCTGCTAGATGACTGTACGCTGGATGACTGTATGTTGTCGACCCTCAACTGCCTATTACAGGGTTACTCTAAAAATTGGTTAGCTTTTTAACCTATAACATAAGTCATGTGTGATTGCCTGTTGATTTCATTTTTTTAAAATATAAACTCAGATATAAAATTTTATCTATATACATATTTGAAACTGTTCTATCTAATACAGGAGGGTCAAACTCTAAAATAAGTCGAGAGGAAGCTGTGGTACCAAAAACATGAACTCTGACGTTAGCCTCAGTTGTGCCCTCGATGTCAGGGAAGTTGTGGACATCGCACGTGTAGGTTCCGGCGTCTGTGGTCTGCATGTTGCTGATGGAGATGGAGGCGTTCATGCTGCTTCCCATTTTAGAAAGGATGTTCAGTCTGTCCTTAAAATGTTGGCCAATCACATACTTTCCTGACTGATAAAAGAACACCTAAAAATAATGATTAAAAAAAATGAACAATGTCTCAGGCTTATGTAGAAAATCTGCTTAAAATCTTAAGCAATGGCAAGCTTAACTTTAAAATGAAAACTGAGGTCTTAATATTTAACTTCAGGGCCAAAAGATTCCTGAAATCTATACAACTAGCAACTTTTGTTAATTTATTATGCTTATTTCTCAGTTCCAAAGCCAAATATCATGTAAAAACTAAGATGTAATATTAAAACATTTGCCATTAGAACACCAAAATGAGAGATATCACAAGAGCTTGTTACCTGAGAGAAGAACTCACCTGTACTGGAGTCTCAGAGCCCCACGGGTAGAGAGACCACTGGACCATGAGGTTGTTCAAGGGCTGATTGGTGAAGAAATTGCAATCAAGCCTTGCAGACTGACCTATGGTCACGTTGAGAACCTTTGGAGAAACCTGCACCGTGATCGACACAGCGCCACCTACGGCATACAGACCGAACAAACAAACAAACAAACAAAACATTTGCAAATTTGGTAAACTGTGCGTAAGTGGCAATTAATTACAAAAGATTTTACAAGTGATTTTTATCCACTGCAAGCCATAATGGATCATCATTTTAATCTTTTTTTTTTAGGGTAAGACTGATGAGGGTTTTCGAAGGCCACAGTGAACCTGCTGAAGCCTCTCTGGGGTTGAGTTAAATTAGTGATTTTTTTTTTTTTTAACTGCCAAAACCACAAGCATGTGATTCATCAAATACAACTTGGGATTTGAGCTTGCATTATTCAAACCCTCTTCCTTATACTTCATTTCACTCTTATTCAGACATTAAAAGCCCCTCCTCCTGGGATCTGTTCCAGGAAGACGGTTAGAAAAAAACTTAAATTCAACCTTGAATCCCAAGTTCAATTAGTCCAATCCCGTGTCTGTGGATTTGTCGGTTCAAAAGAAAACACAGACGTTAACACTTCGTTAACTCAACTCAGCACTTCGTTAACTCAACATCAGGTTGTCATGCACACGTACACGTTGACCTTAAAAATCAGTCGAGTCCTGAAAATGATGATTAATTATGATCATTTAAGGCTTCCGGTGAAGAATAATCATGTGTAACATTTTTTCCGCAGCAGTACAACAGCAGGATGTGATTTCCTATGAAGATTACTAACACATCGTCTTTTTCGAAATTAAAATTAAAAGAATGAAATGGCTGCTACAGAAAAGGAAAGGGCGATGGCTGACATGGCTGTTCACGCTTAAGGCTAGAATGTTCTGTAGCTTATTCATCACAGATTCAATATTTAGTCTAAAGAAATGTCATAAGATGTTTTTCATTCGTGCTCAAATTCTTCATTTCCATTTTTTTTGTTAAACTTTGTTAATTTGAATGTAACCCTGGTGGTATGAAATGAACATAAATGAATATAAATACATAATTTAAACAGGTAGACTTTGTGTAGTAGCACTAGTAGTAAGATGTTTTTTAAATTTTGTTTTCTGTGCTTGAAACGTCGCTTATAAAAGCTGCTTACCAGCTACAGGTGCTGATTTATATATTATTGGTAAATAATGGCTAATTCTGACTGAAAACAGCTGATTTATGTTCTGACAAACAACAAAAAATTTACAAAAAAAACCCAAAACTAAAACTTTTTATGGCTCAGTCATACACTTTATGCTATACATTATTTTTCATATATTGTTCCACTATAAGCTGAAAAACAATCCTTTTCAAATTCAGTTAGCACCAAATTTTCCAATAATAAATATATATTTTTACATTTTACTTCTATTAATGCAAATATGTGTTATTTTATTTATTCGAATGTTTCTAAGGTTTCCAAATGTATTAAAGATTAGTCTAATCTCACCCTTAGCTTATATGTTCATTGAAAAGTAATAATAAAACCAGAGGAATAGTTAAATTTACAGCACTGTGATAAAAAGTGTACCATGCGTTTCCTAAGATGGTTATAATCCAATATAAGATACAAAAAATAAAATAAAAATAAAAAAACAATGGTAATGCACAAAATTTACATTGCAAGCTCAAAGTCATTATGCTTTCAAGATGTGAAGTTTTATTATTTTTATTTTTATTATGTTTTTTTTTTTTTTACGACTCTTTTGTTGGTGTAAATCACTACAATTGCTTGTGTGAGTAAAATGTTCAATAAAAGGACACAACATTTCCATCCAGGCTTAACGCTTCTAAACCTACTTCACAGGCTAGTTTCAGAGCAAAAATTTTGAACTTAACTTAAATTTGTAAGAGAAAATTACATTTTATTGTAACAGAAAACACTGGATTTTGGTAAAAACATATGTTATCAGGTTAACTCACAAATGTTGCCTTCTTGAACCGCCTCATTATATACGATGACAGGATTTTACGAGAAACCAAAAAAACAACCAACAAAAAACACGAAGAACAAAACACAACAATGAAAAAAGAATAACATCACAAATACTTTAGATTTAATTGGTCCAGTTTCCTACTAGGTCCAGTTCATAGTGCTGAAATATTATATACTTCAAACAAAAAAATATAATATATAGTAATTGCAATAATTTGATGAGAAATTACTCACCTACAATACTTAACAACATGACAATAGTCCCGAGTGGTGACATGTTTCGATGTTTTGAAGATGTTAAGAGCAGTTTTTTAGGAAAAAAAAAAACTGTAGGAAACTATTATGAACTCACAGGTTCCTCGCTCTGTAACGATGATTTTCTTTTTTGAAACAAACTTATCTTTCCAAGCCCTGAAAGGCCAACACCCTCAGAAACTCCAACGAACAAATCACCAGTTGCTGTTACTGTTTGAGTTTGCTTTCCCATTGCCCATGCACGCCTGCTGACGTTTGCCCTACTTGATTTTCTGTCTGACCAGAAAAAGATTAAAATCATTTTCCTTATTGTTTTAGACATTATTATTACTTATTATTATTATTATTTACCCATGATGCTGACATGATTGTGACATGTGACAAACTCTGGTTAGAAGTGAATTAATTGCCAACTTTATGCAAAGTATTTTTTTTTTCTTGTCAACAATAAAAATCAATAGGAGTTTCTGCCACATCACTGTAGTAAGCATCTCCATAATGCTTCACTCATGAATTCATAAAAGATCTAAAATTTAGAGTTCTCTAAATAAAAAACAATGGATACATATACAATTTCAAATTACAATACTGAAAGAGAGATGCAAACTCTTAATTTACATTATGAAAACTAGAAACACTTATCTAATTGTGTGAGTAATGACGCACACCCAAATACACTCATTCTAATGTGGTGAGAGCTGATTAAACACACACACCACCGGGTTAATGGTTAACTCAGATCACTGAAGCAAATCTGAATCATTTCAGCCGCTACATGTTACAACTTGGACATTGAAAACTGAAATGTTGTCTTACACGGTTTGCAAAAATGAAACGTGAAATGGAGAGAGCAGTTTAAAACCACTGAGTTCGCCTTATGCGACAAGATAAAAAATATTTTTAGTGTAGGAATGCTTGATCTGGTTCTGGAGATCAGTACTGCTATAGCCATGCTCCTATATACTGCACACACAGTGTGTGCTTATCTCACTTTCCCAGTTTTCTGTGAAAAATAATTATTGAAGTATACCACTTCAAGGACATTCGCTTTTACCATGCTATATAAAGTCTGAATTAAGTGTTCATTAGTGCATTGTTGAAAATACACTTGGAAAATGCTTTTTAGTGGCATATTAAAACATAAGGGTGTAGAAGACATTTGGACATGGGGATGGGGGTCACTATTCATCTTCAGAAACCGCTTTATCCTGACCGGTGGATCCGGAGCCAATCCCGGTCAAAATTCACCAACAAAAACAAAAATTAGTGAACACAGGAAGTATACATGGGGCTTGGAAATATCAGCTTCAGTGGTGACAGTAAGATGATAACAATAACGTTGTTAACGTGATTAAATAAATGTTTTTTTTGCACAGTTTATACAGTTAGAATATTCCTATTTCTATTTTAATACTAGTATGTCTCTATGTATATTTTCCCCAAATTTATTTATTGTTGTCTTCCCTGTTTTTTTGTATTGTCTTGAGCATCTGGCACAAGAATTTCCTTCAGGATCAATATATCTTATCTTGTCTTATCTTGTCTTATCTTGTCTTATCTTATCTTATCTTATCTTATCTTAAATGTGCGCCCTAAAAACCCACTCTAAGTGAAATGTACATTTCAGTATTAATATGCATATACACACGGTCATTTTGTGCAAGAACAGGACAATTTGTGTGTTTTCAAGTAAGTGTTTCCTCCTAGATATAATCTGTTGAGCATTGCCTGACCCATAGTGAATCTTAGACAACACAAAAACTCTCCCTCTGTGGAAAAAAACTCCTAAAATAAGACTATAACCAACCTCAACAAAATTTTAACCCGACTGAATAAAATACTGGAGCTCTTAGCCTTTGAATAATCTTTGCAGCTTGTTGTAGAAGTCTCTGATGGAAACCTTGCAGTGGTTTGGAGATTGTTCAGAGCACATAACCCATCGTCAGATTAAGATAACATGAGAGCTGACTCCGCCCAATCCCAAAATGGAGTCCTAAGCCCTGCAGTCCTCCCCTATGTCCTCATTTTGGTGAAGTAATCAAATTAAATATGTCTTAAGAATTAAAAATTGGCCATTTAGAACACAGTGTAAGTTTCCTGCTGCAGTAGAGATGGCACAGTTTGTTTTCCGTACATGAGAATAAAAAAGAAGTGCTTCTTCCGGGTTTCCTTCCATCTAATTGCTTTTAAAGCAGTTCATGAAACATGCCTCAGTGGAGAGGACGATGCTTCTCTAGAAAACTTTATGGCTTGCTAGAGACACGCCGGATTCATGAACAGTGCCATAGTAACTAATTTTTTTTTTAGTAAAGTAAAAAAAATTGTTAATTAACTGTTTGCAAGAAAAATCTGCCCATAATTCTGTTGAGAATAATGACAGGGCAGGAAATTTGGCATGTAGAGTTTCTGCAAATCTTTCTCTCTCTGTCTCTCTCTCACGCTCTCTCTAAGTGGGCATGAGGCACTTTTTCTCTTTGTCCAGTGACATAAAAAAAGGAAAAAATTCTGCAAGTTCTGTCTGTTAAAGGCTGGACTGTTAAAGTTTAACATGCTGTTGTGAGACCAGAATTTTTGTTACCAAAAATAACCCAATAATGAAACAAATAAACCAACTAAACTACTCAACATGTGTAATCCAGCAGTTGGATTAAAAAGAGCAACTTAACGTCGCTGCTGATGAATTTAAGTGCTGGCCAATCTTCTGCTTTCTGCCTCTGACTATCCATAACACTTTTTAAATGTCTACAATAAAGTGAACATGTGTATGCTTTAAGTTTACTTATTTATTCTTTTTATTTCAACATGTCTAGGGAATGAATGTATTCCTGCGTTACAGCTCGACACTCTCAGTGACTGTGCATTAGCAATCTACACCATCTGTAATAAAGATAAATAAAGATAAAAAACTTCAATTATCACATTGGCAGTTAGATATTTGCTGAACTGCATGTCACCTGGTACTTCCAGTTCTTCTCAGTTCCACCTTGTCCCTGCGTCTATTCTGTCTCAGTTCTGTAGTTATACTGTTGTTTAATCATGTCTTTGCTAGGTCTTGTGTGTGTTTATGTAATTCTAAGCGATGAATCTGATTTATTGTCACTTACTTTGCTGAGTTCCTAGTTTTCTACTTTTCTTTCCAAGCCATCTTGTTGTTTTGATCGTATCCTACATATGATTATGTGAATTTTAAAATATTTAAGATATTTGAAAATACCCAAATATTCAAGATTCAAGACAAAACCAGTAAAAATGCCTAAAGTGTGCTACTGGAATAAATTTATTTCACTACTATGCAAATGTACCAAGAATGAATAATGTAGATTTTACCCTCCAACCTACATGAACCTGGCAGTGCTGATCTTTTGTTTTGCTACCAGGGTGTGTCCAGTGCTACTACAAGTAAATAAAGCCTAATGTGTTTTAGTGAGATGTGAGTTTGGCCAGGCAGTAGGGAATGGTAGAGAAAATTCTGCAATAATTCTGTAGTGATACACTGCAAAATCTCTGTCTGAAACTGTGATAATACATACAAGGAGCTGGCACATTTTATAGTTATTGTAAAGAACACTACACTGTGATGTTTCGACTGCAGGCTCTGATACGAATTTTCACCACGTTCAACCCTGTGTGTCGACCAAAACGCCGCTCTAGAGGCCAATGATTATTCAAAAAGTTTAACGAGGACAGGATGAGCTGTTGGGCAGATTTGCTGTAGGCTGTAACTTAGAAAGCTATGCTCTCAAAGTAACAATAAAACAGACATAAAATACACTCAACAACCACTTTATTAGGAACACCTGTACACCTGCTCAACAGCCAATCATGTGGCAGCAGCGCAATGCATAAAAACAGATCAAGAGCTTCAGTTAATGTTCACGTCAAACATCAGAACAGGGAGAAATGTGATCTCAGTGACTGAGCGTGGCATGGTTGTTCATGTCAGACGGGCTGGTTTAAATATTTCAGAAACTGCTGATCTCCTGAGAGACAAAAATACACAACGGTCACAAGAATTACCAGAGAATGGTGAGAAAAACAAAAAAACATTCAGCGGAGGTCAGAGGAGAATCGCCAAACTCAACTGAGCTTACAGGAAGTCGATGGTATCTCAAATAACCACTCTTTACAACCGTGGTGAGCAGAAAACCATCTCAAAACGTGCAACATGTCAAACCTTGAGGCAGATCACAGCAGAGAACCACATCAGGAATCTGAGGATGGAGTGGGCACAGACTCACCCAAACTGGACAGGTGAAGATTGGAAAATAGATCATCAGGTGCCAGATCATTATTTCATCTGTATCGTAAATACATGAGAGTTCTAAGCAGCTACGTGATGTTAAATCACAATTCACTTAGAAATCATGAATACCCTCACTTTTTTTTGTTGTCAGTTGCAATGATTTAATGTAACTTAAAAGAAAGAAGGTTTAGACCTCATAATTTGTATAATATACAAATGAGAAGAAGGCAAATAATAGAATAAACACTCATTATTAGCCTAATGATTGCAAATAACACAATCATAAATAAATCTCGCATGCTTCTAGCCGAGGATTCGTTTTTTTGAAGCTCACAACGCCAAACTTAAACTGCTGCATCTCTTGTTCTGTTTGCGGATTTGCGTGCATTTTTCAAACTACTGTCCCTCCTATAGTGTGGAACTTCATGATCCAACACTGCTGAGTAAATATTGGCCAGAACACATGCTGGGTTAGTTTAACCTGACTGGTTAGGTTACACAATTGAACCATTCTGTTATTACAACACAACGATCTATTTTACACACATTTACTATAACAGATGAATATAGGGGTCAGGTAACAGGCATGTAATGGACAGCCTTAGATCTTTGGAATGAAACCTGGCTTTGGGAACGTGGAATGCCACTTCGCTGGAGAGAAAAGAGAGCGTTAGTGTATAAGATGGAAATTTATGGATTAGATGTAGTCAGCACACACGGATCAGTGGTGGCCTCTTTCCTACTCTGGAGTTCCTGCAGGAGATAGACCTCAGATGGGTGTGAGAATACTCACCAGAGTTTTTCCCAGGGGACAACAGGGTTACTGCTGCGATTTCAAGTCTCAGGAAGGGAAACTCGGATTGTTTTTGCGAATGCCATCTTGGAGAAGGTGGAGCAGGGACTTGAAACGGTACCTGCTACTGACTTCAGTGCAAAGCTGTCTCAAACCTCATAAATATGCATTACGTAGTACGGGAAAAGATTAATGACACCAACAGCCAACTGACAAAATGGCCCAAATATTTACGACTCTGATTTTTAGTACCCAAGCTGTTGTTCTTTGTGTATTTTATTATCTAATCTATGTTTTTTTTTTCCAGAAATCCTTTCAAAAATCAGTCAGAATGAGCTGGATAATGTTAGCATGCCACAGAAGAAAGCAAAAAAAGACAGATCAGTGAAAAATATATACACAGAGGGCGAGCAGACACACTGACTGATCTCACCTGATATATCTTCTCATATAATACAGAGAACCTTAGCAGCTACTAACATTAGCCATTAGTTCGCTAGCTAAACAACTTCAACAGTAACAGTACAAATTTTACAGCAATGACTAGCATTCTCTAGCTTCCCATCAAATTAGAGAACAAATAAATGCATTACCTTTTTAGCAAGAAAAATAAATTCTTTTCCTCTTATACTATAATATTGGACTCTCTCACTCTCTTGCTCCATGTGTTATCGTTTATTCAGACTTCTTTCAGGATATACTGGATTTTATCCTCATTTCCCAATGAGCTCTATGAGTCAGCCCCTGAACCTAAATTCACCCAAATAAATCTGACTTTATCGCAAATGAAACATCATTATCTTGCACCAGCATTTCGAACTTCTAGCCTAAGAAGCTTTGGATGGGGATGTGTTTTGGGCATGAACACTGAAGAGGGACGCAGAATGTCATTTATTTTGAATTTCAAAACACCTAGCTTGAACTAGCGTCTGTTAGAAATGCTGACTGTGACACAACAGGAAGCTGTTTGTCCTGTCGCTGGTAGATCACGAGTTTGAATCCTGAAGATGCCACAGCCATCTGTGTCCAGGAGCCAATAACACATTTGTGAGTTTGTGTATGCAAAAGCAGGCAGATAGCGCTTTCCTCTGAGTGCATTACTCTGCCCTGTGACGGAGCACGTGTTGGTTGGCTTCATGAGTCTCGGAGAAAGCGTGTGTTAGCCTTCACCCTCCCCAGTTTTAGCTGCTGTATGATAGAGAAGAGCTGTACGCTGGTATGTGACCAAATTGAGAAGAAAATGGGGAAAAAGATTTGCTGACTATACTTTCAAGTTCTCTTTGTGTGCTCAATTTTGTGCCCTTGAGTCTACAGTGTGTAGCAACCACGCCCCTGAAATGAGCAGGTGTACAAACTTTTCGAGGATGGAATAGAGACAATGAGCAGTTTATAAACTAATATCACAATCATATGTCTAATTTGTTATTCTCTTCTGTGGCCCTGATGGTCAACCTGTTTTCATCAGTGAGTACCCTTCCTATTTCTTGAATCCGGAGCACTGGACACTGAATCAGAATTGTCATGGAAATGGGCTTGACCTTTCCACTGTCCATCCTTAGAAAACCTTTGATATCTCTGATCTTTGTGAAAAAAAAAAAAGCTCCTACACTAGATATTTTCTCATTCCTCTTTCTAGGATTCACAGGAAAATGAATTCGACAGATTTCACAGCCCTGCACCCGCCTTCAGTTTCAGATATTGTCTTCAATTTCAGATATTGTCTTCAATTTCAGGTAGTGAAATTGCAGCTAACAAGTAATAAAAGCCCAGAGCTACCAGACTAGCACAGTGCAAATCATCACACACTCATGTCAAAAGGTAAACTTTGATTCAGCTTTAACCATTTTAGCCATGCTTTATAGATAACAGTGTGTCATGCAGTGTGAGGAACCACATGAACAAGATTTTTGAGATAACTCAACAGCTTGCACAAGCACAATGTCAAACCAGTAGCTATAAGCTTCCCCTAATTATTAACAACGTTATCCTTGGAGATGCAGTGCAAAAATACAAAGGCAAACTTACGACGATGGGTTAAGTTTTTCCCCTTTTTTAAATGCAATTTTATTTCTAGGCTTTTATTACTTGTTTCCTACAAACACCAAACATATTGTTTTGACTCATTAGTTACATTCATGGAAAGGGGAAGATTGTATTAATTAATTTTTTTTTTTACTAAATTGCCATAGTGAAATAGTTAGCTTTACATTTCACATGTACATGAGTTGGTCTTTTCATATCATGACATTTCTGCAGTTTGAACTGCATCTTACACCTGCGTAACATAGACTCGAGTCCAGTCTCAAGACGTTTTCTACATCGATTTGGACTTAGAATTATTGGTATGTGTACTTGGTTCTTATAACCTTATAAAATATAACCTAACCATTAGCGCAATGTACGATGAAGCTAACTAGTGGAAATAAAAGCTCAGCCTTGAACGTGATCTGATGATGAATGATTTCAGTCCTAATCTCAATTTCATTTGGATTCGATCTTAACTTGGCCTCGATCCCCTTAAGACTCGGTCTTGGCTCGAGCTCAGCTAGTCCTGGTATTGGACCTGTCTTGTACTTGACAATTGGCGATCTTGACTGTAGCCCTAGTGTGTTGTGTTACATAAGTGTCATGCTTAAACAATGGTTGAACAGTGACTCTTTTGGCTTTGAAAAAACTGAGGCCATGTAACCTTTCCACATTTTCATTGTGAAGCGTGTAGAGCATTGAGAAGACCACATTTTTAATGAAACTAGCTCACTGTTTACAAAAAAATCTGATATTTCCTGTTTTATTCTGCTCCAGTGAGACAATAAAACCCATTCCCCACGTCAAAATAAAATTGCAGAACAGAAATTTTGGATCATCTCTCAACTCGCTCAGAATAACCCTCACCCTCGGACCTTGGAGCAGACTTTTCCCCTCACTGGAACTACTGCCATGTTAGGAGGCATCTGATGAAATAGCGGCACCTGCTGGCGAAGGAGAAAAAGGAGATTGTGTCTTCCTTGAAGCTCCTTGCTGCTTATCAAGATAAATGCACTTACAGATCTGTATCAGTGAGATTAGAACTAATTAATGATAATGAAGTCAAAGATATTAACTGAAAAGAGCCTGATATTCAGAAAACCTGCACAAAAATATAAAAGAAGAGATTTAAAGGTTCTAAAGGTTTTATGTTGCCATGATTTTCAGTAGAAGCTAATAAGGGCATGGCGCTTGGAAGCTGTCAAAGTATTTCAGTTTTTTCATATATGTGATATATATATACATACACGTCACATTGAATCTATGGTGTATTTAATAAATCTACATTTTATTTACCAATTTATATTCTTTGTTTTGAACTAGCTTGATCAGACTTGTCTTTATAAAAGTATCATTCAACATTATGAGTTAGAGATTTTAGCTGTAGATTTTTTTTTGGTTGACATTTAAAAAAAATTCAGAAAAAATAATTCAAATATAAAAAAATACACATTTTATGTACATTAGGCCTACGGTGAAGCATCCAAGATTCCCAGGGAAAAGTAGACGCTTTCTAAGTTGTCCAACATATAAATAAATAAACTTTATGTTCTACTCAGATATCTAGTTTTCTACAGTGATGTTAAACACTCAATGCTAATGTTCTAGCTATGTATTTAGGCTATGCTAACATTAGCTGGCTGGCACTCATTAGCCGCTAACAGCCAAATTTAGCTGCATAACAGGAATTTAGCTATTTCAGTAGAATGTAAAGCTTTAGTAGAAATTTAGATGCGCTTAGCTCATTACGGTTCATATCTTCAGTTTTGACTCCACTTTACTCCATGTCACTTCACTTCACTTCATGGGCACAAGCGTGAGAGACGACTGCGATCTTTCCTGGGAAGAGATTGAAATTTTTGAGATTTCTATTTAGGGTTCTGATATTTTAAAATCATCCTGATAATTTATCAGATCTACGCAAATCTATCCATAAGTCTCTCAAGTAAAGATGATGGCAGTAAATGTGCCGTGACCAAATAGAGCATGAATTTCTTCCCCTAAATGATTTTTACACTCTCTTTAAATTATCATGTTGAGCAATATCAACAATATATAAATGCACACTTTCTTTTGCCTTAAGAAAGATGCAAATTTCACCACTTCCATATAGTCCATTAAATAATAAGGACAGTAAATTGCCTAATGAGATGAGAACACATTTTCTTGGCTCAGTTTAAAAAAAAAAAAATCATGCTAATAGATTTCAGTGGTTATTATTGCTTATTTTAGCCACAGTGCTGACCCCTGTCCCAGCAGAGGGCAGTGTTGTTTAAAGGAAACCATCCATCCTTCTTTTCTGAAACTGCAGGAAGCTGTAGGCAAAAGCTGACAACAAAGATGAGTGTGTCTCTGTTAAGAACATGGCTCAGATCTCTCATCCTCCTGAGGAAATAGGCCAGTTTCCTTCCACCTCCCAAAAACAGGCTGGTAGGTGGATTGACTACTCTAAATTGCCCCTAAGTGAAGATGAGTGAATAAATGAACGATTTGCTATGATTATATTCCCAACCTTTCACATTACGTCCTCTCATGCTACAGCAAAGACAGAAACCATGGACTATCTTCTGGACATTGCTTCGAACCAAGGTTCTTTTACAGAAAATACATACTGACATCAAGCTTAGACCCTCCAATAGAGTGAAAATGGGACCCAAGCAGCCATTTTAGTTCTGTATAATAAAAGGAAAGAAATATGTCTGAGAAAGAGAGAGACAGAAATGGATTGAAGTGGTCATGTGGTATCAGGAAACACAATATTATTATCAGATGCATTGCTGTTCTCTTCAGAGGTAGAAGGAGAGTCAAACTAAAGGCTTGTCATGTCATTGACAGTAGTTAAACACAATGATCTAAAGTCTGTATGCATTTTCACGTCATTCAGTTTTGCTGAAAGGTCTCCTACAGCCTGTCAAATCAAAATCAAGGTTTCAGAGATATTGTCATAGTTCTTCACTTCTGGGAAAACAATAAAAAAAATATGATGATTCATATCGAGACAAAACTGTGAATGTCCAATTAAATGTTCTGTAGGACTGTGTATGTCCTGCCCCCTGGAGGCGTGTCTCGCTCTACAGTAGCAGCTCGTTAGCAGTAAACATTAGTTCATCAGTGTTTTTCTTGCCACACACAATTCCCTTTTCCAACCTTCGCTTAGAAAAAATGGTTGTTATTTATTTCATTTTGAAGAGGAAGGAATTCGTATGAGGTGGTGGTTGTGTGACTGGAGATTTTCTGAGATGTTTTAAATCCTCTGAATGAGTGTGTGATTCCATCTTTATACACGTTATACAGAGTCAGTTTCAGATTCTTGTTAATCTCGTCACTGTTCTCCATATTTAGCTAGCTCACTAAGCTACTGTCAGGTTTGTTTAGACTGGAAGGAGCTTGCCGTATCTCGAACGCTATTCGCCGTTGTGACTTCAGTCAAGCACTTCAACATGACGTCACTCTGACTTCCTGTTTCAGAAGGAAATACACCAACATACAGAATAAAATCACAGCTATGACGCCATTTCATGGGGTCTTTAAAGTGATTTAACCTCAACCCTGTAGGAATTCATTTAACTCCGGTTATATTCCGTCATTGATTGCCATCATGACGACATATAACTGCTGACTGTAAGCAACACACTGTGTCTTGTGAGTCTTATGGCTACTTCTGATCAAGACCACTCATAAAATAAATATTATATAGACATAATAAAAACCTTTTGCAGAGAAATGCTTTCATGTTCATGGCCATAAGATGACACTTCACAGTTTTCACATATTTTCATGGCACTGCTATTAACCTTCATTCTTTTAAAAAAAAAAAAGGTAACTACATTATGAGATATCCGACTCACTGCTAGGGTTTTATCAAGTTATTTCTGTAAACTTTGCACAGCAAACGTCACCATTGGGGATAAGTAAGGAATAACACATTATATGAAAATAATCCATGCCGGGGTGGAGTGATACGGCCTGACACAAAGTTGATTGTTCTTGTATAAAAGCATGGCCTGAAATACGTTATTCCTCTTACACCACAGCGTTCTGCCAACGATTAACGGTTTTAATTTATCAACGAACCACACAGCATGCTTTTTGACCATTTACCATGTTATAGCAGCTATAAACAGTCATTCGGTCACCAGACTTTCCTGAAATTATAGAAACGCTAACGTATTAGAATTAGTGCTTTGCTGTAAACCCATCATTTATGTTTCATCCTTGCTAAAATAGAAAAACCGAACTCTACACATGTAAACCAGGGTTGTTGTGGAGATCTCACAGATCAAATCGTGAGCTTAAAATGGACTGAAATAGACCAGAAACCTTTTAAGCTACAAGCAGCGTAATGAAATATTAATGATGGAGTTTTCAGCTTATTCTTTAGCTCAAAATTTTCTTGAAAGGATGCTTTTTATTTGGCAATCTGGCCAGGAGTCCCAGTGTTGGAGTCCCAATGTTGGAAGGGGTACATCATAAAATCTGTCTTTAAAGAATAAGATATTTTTTGAAGAGGCCGTGGCGATCTGCTTTCATTATTGCCCACTCTAAGACACACACACACACACACACAGTAGAAAAGCCATCAATTTCTGGCCCATGTTAATGCACGCTTTCAATATTTGATGTTTCTTTATGGAGTGCTGACAATAGAACAAGAAAATGGCAGGCACATTTTGCTGATCTAGTTCAATGGCTTCTGGATCCATCTTCCTAACAGAGCTCTAAGTATGCGTCTCCTCTGCTGGGAGCTTTTTCGAAGTTCACCAAGGCAAGACAGGGGAAAAACGAGAACGGTTTTCTTGTTTGTTGTCACCGACTTTTACTTTTCCAGCACCGCACCAATCTAACATTGAACACATGACTGTTTCTGCAAGTTTTCTATTCTGTTCTTATCACCTTAAATTTTTGAACACGGGTCAGGACAGTGGTTTGACTTTAGGGTAGTGTACTTGTAAATAAAATCACTACCTATTCATATACTACTGCTTATCCATGTATGAACCAGTTTCCTTCTTTTATGGGTTTATCTCAACAAATAATGAAACAGCACACCAAAAATACACACGTATAATATTTATACAGATGGCATTCACAGAAATGTACTGAGAAAAAGTACTGAGAAATTCTAGTTAAGTGAAAGTATATATAGTGTGTCAAATTTTACTCAGTTAACTGTAGAAGTATCCAGTCAAAAATGTATTCAAATGTATTCAAGTAAAAAATTTGCTCCTTTTAAATGTGCTGAAGTAAAAAGTAAATATTTTAACTGTTGAAATGAAGCTAATGTCATACTTTTACGTTAAAAGTAACTTTATTTGATGAAGTTTGCTCTGTAAGTTTGCTGCTCATATACATGACTTGCGTAATGTAGTTTGCTAACAAATTAATCAGAAGTAAAATAACCAAAATTTACCATTAGCTAGATTTTGACAGTCAATTTATGTTAGCTACAGGAATCGATGCTAATCTACCCTGGCATTAGCAAAGAAAACAGGCTAATTTAGTTCAATATAACTGGTCATTGTTAGCGAATTAGTGAAACTTACCTCAACATGCTTTTAGATGGAGTTCATGCCTTCTAGGGAGGTAAAGGAGACGCCTCATTTTATACGAGTCTCTGTTTACTCCAGCGTACTGAAACATTTTACTGAGGTAGGGCCCGGGACGCTCATCCTCAGCTTCCACACTGCAGTGCGGTGGATTATCCGTCGTCTTCAGACGCACACGGATAGCTACAGCGCTAACTACACTGTGTAGCATGAGAAGGTGGAATGATTCTTGATAGTTCTTATGTTGGTGAAAATGTTTGGATGCGAAACTAAGCCCATGTAAATGATGTGTACCGTACAGTTATTGACTGAATGAGAGAAGAAGAGACTTTGAGATTTGTATAAGATTGAGATTTTGAGATTAACTAAGGGTCTTCAATTTCAATAACACGATCAAGTAAAGTATAAATACACCAAAATAATACTTAAGTATAGTAATGAAGTACAATTACTCAAGCATTTTCCACCCATTTTGATTTTCTCATTACACTGTGTCATGTCATGAGGAAAATGGCCAGAATTCAGTACAGGGCAAAGATAACACTCTTCCAGCAGGGATTCTGTTGGTTCTTTATTCAGGACCAAGGGTTGGGAGGGAGGTATATCCTTATTAATGTATCATGACTTTAATCAAATTCAGATTAATTATACAAGACAATGCTATGGCCGTTTCTTGCTTCTGCTCCTTTTCTTAGTTTTTAACATATTAAATTATTTTTCCTTGCTTCCCAGCAGCCATTACAAAAAACAAAACAAAAGAAAACAAAAGAAAACAAAGAAAATTAAAGAGATGCATCAGAGTGTTTCATAGTCCATGTCAAAAAGAGTCACTCCTTATAACGTTTGCTAATAAAGTTTATGATTTACCATTTGAGGACTAATCAGTTCAAAGGAGTACATCAAGCTTAAAGAAATCAAACAGAACCATTAGTCCACAAATGGCAAATGAAAAGACGTCTGCGTTATGGTTCTTTACTGTATAAGCCTTTATTTGTAAAAAGTCAGTCGGTTAAGTATAACCCTTTTTTTTGTACCACATACTGTTACAGTTTGTATTAGTAAAAAACACATTTTGCTCAAACACCTAGAAAAGCTGACGGACACCATTACATTAAATTGGCACTGACAAAAGAAATGGAAATACAACTTTATATTGTACAAATGTTGATTTCATGAAGACAAATCATACCCAAAAATGAATCATAACACCTATATATTAACAGAATAAATAATAATAATAATTAAAAAAAAAAGTGAACTGAACCAGTACAACACAAAACGCATTTTTTTTTTACTCTCAGGGCATAATGTAAAGTAGAAATATATTTCCTTTTCTATGAGAAAAACAACAGCAACAATAAGAATTAACGACTTGTTTAAAATACAACAAATACAGGCAATTAGAAAGGAAACAAAACGATACTGAAGAAGGATTTAATTTTAGATCAGTGAAGGATTGGTTTCTTTAAAAATAATAATAATAATAAATTTGGAATCATAATTTTCTGCGTGGTTGTATTTTTTTTGGGGGGGGGGATAATTGAAATATCCTTCTGAGCCAGACTTTTTTTTTTTTTTTTTTTACAAACTCAGATGGCCTCTAATCTAGAGGCGTGTCATCCGGCAAAGGCGAAAAGTTCCTCAGAGCAGTCTTGCATTCACATAGCGCTCAAGTTCTGTTGCGAAATCTAGGAGATGTTCATTAGCCAAAAAACTTTTTCCTGATCTCTCATGCTTTCTCGGGTTTACTGGGTGCGTCTATTTATCTATCTATCTCTCAATCTATCTATCCATAATTAAATGTGATATATAAAAATCAAGAAAGGATGAAGATGTGCATATTCCTTAATTTTATTATTTTAATATTTTAGCGATTAATTACTTTCCTCTCATAAAATCGACTCTTTTGTTAATAACTGTAGAATGTTAAGTTAGATCTCTCCCAATAAGGAGTGCAATTAAAAGCACCTCAAAAGCAAGTAATTTCTGTCTTTGAGTGTAAGGGTGAAGATATGAACAGTTTAAAATAAAAAACAAAACAAAAAAAAAGAGAAAATAACCCTTTCAGAAAAAAACGTAAGTCATGCAAAACAAAACCGGTATTTTTTTTTTCCTGTAATTTTTTTTCCTTTGACGTTTTTTCAGAGGTTTCGTTTGCAGAAGTTATGCAGGTGCTGCAAAAGCTGTCCATGCCAGTCGCAGTGAGGCTAGCTGTTACTACCAACTGCCCTGTTTTAGTTCATGCATTAAGAAATATAGATGAAAGATATCATATTTACAATACAATTCACATGTAATTACACATATACACAAGAGGCAAGAAAAATTCACATTGAAATCAGTTCAACAGTTTTTTGTACTTCCTTTTCTGATGTTTTGTGGCAAAAAACAAATAAAAAAAGCAATTTGCTAAATTAAACCAATCTGTGATGATTTATCGAGATGGTAATGGATATATCGAGATGATTGTGAGTGAATGAAGTGCATGATAAGATATGACATGTCATCCGTTGTCATTTTTTGGCCCCGCCCCCTTCCCATCCCATCCCTGATATTATATAAAGCTCTCCCTCTTAAACATATACAATATATATGATATAAGATCAACAAAGAAATTGAACAAATTTTACTCCGAAACCATTAAGACACAGAACAATTCAGTGAGTCATACGCTGTGACATTCTCCAAAGAAGGCCGGCTCGGCGTGGTCATCATTGCAGATGGACGGTGTGTGTGCGACGCTATCTACTGCTAACCTCCGCACACGATGATTATTCTAAAAAGACCGCTGCCATCGTAAAGATTCTATAGTCGTCGTATAAAAATTGACTTCATAGAATGGATGGGTTAGGATTTATACGTAAACCATATTCTCCTCTTTAACTCACAGTTTTTAAGGTACAGAACGTGACCGAACTCCCAGATGCTAGGAGCGATTTACGGTCGGAGATGCTAACAGGGTTAATATCTCCCTGCCCAACCTGATCTCATGCAAAAAATGTCTAAGGAAGTCTAATAAGCAAGAATGAGTAAGTTCATATAAACAAACCTATGAATCGCTAATTCTTGATTTTTTTTTTTATACCCAGGAGTCAGCTCCTGAAAATTCGTACACCACCATCTTGCTCTCAGTGAAGAGCAGCACGACTGACGAAATCTCTCAAACTCTCCACGACAAACAGAAAATTGAAGGGGATTCTGTTAATTAAAACAGAATTAATTAATTAAAAATCAAGATTTTTATGATGACCATACATGTGACAAAGATGCTACGAGAGTGGATATAAAATCAGGTCATCACGATGAACGAACAAAAAGGTAACTATTTGTTTTTAATCTTAAGCTGAAGCTTTATCACATGTTCACATGGAAATGTTCTTTTTTTTCCAGTTGTGAATATACTACATTTTATTGTTTAAAACCAAAGCACAATATGACTGCAGTGGTTAGCAAGAAGTGTCACAAGACAAACACCACCTTTCCCCCCACCCAGTGCTGCTACATATATTTAAGTATTTAAGTATTTTGGCCAGTTAACAACTGTAAACTAGCATATCGGTCTTAGATAAGCTAATAATGATGAAATAAAGACTTAGCGATGAAACAACGCATTTGGATTCTCCTGTTTTTAAGACAGATTTTGACTACTGTATTGTTGAGAAGTGCCTTTTGAAATAAACTGCCATAATGGTCTGCAAATTGAGTATTTATTTCACGTGGCTCATTTTGGTCGTGTTAGCAACAGTGCTGCGCTAGGTCTCGAACAGGAATTTGGATCATACTTATTATTATGATACAGGTACAAGTACAAGTACAGGATAGGATTAAAGCAGATTTAATCAAATCTAACCAAATGTTTTCTTTAATTTATCTCAATCTACAACTAAGCATGATTATAATGACGTTTATGACCGTTAAGGCTTCAAATCGACTCGCTGTGTGGTGTTTGCATTGTATTGCTGCGATAAAGTCCGTGTGTACAAATGCTTTTGTGATCTGATTAAGGCAAATCTCGCAGGGAGCCGATGGCGCCCACAACAAATCACCGTTCCACCCAAAATTTCACCGAAGTTTAAGATGAATTAGCCGAGTGCTGCTGGTGCTACAAGTACACGCTGATCGTCAACGTAATTCATGGAGATGACAAGATGACTGACTTGACGAAGCCAAAACATTTATTTTCAGTACGGGAAGGGAAGCGCAAGTCTAGTAGGAAATGAATAAAAGTTAGGTTGTTAATTTATCAGATTATTAATTATTAATCTAATATATAAACCACAGAGTGAGGGCCTTTGCTTTGACAAATGAAGCCGAGTAACTTTTACATAAAATCTTCTTGATTGACAATCCATCTTAGGCTTTGTTTAGGCTTATACTTATTTACTAACAAATTATTAATATTATACCTCGAAAAATGATTACAGACAACTATTTGTTCTAGTGTCGATTAAAAGATAAATACAGTACCTTAAATAATTTGATAGCTGTTTGATAAACCTGAAATGTAGAAATACCATATTTCTCCACATATTTGTCAGGATGTGCAAGCAGGGGCAATAAAATGGGCAATAAAATGAAAAATGATGGCTACCATTCAAGCATTCAAGCAATATTCACTTTTGCGAAAATCATGCGACCTCATGAGCAAAGTACAACCTTCTCTGAAAGGCTTTCGCTTCCATGAAAATGACAGTTATGTCAAGTCCCTTTTCTTACTCCGTTGAGTAAACATGAAGGAATCGCCATTCTCCAGCTACCTGATGTTAAATCTACGTGGATTCAGGTAATGCTAGAGTAACCAGTTTATCCTTATGTGAATTATACGATATGAATAAAACCGAATTATTCATATTTTCATATTTAAACATTTAATTGCAGGAAACCTCATCTCTGTTTTCCTTCATGCATTCGGTGCTGGTTCATGGAATATACACGCAACATTGCTACACTTGATATAAAGGTATTTTGCAACCAAATCCTGCACTTCAGTCAGCAGACTGGTATCAGTGATGAGTATCTTTAACCTCTTCCATGTTTCCTTTGAGTATACCATACTAACTGTGTAATGGTTCGTTTTTCCCCTCTCTCTCTATTAGTCCTGCTTGACCCATGTTCTTGTATGGAATGGTGGATGCGGTGTGATGAGAGCGAGCCAAGAGCCGGAGGAATCTACTCGGCTCTGAGAACTGAGACCTGCTCAGAACGTCCTCCACCTCTGGACCGCAGAAGATTTCAGGGCTCTCAAGCTCCACTGGCCCTGACGTCTACTCAAAGACAAACCCCTTGCAATATCTGCTTCCATCCTGTACCTCCTGAAGGACTGACCCAACCTTGCTGACTGTTTGGAACATGGCGACTTTGAGAGACTGGGCAGCTTTGAATGGAGCTAGATGGATCTTGTAAGAACCGGTGTCGGTGGTTACATACATGAGGTTTGCTGCATGACATGATGAGTGGATTTTACACTGAAATTCATAAGAATGACATAAGGATGGGTTTATAGGCCTTTTTGGTTGTCACGTCAGTTCATGGCTTTTATCGTACATCTTATTTTGCCCCATTAAGACTCAGAAGCTCTTTTTTTTTTCCTGATCATGCTGATGTCATCAGTCTTTGGGATTGAATCCTAAGATGTGTAACATCAGGGCTGTGGGTGGGTCTGCAGGTCAAAGATTGAGCGCCATTTAGCCCTCTTTTACTTCAGTGATCGATTGAGGACACCTACTTCAGGTTGCAGACAGGCACATTTTAGAGGAACCAAAAAAAAGAAAAAAAAAACCCAAAAACATAATGAATTGTTCTCGGAATGGGTCATTAAAGATGAGTGAGTTATCACATACAATATCAGGTCACACAATGGGCTGATCACTTAAATATTTAGCAGATTTTAAAACAATGACCATCTGTTCTGTTTTAATACACATTATTCTTTTCTTTTTTAAATACAACTTCATATAGTGGATGGACTAACTTCAAAACCAAGCTCAGACAAACAACTGTAGCTCACCACGGTCCCTTTTTCACATCCTCACACAACACAAAGTCGATGATGATGATGAGTACTTTATCTACAAAACAGATGAATATCACTAGGAACAAGAATAAAGTAAGAGTACAGTTATACTACCTAACCATATTCGATGAGGATATTGAGTAAATGTACACTTGATGCTGTTTTCCTTTTTCTCAAAACAGAACAAAACAAAAACAAAAGTGAACAATGCATATAGGTGGCTCATTATCTAGCAATGCGCTAACTCTATAACTCTATGCTTAATTAACTGCTCGCCCCAGAACATATTATTTTTCCAAAGACAAAATAATAGCAACCAGAGTAGTCAGAATCCTTACAACCAAAATGAAAGTAATTCCCAAGGCTCACGAAAATGGAATTAAGAGGAAAAACGAAAAAGAAGACTCTGGACGGGGCTCGTGGGTTTTTTTTAAAACGCGGGATGGCCGTCCAGTGTAAACCAATGACCAGAGCTTTATACCTAGGAAAGAGAAAGTTCTCTCACAAAAAAATCAAGGAAACAACACATAATCCAAAGGAGGAGGTTGCTGTACAGCATAGAATCGGGGGGGGGGAGAAATTGTGTGTCCCTTCCATGAGGGACTGGAGGAAAGGAGGCGCACTGTATGGAGGATTGAGGACTGAGGGAATGTGTTCTGCCTGGTCTGTGCCCGAAAGCATACGAGCCATGACTGATTTCATGAGCTGCAGTTGGGAAAGTTTGATTGCAGTATGTATCAATAAAAAGCCAAATGAGGATGCTCTGGCGTATCCTTTTCTGTATATCTTGCAATCTTTCTTTTAGCAAAAATATCATGCAGTCCTTAGTTCCAAACCCTCAGGAGGATTTTTTTTCTTGTTCGTATGTTTGTTAGTTTTCAGAAGTAAAAGAAATATTTGTCTCACATGATTCTTAAACATTCAAGTCAATCTATATAATACTTTTTTTTTTACATCAGAAAAGTCCTTTCCGCATTGTGTGTATAGAAATATAAGATATAGAAATATGCATATACATATGTATGAACTTTTCCTATATGTGTATACATATTTTCCAATTGTATCAAAGCCAATTCAGTGTGTGCTCTCAAAATATGGCCCATGTTTCCTGGGAGGACGTGTGTGTCAATTCACGTAGTACAACCAGTAGATGAGGTTGAAGAATCCAAACGTGATCGGGAAAATCACGCGCGACCACTTGTCAATGGTGCTTACATCCGTCAGGTTGGGGATTTTGAGCTTGAGCTTGGACGAGCGCCTCCGCAGACGGCAGTTGGCGCGGCTGCGCATGGCACCACGCTCCAGTGAGTGATGGCCAAAGCCGTCGCGTGAGGAACCAACAGGCTTACGAAATTGCACGCCCGAGCTGTCAAACGACATGACGGAGTTGCGAGAGTCACTTACGCTGCTGCCCACGTCTGACGGCATCACCTCATTGTTCATCTCCAGGGTGGTGAGCAGGATGTTGCCATAAGCGTCCACCTTGATAAAAGATAAATGACAAAGAGAGAGACAGTCACTAGGAAAATCCAGAAATCATCAGTCCTAAAGTATCAGAGAGAGCTAAATACTTCTCATGCAAATGTAATGATAATGTGATGTCACATTTACAACAAACACTACTTGGAAGAATTAGAGAACTTTACAGAGCTTTGTCTTAGAATGTGATGGCTGACACATGGCATTATTTATTAACGGCATTGCATGATCTACTGTACATCTGCAGTCTTGCGGCTATGATGAGGTCTAAGTTTATGTACCCCAACTTTTCTTTGTTCTTCGAGATACAGATTTCTTCGCTGTGTGTATGACCTGAGGGTGTTGGTTTGAAACGGCGCTGAAATGGAGTCCTTGCGACGTGAAAGAAGAGATGAAGAGAACATTAAAACGCCCATAAAAAACTTTGACAATCCATAAACATTGTTTTTCCTCTAAAAAAATACAACAAATGCATCAACATGATGGTCAACAAAGAAACTCTGCATGAAGCATGGTACATTGTCTTTCATACATGGACAACTGGCTTCGTAATCAGCTCTTGTTGTAGTTGTGTTCCTCCAAAATCATGATTTGTAGCAGAAAAATTATTCATTTAAAAAGATACCACACTTCATGCATGGTACACTTCCAATCTATTCCTAAGATACAAACATAACCTGATAGCTTTCTAGGAAGGAAGCAACAAAATCATCAGATCATGGATTAATAGCATGACATTATGGTATAATTACTGTAATATCCAGCATCATCATTATATTATAGGTAAATAAATAAAAATTCTCCACATTAATTTCTACCAGAAAAAATGAAATGGAAAAAAACCTTTCTGGGACATTGCTGCAGTTAGACAGAAACAGGCATGCAGCATTAATCTAGACAAGAACCTGATAGAAAAAGGTGAATATAATCTTGTATATGTTCAAAATGAGCCTCTATAGGAGCTTTCATTAAATGAAAGAAGCCACTGGTTAAGGAAAAGCAATGGACAATGGGGCCTCTGAATGTATCAGGTGGTGGAGTCAAACGAATTGTCGAAATCAGAGAGTCAAAATCTTACAAAACCTTGATGCTTACACAAAGTACGAATCTAAAATAATCCAATCCACATTAATAGTGAATGATATTTCTTTAATTTGGTTCCATTTGAACATTAGAATTGGATGGATATGAACACAACGACAGTGATAGATGGTCAAATCAACCTGTTCTCGCAGGCGTTTGTCCTCATAACGTGGGCGTTCGTTGTTAGCTTTGTTGAGGCGCTCGTTGATTTTCTTTTGCTGCTGGGGTCCTCGTCCGAAAAACACGTAGTTGACGAAGGCATATTCAAGAAGGGCCAGGAACACGAAAACGAAGCAGCCCATGAGGTAGACATCAATGGCTTTCACATAGGGGATCTTTGGGAGGGTCTCCCGCAGGTGGGTGTTAATGGTTGTCATAGTGAGTACCGTAGTGACCCCTGCAAGAAAGCAAGAATACACATCATGCATTCACCTGGGATGCGACGTGGATTTAACGTAATGAATTGAAGCAGCCCTTCTGGACACGTGAAGAACATGCACAAGAACTCGTGTGACCTGAGCTCAGGGTTGAACCCAGGACCTTGGAGGGTGAAGGCTAACACATGCTTCCTCTGAGATGTACGAGAAGCCAGCCAACCATATCTTGCTCATGCTGCATCACAGGGCAGTGTAACACACTCGGAAGAAAGCGCTATCTGCCCTCTTCCGCATACATGTGCTCAGAGACACCCACAATTGGCTAGTGCTACTGTGATTGACAGGAGAGAGAGAGACTTTTCGCTGTCTTGGACTCTCGGCCATCGATGGCTGTGGCATCATCAGGATCCAAATTCACAATCTCTGGATGATAGGGTGAATGCTTTTATAATATATTTTATATATTTTATTATATTTTTCTTGCTTTTTTTTTCAAATCAGTGTCATGTTTCTTGCATAGTTACACTATAACAGTGTCCTTACCGAGTGCCACCCTAGCAGCAGAGGCATCATAGTTGATCCAAAAGGACACCCAGGAAAGGATGGTGATGAGGATCGAGGGCATGTAGGTCTGCAGGATGAAGTAGCCTATATTCCTCTTGATGCGAAAACTCAGTGACAGCCGAGGATACGAGCCTGGAAGAAGGAGCAAAGGGAATGCAGAAAAGACCTTAATGGAAAAGCAGGGAGTTTTAAAAAAAAAGCATACTTTGATGACACACAGGATGTCTGTTTCTCCTGCTCGTATGGGGCGTTTCATTTCTCCTACACAATGTACTCCTTTCTAGGGACAGATTTGATTCCAGTTAAACATGGCTGGAAGTTGCCAGCGCGGCAGATTTTTCTCTGAGCCTCCTCTCAGCAGGCAGCTCCTGTGTCCCTCTGAGAATTGTCAGATAAAACCGCAGTGCCTTTTTTTTTCTTTTTTAGGGGAATCTGAGAAAAAGGAAAATATCCACTGAATTGTCTAGTGTGCTGTATGAAATAAGACAGTCCTGATCTTCCTGAAATGTGAAGTATGAAAGAAGTATGTACTGTATGTTGTATATACACTATTACAATTCTTTTAAGAATGGTAATAATAGAAGATTTACTATTCAAATTATTTACAGTGAATTGCAAACAATATAATTCATAAAGCTTACTTAGAACAACATGACAAACAGAAATACAATTATTAAAAAAAATACTCCAGTCATCTCTAACTACAGACAGGTGACAAATTAAGGAAAAAGGTAGTTCTGTTAATATTTCTGTCATGGTTTGCATTTAGATTCACTGTAAAACCAATACAGAATTATTCTGACTAATTTCCATTATCTTAGAAGAACACATATCAATCCTGATGGGCGTGGTCTCTTCCAGGATGACCCCGCCCCCATCCACACTCCACAAAGGCGTACTGAATGGTTTAATGATTATAAAAATGATCAAATCATATGCTACAGCCTTCACAGTCACCAGATCTCAACCCTGGTGAATTCTTATGGAAGACTGTGGCTTGTGTGACCCAACAGCTTTCTAACACACTTCATGTGTGTTGGTTTTTCTTTTAATTTGTCACTTGTTTATAGTTATGCCTACACTACCTAACACTATGACCACTATAACAGTAAGGCTAGTAAAGCTGGATAAATTTCAGGTGTATAAAAGAGTGAATTTCATTAAATGATTGTCCAGGATGATTTTCTTTTAATTAAAAAGGAAAATGATGTTTTAAGAATAAAAAAAAAAAAATGTGTTTTTTTGTCAAATTATGTCAAATTTTTGGAAACCCCAGCAGAAATGCGTGCGCACCACTGTTAACTTGGTTCCCATGCAAAGAGTGAGAAAAGGAAGAAAAATCTGTCTCACTTTTCCAATGCTTGATCATTGTGGGCTAATTTCAAGTCTCTTGTGTGGTTTTTGGGAATTCCGCTGAAACCTCATGCTTGCACGACTTTTTTTGTTTCGCCCTGCAGGAACCCAGTCATTGTAAAAAACTAATAGTACACTTACTATTCATATCTGTATTTGTATTTGTTTTTGATCACGTTATCTGTTCAATAACATATTTTTATCCGGTTACATCCCAAATATATTTAACAGGATACAGTATTAGGCCTAGATTAGATTCATGCAGCTGCTTCTACGATTCGAGGAATCAACAACTGCAAGGTTCCAGGCCACCTTACTGATTGATTGAAGTGAGGGTACTCACACAGAATTCTCATGAGCTGAGAAAAAATATACTTGGAAAAAAACATATTGTATCATAAGAATATTTTTTGGATAGATGTATTTGTCTGTTGTTAATTGAATACACCAAATGAAACTGTAACTGACATTGGCATCAAGCAATAAACTATAACCAATAATCTTCTAAACTTATACTTTATGAACACTTCCTCTGTAGCATCCCTGGTAAGCATAAATAAACAAGAGCACACAAGGGCAAGAACACTTAAAAATAGCTGCATTTCCTAAATTAATTTAAGGCAATAGCCCTAAATCTTCATTGTCAGAGTGGCTTCAAGGACGATCCTAGTCGCAGTGCTCTCACCTCAAAAGTCACCCTTAAACAGTAATACTATGGTAGAGGAACTATGTTTGCTGGAACTTCAGTTCCTAACACGGGTATAGCATGGGGTGGCCAGGGGTTGCCAGTGCCACCCTAGCGTAAAGCATGGCCACCCCCTCACCTGTTGTTGTTACTGTTATTGTCATTGCAGTTACCAGTGTAATATGATGCGAAAATGAATGACTTGGCAACACTTGTTGTGATAGGCCACATTGAATAATACAGCAAGGACTGTAAACAAGTGTACTAACATGCAGAAACACACAAGTTTAGCTAGCTAACACAGGAGCAAACTATTCCCTGGCATGATTTTAGCATTTTTATGATTAAAAATATTCATTATTCATCATTAGAGGCATAACATTGGATTTCATCAGTTCATTATTAGCTATCTTTAGCTGATGATATTGCTATCATAACGCTAACATACGTCATAAGATGCAGCCTAATGTTATGTTAGCTAGGAATTTTTTGTAGCATGCGAGACGACAAATAAACTTTGCTTAGCTGTGTGCCTTTCATGTCTGATAGGCGGAGCCACATTATATTATTTTCTATGGATGGAGATTAGTATTTCGTACAACCCTAGAGTGACAACCCAATAATGTCATTGGGTCTGTTCAAGTTCTGGCTTGTTTAGGAATAGATGTCTAGTGTCTTTGGTACAAATTCTAGAGTATGCTTGAGAAATTTCCTTCAAATGATCAGAGTTATGAGTATTGTCTTGCTTACCTGTTGTGAACCTCACTTCTCTGGACACAAGACGCAGCTCCACGATGGAGAATTGTGGCAGCTCCAGTTTGTCCACTCCGGTCACAGCATTGTCCCCTCCTTGCCAGAAGAACACGATGTCGTCTGTGGTGTATCCGTCTACATGGAATACAGGGAATGAGATGTTATAACAAGCTCAGTGTTATGGTATATAGCAGTATCAATGACTTTTCTTTATCATATGAAATAAACAGTGAGCAATAGTGATAATCCTAATGAGGCTAATGATGAACGGCTTGGTTTCATTGTATATTTATAGGCAAATATGGAATATAAGGATGAAGATACAATAGTCTCTGGAATATTCTTATGTGATTCCTGTTTGGAGAAGTGATCTTACCTGATTTCTGACATTTTACATCAATCCATGTCAAACTGTGAAGTTGCACAATTTTATTACTCACCAATATGGAGGATAGGAATCCTGAACTAAATGACTAAATAACATTTTGAATATTTTGTCAGGACATGGTGTTTTAACAGAGCCAAACCTAAAACAGTTCTACAGCAGTTTGTGCAGAACATTAAAACTTCAGAAACACCCCCAAACTGTGCAAAAGTCCCACAGGCCTCTTGATACTTCATTGAAGCATTTATGATGTGGTCTTGGAGATCCCAGAAACCATATATGTCTTGGCTCCAGGTTGGTAAGGCTATATTTCATATTTTAATTATGCCTCGCACCCTCTGAGTATTCCAGCGCTCTGTCAAGGGTCATATCATTTCCCTGCCTGGATTAGAATTCATCCCTTTTTAATCATTTTGCCTTAATGCCAAGGGTTGAATGTCTACAGGCCAACTCGTTTTCCTGACCTGAGATCCTTCTTAAGCATCCTAGCATCAAATGAACTTCTTTTAGGGAATTACCACAATATGGGTGTCCAAAAAATTTGGTCATTTGAAGCTGAGAAAACAAAGAGAGTGAGAAATTACTTTTTTACAGTATCATGTTTTAATTTTGTATTTGGCTTTACATTAAAGTTGAAACAAAAAGTGTAGTTGTGGATTGAGGTCCATCATTTGTTCATTAGCGTTTCAGTACATTAATTCATTCATCCTGAGTGACCACTTTATCCTGGTCAGGTTCACGGTGGATCCAGAACCTATTCCAGGAACGCAAATTGGGAGCACACACACATTCACACATCATTCCCACCTAGGGCCAATTTAGTGTCGCCAGTCCAATAATTTCCCGATAACCTGGAAAATATATAGAACATGATAAAAAAATAATCGTTTGAGCCATGGCATCAGACCAATTTTTTCCCCAATAATTTGGAAACCTGCTCCTTCACTATAACCCAATTTATTACCTGTGTTTTTTTGGACAGTGGGAAGAAACTGGAGGACCCTGAAGAAACCAATGCAAATGTGGGGAGAACATAAAGAAAAACACTACACAGAGAGTAAGCCTAGCTCAGGATGGAACTGGAGACCCTGGAGCTGTGAGCTACCCCCTGTGCTGCCATGATGCTCAGTTTTTTAATTCAATAATTTGTGTTTTAAAAAGGCAGCAAGCACATTTATGCATCATTGCTGCATTGGTAATAGACAACAACTACAGGGGTGCTGGTCAATAGTGCAGCGCCCCTCATTGATACACAGAGAAAGCACATTCAATATTACTTCAGTATACCAGTGCTGTCACTTTGCCCCTGAGTGAAAAGCCTTTCCAAGCATTTATCACCACTGGCTATGTAGGCAACACTGCACTTATGTTGTGACTAGTGTAAATGAACGTAATGATCATACTTGCTGACACCGGGTCTCTCCGGACTGTGGTGTGCCATCAAATAGATGAGGCGGACGAGTTGCAACTTGCCATCTGCTATCTTTTTTAGGGAAGGAAACTGAAGCACTCAGAGAGGAGACTTAAAGCCCTCATTTGGGGATTTGGGAAGCCATTTTTATTGACATTAATTTGAAGGTACATTCCCACTGATTCTGGAAAATGACCCTGTTTAGGTGTCCTATTTCCAGACGGACTGATTCCAGTGTGAATCAAAAATGATTGCCTATACACACAGTCTATATGCTCTTTATTTAAAGGTGCAAAAGTCATTTTTAAAATTTCTTGCTACAAATAACTTGAAAAATATTTGGAATATGATCATAATAATTGTTTAAGCCATGGCATCAGAACATGTAACTGAGAAAATCCCATTTGAAATAAAACCTGCGGCCAGGCCTGACTGCTTGTCTGTGTTTACATGTCAGTCTTTTTATAGAAACCTCCGATGCCCCATTTCAGCAAAACTTGGTGGAATCTGGTGTGCTTCCAAAAACACTTAATGGCAGGAAAGGTAAAAGTAGAATAAACATTGATAGCACTTTTCCAACATGTTGAAAGGGACAATGCTGGATGCAGAAATTAGTGACTTTCCTTCTGGACATGGATGTAAACACAATCTTTAATTGTTCACTTGTTGGAATTGGAGCTCTTTTTTTTTTGGAGATTTTTTTCATTTATGCCTTGGATGAAACGCCTTCATAGAAATGTATGTAATGCTAGCAAACTCCCGTGCAGTTAATGACGCTATCTAGATAACACCGTTAGTGACGGTCATCTGAAAAACCCATGGGAGCTCATTACAAGGAAAAACTGGATAGTGTTATAGTGTTATAATGCATCTGTAAAGCAGCTGAACAGATGGGGGGGCAAATTTTTCAGGGTAAACTGCTCACACCATCACACACCCGCAAGCCACTGTAGGTTCTGGGGCGTGGCTTTTTGTACATGGGCAAGAATGGAAGGCTGATTAAACAACTTAAAAAAAAACTTTCCAGTGTTGTTGTACTTCACCTACTTAACCACTAGAGCTACCATATTGACTAATCTTGACTAATGCACCTTTAATTACCCCTGTGGACTGTCTGTGAGTTTAGGGAGTGAAACAAAAAAATCTCTCCAACCTCACTTTCTGCACTTTTGCACCTCCAATAGTCTGTTTTTTTTAATGACTGATTATTGCTTGGCAGACTTTTGTACACGCTGTATTGCTGTCGAGGCTAAATGCTGTCACAGCTATTTCTTTTGATTTCACAGAGAAATCTGTGCAACAGTACAGATATCTTATAATCTCCATTTTTTAATTTTTAAGATCACTTGCAGTATTCCATAGATGTAGCAAGCATGGATGCCAAAAAGGATGCCTATTTTGAAGGGATCTGTCATCGACATATGGCTGAGTATGGAGTGAAAATGAGGAGGCGCCAGTACATGCTGAAGATATATTCAATATGGGGCAACAGCATGTATCTGTGTTTTTGTGTCCACTTACAGCTCTCAATCTCCAGGGTACAGTTCTGTTCGTCCAGGGGGTATCTCCTCAGGTCCATCATGCATGCAGCCGTTGTGGTTATTCTGGGTGGAAAAAAAAAGCAGGAGCACAAGGAGGAGGAGTGGGAGTGAGGGAGGGAGGGGCAGGAAGAGAGAGAGAGAGAGAGAGAGAGAGAGAGAAAGAGAGAGAGACCGTTACCTTGGTAACCTTTAGGAAATCGTAGCTTAGCCTTGACTGTGCCATTTGAATCTCTGAGTGATGTTTGGCAGCCAAGAGAAAGAAAAAGGGAGGAGGGGAAGGAGGGGGATGCAGTCCTTGGTTGACGAGTGCTGTATGGAGTCTGATGGGAAAGCGAGAGAAAATGATCGCGAGAATGACAGAAGGAGAGAGAGAGAGAGAGAGAGAGAGAGAGAGAGAAAACGGATGCTGTTCACTGCAAACCTGGCTTGTTTAGCAGCATGTTGTCTCTGCAGTAACATCTTGTGCTGTTTAGTGCTTTCCTTTAAGGACATTTTGTAATCATCAGTTCTTCTACTGCGCTGTTTACATATCATACGTTCTCTGTTACACAGGAATAGCTTTATGAGTATGCAATATCACCATATAGGTTGGATATACTATAAAATTATTTGTACTAAATACTTTTTAAAAACACGACATCTGTGATAGGGCTGTAATGACCGGCCTTATTGCGTGCACTTTCTTACAAACCCTTATTAAAGGAGAACACAGCCACAGTAAACAGGAATTACACTAAAGCTACTGTACAGACAGTAAAATGATATTTTTTTTTAACACTGAACATTTTGTCACAAAGGACACACTCCTGCCATGTTTTACGTCACCCATGCACACAAGAGAGCAGCTGGAGGAAGTGCAGCGGCCCGGGCGGAGCAGCGGCGTCACGCTTTGCTAATGAGCTGCGTGGGAGTCGATGGCGCTTCACAGAGATATTTACTGCCGCGGCGCATTTTCCTAATTACATTGGCGATGTTAAATCATGGCAGCTCCTGCTGTTTTCGAGGGGAGGAAAAAAGTAATTCAGTTTCAACTCATCGCTTTGCTATGTCACACACGTAAATATGTTCTCAGGGAACTTTTTGGATAGGTACAGTGAGCTTGTGTGTGTGAGGAGGAGCATATAACTGTGAATAATCAAACATAGCACTGTCACAACCACAATCCAGTCTCTGCTACCAAGACAGAAAAGATAAATGAACCGTCAGCATTATCTTTAGCTTAACACTGAGCTGGTAAATGCAGAAATGCATTAGTCTGGGTGAATCTGGATATAAATGAACCCTAGTCCCGGCCTAAAAGGTTCCCATTGATTGTAATTTAGTTGAGCGCTGGGTTAATCTGCGTCTGGATGGGCTGAAATGTCCTAGCGCTAATCTAATAAGAGGCTAAACAAATAAGTGTCCTAGGAGTCTTGTTGATCAAAGATAATCAAGGCAGCATATCTATGGAAAAAAATACCTCTAAACTCTTGTTTTTGGTTCCTTTCTGTTCTAAATGTATCTGCTAATCTTCTGAAAATGGATTGGATTGGAACAACGAGGTTGTGCGATTCTGTTTTGTCTTAGTTAACTTGTTTCATCTAAAGAATCCAAACTTAATCTGTTTGTTTGTAGGTTTGACTTTAACTAAGAGCCAAAGAGCAGAAGTGGGTCTGCAGCTCCTCGGAGGGAAATCTGAGAGACGTGGAATGCTTGTGGCTCCGGGGCTCGTGTTTGGCTTGCGTTGTCTGAGACGGCTGAACGGCCCTCGAGCCATTTTGGGTCAGTCCCTGAGTGGTGCTCCAGTAAAGAGCTGGTGTTATATCAGCGATGAGAAAATCTGGGACGTTCTGGAGACACGAGAGCGCAAAAGCCAATTTTCACATCACTCAAATCAACTTTTAAATATGCTTCCCTTTGCAAATTTGTTTTGATTGAAAGTATGTTATTTTGCCCACATGATGTGCATTACTGTACTTCTAAAGGTTTCTACCTTGTACCATCTCTAGAGACATTTCCTTGCCTGATCATTAGCAGTTCTCTAAAACTGCAAGTGATAATGCCTGTAGTTAAAAGTGGTATATAAATAAAATAAAATTTGGAAAACTACATTGAAAGTCTTCCCCACATCCATGTTTAGCTCTCTTCACAACTGCTCTTAGACACCTTGAGATTAATCTGGAAGCTTGGCAGCAGCCGATTGGTAAACCCGTCCTCAGCCTGCTCCGTCAGGAGACATATTAAGTCAGCATTTAACACTCCATTAATTCCTCCACTTGCTCCGAGATATCATCATGTTTGTCCATTAATATTGCAGCTGGAGACCCCAGTCTCATCAGCCTCTCCATCTCTGTCTCCCCAGTCTGGACGTTCGGTGTCGTCTCAGATCCTGATGCTGAAATGGTGGGAACCATGATGTGTCTTCAAAATCCTCTGCCACATTCAGCTTGTTTAGAGTTTTTTTTTTTTATGTAAGGGAGTCTGCAAATTTCTAGAGTAGGGATGTATCTATACCATTTTTTTCTCTCAGACCGAGTACAAGTACGGAGTACGTGTTTCTGGTACTTGTTAATACTGACGCTGATACCAAAATGAGCAACTTGCTTAGTATTAAGCAATCAGAGATGTCAAGGAACATTTTACTTTGCTCTGTTTATGCTAATTGCTGTTGTGTGCTCCTCAGTATCTTTAATAGAGAGTGTACAGAGCAGTATCAGTGAGCGTGGGCATTAAAAATGACATGAATTGCATCTTGACTCATGAACAAAGTGTAGATGCTGGTGAAAGGGTGCTCAGTGTGATATATCATGTTATATCAGCTGTTGCAAAGTTCTCAGTTTGGTATTCTGTTTTTTTTTCTTTTCATAAATCCTGACAAACACTTAATCTGGTTATTTGTATTTCTATTATTTTGCACGGGAAATCTCGTGTGCTCTGTCAGCTTTAGTGAAAACATATTTAAGAACGTGTAGCTATGTTTAGTCCTTACAGACAACAAGGATGACTGTGACAAGTGCAAATACCATACTTGCCGATTGTGGATTTAAATTAGGTAATGGAGCATAGGCGTAACGTAGTAACGTAGCCATTACAGTAGCTTCTGTGCATTTATCTGTGAGTGTACTATAATTAACATTTCCAGTTGCATTTGTTTTTAGCTCTGAAACATTTCTAAATGTGACTGCTCCGTGTAACCAAGGAACAAACAACATTAGTAAAAGCCCATAATTTTTTTTTTATATAACTCTGGCATGAGCAGCCTGTTTTCTCTTCCTTTCTGCTTTCATATGTTCCTTTTTCCTCTTAAATCCTGCTATGAATTCTTTAAAATACAAACAAAGGAGCACTTCCACCATTTAAGACATACAGTCTATAAATATTCCGCATCTGATACAGCGGTCAGTGTTCTCGGAAATCATCATATATTTGGAAATTCCACCAATGGGGCACTAATTGAAAATGCACATTTATAAGCTGTGCCCAGAATATCTCATAAAATCTCCTTACAAATTCCAGCATGGCATTACGTATTAATAGACACTTCTATTTGCATTTAATAAATAATACACCGTCTCCATAATGCATCAGGAATGCCGGTCCTGTCGCTAGGGCAAACAGTGTTTTCGCTCCCATCCATTCCCTAACGCACGCTTGTATTTTCATCCATTTACTGAGACCTTGGTGAGAGAAAAAAATCATAGCCTCATTCCTCCTCCTTCATGAAAGCACCTGTGCCAGAGTCTCACGGAAAGAGGAAATAGTTTGTCATCTTTCATTATTGATAGCTCGATTGAGTGGGATGCTTACAGTGTCCTAGCTCAGCTGAGATCGAGGCGGCTCCGGGTTAATGCATGGCCGAATGCACTCTAAGCACCCTGTTCTGGATTTTTTTCACCTCTCTATCTCTTTTTTTGTGGAGGAACAACACTGGATCCAGCTAATATTTGGGCTTCGGTAGTGGTGCTGGTGTGAGGTACATTTTCATCTAAATGTTTCAAAAATATTAAGCTGGCAAAAGCAAATCTGACTTAATCTGTGATTCCTTCAGCTACTGTCATGGCTAAATATTCTGAAGAGAGCAATAAGACAACATAATCAAGACTGCAAGAAAAGTCATGGAGCGACTAACAGTGAAATACTACAGCTATCTAATGGTGATATTCGGGGCGGTAGGTAAGGAGCTACATGTACTATTGTTATAGTATGTGTACAATACTGCACTGGCATTTTAAAAATAAAATATTCTACTTCAGTATATTTATTTTTGATCACCATTACAGAGTAAAAAAAATGCATTTAACTCCAGAAGACTGTAAGCCAATTAAAAGACAGGGTGTGCAAATTTTAAATGAAAATAAAGCAGAAAGTCTACACTTCAGACACCAAATGTTTATTCAGCAGCAGCAATGTCTGAGACAGTGAAGACAGATGAGCATCCCTGACCCAGATCTTTTGACATTTCACAGTATGAAAGCTCTGTATTATAATTTTCAGTAGCGATGACATGTTGTGTTAAATATATCTAAGTTCTCCTACAGCTAATAGGTAACACTCAGGATAATGTGTAAGGGGCGTCTTTGCAAGATAAAACATTTATGAATTAACATGAGCTAGCTATCAAACCTAACAAGCTACTGAAAAACCCAACAGCATTTGGTTAAGTTATCTAGCCAGCTAATGTTATCCTTCTGTTAATAATGGAGGTGTTCACTTCAGCATAGATCACTTGGATAGTTAACATCATTGTTCAAAATTGTGTTCCTCAGATGTAGAGCATTTTCAGAGTAGTTGTGTCAAATGTAAAAAAAATGAAATCTGTAAGTAATTACTTAAGTATTTTTTCATCAGATGACTTATTTACTCTTAGTGCTGATGCGATGCTTTTTTTAAAGTCCTGTGATGTCTCTGGTTTATGACATCAAAACCCAAAAGGACAGTCTAAGCATACGATCGCTCTCTCCTTCTCCACCTAATGCCATTATCACCTTCTTTTCAACAAGGCCTGGCTGTGCTGTGAACTGCTCACAGATCCCAAATAACTCAGCCCAAAATGGAAAGCTTTCCACAGACATGGCAACCTGTCACTCGTAACTGTGAACTGTGAAATGTACTGTGGTGCCAGAAAGGAACCTTCAGCTTGTGCTCGTGACCAGAAGTTTCTGAAGCCTATAAAAAGGATCTAAAGCCATAAAAGTTCTACAAGCTGTCTGTAAAAAAGCTGTACATTTACAGAATTTTTTATTATTTACAAAGTTTTACTATTTTTACAGGATTGTACTGGAAACCACTGAGTGATTAGAGCAGTGCATTGGTTTACAGTGAAATATGAGAAAAAACAATGCATACTGGGATATCTAACATTTTAGGCTGGAGTGAGAAATAAATATTCTCTAAAAAAAAATAGTGGATTGTTTTTGTGCCTTTTATTTTAGGCGAACAAAAAAAAAAAACTTGCTATATACCTGATGTAAGTTTATATGCTAGTAAAAACCTCGGGTTAGTAAAGCACTGAAATTCCTGTTTTAGTGCGAGTTAAGTCGGTAGCGGTGGTTGAATCAGTGTGAGCAAGATGAGGGAATTCGTGGCTCAGGGGTTTAGGCTTTTGATCAGAAGGTCATGAGTTCAAATCCCAGCACTACCACTACCACTACTACACTGCCATGGTTGGATCCTTGATCAAGACCCTTAACCTTTAACTGCTCAGTTGCATCCTGTTTTGATTGTAAGTCACTTTGGACAGAAACATCACCTAAATGAGCAAATGTAGTGGATTATATTTTAAATTTGCAGTAAACTACATACAGTGTTATGCTGTAAAAAGCATCATAATTACCTGTATATATGTTACAGTACTTTACTGGCAATAGTGATTAAATCTCAAATGCAGATTTGTGAAATATGTTCGTTATCTCGCTACCTTAAATTCTTATAAATTACAGTATGTAATTTTTCTGCAGGATACAATATGATACGTATTGGATATGATTTTTACAATATTTCTGAATCTAAGAAGCATATTACAGACTTTAGTTTTTAAACATGTTTAAAGAAAAAAAGAAAAGAATGAATGAAAGAAGGTTCTCATGGTATAAATGATAGTGAAATGCTCGGTATAAATGATAGTGAAATTTACCTCAGTCCGTAGAGCACCGTGCCATCAGGGTGGAGCCGGATCATGCGGTTCTTGACGGTCACCCCGTGCAGGAAGGACTTCTTGTCGTTCAGGAAATAGGTGTCAGGTAGCCATAGCTGATCAGCCACGCGGTTGTCGAGGGTCAGATTGAGTGCCATCTCTGCGTACGCCAGCCGCTTGTCCCGCCAGCTCTGCTGGAAATACATCGTGATGGTGTAGTCCTGGGGAGAGAGCACAGGAAGAACAAATGTCCCATGTTAAAACACTTCGCATCATGGTTCCAGGCTACAAAAGAGTACAGCAGAGTTTCGAAAAATCTGTTCATCTTCTATCAGAGGCATATAATCCTAAATAAAATCATCTGCACAAAGCAAACATCTTAAAAGGCTAAGGCCAACATTTCATTTCATATCAATCAAAACAAGCCACTGAAATGTTTTATTTGACACTGACTACTTAGGATGCAATAGGTTATAATCACAAACTTGTTTCTAATTTGCCTTTAATGAAAACAGCAATGTTTAATTTTCAATCCCCTATAACTCTTGAAGCATTTGCTTCAGTAAGCATGTATGTTTCTGAATTCAACTTAATATCACCAAAACAGAAATGCGTAATGACTTAATTTATCTGCTTCTACACTGGCTCGTGTATTTGTTCCATTTGAATGCAAATGTAATTTTAATCCGTTTAATAAAGTTTACAAGACTCCACTTGGGAGTGTGGCGATGTCCCACTGAGACTTTGGTTAATAAGTTAAATGATCAATTAAACAAGAACTTGAGGATCTCATTATTTCATATCAACACTAATTAAGACAATACTTTGAATGAATTTGAGGAAAATGAGGAAGAGAAGGGAATCTGTGAGTACCACTGGAGCCTACTAGGCATTCAGGAAGTGGTATGGGATCGTATTTCTTCTTCTTTCTTGGTTATCTTAGGATCCGAAAAACACTGGTTTTAGGTCAGTGTCCCTACTCTGAAAGGAGGTTTGGATACAGAGACATAATAAAAACAGCACATTTCATTTTTAACTGAATCAAACCCACTGTAACTTAATTGCGTCCAAAATCTGCTTGTGTGGGATGCATGGTGGCACAGCAGGTAGCGTTTGTGCCTCAGAGCTCCAGAGTCCAGGATTCAGTCCAGGATTCAGTCCAGGATTCAGTCTGGAGCTCATGTTACTGTCTGTGCAGAGTTTTACAGGTTCTCCCCGTGTCTATATGGGTTTCTTCCAGCTACTTCCACCTCCCAAAAACATGCCGGTAGCTTCTCTTAATTGTCTCCATGTGTGAATGTGTGTATGTGTATGTGTGTGTGTGTGTGTGTGTGTGATGCCCATCCCTGCCTTGTGCCCAGTGTTCCATTGTGACCCTGACCAGAATAAAGAAGATGAATAAATGAATCTACTCATGTACTAATTAGCTGTGTTTTATCTACGAGTTAAAGGACACCATCCATGCAGATGTACTAATAGCGTAACACACCGCTAAATAGACACAGACACTGACTTGAAAACCTGAATGAACATATTTTATAAAACAGCATAAGCATGCTGGAAATGTGGGGCTTGGCTAATGAAACGAGTCTAGGCTAAGTCATGTAATAAGTCATGCTTCACTGTATAAAAAGCAGCGATATAACCAAATACAAATATAAATACAGATATGAACAGGAGGTGAAAGTTTTGAAAGTGTCTTGTTCAGGCTAGAGGTGTGCATCAGGACTGGAATCCCACTGGACGAAATGTCGTGCAAGTGTGAGATTCTTACTTTCATACTCGCTGATGGTGCAAGACAAAGACAGCGCTCATTTACGAATCGGAGGCACATGATGCTCTTTTACTTGTCTATCATCGGTGCTTTGCTCTAAACACTGCACTCCAAAATAAAACCACATTTCTGCCATATTTCAATGGCCTGAAATTCACAAACAAAATATCCATAGAGCCCATGTACTGTCTACAGGGCAGCATGTCTCTGCTGGAGTCTCGTTCATTGCGTGTGTTTTTAGTCATTCTTAAATGATCATTCTTCATCGTTATTAAAAGAAAATCTTCCTGGAAAATCATATAGGACTCCATTTTGACTCGCAGCATCACTGTGTCCCAGCTTCATAGTAGATTCTGACAGCATAATTTACTGACAGTAAATCTGATAAAATATTATTAAGTGATTATCGTTGTCAACTATGATCAACAGTTTATCTTATTTGGGAAAGATATTGCTGTTTTCTGAAAGATAGCTCCCTAGCTTACTCAGTCACGTTAGATAGAAAGCTTTCCAGAAAGTTCCACACGGCGTCAGGTTCAGAGCGATGATGAACTCGAGTGATGTAGCAGAGGTTGAGGAACGGTAGAAGTTCAGGAGCTGAATAATCTGCAAATTACTATTCATGGTTAGAATTTGTGACTGATTATTCACACCTTCTTCTAATTCCAGTAGCCATGGGTTTGAAGCCAATGGCATAGTGGTGGGTTCCCACCTTTGGGTTACACCTGTGGTGGGTTATACCTCTAATAATAACACACTGGGATTTGAACAAGGGGAAATGCGGCTCGTCAGTGAGCTATACTAATGCTCCTAGTGCTCAGAGAGAGAGGAGTCTCGCTTAGCATTCAGTACAGGTATCACGGCAATGGATTGGTCTGATATGATCCGGTCTGAACATCCTGCCACAACAACAGTGCTAAGCAGATAAAAGGAGCCCCAGAGTGACAAGGTGGCTATTTATACACAACAGCTAATGGGAGCCAAATGATGTGCTTTGTATAATGCTAACAAACTGCGAGCTGGAAATAGTGGCATATTAAGACAAAGCATTTGCTTAACTTTCATACATGTTTTTTTACGAAATAGAACATATGAGGTTTATTTTAATTAATGGGTTCTAAAAATTCAACAGATTATTATTGGTATATCAGGAGAATGCCTATTGCTTTTTATGTATGAGGATATTATTATAAAGCACAACTGCTAGGCCTGTAACTCTCAGGCTTCTACATAAACGATATGACATTATTTCAATTCATAAGGCAACGATCTGATATCTGACGATAGCACTGAATCTGCTACAGTGCGATATGATTTCATTTCAAAGCCTCAGATCGATATACAGTATGAGCAACTTTGTTCAGAATCTGGAGCAAGCCTACTGTTAATGAAGATGATGTAGATAAGGGTTATGTTAAAAGAATCAGATTACAAGCAAATCATCTTGATAGTTTATTTAATGATTTACAGTTTATCTAAAGATGTTTTACCCAGAAGCTCTTTGTTCTTTTTCTCGGTAATAATAGATTTACGGTTGTTGAATCGATTCATTTCAATCGTTGCCAAAGCATGAGATTGTTACAGCCCTAAGAAATACTCTTCTGTTTATTCATATGAAACTGTTCAGACAGTTTTTACAAATTTGAAAATATTTTTGTAATGTTTTCTGAAATCATATAGCAGGATGTGATCTTCAACTAAAATGGTTCAAAATGGTTAGCCTATTACTTATTTTCCAGGCAAAAGGCATTTTCTGTAATGCATTGGTGCATTATGCAGTAAAATTATATATTTAATAAATATACAGTATGCAGTAATATGCAATAAATCTACTCGAAACAGCAGCACATTGCTCGTCAGGTTCATGGTTAAAAAGGAGATAAATTTGTCAAATCTAAAGCAGGGGTCATGATTGGCTCACGTCTCTTCCATTAACTGTGTTTTTTCAGCTACACTATGAGTGTGGACCATTAGCAAAAAAAAAAAAAAGCATCTAACTGTCTTAAAACACAAATGAAGCAGAATGTACAGTACATCATGTTTCATAAGTGGACGGGACAGCAGATTGGAGTGGTCACTCAGCTGGATCTTAAATGACCTACATTCCTGACGAGGGGGGAACTCCACTTTTCTGTTTAAAAAAAACAGCATTTATTTGTTGCATGGAATAACGGATGAAATATTAACACTCGGGTAGCTTTTTATTCTGCATGCTACTTTAGGAAATTTTGAGGTTATTCCTTGCAAGAACACTTTATGGCCAAGAGCTTTTGTAATCCCAGCAAAAATAAATGCACCTTGGAGAAATTATATGCTTATTTTTTTTATATTTTTTTAAAAAATGCGTCATTAAAACTATTTAAAACAAGTCTTCTGAGTCTGACTGGAGAGTGAAAACAGAGCAAGTAAACATGTCACAGAGGATAGAGTCCAGCTGTACTTCATGAAAAAGTAGATGAAAACAGTTCCTGGTGCAATAAATGCCTTAACCTTGTAGTTGCAAAGTCAGGTAATACATCAAACCTGAGGAAACGTTTGATTAATTACAGGATTAATCTCCGTCAAGAAAATTGCAGTGTTTTAGATTGCACGAAGACTGGCGGAGATTAAAAAAATTAGAAAAAGGAAGGAGGGGAAGAAAAATTTGCAGGTTAGGTAACAGTTTTACAAATCAGCTTTTTGATTTTTTGCAAGAAAAAGTTAGCGAATATTGTGTTTGTCAGTGTGCAAACGTTTGGATTCATCAGCTAGCACATGAACTAGCATTTATTAGCTATCTAGTTGGTTGGCATTCAGCCACCGTATCAAGCTGTATTCATATATATTCATTTATTTTCATAAATGTCATAAAACTACGATGTTATGACTTGATGTTATAGGTGGGAGTTGTGACAGTTCTAGTGCGGGTTCTTCTCGAGCTTCTTGAGCACCTTTCACTACAGCAGAGAAGTTAAGGATGTCAGCTGAGAGGATGGAGGAATCTCGTAGAATCATAGAGCATAAGATTACGGCCATTTTTAACTCCTGATACTTTAGTCTAACACCTAAACACACAGCTAGTTATACGATATATAAGCCGGCTATATGATCAGCAGGGGTTATAATAACATGCTTTGTTTATCTTAAGATTATGACTTTTATTGTAATTGCACAGGCAACAAAATTTAGTTCATGTTAACATGCCGTTACAACACAATACCACATATAATACAAAATAATACCGTATATAATATGAAAGAAAGTATACAAGTGTGTAAATACAGTCTTAGGTAATAATTAGAGCGTTTGAAATAAAAGGATTTTTTTTGTATCTGTATCAAATTCAAGGTATGAGATGAATATTATTTTTTCTCAAATGATACTCAGCCCTTTTCATTATATTCTGAAAAATCTGAAGTTGTAAAAATGCCAGTTATATTTGCTAATGCTGTAAAGGGCTGAATAGTCTGCCGTCTCTCTCTCTCTTTCTCTCTCTCTCTGTCTCGCTCTCTCGCTCACACCCTTGTGTTGCTCTGATTTACTGCGGCCCTTTTTTTCAACACTTCTCAAATATACACGGAAGCAAAAAATATCACAGAACATCAGATGGAACTTCATCAAAACATCCAAGTATGAAAAAATATGCAGCAGTAACTCCATTATAAATAAATTAAAAGGCACACTCACTCTTGTAAAAAGAGAAGGAATAGTAGGAAGAAAACAACTTTATACTTGAGTGACTGCTTCCAACAAATTAAAATAAAATCTGCTGCCAGAGACCGAGCGAAAAAGCCTCTAGTGGCCCTAAATGGAAGGGCTTCAGGGGGAAAACAAAGCAGGATATCATGCCTTCTCCTTGATTTTGAATCTCTCTCGTTCCTGTTTTATCTGCTCTCTCATTCTGTTCCTCTCACATCAACTCATTCTTTTATTTCCTGCTGTCTTCCTCAGTCTTTTTTTTTTATTTTTAACTAAATCTTTCTCTCTCTCTCATCATGAGTAAGGACATAGTGATAGTATAATGTTATCAGTCAGATATTCGGACATTCCTCATACCGCTTCGCATGATCATGACGTAAAGCTGCACACAGCTGTTACATAACGTTTTGAACTGACATCAGTTTTATCCAGTGGCATGTCTTCTCAAAACATTCATACTTATCACACAGAGGGCGCTGATCATTACACACTTGGTTTGAATACTCGAGTCTGCGCTCAGGGCTGATTTTGGGTTTGTTCGTGGGCAGGGCTTATAATCGCAGATTTGAGTTCACATAAAAGAATTCCTTCCGAACTGTGGATTGACTGTGCAGTTCCATGCATCATGTTTGTGCATGGAGGTTTACACTATGGATGGTAGGCACTAGGTTAATCTATTTTCGTTTTTCAAATTACTTTCCTGTGGTACCGACACTCAAGCGGTGAAGAAAAATGCTTTCTGGATGCATGGGCTGCCATCAAGCAGGAATACCTGCAAGTGAAAAGCAGATCTCATACAAGAAGATTTTTAGACATACAGGACTGCACATGAGACCTGTGCTTTTTTATGATGCTGTCAGTGCAAATTCTCATAACACAAAAGTGCTCCATTCCTGTGAAAGTCTGGTTTTTATACATCAATAACCATAATAATTCATAAGGTCTCTACTGCACTCCAATTTTCACAAGATGGTGACTCCCACTCCCATTTCAACCAAAAAAAATCTTTGCACAATAGGAGTAAATGGCACCACTTATATATACAGTTATTGTTCCACACAAGATGATGACCACACCACAGTTAGCTTGAAGCAAACCCCAGACCGCCATTTTCAACAGGACTAGGGATTGGTTCTCTGGGCTGCTCCCAGGTTCAAAAACAGCGTTTAACTCCGCCAAACGCACCAAATCTGGGGCTCAAACAGCTCAGAGTCTGGAAAGGAACATGATGTCATTCATTTACAACAATGTCGCACGCTTGAGTTGACTTCAATGTGGTTTTCAGAGACCATGTAGACACAGAGATATAGTAAGTTAAATTTCATATCAACTGTTTGTTTTGATTGATTGTCAAACTGAATGCCATTTATTAGTATCTCTCCCAATTTCTGCTGTATAAACAAACAGAAAACAAATCATAATCATAATTTTCTAAATCTGTTTTTTGGGGGTTCAGTGTGTTGATATAGTACAGTATGTTTAAATGAAAAACGATACCAGACACTGGTGAAAATGGCCAATCCTGCTTTAACTGGCTGATTGTCATTTGCTTAGACTAGTAAAGCACAATTTCTTCTCCACTTTTTAGTTTCCTGTCTCTTTAAATATACTGCATTAAAGAATGTTGGTGGGTTTCAGTGGGATTTATTTGAATATTTTATTTCATCAGCAACTCTGCGATGTTGCAATGGAGGCGAATTCATACACCTGCAGTACAATTCAGCAGTTTTCTATGTACTCTGAATACGACAATGTGCTCATGTTTGCTTTTGAGGATTCGTGATTCAATAATGACAATTGATTATAAAATTGTTATGCGTATTACGTGTATAGTTTTTTACATAATGTGATGGGAATGGTCAATATTGTGCAATATTGTGTACGGGTTGGTTGATTTCATCCTGGGAATACTTTTGTCTATCCTAATGATCTTAATTCATCATCTTTTCTCAGGAAAAACTGCACAGTGAGAAACGTCATCTTCATAACGCCTTTGAATCGAAAATGGTCTCGTCAGGATTTACTGAAAGTTTAGAAAAGACGTGTAAGGAACTGCTTCAGCTGAGTTGAGCTTTTGTATTCTGAGCTCAGCCTCATCCTCACACATCTGTTAGACGGGAGTTTATTTTAGTCGTGTGAAGACTGCTGTCTCAAAGAGTCTCGACTGCAATCTGATGACTGGGACAGGAGGCATGCCAGAACTTTCTCTGATGATGAGGCCACAGCTCGCCTCAGGGGCTTGTGGGGAACTGAAGGTCCCCAGTGGGATAGTATCTCCAACTCTTTGCCTGATGACAGGCCGCGTAAAGTGCTCCTATCCGAAAAAGGCTGAGCATGCATTTAGAAACGATCACAGCAAAACGCTGACCTGAAAGCAATTCCCCATCGTACAGGCTGGTCTTAGTTTCAACAGATTCAGAAGAAAAGCTGATCCAGAGACTGTGGTCCTCCTCAGAGGCGTTTTATGAATGCAGACGCTGGTCGCTCAGGCTGAGTCTCTCATAAAATCTAAAAGATCCCTGACTTGGCATAGGGGAAATGATGAATGCAATAACTCAGCATGGGGTCTACATGGTAGAAGTCTAGGGAGTGTTGTCAGCATAAATGTAGAGTGCTGCTCTTAAAATCCTCTTTTAAAGGCTCCTGGGTGATGCTTAACATAAGGTGGTTAACTTGAGCAAAAAGGTCTATGAGCCCTACATAACTGGTCATGACCTCTGTTCTGCATAATTACAAATGCACATTATGGGTACATAAAGAGCAGAGGAAACAGAAATGTACTTTTTAATAATCCTTGGTGGCTCTTAGCAAATGGTGAATCATAGTATTTGAAGGAGTTGGTCATTTGCATGGTGAGAGAAATATGCCATCCTATTCTCGTTAGTACCCTTACCACAGTACTTTATGGCGTTCCGGTTTGTGTGTGTTTCTGGTTCTTTCACTACACTCCCAATGGTGGCATTGGGGGTTACACTGAAGATGAACATCAATGACTTTCTTCAGATACTATTGTAAGAATACTTGCAAAGCCCCATCTAGCAAGTTGGAGAAAGGCTTTAAACTGCACGCTTGTGATACGTACACAACAGCGATGGTTAAAAAGAAAACCCTGTTTTATATAAATATAAGAATGATAGTTAGAGAAACCTGAAGGACAAGTTGCTCTCTCACTGTGCTGACGTTTATAAACAATAAAAAGCTCAAGATTTGCCGCACTATTTCAAAATGGAAGTGTGTCATAATACTGAATGTAAATAGTCTTCCAGAGTAAGATGCACTATAATATAACTTACCATGTTGACTTCTGAGATGGAGTCAATGCTGGCGATATTTATGCTCATTCCCACAATGACTGGGGGACCTGAAAGAAAAAAAATCAGAGTCGGGTTAGTTGTTGAGCTGCAAGTAAACCAAGTAATGCAGTTCTCTTTCAGTACAGGATGCTTTCTGTGCCAGCGGTCAGCTATAATGACACTGACACAAGGTCAGGAAGCATTTACAGTAAACCTGCTCCCACCAAATGATGGCAATTCTTTCAGGTGCACATTACTTGCTCACAGAGAACAGAAAGATTCCAGAAAGCCATTCTGGGAACTGCTCGGTCTGATCAATACTGCTTTTTCCGAACTGATCAGTGCCAGTGCAAGGAGAAACGTATGCTTTTGCCCATTCTGAACCATTATCTGTAATATATTCAGCTTTGATTTAGATTAGATTAGATTAGATTTAGATTCCAATAATAATATAACCTTCATTCATTTGTTTGCTGATCAGGCGTTTTGCAGTTTCATAATACCATCCTACAGCCGTCACAGAGTCTGTATGTAAATTAGGATTGTGCGATATTGATTTGTCCCTGCTTGTGATTTACCACTTTAAAAAATCATGATTAATGATTTAATCATCTAGAACCAGTAGACTAAAAAAGACAGGAAAATGAGCATTTCCACCATTTCAGGTTTAAGGACAGTAGGAGAGGCGTAACAATATTACCAGCTGTGCAGTCAGGAACTGCTTACCAGGCAGAGACAATCATGAAAAAACCTCAGCTGGATGGTGGATTTTTAGGTGATTCTGCAGTAATGTGCAGTAAACTGTTTAAAAAAAAAAACATAATAGTACATTCTCAATATAATCTCTTTATAAATCAGTTCTGTAATGTCCACATGGCCGACATTTTCATGTGCGTTTTCTTTTCTTTCAACCATTTAGCTAGGTCAAACATTGAAAGATTTTATTTCAGTTAACAAACTCAAAACATTCTAAATTTATCGTGACAGAAAGCAAGAGCGTGCTGCGAGTCCAGTCGAGAGCATGTGAGATGGGGGAAGGGGGCGGGGCTTCCAGGTGGTGTGAGTTAATCAGAGAGTTCAAAACACCTGCGCAAATCATTCCAGATCTTTTGGTCCTTTGGTGTATTTTTTTTTTTTTTTTGACTGATAGCGTACTCTGATGTTAAATTGCGGAGCTCCTACGCAAAACGTGTAAAGGTTGGCAGGTCTGGAAATATAATATAATCAGAGTAAATATCATTGGACATCGTGATTGTGGCAGTGTAATATCGTGCATTAAAATAAATTGTTATATGGCATAAGCCTAATGTAAATGCAGATTCTATTTGGGGTTGTCTCTGTGTGAACCTGGAGAATGAAGTGGAAACTAAGTGTTAAATGATCTTGGAAGCGGTAGCTCTCGTCTGCTGTGTTCTTGCTCCATATGGTTTTCAGAGCTGTGCTTCATTACAAGTCACTTTGTTTTCCGATAGTGATCGGCCTTGTCCCTGGCGGCCTCCTGAGTGAAAAAGCTTTTTATACAGGAGTGGAGAATCAGAGTTCCTGATTGTCAATTGTGCAAAGCTCTGACTATCAGCAGCTGACAGTGAAGTACTGAAGAAAAAAAAATTAAACATCATTCCATGGCCAGGAGTATTCCCTGAGTATTAGGGCTTATACTGCATTGATTCAAGGGAATACAAACTTCATCACACATGTTCTGTGGTCTTCACTGAGGAACATTACAAAGTCTCCAGAACCTCTAGAAGAAGTTATGGATGAGGTAGGGATATCATAATTACGAATCAACACAGACGTCTGAGTTAATATACAGAAATACACTACTGAAATGGTATTCTGATAAGGAGATACATCACACACCAGTCATACTAATATCCAGTAAAAGCAGGCTTAAGATATAGTTAAAAATATACCTCCTTTAAGTAATAATCGATATGACTAATTCATTAAATTTGCCAGGCTGGTGAGGAGACAGACTGCTTCACGTCACTGAAGTGCATTAACACACATTAAAATCAGTAGATTTAATCACACAGGACTTTTGTTCTCAGTTCCTGGGAATGGTGGAGTGGGAAAACTGCCAGCTATAAACAACACATCTCAATAAAAGCACCTTACGCAACGGGTCACTGAAATGATTTCTCTTATGAGCTACTGAGAGATATACATATATTTAGATACTTGAGATAAAAAAAATATATGTATAATTTTAGATTGTTTGATGAGTGTATACAACACCTGAGTGCCAGGTATATTGTTTTTAGTAAAGTTTGTGAAGAAATCTGATGCCTCACCATGAACATGTGAAAATGAACACACACCTTCAGGTATCATCGCACACTGGCTCCGTAAAAACATTCAAGATCTTAATCTTTTCAGCTTATAAACAGGTGGCGATAATTTAGGCAGTTGTAAGTTTTGTCTCAGCTTTGTGCCTTCATTTGTGCTAGAGTGACATGGTCACTCTAAAAATTCACTACACAGTAGCCTATAGCATAAGTCAAGTGTGATAGCAGTGTGACTTCGTTTTATTCGATAGTCAGTATTCCGTTACCTTTGTTTTGTACACGTTACTGTTCAGATAACCCATAAAAGCCATCCATGCCCCCTGGGGAAGATCCGAAACATACTCGATGAATTCTGAAATATTAACCTGACTGAAAGTGCTTCTGTTTAATTATGGCACTGCGTTCTCCTCACCATCTCCTCTCAGCACCTGTGCTGACTTGTTGACATGGCAGCCCACCTCCATCCTAAACACCCTGCAGCTCAGTCATTCCCAAAGCCATCTCTACCTCATAAAAGTGAGAAAATGAAGGCAATGCAAAAAAAAAGTGGGGGCATTTTCATGACGCTGTATAGGCAACCCGCAACAATTTTCCCAGGAGAATGTCAAAGTACATTCATCAGCTATTTACAAACCCTGAGATCTCTCGCCATGCTTTTCCTTCCTCAGCTGAACTGCTATGAGAGAGAGTCAGGTAAATGCTTTTCCATGACTGTTGATGATTTTAGCTCAAAATAAGTCCACTTACCTGCATCCGAGTCTCTTCTATCCCACTAAAAGCTTGTTTGGGCCTTGCTCTATAAATTCCTTCCTCTCAAAAACACTTTGACGTTGAGTTTGCCGAGTGTGTTGCCCATAGTCTTTCCTGATTATCTTTATAATTGTATCATGGGTGGTGTCATATTCCACGTGGGTGAGAATTCTTGGCAACCTGAGCTGGGCCAAAGTGGCCGAGTTGATTCGGGAGTCATCAGCATTGCAGCAAACGATCCCCATTTGCTGATGTTCTAAACTCAACTAAACTCATTCTAAACATGAGCAGGAAACACATGGCTTAATCTAAAGCTGAAGTGTCTCTATCGGGTGAACTTCACCTGATGCATTCATTAGTGCTAAACGGTAAAAAAAAAAAAAACTAGAAAAACATTTAGATGCATTTTAGAACCCACTGTTTGCCTATTTATTATTTCTGAAATGTCCTAAAGTTCAAGGTTATCATTTCTTTGAATTCTTGAATCAGGTGTCGATTAATTTTCTATAACTGCAGCTCTGACAATAATTCCAGCTGCAACACGCTCATACTAATATCGTTATCGTTTCTATAGCAACAGCTCATTCACCGGGACCTGTATGGTGGACGCACCACACAATAATAAGGCTTATAATAATTAAAAAAGGAATAAAAACGAGTTGTTTAACAAAGAAAAACTTATAATCGACAATGTGGTGAAGCTTACGGTTAGGAGACGTTTATGTAAGATTTATGGAAGGAGTCTCCAGTGTCAGTACTTTGTAACAGTCTGTAAGTTTTCTGATGTTTGCAGGACAATGTTTCTTCGTAACATGACAAGCAGTATTTTTTTTTTTTATTAACTTAAAGATAAAGAACAAATAGTGATCTTATCTGGGATTTTTCCCCCCCATGAACATCACTTATATTAAATCGGTTTTTGCCTCTACCTTTCCCGTCAGCCCTGTGTCGCATCTAAACTGTACGGTCACAGAGATTTAATGGTTTACTTCCTGGTTCCTGCCTTCTGCTGTCTACTTCCTGGTTCTCCACTTCCTATTTCCTGCTTTCCACCCATTCACCTCCTCTCAATACCTGCCTCTTGTAGTGTTTGTGTCCTTTGTGAGCTGTTGTATGTTTTAAAAGCCGTTCTGAGTCTTGATTTGCCAAAGGTGTCACCGAGCCTTTCTTTGTCCTTAGCAGATAATTGGCACCTAGTTCTCTGTATTGTTTTTTTTTGGTGTTTTCTGGTTTTAACCCTTTAATTGAAGTATAAGTATGGATTCACATCTAATAAATATGCCTTTTACTGCAGGTATGAAGTTATGAGGGTTAAGGTCAATTTAAGAGTTGAAAAAATTGAAAAAAGAAATCCAACCAGTTTATCTTTATTTTTAAAATTCATACAAATTATTCATAAAGATGTTTTTAACAAACTCTGTCTTGAACTCGGAGAGTAGTGAATGTAAGATTGAGTAATCTATAATAACTATCCAAATCCTGAGACAAAGGTGTAGTCTAAAAACAGAAAGTGGTCACTAGAACTAACAAACAGATAAATGCAGGAAAACCCGGATTCAAAACAGGGAAGAACGGACAGAAATGAAGCCAGAGAAACCAGCTGCTTGGAATTAAAATCAGGAAATAAAGTGAACTTAAAGAGATGCTTAAATACATGGAGTAATTAGTAGAAAACAAGAAACAGGTGGAAATAAGGGTCACATGTGGAGACAGAATCAAGGAAGTAAAAATGCATGTCAAAATAAAAGGTGTGAAAAATGAGAGAGGCGATTTTGCTAACAATACAGACAATACAAAATAAATTCTGTAAGTGTGAGTAATCTATAATAACTATCCGAATCATGAGACAACGGCGTAGTCTAAAAACAGACACTGGTCACTAGAACTAACAAACAGCTGTTACTATAGAAACGATAACGATGTTCGTACGTGCGCATTCATATAAACCTGTGATTTAGGTTGCAGTTGGAATTACTGTCAGAGGCTGCTGTTATAGAAGATTAATCAACACCTGATTCAAGAATCCAGAGAAATGATAACCTTGTACTTTAGGACAACAATAAAAATAGGCAAACAGCATGCAGCTCAGACCCGCTCTAACTTCCAGCATTCCTGAGATAGCTGACTAAGACAAATGGTAATGCACCAAGCGCCAAATGTGAGATTATTCCTTCTACCTTTCTTTTCTCCTTCTGCATATATCTTGTATTTGTCGAGTGCTTTGGGACACCTGAAATCTTCTGATCTACAATCCTGTGTGTTCACACCCATTTCTTTTCCCTTCTCTGCCTCTCTGCAGACAGATGGCACTATAATCTATGTACATATTTAAATGACAAATGTATGGCAGGTGGCATCTCTGGAGGTGCTGACTATGTTCAGACTACCGGCTTGTTTCCCCCTGATGCCGTTGTTTTCCTAAACAGTGGGTGAATCACCAGGAGCTCGGCTTGACTGAGAGAGTCCAACATGGTGAGGGGAAGAAAAAAGAAAGGGAGGAAAAATAGCAAAAATGCCGCATTTGTAATGATGAATGATGCTCCGTCCTAGAGTCCCGATCCTCACAGGTCAGTGGCTCCTCCCTGAGACGTCACGTGTCTCCCCAACAGGTAATGATGACGATAATGACTTGTGTCTCTGTGTTGTACCTCTTAGCTTTGGGGTGGAGCTCTACATGCTTTATTAATACAGGACAAGCAGAATGTATAGCATCCATCTGTGTGATGTATAGCTGCAGACCCTCGGGCCTAACAGTGTATTGCCAAAGATTTATTACCTCAATTAGTTGAGGGAGTTGATGAGCTATCATTGTGTTGGGAAGTGTAACATGAGTATGTCTGAATCTACATTAAGCAAAATCGGAATTGTGCATTACTGGCCAAGTACGCTACAGTATACAAGGATTTTTTGAGCTCTTATTGTGCTTTTGGACATTAAACATTACAATAACAAAAAGAAAACACGTAGATATAACTCACAGATGCTGAAGGTGATATAACACACGGTTGCTATGAAGTGGATGCTATATATACATATACATATACATATACATATATATATGTATAGCACAAGAATACCGCATGTAAGAAATAATACATGACAGTGGTGTGGTACAGAGTAATAATCTAAAGCGGATTATTTTTGTGTAGCAATACTGTCTGAAGTGTGTTATTGCGCTCATACCACAGCAATTTGCCAACAACTGCAATGTTTAATTTATTAATGAATGACACATCACACTTTTTAACTGTTTAGAGATTGATACATATAACATTATTGAATGTCCATGAGACAAGTTAGTTCCTGTTCTCACTTACGTTATAGCAGCTATAAACAGTCGTCTCCTCACCAGCCTTTCTTTTTTCTTTCTCGACGTTAATAAGGCAAAAAAAAAAAAAACGTAGCTTGTCATGTTACCAAGAAACTGCAAAGCGTAAACTCGTCTGTCCTGAAGGTTTCAGAATACTTACTGACTGTGACAAAGTGCTGACACTGGAGACTCCTTCCATAAATGTTCCACAAACATGTTTTTTTAATCCGTTTATTATTAGCCTTCGATTATGTAGAGCATCCGCTGTACAAGTCCCTGTGAATGAGCTGTTGCTATAGAAACAATAATGCGTTAAACCAAGTGCATTGATATAAACCTGTCATTTATGTTACTACTCTCAGAGCCGTGCTGTTACAGAAAATCAATCCCCACCTTCTGATTTGAGAACAGAAAACTATCAGTGACATCGTGTTTGTGATGCAGATCATAAGTCACACCGTGAGCGCAGTAGGCCCCGTCTCCATTGATGATGTAAGGAGTGGCATACACTGCCCTCTTCTGCCACTCAAGGATCATTACTACACTTTATATGGATTTAAAATCCATCCCTAAACCTCTCTAAAGCCATTCTAAACATTCTGTACATATTTAGATCCAGAGCCAAATAAATGATTTACTTCTTGATAAAGTGCAGATGGAAATAAAAGCTGGTGCTGAAATCCATTACTGTGTCCCATACAATATTACTGCCATTAAGGATGTATATTATCATTCAGTGCTTCAGCAGGATAATTGCACTGAACGGATCGGGATTAGACGAGAGTAACACGCATTCCACTAAAGCAGTCATGCACAGCGAGAGCAACAAAAGCAACTCCTGGCAGAACGACGGAAAGAAAATACCACTCTTCCTCTGGATTCGGAATTCTAATCATCAACTCATTGCTTAGCAACAGAGGGGTTACATAGCAACAGGGCAGCATTGTCATTTTAGCATTGCGAAGGGAGACACAGTGCTTTTCGTATGTTGTGTTCAATCTGCCTCTCATTTTATCTTCCTCTTTTTTTTTTCAATGGCCACATGTTTACACCATTTTTGTTTGTTTGTTTGTTTGTTTGTTTAAGCAAAGCAGCATCTACATACATGTATGAAGATACTTGATTAGCACAGGTGGTGGATGGAGGGATGGAGGGAGAGAGGGAGAGACAGAGGGATATCTCCACATAATATTGCTATTAGAAAAATGCTGCGAAGAAAACATTCCGTCTTTAAAATATGATGCTGAAATCAATATATTCATCCATTCCTTTACCTGACGTTCGTAGTTATTAACACAGTGTTGACATTTATAAACGTGGTGCTGGAAGGAGGTGAGTCAGAACGAACAGCCTATTTATTATGCTTTAATGGTCAATGGGAACACCTACACTAACCACAGCCTTCTAATCAAGCAGACAAATAATCAAGAGCCACGTCATCATCCAAGAATCAAAAAAAAAAAAAAAAAAAAATCTGCATTATTACATAATTAAGGTCACATGTGCCATCAAATCTTTTCATCGTTTTATGGCATTAAATGCAGGCTTGAGTGTTTACTTTTAAAAGATTTGAAGCTTGTGTTGTATATGATGACAATTTAAACACAAAACACAAATTCTTGTGAAGAATATCATGACCAGAAGCATGTTGCTTAATGAACCTGATATATTTATTGAATGAGATACTGAATCTAAACTGATTAGATGTGCCTTTTGTTATTTAAGTCATTTTCTTCTTTTTGACAATAAATAAAAGCATTGCTCAAGAGAATGCCAATCAGCTTTGGAGCACCAAAGGAATAGAGGAATTTACATTTTGGATGAATTATATTTTGGATGAATAAATCCATCTGACTGCCACAATGAACAAAGACGATTATAACTGTTATAAGTCAAAGGACACAGCAGAAAGCCTGTGCATGTGTCTGTGCCTGTGTCCAACCTAAACCATTTTCCATATGGTTCAGATCCGAAACCTGGTCCTCCAGAAAGCAATTTCTAACCAAACCAAGCCACTAAAATGTCTTCCTGAGGTGCAATAAAGAGATATGCTTTTAATCCTGCATTCTGCCAGTGCCACCATTCTGAATCCATCTCACATCTTGCAGTAATTGACCCTGTAATAATCTAACCCTGTCTTTATTTATCTGAGAGATTTGCACAGCACCATCACACCCTTGGCAGGTGCCTCCTGGTTTCCAAGGATACGTCAATGCATCAATGACTCACATTCCACTTTATTAGGTACACCTGCCCATTCAGGCTCACCGAAACGGGTCGGCTCGGGTGAGTCTGTTCCCACTGTAGCCTCAAATTCCTGTTCTTGGCTGACAGGAACGGAACCTGATGTGGTCTTATGCTGTTGTAGCCCATTTGCCTTAAGTTTTGACATGTTGAGATGCTTGTCTGCTCACCACGGTTGTACAGAGTGGTGATTTGAGTTACCGTAGCCTTCCTGTGAGCTCGAACCAGTCTGGTCGTTCTCCTCTGACCTCTCTCATTAACGTGCTGCTGACCTGGATGTTTTTTTTGTTTTTCGCACCTTCTAAAGACATGTGCAGGAAAATCCCAGGAGATCAGCAGTTTCTGAAATACTCCAACCAGCCCGTCTGGCACCAACAACCATTTTCCCCATTCTGATGAATGATGTGACCATTAGCTGAAATTCCTGACCTGTATCACACACATGATTGACCGATTGGAAAACTGCATTAATGTATAGGTGTATAGGTTTTCCTAATAAAGTGGACGGTGAGTGTATTGCTTTTTTCACAGTTTTTTTTTTTTTTACTTTCAAGTGTTGCTTCTTTCTCATGTCTGATTCTGCTGATAAGTACAGTGTTCACAATGCGAATGATGTAGGATGTGTTCTCCGGTTCTGTGCGCACTAAATAGGCCTCCTTATTTTGCCTTTCTGTACATATCACTCTCACACACTCCTACACATGAGTACACTGCCAGGAAAGGAAAGTGCGAGAGAATCCTTAAGTAAAGACTATCTCCTCAAGCATTTCCAGCCATAAATCAGTGGGATTTCTCTCCTTGTTAGGATATAGATCATTCCCACGTCACTCGTTATCTATCCTCTGTTATGATGTACCTGAGCTTTTGTGCTGAAGATTTATGGGCTGTGCATACAAACACGCAAAAAAACACATTTTTCATGGAGACACATGTGAGGGCCCTGACTAACAAGCCTCCTGGTTGACTGGATTCATTTATTATTAACAAAGAGACTTTATGTAGACTGGGAGAACTGGTGCGGAAAGATGACGCATCCTTATTTCATGGAAAGTATACTGTAGGAGCCGCTGTGTATTCTGGGAAATGTACAGGCTGTGAGATTGCTTTTTTAATAATGCACACAGGGATGTTATAGACCTCAAACCTGGGTAGATTAGTAAGTGCTATTTAATATAAATATAAAATACAATCTTGTATTTTTCAGTCTTGCCAAATAATTGGTTTTGCAGAGCATGATTTATTTCTCCTCTCTACCTCCCCATCTAGTCCTTCCGGTATTTTCAATTCCAGCTGCAGCTGCCTCTGGTTTGATCTGATCATCTTACATGTCTTTTAGGTGGTGCGTGTTAGCTGCTAGCGCCTGTGCCAAAGGTATTTGGAGAAAGCGCTGGTGTCCATGACAACCTAAAGCTCAGGTGGGAGGTGACTGCAGCAACATGATGTAATCTGGTACACATCAAAGAGGTTGATTCTGTCTCTCATTTTCTTTCTCTCCATTCTTGCTTTTTGTGATCTTCTCTGTAACCCTTTTTTTGGATAGGCCAGTACATCTACTCTATGTCTATAGATGATTGACCACCAGTCAGGTGACTTTCAACCAGCGTATCGACAAATTTTAAACAAAATGCCCACAGTTGCTGATGTTTAGTATATAAACGCTATAGACTGTCAGCTTGCCTCTAGTATTATCATAATTTCAAACCACAGTGCAGTTGAATTCTCAAATCAGAAGTTGTGGATTAATTTTCTACAACAGTACGGCTCTGACGGTAGTTCTGACTGTAACATAAAAGACAGGTTTATATTAATACACTTGTTCTGCAGAGTAACAGCTCATACACAGGGTTTAAATAACGATGGGTTGTTGTTTAACAAGGAAAAATGATGGGCTGAAGCTTTCTGTTAGGAGATATTTATGTAACGTTTATGTAAGGAGTCTCCAGTGTCAGCACTTTGTAACAGTTTCCTGACAAAGGAGGACAGAGGAGTTTACTCTTTCCCGTTTCACAATCACATAACAAGCTGCAGTTTTTTTGTCTCAATCTTTAAGAGAGAGAAAAAAGAGAGAGGCCGGTGAGGGAACGAATGTTTATAGCTGCTATAATGTAAGTGAGAACAGGAACTAACTTGTCTTGTGGACGTTCCACAACATTAAATGTAACTATAAACTGTTAAATAGTGCAGTGTGTTGTTCATCAGTAAATTGAAAATTGTAATTGTTGGCAAATCTGCATGGTATAAGTGGAAAAACACTTTGGAGGAACATGCTGTTATACGAAAATAATCCGCAGTAACTCGGCTTTGTGCAGGCCGCATCACATGTGGATTATTTTTCTATAACAGCACGATCTGAAGTGTGTTATTCCTTACTTATAACACAGATAATAGGCCATTTCATGACAGTCTATAGATGGTTTGTAGTTTGTGTACATTGGATTATCTAAAGAAAGTGTTACTCCATTCTTTTCTTTTCTCTGCTTATTGAAAGTGTGACAGTCTTGCAGGCTACAGAGCACTAAAAATGCTTATAATGCACAAGCATACGTATATGGACTCCTTACACATAAAGACACACAGGGCTAGACGCTGTAATGTAGTGGTTCAGAAAAAAAATAGCGTCAGTCCAAATAGCAGCGCTATAAATATTTATCTAGCACATGCCACAATTGTTAGTCTATCAAACACTCCAGAATAGTTGTTTTTAATCTTCGGAGGTAGACGTTGTAGTTTTACAGTACCATCTTCCTCTACTGGAACCAGCAGGTCCCTATGGTGAGATGGGAGGTGTGACTAGAAGCCTACAGAGCAAAAAGGGGCCAGTGTTCACAGTCCCTCAGACATAACAGCCAAGAGCCAAAGCAATAAAAACCACACACCCGTGCTGATGACAGCTACATTTAAAATGTGGCCTCTAGGGTGTGGTGTGAAAGAGTGATGGGTTTGGGGAGAGTACCAGTGGGTTTTTTTTTTTATCTCTCTCGCTCTCTCTGCCATGTTCTGCCAACTTCATTATACAGCGATCACCCCACTCACAAGGGTTTGGGAGCTCCATGAGTCACTCAGTGCTCCCACTTGCCTTCCCAAACTGATGACAGGGTACACACTTTCACCTCGTCTCTCACTTGCTGCATCCCTCATTCCCTCTGCATAGCCCACAGGAGCCCGAGGAAAACACCACGGCACACGCCCACTCAAAACGGACCAACTTCTTTCTATTTATTAGTGACTTGCTGACTGTTTTGGTAATATACTGTATAAACCTTTTGCAGTTTTCTCTTCTTTAAAGATGTATAGAAGCATCGTTGAATCAATGACAAGCAACAGTTAAGGGTTATACATGTCTCATGGGCTTATAATAATTAATAAATGCTAACCAAGGGTGTTTCTACACTTGGCCCGAATACTCCAGTTCGCACTCAGGGCCGATTCTGGGCTCATTTATAGGCGGAGCTCATAACTGTGTCTCAAAATGGTTGGCACTAGATTCATTCGTTATTTTTTTTTTTTTTCTTTGGCACCAACTCTCAAACAGTGAAGATCAGTGTTTTTTTTTAGATGTATAGCATGTCATCATGCAGGAATACCTGCAAACGAAGAGCTGTTCTTGTATATGAAAATTTTTATCCATGCAGGCCGAGACGAGACGTTCGTTTATCACGATGCACGATGTGTGCAATCACTCGCACCACAAACGTGAACTAATTACAGTGCTCCAGTCCTGTGAACGTCTGGTTTTATATATCAATAACCATAACAAACCTTTCCCTGGAATTGCTAAAGCTGAAACAGGAAGTAACATGACAAGTTGAATCAATCATGTTACTTGGCATGTTAGTGCAGAATGCGGATGGCTGATGCGGACCGCACCACTGTTTGGTAGAAGTGAACCCCTGACCACCATTTCCAAAAGGAGCAGGGATCGGATCTCTGGAGTGCTCCTAGGCTCAAAAACAAGCATATTGAATTCTGGGGCCCCAAACAGCAATGTGTGAAGATTATGTTTACGGATTTTCATCAATTATTTGACTTCTTATTTCTATAAAAAAAAAATCTGCCCCAAATGAGTATCAATAGTATATATGAAGAACAGAAAGCCTTCCAAACATATTTATGTATATAATAATGATTTATAGGCACCATAGCATTCTGTTAATACGCGTCTGTTACACAGCTGAGATCTGATCTCTAATCTCAAACTTAATATGTTCACTTTTCCTTTAACAAAGCTTTTAAAGGTACTGACATTGTAAGAGAAGGGCGGAGAGCGTGAACACTTACTGATACAATTTACCGGCCACTGGAGTTTTTATTAGATTTCCCTGAAGTCCACAGGGGCCACTTACAACGTGGATGGAATGGTGGGCTCCTCAAAGATAATGTAATTTGTGGCTTTTGGTTCATGGTTTTAATTCTACGGGGATCTCTGGTGTTTCTCCTTTCAGACCAAAGAAATCAGTATCTGATACTTCATGGGTATGTACCTCGAGGGTAGACGATCTGGCATAAGCAGCATAAAACAACAGGATTGTAACCAAATACGAATACAATATTCAGATTGGGCTGAACAGACACAAAGACAGACATGAATAGGTGGAGCACTATTTGTTTTGTAGAAATGTTCACAGGGATCTGTATCTAAATGAGACCAGAGAGGAGCATCAAGACTGGGATTCTGTGGGACGTGACAAAAAAATCACGTGAGCAGGAGGTTTTTACCTTCATGCTGTCAGATATGAAGCTTGTGGAACAATGAAGACAACATTCATGAATGGATTTACAGCATTCTTAGTAACGGCCTGGTCTGGGTCAAAGTGGTTTAAATTAGGCTACTATTTGGTTTATATTTTGGGAAATAAAATCAACTAAATTTGTTAGAAAATATCACAAATGAGTACAAACAAAAAATAGGAATTGAACGAGTAGGATTAAAACCTGCTTAAAGTCCTGCTTGAGATTATGAAATCATGTCTTCCAGAATTTTCCAGTATTTCCTGAGGCATAGTGGTAGGGTTCATATTAAATTAAAAAAAAAAATCATTCCCACTTCAGATTTAAATCCAAATACAATTATTTGGAGCATTAAACAGATAAAGAGAGTGGCATTGCTATTCCATCAGTACTCACATCTCCACATTAAAACAAGATTCACTGTACTAATCACTGATTATGTGGAATTTTGTATGATGGCCTGCTGAATGGCATTCTCTAATTTGAAATCTGTCTTCAGCGATAGACATCTCACTGAAACCAACACGTGATGCTGAGCTTTAATGCAGTTCTAGGAGAGGAACAGCTCTATGCAGTGAAATCGTGCTGAACTTAAAACAAACTGCAGTCTTTCCACATCACAGCAAAAAAAATCACTCTGCATATTTCTCATTATCGTACATACATCAACAAATCATATGAAAAAAAAGTAATACAAAAAATACATTTTCAAAAAAAGGTCCTGTCTTGTAGCACGGAGTCGTGATGATTCATGGCCTCAGGTGTGACAGTCGCAGATCCCGTTCCATTCTGTTAATTAAAATTGCAGCATATTTTTTATATGCAGAACACAAGCAGTCTCAGGGACTCGCACGCTACGGAGGATGTATTCGGACACAGAGAGGTAGCTCTCACTGGGAGGAATGACTTTAAATGAGAAACCTCAATCTCGTAAAAATCATGGTCCTCGGAGGCTGACCTGATTATTGAGGTCATAAATAAGATCCTCGTGGGTGTAATTAGTCCAGTGTCTTCCTCACACACACACACACACACACACACACACACACACACAGTCTCCTGTTTCATTTACATGAACTGAAATAGCAGAAAGCTTCCTCACAGTTTGGGGAGAACAAAAAACATCAAGTGTTTTAGAGGAAATGCTAGACTGTATGCTAGATGAATTTATGTTGTCGCCTCTTAACTTTGTATTAGTGGGTTACTCTAAAAATTCACTAGATCGTACCTTATAGCATAAATCAAGTGTGATAGCATCTCGAGTTCATTTTGTTTGAAGCTATGTCATTATTAATGTCGTCCTGCAACACTAAAATCTGCACGATCCCCGTAAGCCTCTCCTGGATAAAACCATTAAAATATAGTACAAAAATGAAATTGAAAGACCAAGATGAACACTAAAAAGCTTAACAACTGGCTACTTGCAAAATAATGATTGGAGCCGAGGCCAGCGCAAAAAGATCGCAAAGCTGCTGTGTGAACTCTTTACAAGGTCACAAATTGGACTACGTGTCACTGTTTGCTTCTTAGAACTAAAATTACTTTGAAAACTTTTCAAGGTTTCTTACCCACACTGTTAAAAAATCGTGAAATCCACAGGAGAAAAAACTCTGACACGCTTTCACTGTTTCTCAACGAAATGGTTTTAAGAGAAGAAAATGATTATTCCATTAACAACTAGAATTTAAATGAACCATAATTATCAGTAACTGATAAGCGAAATTCCTGATCTATAATTTTATACTATTTTGAATGTTGATCATTTAAAATATACGACAATGTTAGAAACAGACTTGCATGTGAATATCACTGTAAAAAAAATCCAACTTAATAGATTGTATGACTTTTTTTTTAAATCAAGCTGATTGAGCAAAAAAAAAAGGCATAAGAAAAGTCAGAGCAATTACACATTTTATGTTTCTTGAAACCTTTTAAAGATTTAAACTGTCTTAAAGTCTTAAAATGAAGATGAACAATATCTAATGAGTTCATTTAAATTTCCTCTGCCAACTTTTCACCTTGAGTTGAGTCCACTGTGTGCATGATGTCATCTATCTATTTGATTAAATAGATCCAATTTGGATTATTTTTTTAGAATAATAAGAATAAATTCCTTGCAAAACATCATGCATGACATAATATACATTAAATTATCTACCTTCTTCCAAAAATCTGAGTCTCAAATATCAAAAGTCGCCTAAAATTTATTTAACAAAAATGTCAAAAGTAAAATTAAAGTGACATCACATTTTTAAGAAATGTTTTATTAATGATAAGTAATAACTATAATATATATCACTGTAAAATAGTCATAATTGTCCATGTTCCATAAATTACCTTTAATTAATCATAATTGTCCATGTTCCTGATCAGTTCATTAACGCAATATTTTTGCAGTTTGTCTAAGTCAGCTTACTACCTGGGAAATTATTGTGACATAATAAGCATCCATTTTGGCTAAAGATTATTTGCTGTAATATTTTTCAACACAGTAAATTACTTTAACGCACTTCTACTGGCACGACTTACAGGTGTCTTACAGGATTTTTTCCTATAACCTGAAGGAAGATGGCTGCTTAGATGCTTAAATGGCTGCCGCTACAATCCACCTGACTTCAGTATCAATTACGGTATGTCCGGGAAACAAAAAATAAAACAGTTGAAGCATTTCTCCCTGCTCAGATAATAATTTTCGTTAAAAATAAGCTAGCTGAGGTGCAACAGCCCTTCCCTGGGTCACATTTTACTTTCTTTATCTGGAGATGTTGCAGTGCTTCAATAACATGAACAAAGTAAAATACAATTGCAATAATTTACAAACTAAAATCCACCGAGCAAAACAGATTTCCCAACAGAGCTAGGCTAAAATGATGCAAGAGCTGAAGAAGTGAAGCTGCAGGGACAATGTGCATGTTATTACCCTACCAGAGGGTACTTATGGCTCAAATGCTGCACGCTTTCTCTCTACATTTCACGCCGAATGGTTTCCTGAGCTAGCAGACAAACAAATTGAAATAATAAGAGTGCACAGAATTGGCCCTGAACACAATACAGAAAGACCTAGAACACTTATTTTCAGGTTACTACGGAACATGGATTAAGATCATGTCCTGAAATCCCACTGAAGCTGGACGTGAGCTTTTATACCATTACACATCGCTGTGCCTTTGCTCAGGTAATGGAAGCATTTCTGGAAAAGCGATTTCTTGATCTGTTCTGCCAAATTCGAGTTATATAAAGACTCAGTTTGGTTTTTCTTCGACGCCTACGCAGAGTGTTTTCTCCAGTCGCCGAGCACCAAACCGGAGGATACCACACCCTGCAAGATTATGTCTTAAATCTCCATGATTATGTTCTGTTTGCATTAACTCATATCAGACTATATCGTATTACCTAAGCGGCACTCACTCTTTACCAAATAATCATTCAGAAATTATTTAAAATATTAAATATTCAAAATGTGAACAAAAATGCTAGAAACAGATAGAATGATTCATATTTATTGAACTAATGAATTTAATTTTAAAGGAATTACTGCAGCGGGGAATCACCTGACAGCTGTTGCTGTAACACGCAAGATGATATTTGTAAATTCATTAAAAAAAATTTTTTAGCACAAATAACGTAATTCAGCACTCTTTCACAAATTCACTCTAGAGAAAGCTTTTCCATAAAAGCTTAGCGACTGAAAGCATTGCCACTGACTAGCTCGCTCTGATAAAACGCTGCTTCTGCCAGGTTAGCGTCCAGCTGCTTCAGTTTCTCTGCCTTCTCGTCCCCTGAATATTTATTGCAATGCCCATGATTTGTTTCATAATTATGCAATATTGCACGAGCAAGAGTGCTGCCGTACTAAATATCAGCACGGCTGTGATCTGGCCGCAGGTGCTGATATTCAGTACAGCAGCACGATTGTGAGTGTGATATTGCTTTTATACAACACTTCTATAAACAAGAAATTAATACCAAGCAACTTGCATTTCAGATACAATATGACCAAATATTTTGTTTATTTTTACTCTGTCAATGAAAATAGCTCCCAAAGAAAGCACAGCTGGATTGCGTGTTGCTTGTTGCCATGCCAACGCACAGACTGACTGACAGCCCGTAATACACGTAGTAACGGTTTCAGTGTAACGAACTACTGTTAGAATTGGGACTTTATGTAACGAACTCGGACAAGCGGAGTGAAAGTGCTTTTATACTAAATATCAGCGCTCTCAGAACGTTGCTCATCCAATCAAATTAGTGAGCTGAAACTAACAGTTGTATAACGTTTCTGGATATTAAATTCCTTAATTAGCATAACACTCTCTTGACATACGTATTCTGATTTCCAGCTCTCTTGAAATCGCCTGTTCTCACTGTTAACTTTCAGCTTTTCAGCTGTAGCCATGACTAAACATCGTTTCGTAAATAAATTTGTAGGTCTAATCAGAGAAAAAGTGTGGGACCTTGCTTCTGGCACATATGAGAAAAAATTTACGCAGATTCACTAAATGCATCGTAAAAAGTCGATTAAGAGATAATATTCCACAATTGCGACTTTTTACCTTGCAAGATATTTTCATTTTTCCCAGCAATTAGCGATTTAATCCAAATCTGTGTTTCCGCTTATGAGGCTATGCCCTATCCTTAACCAAGCCAAAGAATACATCAGGTATTTTATATTCTTTGTTCACACGCTGCTTGTATTGTTAGATTTCATGGCCAAAAATTTGCAGTTGCATGAAAATAATTTTGATTACAAGATAAAAAGTCATAATTGCAAGATAAATCTGCACAATATTTTTCTCATATTTGGTGAAAACAAGCTTCCATAACAGACTCTGTGGTGTGTAACTTTGGTGCAACACGAAGTTTATGGTACTACTGCCACCATCATGTGACATCAATAACCGCAGTGAATTGATTGGTGGGCCACTTATCCTACAATCTTAGCGAGAAGCCAATTAAAATCTGTTCGTGGGCTGCATGTGGTCCGGGGGCCAGACTTTGGGCACTGCTGTATTAACTGAATGGAGTACTTGTCAATGTTTTTGACACTTAGCTCAAGCTGTATTATTTCCCTACTTTTATCTTTCATTTCAGGAAATGGTTTATTTAATCTCTGGGCAAGTCGCTAAACATATTAGCAAATTCTCAGATCTTGTTTTTAGTTACAGGAGCAGAGCACCACGTCAATTTTCCTGATGGACTCAAAAACTATTTAATGGGGTTACATATCTTCTATAAATTTTAAAGTACTATTACTACACATAGTATTAAAACATTATACTGTAGAATGGATTATAGAATGGTTTGTGTTTATTGTGTATATGTCCCTAAAAATTAACCGTGAATTGTCTGCCTTAGGTCAATTAATGCAACAGACACTGCTTATGCAATTAACAACTTAATTAAAGAGTTCACTGTAATAGAGATTTTTCCATTGATTAATGCAAGAGTGAAACTATATATATATATATATATATCTTTGGCTGAAAGTCACACAAAACCATTTTGGCCAACTCATATTTCAAACCGTTGTGCGGTGTCCGTTAAGCTTTATATTGGTGCCTCAACAGGACATTCATTGCATCTAGATGAGTTCCTTGAAAAGAAACGGAAAAATATGGAAAGAAACATGGACTCAGAGAATCCTCCAATACTCTAGTATTATATCTTTCGCTATTCATCTCAAAACACTAGGCAAAAAACACTAACTAGAAGCAAAGTTAACTTAAAAAACCAAAATCAATACATCACCTGTGTAACACAGTGTATAGTCACAAAGAAGAGCAAGCTTAACACCTTACTGCAACATAACATCACACGAAACACATGTTAAAACAGGTATTTTTATACCTGCACAGGTATACAGGTACAAGTATTGAATTCTGTCCGACCTACTGAAATGCATAACTATGTATATATAATACTCTCTCTCTCTCTCTCTCTCTCTCTCTCTCTCTCCCTCTCTCTCTCTCTCTCGTGTGTGGTTCAAGTCATCAGAGCAAAAACATACACATATTGTTAGCTATCAGAATGAAAACAATGAATGCTGTTTGGCCGAGTTTTGGAAAACAGAGCGAAGAGCGAGAACGTAAATGAGGAATTATTGGTACTGAGAAGCGAAGACACTCTCTATTGTCACTTCGTTTTTAAACAAGATGACCACCTCAGTCTCAAGTTTTGTGTACTACCAATCAGTAATCGCTTTTTACCGATTGTACTCATGAATGTAGATTTAACGATGTATCTTACTCGAGTAAATAAGTAAAGACAGAAATGTACTTTTAACGTCTTAAATTCAGATGTTTTTTTCCTGTTTTTCTGTAGTTGAATATAAAATGGTCTATATGTAGTAAGGTGTACAAAGCAATTATGTTATACCCTAGGAGAAACACAAAAAAACAGGTCTAATATTCTTTATTAAAATTAAGGATTTCAATGAATTAATAATCTCCCACGTTTTAAATACATTATTATTTTTTTGTGTTTTGACATCTGACCCGAACAGTATTCGCTCCGTGACAATTAACTGATGATTCAAGTCTTAGATATTAATCTTAAATTTCTTTTTTAATTCTAAATACTTTTGCATTTTATTCTACTAATAAATTAATAACAACACTATTAATGTCTTCCTGCAAGATCTTAATCTCTCCCAACGGTCTACACAGAACCTAAAAACACTTGGGGCATCTTTCATTCTAAATGAATTAAAACAAGCATCACTGAATATAAAAAAGTCGTCTTCTTTGAATGGAATCCCTCCAGAGTTTAATTCCCAATCAATTTTTAGGCAAACTAGCTGTTTATACCCTCACCATCCACTTTATTAGGAACATCTGTACACCTGCACATATCTAATCAGCCAATCATGTGGCAGCAGCTCAATGCATAAAATCCTGCAGATCCAGGTCAAAAGCTTCAGTTAATGTTCACATCAAACATCAGAATGAAGAAAAAGTCTGATCTCTGTGATTTTAACCATGGCATGGTTGTTGGTATCAGATGTATTTCAGAAACTGCTGATCTCCTGGGATTTTCACACACAACAGTCTCTAGACTTTATACAGAATGGTGCGAAAAACAAAAAACATCCTGTGAGCAGAGGGTCTGCAGACGGAAACACTGTGTTGATGAGAAAGGAAAGAGAAAAATGGCCAGATTGGTCCGAGCTGCCAGGAAGGATACTCATATAATCACTCTTTACAACCGTGGTGAGCAGAAAAGCATCTCAGCATGCACAAAACATTGAACTTTAAGGTGAATGAGCTACAACAGCAGAAGACCACATCAGGTTCCACTCCTGTCAGGTAAGAACAGGAATCTGAGGCTATCATGGGCACAGACTTCCTGTCAGCTCAGACCAGTCTGATCATTCTCCTCTGATCTCTCTCATCAACAAGGTGTTTCAGCCTGCAGATCCTCCGCTCACAGGATGTTTTTTGTTTTTCGCACCATTCTGTGCAAACTCTAGAGACTGTTGTGTGTGAAAATCCCAGGAGATCAGCAGTTTCTGAAATCCTCAGACCAGCTCATCTGGTACCAACAACCATGCTACGGTTAAAGTCACAGAGATCAGACTTTTTCTTCATTCTGATGTTTGATGTGATCATTAACTGAAGCTCTTGACCTGTATCTGCATGATTTTATGCATTGCACTGCTGCCACATGATTGGCTGCTTAGAAAACTGCATGTATGAACAAGTGTACAGGTGTTCCTAATAAAGTGGAAGGTAAGTGTATGTTGACCATGACTTAAAGGTTTGTGGAGAAAAGTTGTTGCCATTGATAATGTGTGGTACAAAGCTGAATAAAGACCCAACACTGTACAATAGTGTTATATCCCTGGATGTATTTTTGGCTTTCTATGTGTGTATACAGTATGTGTGCGTGTCTTTCTCTGTCCCTCTCTCTGTCTACTATGTGTTTAGGATTTCCCGGAAGAGACCCAGATCCGACGTGGGGATTAGCAGATCAGGAAGGACATCGTCGCTTTAGAAGGGTATCACTCCTGTTTATTCTTTTGTTTTATTTTGTATTTTGTATTATTTTGGCGTTACTTGGCACTTGGCGTTACTCCAGCACATTGCAGGGAACGATATCTTAGCAAGTAGTATTTCCTATTATAAAACAACAATAAACCAAATATAAGCTATATAATATTATTAAACCTATTTCTAGGCATTTTAATAAATGTTCTTATTCTATTGGCAGATAATTTTGCTTCTTTCTAGAAATAAATGCTTTAAAATGTGCAAAATTATCTGGCAATAAAAATAATAGGACTGTTTCAAGCTTGAAATTAAAAATGTCTGGAAATAGGTTTAACAATGTAATAATATGTTTATTGCAATCTAATAATAGGAAGTACTTAAAAGTATACTACTTACAAGTTATTTTTCACTTGCTGAGATGTCATTTTTTGCAATTCAGGAAGCTTCATTTCTAAACGTCTCAATAAATTTGCATCAAAACGACAAATCTCTAAGACAAGTGTCTTTGATTTCTGTTACGACGCTCGTTTCCCTCTCACATGACAAGTCTGATGTTCTATTGTTTTATTTTTTCTTTACATGAACAAAAAGGGTTGTAGCAATAGTCACACACCCCTTTTTTTGTAAATGGAGAGGTTAAAGTTCTCGCTGTGCATTTCACCATCTACATAACAAAGCTCATTCAGAATGACCAAACTGGCTAATTAAATCCTGATTAGCTGCTGATATCATTCTTGACCTGTTGCGTGTTATTTATGCATGGGCCGTTCAGCATGACTCAGGCTGTGCTTTAATGCTGTTGGATCCTGATCCTGAAAGACACTCGATTGGCGGAATAGCAAGATCTCAAGATCTCAAGATCTCTGGACAGTGCTGTGACTATCTGAAGCTGAGTACAGGTCATATCAAACATTAGTCCAGTTTATCTTAGGCAGAATCTTAACATTTAACCAATTAGCTTTAAAAACACTTCATGACTTTGTATGCAGATGATATGCTTGATTACGCTGACAATTCTGAACTGACAAAAAATTTTATCATTACATCAACAGCCACTATAGTTAATATAAATCTTTGCTTTTGGGGCGATGCTCGTTGTTGGGTAAGGGAGTATGATTATGGTCTATATCTTGTGTTTTCCAACCAGGGGTTTGCGAACTAAATTAATGAAAACAATTAATATTCTAACATTTTATTATTATATATTAAAAAGTGAATAGAAGTTGATAGCCCTTACTACATGAGAAGTTAAACAGAAATGACACAGTTAGCTAATAGCTAATTCATTCTTCATGGCTAAAAACGTCATCATCTTTACAAGTCTCTTAAAAAGGACAGATCTGTTGTCACAAGAGGAGGAACATCCAAGCACAAATCACACAACAATATTTCCAAAGTGGAAAGCGCTCTGTAAGTACAGCCAGAAGTATCTCAAATGTCAGATTTATGTCCTCGGGTATTGACAAGGCCAAACCCGCCTCCAACTGTGTGATGTGCTTGGAGCAGCTTTCTTAAAAAGACATTTGAAAACAAAACATGAAAAAACCTGACATTGCATAGCTGAAAAACAACAGCAAAAGCTGACGAGTAAAACCAAGCAATGAGCAAACGTTTCGCTTAACGTCAGCCTGCTTGAAATCGCGGGAGGTATTTAAGGCAAATAATTATTGCTGAAGGGGTTCAAATGACACAAAAGCTTGGGAACCCCTGGTCTAGATTAACATCGTTAACTTTCTTACTTTGTAAAAGGAACCTAAAGCTACCTTAGATTAAAACGAGTCCTTTTAAAGCTAAAGGCCGTCAGCAGTTGTATAAGGAGAGCTTAGCTCCGACCATGAAGAATGTGACGCAGACCTTTGATCCGAACCAAGCAGCTGGATCTTCCCACATACTGCTGCCTTTCCAAACACATGTACATCAACCTCTAACGTTGTACGAAGCACCGAGAATGCATGGAATTAATGTGTTAAATGAACCGGTGCAAATAAACCAGTGTAATTCTGTAGAAGGACACTTCAAGGAACTAACTGATGCAACATCAACAAGAATACACATATCGACCACACACGGAACATACAAAGAGGAATGTGCATCAGGTCGACTACAGTGTAAAAATATTTAATAAAATACTAGTTCTATTCATGAGTAATGCTAATAGGAATAATAGTTTACAGTACAGCAAAAAAAAAAACCTTGAATTGTTCTTTTAACCCAACCTCTGGGTTACATGTGTTATATTGGGTAGTTTAGTTGGGTTCGTTAGCATTATATCTCCTATCATCTTGTTGGCTGCTGTAAGTTAATTAATGCCCAACTCTTTAATGTTCATAAATAACTCAACTCAACCCAGTTACTTAAAGTTAGCAGATGTTACCATTGCCATCTTATTAGCGCCGTTACTGTAAGTACAATGTGGAGTCATGTCCTGAAATATCCTGAAGTGTTACCCCATTAAGAACACTTAAAATAAGTGTATTTTCTCGAATAACGTCGGTGCAAATTCAATGGAGACAAGCAGTGGTAATGCGTGAGAGAATGGATGGATGGATGGATGGATGGACAGATGGATGGATGGATGGATAGCTTCAGCTTTCTCAGAGCTCTAGAGAGTTTCATACTGTTGTGTGCTTTGCAATTCACGGCAAAGATTTGCTCCTTTGGTGAAATACAAGCTAATTTGCTGAGGCTGAGTTGAACGGTGGAAAGAAAAAGCACCTCCAGTAGCAAATTTACTGCCTCTTTGCAACGTCAGGGGACAAAACCAAGACCTGTGATGAATGGTTGGACACATCGTCCTTCAAACAAAGCATTTTTGTGGGTGAGGCAAAGTTATTTTGTGTTTTGTGGATGAAGAAGCATCCCTGGGGTTCTTTAAAATTGTGAACGTGTGCATAACTATGAATCATGGGCAGCTGAAACAGTGTGCTCAGCCTTTAGAAGTCCTTCTGCTGTTTTTGCTTTTTTTTTTTTTTTTTTTCAAAGACGCAGGCGATGGGTAAATGTAATCAGAAATGAAAATTAGTGAATAGAGAACAACCAAATATTCTATTGTCTTTCCTCCTAGACTGAAAATATTCCTTTTTTTCAGGTGTTCCTCTCTGTCTGGATCATCTACATCCTAACCCTGAAATTGGTTCTGCAGCTGTATGAATCCAGCAATACCTTCAACAATGTTAATAACTTCCAAGTATTATTGCCTCCTAGTACTTTTAATATTTTTTAGTGCTTCAGTATGATCTGTGAGCAAGCTTCAGGATGGCATGAGCTATTAATTTGGCTGAATTGTTTAGAAGTAGATGCTCGCAGAATTTTAAGCATTTTGACAGAGGAACTCTTTCACTTTACTTCACCAGTCACACAGGAAGAGGAACAGAAACAGAAAAGGAGGGGAAGGGGCAGAGGATGGACGTACCTCCAAAATCCGGCCGGAGACGGATGTCATACCCCCTCAACAGTTTGTCCACTGTCGATTTGGCCACAGATATTCCAGATCCAGCAGAATTGCTACGGGCAGACAGTTACAGTTATTAAAAAATAGCACAATGATGAATGACCATAATTATTCATTATAGATAGCTATGGACATTTTTACACTTTTGCAGAAAACCTCAACCTGTGAGCAGGGGTGGAAAATACTTCTACTTTGTTACTGTACTTGAGTGATATAACATTAATATAAATTAAATACTTGAATACTCTTACTCAAGTAAATTTCCGAGAGAAAAGAAAATGACTTTTTACGTCTTGCGGTTTCATTTTATCCTTCAAAGTACTTGTATACTTTGTGTGTGTGTGTGTATATATATATATATATATATATATATATATATACACACACACACACATTTCCCCCCATATTTTTATCCTATTCTATTTTTTCTTAATAAGATATTGTCTTTGCTGGAATTACTGATTTATATTTTATTTATATTTCCTTAGCTTCCAAAGTAAAATGTTAAAATTCACCATCAAAACTAAAGAAGTATGTTGAATTAAGCTAAATTTAATTTTGTGAAATTAGCTAGTCCCGTTTTGTAATTCAGCTCAGTATTCAGCTCTAGCTAGTTATGTTTTTTTACATTAGCTTGTTGAATTAGCTAGTTAGTTACGTTTTGTCAATTGGCTTGTTAAATTAGCTATTTCAGAAAGGTTTTTAAACATTAGCTAACCAGGAAGCCGAAATCTAGGTTTGTATGAGTTAGCAGGATATTTTTCCTTATGACGGATTTCTAGCTCAGCTCTTGTTCATCAGTTAAAAATATTTACATTTTATTCTTGAATAATTGAGTGTGTTTGAATGTACATACTCGGCTCCACACTTCTACTTTTAATCGAGTACGATTTTGACACAGTACCCGTACTTTTACTTACAAGTACAGTTTCTTGGTACTTTTTCCACCCCTGCCTGTGAGGATAATGTTTCATAAACATGCAGTAATATTTATCAGTTTCATGCAATTATATGATCAGTAATATTACTGACAATCTGAGACGTAAATTATATGATTGACACTCGAATAGAATATTGTAGCCTATATTTCACCCGTCATCAAAGCTGTATCAAAGTGACAATGACAATGTCTGTATCATCTCGTGCAACATAATCTTGTGTAAATTCATAGCTCATTTGCTCAGTTTTTGTCATGATTGAGGACATATTCATCTGTAAGGAGCTTGACAACCAACACTGCAACATAGCCTGATATTTAGTGCAGTTTTACAGCAAAAGAAAAAAATTGGGATATTTGAAATCAGGGCTTGTAGCTCAAAAATTGATCTTGATATGATTTAGTTACAGTTTGGTGAATGGTGAAAGTCCAAACAGCAACACTGCCAAGCAAATGTTAAACCAGAGAATATATATCCAGTCATTATTTCATGCCTAATATGATCAGGGATATGCAGCACCACAGATTCAGTCGATTCATTGTGGAAATTCATTGCGTGTAAAGCTATGAGACCAAACGTCAACAGCAGAAGATGCTCAGTTTGGGGCCTGTGCTGTCTAAACGCCGGAGATGTTCTGCCTTTAATAACCATATGGAGTTATGGAGTCCACTTGTTAGCATCTCCATCCTTTCTGACATATAATGAGTGCATGATTATTGATGAGCTGCTTATCATGTACGCTTACAGGTGGCACAGATATCAGTACCACGAGACAGAAGCAGGTGAGCATCCAAACAGCACAAAAGAAGATCTACTTCTGAGCTACTGGTTTTTTTTATTATTTTTTTTTAACTTTCATTAAGTGAGCCATGATGAGCCTGTACTAATAATCAGAAGGCATGATGGTAGTCTAGGGGTGGGGGTGGACTGAGATATAAACGCACTGATCAGATATGTCTGCGGCAAAATGATAGCTATAGCTCTTTAGATTTAAGAGAGAGGAGAAAAAAAACGTCTTGTGCGTTTAGACGCACGTTCACGTCAAAGGCTGGATGGAGACTGCGCTAGTCTCAGTGTCACGTCTCTCTAGGCCGAGCAGACGTGTGTGCACACTGACAATACGTGTGGGCATACACCTGAATAAAACACATACACATATAAACTGATTTAATTAAAAAAAAAACGATATGGTGCCACTGTTATTGATAATGTACGCGTCTGGAGACGGACACGCGCATGTTGCCCGCGCACTCACTGACACACGCACACACACACACACACACACACACCTCAAGTATTTATGCCATTGGATGGACAAGTATTCACTACACAGTGGCCCCTATCAGTGAATGATCAGCGATGGCCAATAGCAATAAGCAGCCTGGCGCAATTCATCCCAAACCCTGCGCTTTCAAAAAAATCTCCCATCACCCAGCTTCTGTTTTTTTCTTACCATTGTACAAAGCAGACAGACGACAACACTGTCAGAGCAGAGACAATTCCACATATTTTTTCTTGGTGAGGACCCAACATTTCCACAAATCCGTTTATATATATGTACACCTTCAGTAATCCAAGTGCCTGTGGTCCAAAACGAGAAGAGAAGAAAAAATCCAACCCAGGGAACGGAAAGGGGAAGAAAACGGGCCAAATCAATCGCTCAAATCAGACCCACTGGATCACATGTGTGTGTGATTGCTCTGCAAAAAAAAAAAAAAAAAAAAAAAAAAAAAAGGAGCAGAGAAGTGGGGTATTTAAAAAGCTCGTATTCGGTCCCAAAGTGTTTTCCCCGGTTATGGAAATCCGTACAGGTCACTGAGCCGCTCGACCAACAGCACATCACACACCATGATTACATCTGACTTGAATTCAGAAGTGACGAGAAAAGGTCTTCCTAAGCCGAAAAATAGCGAAAAATAAAAAAAAGAAAGAAAGAATGAAAGAAAGAAAGAAAAGTGGCGTCTTGTGGTCACTCAGATGAATGAAATCCGGGTCCGAGTCTGCGGACGAGCCATGGTTCCGGTGATGTGCTCCACACTGTGAGGCTTCAAGGATGCTGTCTTCTCCTCCCTCAGCTCTGAAAGATGTTGGAGATTTAGGGGGTGCGGTGAATAAAAAACAAACAAACAAACAAACAAACAAAAAGCCCACGGAAATGTAGAGCAGCGTCTCCGCGTAATGGCTGCAGGAGGGACGGGGCTGGTTTCTGCGAGCGCGAGAGCGACTGCTGGAGAGAAGAAAAACAATATGCACATGAAAAAATCGCTGCTGCGGACGTCAGAGCGTGTAGTAGTCTATGGTTACCCCCTTTTATGAAGTTGAAGAAAGCAAACCCTTGTAGAGGGAAGGAAAAAAAGCGTCTTATGTAGTGGATCAGAGTAAAAAAAAAAGCGTGAACTAGTCCAGGTTGGCGTCCTGCTGGAACCGCGGAGCGACGCCGGTCCTCGGGGCGTTATGTGTGTGCTGAGGAGCCCAGCATGCTCGGGGAGAAACGGCGGCCGACACACGATGACACACTTCAGCTTGAAGAACGCCTCCACGAGCCGACATGGAGAGAGAGAAAGAAAAAAAAAAGAAAGAAAAAGAAAGGAACTCAAGAGCGGAGAATAGTGCCCAGGCTGACGCTGAGATGGCTGGCTTGGAGAAAAATCGACATTGTGTTGTGGTGTTTTGTTTTGTTTTGTGTGTGTATGTGTGTGTGTGTGAGAGAGAGAGAGAGAGAGAGAGAGGGAGAGAGAGGTTTTTTGTCTCGGTGTGATCAGTGAGAAGGATTGTAAGGTTTGTCAGAAAAAGAAAGAAATAAAAAGCGAAAGATGGAAAGCAGTGTTTGCGCGCGCTGTATCACTGGGGAATGATGGTGTGCGCGCGCTGCTCGAGTCACCCTGCAGCCCATTAAAATGCGCCGGGTGTCTCCTGGAGAGCTTTCACACCGGCCACAGCTTTCAGCACAAGGACACACCATGCACACACAAGCACGAGAAGGTGGATATGTCTCCAGCATGAGTGCATGCCAGCCTGTTAGAGTCACACAGTCAGACTTTAAAGCAGCACATGATCAACAATAATGTTCAGGTCGATTTGGTAAATTCATTTCATTAAAATAAATAAATAAATAAAACCATTTATCAAATGCAAACGCAAAGATAAGAAGTGAGTGTTTGTTTTTTGTTTTTTTTTTTCTTTCAGCATAAGATGAGGGTTTCTGCAGAGATCTCTGTGCCGTCCAGTTGCTAGGCAACGCTGCGACCGCTGATGCAGAAGGCCTCGGCACATTTTACAGCAGCTAAAGCAGGACAGCGGGGCCAAATGGCGAATGCATGTTTGCAACATTTTCTCCCTTCTCAAAGCTTCTTCGATGTTCTTGCTCTGGTGCCGCTCCGCCGGTCCTGGAGCTTTCTCAGTCTCAGGCAGCCATCAGTGCTTCAGCTGAGCTTTGTGAGATTATTTGCTTTTATTATAAGCCACATCTGCTTGTTCATATCCAGTGACCATATATCATTTGTTAACTGTCTTGTAAAGCATTGGTGAGCCTCGGTGTAGTATGGAGTCGCCTTGAGTGTCATGTATGAACACCCAGGTGACGTCCATTAAGTGCACCAAAGCAGTAAAACCATTAGAGAGCCATCTTTTATCAGTGTCAGTCACAACTACTTCCTTTCACAATTAACCCATTTCTACATCATCTTAAATTCATTCGTTCATTCAGTCATCTTCAGGAACAGTTTTATCCTGGTCCTGGTTTTGGTGGATCCCGGGAAGAGTGAGGTGGGAATACAGCCTGGATGGGGCACCAGTCCATCACAGGGCAACCACGCACAAACACATTCACCCCTAGGGGCAGTTTAACATAGCCAATCCACCTCCTGGCGTATTTTTCCCACACGGATATGGCGAGAACATGTGAAACTCCTGACAGACAAGGTTACTCGAACCGATTTCCCCAGAGCTCTGAGGTGACCATGCGACTCTCTGGCCTTAAATTATTTACATAAAATCTATTTCTAAGTGCATGAAACCTGAATGCATTTGACTGAACAGTCATTCTTATTATTAGTGACTCAAAAATCTCAGAGGAGTTTAGTGGAATAAGCTAAAAGCGCTATGCTATTGATTAGAGATAAAGACACAGCTTCTTGCTCAGTACCAAGGAAAGCTTGGTGTGGTCAGGACTGAGGAGAGCAATTATTCTAAAATGTCTGTTCAGCACACAGGACAGCAGTAACTCAAAGTTTGTTCATGAATTCCCATGCAGCCATGTCATCAGTTGGTTGCTCACATTCCCAAAGATCTGAGTTCAAGTTTTCAAAAATATTGTAATCCTTAAATTACAATAGTACTGCAAGCGCATAATCAGCACAGAATAACCCGGGATCGTCGATGAGTTTACATAAGGTCCTGTTCAGGCGTTACTGAGGAGCTGCCACACTTCATTAAACTCTCTCCTTCCCCTTTAACACATGCTCCGTATATAATAGTGTGAGGCTGATAAATGTTTTGGGAATTCTGTGCATCATTGAGCCAAGTGGACATGACAGATTGCAGCACATATAGGAAAAAGTATTAAAACAACCGATCCATAGCGAATGTCAGTGTGCTGTCAGTTGTGTCGATAGCGTGCTTAGGTCTTAATCAGTCGGACATCCTGTTGTCAGTATATTATATTCTGCTCAGGCCACAAGAGCACCATTCTGCCTATGGTTAAACACACTTTATACCACTGTGTTGTTGATTTCTCAAATCTTTCCAGTTTCTAACTAGTAACATAAGCTGCACTTTTTTTTCTTATTAATGTCAAGACAGAGGAAAAAAGAGAGGCTGGTGAGACTGTTAATAGCTGCTGTAACATAAGTGAGAACAGGAACTAATGTATCTCATGGACGTTCTATAACACTAAATGTAACTATAAATGGGTAAAAAGCATGATGTGTCATTCATTAATAAATTAAACTTTGTAATTGTTGGTAAATTGCTGTGGTATAAGAGGAATAACACACTTTGAGATGTGCTCTTATAGTAAAATAATCCACTCCAGGATTTTAATGATCCTCTGCTTCATGTCATGCCTCATCAAGGCACCCTGCTGTGGATTATTTTCCTATAACAGCACACCCCATCCTGTTTTACTCCTTACGCATACATGCCCAGTGAGACAAAATTCTATCAGTGACTGCACTTGGTTGTATTTACACAATGACTAATAGACAAGAGATGTGTACAGTATATAGAGCTAATTCCATGAAAATCATGAAAAAAGCATGTAGCAAAGAGTTGCCTAAGGAAATTAATTGGGATTGACCATCATAAATAGATAGCTGTCTAATTGTTGATTAGTTTTATCCATATGGTAGCCTTGAAGGGTTGAGTACTCAGTGTTTGAGAAAAAGGGAAATGATGCTTAAACTGGATGAGAGGAAATTATGGCTTGATAAATAACTTCAACTAATCTGTTACATCTGAAATATGAGAGTATAATTCTGTGCAACTAAAAACATCAACGTCAACACCTGACTTAGCAAGACTATTTGGGGTGAAGCATGAGAGTGCTTTAAGGAAGATGCTGAAAAGATGAAGGAAGCCCATTCCAAAATTAGAACTGCTTTCCTCTTTCGATGATAAACCTCTGTTCCTAATGGTTCCTGGTCCCTGTTTTCTTTTTATCTGTCTACCTACACCATACAGCCAGAAGCGTGTGTACGCCTGACCATCACACTCATATGTGCTTATTGAACATCTCATTCTAGATTTATTCCCCTTTCCTGTTATAATAAGCTCCACTCTTCTGGGAAGGCTTTCCATTAGATGTTGGAGCGTGGCTGTGGGGATTTGTGTTCATTCAGCTACAAGAGCATTAGTGAGGTCAGGCTCTGATGTCAGGTGAGGAGACTCCAGTTCCAGTTCATCCCAAAGGTGTTCAGTGGGGTTGAGGTCAGGGCTCTGTGCAGGACACTCGAGTTCTTCCACTCCAACCTTCACACACCATGTCTTCATGGAGCTCGCTTTGTGCACAGGGGCATTGTCATGCTGGAACAGGTTTGAGCCTCTTAGTTCCAGTGAAGGGAAACTGTAAAGCTACAGCACACAG
>CM040468.1:1197640-1226526 GCA_022758105.1 Pangasianodon gigas | reverse complement strand
GAGTCTGGTTCCTCTCAAGGTTTCTTCCTATCACCATCTCAGGGAGTTTTTCCTTGCCACCGTCGCCCTGCTTGCTCATCAGAGACATCATACACACACACTTCATTTTACTTTGTTTGTGTAAAGCTGCTTTGAGACAATGACCTTTGTAAAAAAGCGCTATACAAATAAAAATGAATTGAATTGAATTGAATGTCTAGTTATCACTCTTCTGTCTCTCTTGCTTATGTTCACATGTTGTATCAGCCTGATACTCACACCCGAACATAATCAGCAGGCTGCAAATCAATAGCTCACATGTCTAACACATTTCAACCCGTGAATCCTGATGTGACAGCTCGGTGTCATTGGGATTCAGCCAAGAGCAAGCGTGTATTCTTTAACCTTGAAGAAGAGAGGTCACAGGGACGTGTAGGTCTATAGCTGTATACACCGTTCCTTTAAAAAGAAAATTCTGAATGTCTATAAAATGCTATTCAGCCCACCATCACTATCTTTTAAGCTTGGAGAGCACAGGTCACTCAGACACGATGGGCTGTAATGGTTAATAGCTGTTTGCGCCATTTAAGAGCAAACCCAAGATTTTTTGGTCATGAGCTAGTCATCCATCTCAGAGCCTGAATTTGGGTTTTGTATTGCAGATACTTGCATTTATGTATGAGAGTGTGCTGTGCATGTTTTTCAGTTTTCACTTCACACCAGAGCTTTTTCTCTTCTTTTTCTTTTAGAGAGGTGGATTTCCCCTGCTTATATTCATGTGCTCGTTTTAATACCTTATCGTTTCTTTAGTACAGCTCATTCACACAAATACAAAAGATGCTCCACATAATCTAATAATAAAAGGATATTTTTTTTAAAAATGTGTTGTTGCTTATCAAAGAAAATGTGTAATCATTGGACTGGTAGAGCTTTCTGCTAAATGTTTAGCTAACATTTATGGAAGGAGTCTCCATTGTCAGTCACTGTGTTTCACAACATGGGAGACTCTTCAGGACAGAGGAGTTTACACTTTGCTGTTTCTCAGTAACATGACATGCTGCTTTTTTTTGTCTTATTAACTTCAACAGAGAGAAAAAAGAGAGACTGGGAAGAGGACGACTGTTTATAGCTGCTATAACATAAGTGAGAACAGGAACGAACTTGTCTCATGGACGTTACGTAACGTTAAATGTAACTATAAACAGTTAAAAAGCACAATGTGTCTTTGGCATCATTAGCAAATCATGTGGTTTAAGAGGAGTAAAAGACTTTAGGTGGTGCTGTTATATGAAAATAATCCACTTCGGAGTAGTAATGCTTCAGCCTGATGTGCAGCATGGATGATTTTCGTATAACAGCATGTTAATACTTAATATTTAGTGCAATATAAATCCAGTATACCGCAATGCCCTGTACAAAGGATGTTGATGTTTAGGTGTGCATAGTGCATGATTGTATATTGACATCACAGATGTTGAGTGTATTGCTGTATTATTGGAAGTGATTGCTTTGTGTCCAAGCTACAGAAATACTTTTCTTTCTTTCTATCTTACTCTGCTTTGTACACCAGCTTCACATAACAACGACTATATTTTAAGAGAAAGGCAAAGTAGTTTGATCTGTCACCTGCGACTGTGATCATGATGCTGCAATTCTCTCTCTTTTTCATTTCAGATGCTTCTCCTTCATTTCTTATGTACTGGGGCCGTAAAACTCCACCATTCCAGATGAGATTTTCTCATAAATGAGCTGGTTGAATGAATTAAAGGAGTTGCTAATTGACCTCCCTCTTCATCTACACACACACACACACACACACACACACAAAGGAAAACCATCCTTTGGGCTATGACTCCATTACACACACATCTCCCTCTCTCTCTCTCTCTTTCTCTCTCAGAATACCAGTAATGTAGTTGAACTAGGCTGTCTGATATTAACACACTGACAACAAAACACCTTCTGTCACACACACAGGAGGTTAATTCACATCATAGCATTATCGAACCAGTCTCAGCAAGATGTCATTTTATGTGGTTTAATTTCGTTTGTATCAGTATGCATTAGGAGCTACTGGAATGTGTGCTGTTTGAAGAAGGAACAGCTGGCTGGAAATAGCAGGAGAGCTGTTTTGCTTTGTCTGTATGCAAAGACTATGTGGGCAAAAGGAAACCATCCCGGAAAGGGTTAACGAATCCTTCTCAGAGATAGATATTGCCATGGAAACAGCTGCGTGACTGCTTGCAGCTTGTATTTGGTACTCCCGAGGAAGAGGGGGAGAGAGAGAGAGAGAGAGACAGAGAAGAAGGAGAGACAGAACAATAGAGCGAGAGCTATTTTAAAATTCTGAGAGCACTAACTGAAGTGTTTAAGAATTAGGATAGTGAAAAAAAACACCAAATATCGTGAAAGACACTTCAGTCAGCTAGCCAGATGTATGTAATCTGTGCACCATCTCTCTCTTTCTCTCCCTCTCTCTCTCTCTCTTTGCAAGATGAACCGGAGATATACCCATCACATGTGTTAACAAGAAGAGGTCTAGGCTGCATAAAGAACCAGCTCTGTCAGCATCCGATCAGAATCTGATGCTGCTATATGGGACATACATACATACACACATACATTAAAAAATAAATAGATAAATAAATGAGAAAGAACAGGAGAAAATATCAGTATGAATCTGTAAATAAACGAAATACTGGGTGATGTAGCAGATGTGAAGGATGGTGCCTGTGAGCAAGAGAGAGACAGAGAAAAAAGGAAACAAGACTGAAAGAAGAGGGAGGGTGAGATTGGGAAGCAGATCTACTCAGAACGGGAAAGATCCTGAGAGAGACACATACAGGGAGAGAGAGAGAGAGAGAGAGAGAGAGAGAGAGGGAGGAATAACCATCACTGAGTGCTGTAATGACGTGGAAAAGAGGGGCACACAGAGAATCCCCCTCTCTCCTGCGCTCCTATTCCCCTTTCTTCCTCTTTCTCACCTTCATCCACCTCATTTCTGAAATATTTTGGTGGTTTTTTTTATGTAATCCCTTTTTTAGAAAAAAATTGATGTTATTATTTCATCCTAAAATTGAACATTAACGCCTTTTTCTCATGTGCACTGGCTTTTCTGATCATGCCTTTCAAGCAATGGCCATTAGAGATGAAAGCTACAGAACACTAAATGTATGTTCAGACGTATTTAAAAGATATTAGATCCACCAGGACCGTTCTGTTGGAAATAAGGAAAGGTATCTAGTGTATCATCAGCTGATCTTTTTCTAATCTTTATCTGTCCAGTTGTTCTTGGCTGTCGTCCTGTTATTGGCTGACAGGAGTGGTAGCTGAAGTGCTCTTCTGCTGTTGTAGCTCATCTGCCTCAAGGTTTGACGTGTTGTGAGATGCTTTTCTGCTCACCGTGGTTGTAAAGAGCGGTTTTTGAGTTACCATAGCCTTCCTGTCAGCTCAAACCTGTCAGCTCTGACCTCTCTCATCGACAATGCGCTTTCACCTTTCTGAGTTTTTTTGTTTGTTTGTTTTTCACACCAATCTGTGTAAATTCTAGAGCCTGTTGTACGTGAAAATGCCAGGAGATCGGTTTTCAGTTTTGTGATATATTTAAACTAGCTTGCTAACCGTTGCCACTGTTCCACGATCAAAGTCATTGAGATCACTGAGAGTTCTCCCTCATTCTGATGTTTGATGTGAACATTAACTGAAACGTGTATCTGCATGATTTTATGCATTGCGCTTCCGCACATGATTACGGTACATGTAATGATAAAATGTATTTTATCTTTAGAGCTTCTTGGATCTTGCCTATAGGCATGAAAACATGAGAATGCAATATATGTATATGTCTATGTATGTATATGTATGTATTTTGGAAAGCAACATACTGTCCATGTGTGTCAGGAATCTTATGGGCCAAGCCGTGTGTCTTGTTATCCGTCATACATCATTGCCTGACATATGCGCTCTCCTCGCTGGATCAGCTCCAGCGGGACACGTCTCATTCAGAATCAATTAAAGGGCCAACGTGATATTCACTCACAACTTCATTTTCACCCATTGGCACACTGTTAAGAGAGTCAATGGAGGCGTGTTTTGAGAGAGCGCCCACATCGATTGCAATCATCCAAGAAATGTCACCGCTTTACCCATGATGAGTCCACTAGTGACTCCGAAGAACAGGAGTCAGCGGTCTGTGAAATGCCCCCTCCGTCTCTATTTCGAGGTCTATCAGATGAAGCTAATTGGAAAGTCTACACTGTAAAAAAAAATCTGTTAATTCATACGAGAAAAAAATCAAAGAAATAGTTTTACAGTAATACAATTACATTGCAAATCAGTTAATTACAATTATCATTTAAATTCACAATTATTTAACAAAACTATAATTTAGCTTTAAATGGTGATATTAGGTTGTTGTTTTTTTTAATTTGAGAATCATAAACAATCACTCACAATCATACATTGTACATTATAGTAATTTGAAGAATGTTAATTTGATGGAAAAATAAAGATAAATAAAAGCCAGGTAAGGATGACCTCATGACCTTATGCTATGATGACAATCTTTCAGACTTATTTGGTAAAAACAAGCTCAGTGGTCCAGAACATTTGTTTCCACAAAACAGGTTGGTGTTTTTCTCTTTTTATTACTTTGTTGGGACTCATTTTTTCTTAACTAAAGTAACTAGATTTTCTTCTTGTCTAAAGACTAGCTACAATAAAATTTTTTGATAGTTAGTGCTAGCTGGTTAGGTTAATTTGTTGGTTAGCTTGCTCTCAATTCTTCTACTGAACCATCCCCTCTTTTTTTCCTATTTTCCAGTGCCATAATCTGGATGTTTACCTTGTAGTACTAATGTCTGAGCTGCTTTTATCTGAACTAATTGCCACGTTGCTCACATTTATGCAGGTAAATGATTTAGTTAATGTCCCTTGTGGCCAGATTCCCTCTCTCCTCTTCCATGGGAATACTCAGTGGAGTCTTGAGAAAGTTCAGAACAATTCACACAAGCGAAATTAGTGATACGTCAAAATATTAGAAACACTGTCACCTATAGTGTGCCTCAACACAGCCTCTCTGACGGTGCAGATTTTCCCAGTAACAAGATTTTAACAGTAACTCCTCGAAAAAACATAAAGTCATGGTCATGAGGTGATGTCATTGCTATTAGTTCTCAGCAAGGAAATGACCGAATGGGAAAGCTCAGCTAATTCTGAAGGATGAAGTCAAACTGAAAATGTACATATATTGGACTGTTTCTGGCACAAGGAGTAAAATTAGTAATATGAATAATTGGTTTAGTAATACTTAAAGGGGTCGAGCCAAATTCTAAGCACAGGAGGCAATGCTGAAGACATACACTCTGTCATAGAGACAAACTAGGCAGTGTAAATGATAAAGAAAAGGCTTCTCAGTCTGATTTTTACGCAGCAGTATCTGCATTTTTCATTTGACATTTTATCCGCACAGAATATGAGCAGGAAATTGGAGCATTTACCACACTCCTGTTTACAAGGATGCTGACGTTGCAAAATGGAAATGCATGGCCATGTTTGTCCCACTTCTCACACACACACACACACACAGGCTGCCGCACAGCTATTGAAACTTTGATTAAGTTTCGTAACTTTCCGATTAGACCAGTATAATACACGAGCACTTCTAGAGATGAAACACAACAAACTGTGTTGCAGATGCAGTGAAACGTAAAAAATAATATCCTGGCAATATGTAAAGCTGCGGTCAGAGGTGTACACTACCGTTCTAAACTGCTGTTTACTACAGTAGTGTGCAGTTTCAGTCAAAGCTAATGAATCTGTTAATGAGGCAGAAGAGGAGGAACTGCCTGAAACTGCCACAGCCACTGATTGAAAATTATTTCTGTCCATCTGTCCACAGATTTTTTTTTTATTCTTCTTCTGGAAGATCTATTTTAAACAATAATTATCAAACTAAAGCAGGATATTAAGATAGACTGTAGTTGTCTAATCTACTGGTATAATTTGATTATTTCATTACCTTGATCTGTTTTTTTAAGGTTACAAGGGATGTTTTGTTGTAAAATTGCAGATATAAAAATTTTGGAAGTGGTTCAGTTACAAAACATTTGTATTAAAAGTGTCGTGTGTTTTGTTCCGCAACTCAAAGAAGCTTAGATAGTTCTGAAGGATGAAGTCAAGCTGAAAATGTACATATCCTGGACTGTTTCTGGCACAAGGAGTAGTATTAGTAATATGAGTAATCGTTTTCCTAATGCTTAAAGGGGTCGAGCCAAATTCTAAGCACAGGAGGCAATGCTGAAGATGTACACTCTGTCACAGAGACAAACTAGGCAGTGTAAATGGCAAATAGTTTTAGGGAGGCAAATAGTTTTAGGGCTCTATTTTTGAGCCAGGTTGGTTGGATGTAAGTAAATGTTTTCTTGGTCAGAAATGAATGTAATTTCGCTAGCGAGGGTGCAGTAGCACAACAAACATGTAGGTAAAAAAGTGTTGAACCCACAACCCAAAATTGTTCTTAACCTCTTAAGGCCTTTAAAGTCCTGTCCCATTTCTGCAAACCCAGTTTTATAAATGTACATTGAATATCACCTCATTTCATCATAAATATGATATGGCATCCAACTACTAACTAAATACATGGTCCATGAGGACTGAACACCTTTGGGATGAACAGGAACGCTGACTGCACCGCAGACCTCCTCAGACATCCTAACATCAGAGCCTGACCTCACTAATGCTCTTCTAGCTGAATGAACACAAATCCCCACAGCCATGCTCCAAAATCTAGTGGAAAGCCTTCCCAGAAGAGTGGAATGTGCAAATTTAGTATTGATGTGGACATGGTATGGTCCGGTACATTCTGTAAAGAGAACAGTGCATTACGCTATCATTGTCATGACAGTGGAAAAGAAGTTATCTAAACAAACAGAAAGTAAGCAATTGCTACACATAAGAGGAGCATAAATGATTTCTATGTGGCGCCTGTATCAGAGGGGATCTCTCATATGAAGCTATAAATGGTCTTGATACATTCTGTAAGCCATAATGTAATTGTTATTACAGATATGTGTGTGCTTATGGAATGGTCATTGTGCCCATTGTGACCATTAGCATGGATGTATATGGATCATAGGCAGACGGTGTCCTGCATTCACTACTAGGTCACAAGACAACGGAGTCCCAGTCTCTCTCTCTCTCTCTCTCTCTCTCTCATTGCATCTCTCTCATAGCATCTGCATCTAGTGTGAGCATGGCTATATTTAGAGAGGTTAGTCAGTGATGACATGCTTTCCACATTTCTCCACAGGCGTTATGGAGGGCGGGAGGGATGGAAGAAAAACAGGAAAAAAGGAGGGAGGAGAGGAAAAGAAGGGAAGGTGGTGACAGACTGGCAACCCAATGGAATAATCTCTGTGTTTTCCATATGATTCACGTCTTTCTCTATATTTGTTGGGTAAATGTATCACTATGATGTAACCCATACTGAAACACTATATATTATTTGATATACTACATACACCCACTTTATTAGGAACACACACCTGTTCGTTCATTCAATTATCCAATCAGCCAATCACGTGAGAGAGGTCAAAGGAGAATGGCCAGAGTTGGCAGGAAGGCTATGGTAACTCAAATAACCACTACTTACAACCGTGCTGAGCTGAAAAGCATTTCACAACATGTCAAACCTTGAGGCGGATGAGCTACAAAAGCAGAAGACCACATCAGGTTCCACTCCCATCAGCCAAGAACAGGAATCTGAGGCTACAGAGGGCACAGACTCACCAAAGCTGGACAGATGAAGATTGGAAAAAGACCAGACGATGATTCAATAGATAGATTGTAAGATCTAAAATCTTTTAAACACATCTCAAGATGTATTCTTGAAAGTTAAAAAACATCACCTGGTCTTTTTCCTATCTTCAGCTGGCCATGTTTTGTGAACGTGTGCGCACTGCATCCTCTGTCTTTCAGCACCATCATTACACATTGGCTTCAGTGCATTGATTTTATAAAACTTGTGAAATTAGTGTGAAAAATAAAGTTGCCCCTGAAACAGATGCAGCCATGTTGGGTGTAGTTTTATTGACGTATCGAGAACATGCTGTCAGACGCTATTAACCTGCTCATGCAATTACATGCAATTAAAAAAAGAGTATGTGTGAAATGTCTTCACGCATTCGTTCCCCATTTATTATGTGGTGTGTAATCGCAGAATTCACTGAAATTTTAAGACTGATTTCTAGGAGTGGAGCCAACAACAATCAAGATTTCTGTTTCAGAGTCCTGTTTTATGACCTGAGATACTACAGGTCTCCATGGACTTACTCATTATGTGTAGCTGTCGTCTTTATGGTATTCCAAAAAATAGAAGGAGGGATGTTATTAAATAAAATAGAAGGAGGGATGTTATTAAATATGCTCTTGGAAGTATGTAATTCCACTGCCTAGCATGAGTGAGGAGCTAATCTGAGAAGAGCTTCATGACCACAATGCCTTTCCCAAACAAGAGCGTGCACAGAGGACAAAGACCAGAAAGACGATGAGCTTCTCTTCTCCTGACATGTAATTAAACTAGAAACAAAAGAGAGAGGAAGTTGGTAATGTCAGTGCCTACGGAGACGGAAACTGTGTTTTGCTGCATTCATGTCATATCAGAAGTATGACAACTACGATTCTCACGAAAACTGTGAGTTTACACTGAGTAGTGAGTTCACTCACGTTATTGACTCTAGCGAAGACCTCATGGATGAAGGTTATAGTACTCCTAAAAACACCTTCTCCATTCTACTTTACCCCTTCCCTTCTCCTCTTTCTCTTACATATACTAGGCCTGTTCAATCTGTAGATTTGAGCTGTTAAACCTTTGTGACACCGGATCCCTAAATCTCACAGAAATAAACGTGAGAGCTGGACGATAAACTGGATTCAGGAATCTGCTGCGCATTATCAAGATTTCTGATTTGCTCTTGTTGGATGTTTCTTATTGGATGTTTTTCAGTGCTGTTCTTCTTATCCAAGGAATACCTTAATCTATGCTGCTTAGCAATCAGACCTTACTGCTAACAGACTCTATTGCATGGTGAAAGAATTGCTTATTGCGAATATTAAATTAATAATAATAAATTATCATATTGTTTTTGTCACTCTTTTATAAAAGTGATAAGCCACTCAAGGGCATGATTTTATCACAGGTGATAAAAGGGGGTTTTACTCTGCTTCACTTCATACCTGCCAACAACACAATAACCTGTGAAAAGCATCACCATAACTTGTGGGTTTTTTTTTCACCCTTGCCTGTCAGCGTGAATCAGAAGTGTTACCCAACTTCAGTGTTGTCTTAAGTTTGCAACATATAAACAGGAAGTCTTCTCAATCCTCCCCAGTACTACTACGTTATTAATAATAATTTGGTTGTGAGGTTGTTGGAAAGGTAGAGATTCAGCATCTAGAGTCCTCTGGTGGTCCTTCATCACCAGGATATTGAACATCCTGCCACATTAATCATACTGTTTTTGTGTCCTGGGACACATACCCCCTCCTCACTTAGATCAAATAAAAGCCCAATGATAAATTACTCGTCATATCGTTAGAATAAAAATAGCATGCAGAGAGGAGGAGGGGCATGGGGACAGTTGTTTGGAGGTGTGCCAGGGTTTTGCTGGTATGGGATGAGGTGTGGGTTGAGTCCATGGGGAATGCTGGATGGGGAAACTGTTTGAGTTTGACATTGAGTTCAGTCTAAGGAAGAGTAGATTTTAAATTACAGACTTCATACTTCCCACACAACATCATGCATAGGTTTAATTCTTTTATCATGTGCTAGTTTACATTACTGTACTTTACATTTTCACTGAAACTAAAACAAGTTCCCTGTAAAGTGTCAAGATGCTGTAAACATACATGTACACCAGGATAATCAACGTTAAATCATCATCTATTCTGATATACCTTTGGTCTGATATACCAATGACAGTATCTCAGAAAATACATTATATAATAATAAAAAAAGCTCATTGGAGCTCCAGCATGCAGAAGAATCAGATGGAGAGCTCATAAAGACATTATACTTTTTATGTTTCTTTTATTTATTTATTTATTTTTTATTTTTTTGTTATATCATAATGACCATGATCACTATGCTAGACTATATGTTTACATATAATTAAAAGTAAATAAATAAATTAAATAATTAAATTAAATAAAAAAGATAACATTTTCATGCACTTTTCATTGATTGTAATTCATTTTTTATTTGCAGGCAGGAATTAGTGATTTAATAAATTAGTGAATTTCGCTGTTCTAAACAGTCTGAAAGCCTCTGAAGCAGGTTTCTGTATAATTATAAAAGGTGTTATACAGGTCACAGCCATGTTTCTCACAATCTTCCAAACAGAATTAGCTCTGAATGATCTGAATGCTATGCTAACAGGCAGTGTAGGGAAAAGTGTACACAACTGCACAGGTTTCAGAAAAATCTTATTAGAAAAATACTCCAGATTCATGTTTGTACCTACCATATGACACAAAATGGGATTTTCACAAACATCTCCTGCAAGACTGGATGAAACTTGTTGTTGTTGGTGTTATATATTTTTTTTCTGATGGACACTGAGGTGATGCACTTGTGCGTATGTGCATTTGACATGGCACCAGTTTGATACCCGGGATTGGTATTGGCCGATATCAGCAAAAAAAAAATTGTGGATCAGATATCAGAGGAAAAGAAAACAAATTCAATCCTATCCTGTAACAAATGGAAAAGATTTTTTTTTGTTTTGGAACTGCAAATGTTTACATGTAAAGAGACATGATTGTATTTTTTGTTAGGATTGATTTTATTATATTTATAATATTGACCATGTAAGTGAAAGTAAATTTAACAGAAAAAACTAAATTAAATTAAAAACATAAAAAGCTGCGGTGTGTAAGTCATGTTTTAGCTTTGTATTTTGAAGTGAAATGCTTCCAAATAAATATCATTTTAAAATCTTAGTATTTTTTAAAGAAAAATATATAGAAGACTTTTGATTTCGGCTGAAAGTCAAAGTTTCGTTATCTTTTGAATCAGTATCAGAAAAGAAAAAATTTTATTGTGTCATCTCTAATATGCACTTAATGAAAGTTACAGTTGCATGCGTACATTTAGAGAAAACGTGTGTTACTGAATTCTGCTCCGTTTTAACGTTTAGACTTAAATGAATACACCAGTTCATCTGAAATAAACGCAGGACCAATATGCACAGATTGCCTAAACCCTGATAAAAAACTTTATGAATATTGTAAAATTGACACATGGACTCATAAACAAAAGAACACATCAGTATCCTGTCCGTTTTTCCAGGACAACCAAGGGTTCCTGATTTGCAATAAAAAGGTCTGCTTTGTTATGATGTATGTGACTCATACGCTGTATATTCTTACCAATCAGCAAAGAAACCTCCTGGTGTGTGTGGTGGTGACTTCTATAGCTCTCTGTATGATCAGAATGGAAGTTATAGCAGCTGCTGAAAGCTCCTTGATCTGCAGCCTTGTTAAGTCATTACAATAACAATAATAAGACAAGACCATGGAGCTGTGGATGATGAATTTGAATGATTTTCTTCAGAAAACAAATAAGCGTGTTATATACTGTATGGCTGTTCTTCATCTGCATCATCATCATCATCAACATCAACATTTCCACATCTGTTCCTTTTCCTCAGGGCTTGTGTACTGTACTGTACACATCACCATATTAATAACAAAGCATCATGCTATACATAGCAAGTTTACCGCAACATTAAACCATCTAACTGTCTCTCTTAGGGTTGACTGGTATTGCTAATTTTCCTCCGAGGCCCTGTTAGCTCAAATCAAGTCCCAAGGGAGCATATCACTGCAGTTTATGACCTTCCCTTCCTCCACCACACTCAACTCGACTGACAAATGGCCCGTTAATCAGCTTAAGAGTTCAATGGGGTGTGTATCAGAGCAGCTTTGAGTAAAACAACTAAACTTTTGTATATGTTTATCTTAACTTCCTATATTAGCGCTTGAGCAAGCAGAGCATCATGAAACCTGAAAAAAGAAAAACAGGTTGTAGTAGTTATAGTCTGTTCAGGTATCAGATTCTGATAGCACACGCATAGATCAGGACGACGTGCGAAATTTACGTCTCATCAACGTCACAGCGTCTTCTTTTGTTAATTGGGAGGATGTCGGGACAGCGGTGTTTTTATGATCATCTGCTACTTTCAGCCAACCTCGAAAATTTAAAACCCGTGAAGACAGCACTGTGAAGACAGCACTCTCTCTATTACGGTGGAGATTTCTTTACTTCATATTGTCGTTGTTTATTACCTCATTATTGATGAGGTTTCCATATTGGATAATATTTCATTTTTTGATTTCTCAATCCAAACTGCATACACTACATAAACATTCTGCAAGTCCAAGGTCTTAAACAGGAATTTTAGTTCATATTTCAGCTAATAATTAATTACAGCTGATAAATTTCATTATTCATTTCATTTCTATTAAAGATTAGGAAAATAGCATGCTATTACACCACATTGTGGTTGAATTCTCAAATCAGAAGGTGTGGATTAATTTTCTATAACAGCACGTCTCTGACAGTAGTTACAGCTCTAACATAAATCACAGGTTTATATTAATGCGCTCATTCGAATTTGTTATCATTTCTATAGTAAGAGCTTCACATAATCTAAGGATAATCGTAAATAGATTATTTAAAAAAAAAAAAAGAAAAATGTATAATCTTTATTGTGGTGAAGTTTTCTATTAGGAGATTTTCATGGAAGGAGTCTCCAGTTTCAGTGCTTTGTAACAGTCAGTTTTCAGGACAGAGGAGCTTTTACACTTTTGAGGTTTCTCTGTAACAGGACAAGACTTTTTATTGCCTTATTAACTGCAAGAGAGAGGGGAAAAGAGAGAAACTTGTGAGAGAACGGCTCTTTACAGCTGCTATAAAGTAAGTGATATAGCATTACGGTCCATCCTGTGTTATTCCTGTGTTAATGCTAGAAAATATTAGATAAAATAAACCACCACTTTTATCTACTGAACAAAATGTCAATGCTTTCTAGTCAGAATAGCTGATATTTTCCTTCAGAGTTGGTTATGAATTCATCATACTGTCTTTCGTATCTCATCTGCTGGCACAGAACTGCTTTTAAAGTGACGGTGGTCTACAGCTTGTATATACTGGACATAAAGCGGCCAGGTCACTTCTCAGGAACATGTGCAAGACCTGGAGTCAAGGGGTCCAAAGCCATCTCATTCCAGGGGAGCGTAAAGTTCTGCATTGAGCTTCTCCACTTCCCTGGAGGTGGCCAAGCTTGATTTATCGACTGTGTGCTAATGCAACTCTGCTGAATTTTTACAGGGAACCCCACAGTTTACAATGTGATACTTTAGATCTATTTATATGGCATTACATAGGGAAATGGAGGCACTGCTTTTCCTTTTCTCAGGCTGGAAGAATTACTACTGGAATGAGTAGATGTGAACACATATGAGCTCAATTTTCAGGGTTTCTTTGGGGGGGGGGGGGGGGGGGGGGGGGGGGGGGGGCAGGCTCGTTGTTTCTCACGAGGATCGTGAACATAATGAATTGTGCTAACATCAGAAGCTTCTAATCCTACATGTACACATCTGATTTGTTCTCCATACTGCATGTCTTAAAAAATGTGCGTTAATTCATGTAATAAAGTGGAAGTGCAGCAGTTTTCCCTGCAGGTAAAATTATTATTATTTGCTTTACATTAAGTGAGAGAAGTTCTTGGTTGAGGTGAAGGAAGGTTTACACAACCATCATGTTGTTATAGCTGTGCGTTTACTCACAAGATTCCTTTAAAAGCTTTAAATTCCTCTCTGCTCTTAACAACACCTGATCTGGATTCCTCGCTCCTACTCGAGCTAAACAATGGATTTTTTTGGCTCAGAATATAAGCCCAAAGATCAAGCTTTTATCAGTTTTCTTGGTTTTGGCATTACCAACCTTTTGACATTGTTTACACTGGCTTGCAGGATGAGAAGTAATAAACTTGTAGGTATTTACCTACAGAAATTTAACATGTGCAGACATGTATATATTCTCAAATCAAGCTAAATGAAATAAAAGTATGTTTTGAGCTTACTTTTAAAAATAAGCACAGAAGAAGCTTCTGTCTGAGATCTGCTGGTTCCAGACCCTCAGCATGATCATCTTCCTGTTTTCAAGGACATAAAAGTGAGGTCCGGTTTCTGTGCCATGATATTAGGATGATTTGTGTTCGACATTTACAAGAACACAAATCAGTTAATAAACAAAAGCTAATAATGGGATACAAAGTTTTCATTTTGATTTCTCCTAAAATGTTATTTCATTATTTTTCCCTTCTCTCTCAACATTTTCCAGAAATGAGCAAATTAATGTTTGCTCTTTTTCACTGCATTTTATAAGTTTCTTTTAGTTCTACAGATGAATTCCAGCTTCTAAATATTTTTGCATACTTTCCATAATGAAAAAAAAGCTCACTAAAGTACACTAAACTTTATTAGCACACTTTAGTGGTCTTGCAGCTGCGGTAATGATTATTTTTCTACATACTTTGGTCTTGGCCAATTCCCACCCACCTGCCTGCTGCATCACGGGGGAGCGTAACACACTCAGAGGAAAGCGCTATCTGCCCTCTTCCACATACAATAAGCTCACAGATGACGATTGGCTAGTCTCTCTGTGATTGACAGGGGAGAGAGAATATGCTCCTCCCACCCAGACAACACAGCCAAATTTGCTCTCATGCGTTATCTCTTGGAATCCCAGCCATCGTCAGGATTTGACCTTTGAACTTGTGATCTCCTGATGATAGGGCTGTGACACTCAGGGGCATGATTAATACACTTGTGCTCAAATGTATACAATTATATTTAAATTGGACAAGAATAATATTAAAGCTCAACTTTAACTGTGCTAGGTTTATTCAACCGTGCTAAAATTTTAATTTAAACTTTAAGCTAAAGCTTTAATTATGATTATACTTCTATTGCACTTTCAGTATATTATAAATGTATTAAAGGTTTGGAAGCTGTATAAGCTCTGGTTTCTGTAACCTTGACCTTAGCCACACACCTATAAGTTTAACTGCATGCAATTTTAGGTGGTGGTAAAGATCATAAAATTTTTCTAGACACAATTAAAGAGGTGTGGTGCCTCCACCTCCACTACAGTTTTACATTTAGAAGCTGTATGTCCTCTGGTTTCCCTAACCCTAACCCTAAGCCTAACCCTAAGCCTAAGTTCAGCCCAACACCTACTGGTTCAACAATTTTTTTGCATGTCCTGGAGCCAAAATTCAATTCAATTCAATTAAATTTTATTTGTATAGCGCTTTTAACAATGAACATTGTCTCAAAGCAGCTTTACAGAACATAAGAAACAAAAAGCATGCAAACAGAAACAAAAACATGCAAACAGTCCTAGACGTTAGACAAAATTATCCCTAGTGAGCAAGCCTGAGGCGACTGAGGCGACTGTGGTGAGGAAAAACTCCCTTAGATGATATGAGGAAGAAACCTTGAGAGGAACCAGACTCAAAAGGGAACCCATCCTCATTTGGGTGACACTGGAGAGTGTGATATGAAAAATGTCCTTTCTGTATTTATTTATAGTCATGTAGAATTTTATGTGTATATTAATTTGGAGGTTGTTGTCTTCCTCAAAGTCCACATAGGGTTGGCAGCATTGCTTTGAACACCCAAATCCTCACGAGGCAGAAACCGGCTGGAGCTGGTCCATCTCTGGATGCCTCAGGATCCTCGTAGGGTTGGCCTCGTCTACTGGAGCTGCGCTTAAAGTGTGTTTTACAAATGCAAATAACATATAGAGAACTATCAATGGTTATGAAAAAGGTTAATTTTCACAATGAATTAACGTGAAATTCGGGATCATCGACACATAAAGTGTGCCTAAATGCATTTTTATTGTCTTTAATTTTAACAAACTTTGCAAAAATTTACAAGAAAACTATTGAATTAAACTAAAGAAATCAAACTAAAATTTAAGCAGAAGTATATTGTATTTTACAGTTTCATACAATAATACAATTTTATTTAAAGTATGATCAAAGTATACTTGCTAGCCTTAAAGACTAATCTATTTTAGCACATTTTAAATTTGTTAGTTTATTTACAGCATTCTGTATTTATAGACAGTTTAATATATTTTCAATACAATTCAGTGTATGTATCTTTTACCTTTACTAACTGTACAGTTATCCCAAAAACATGTGTGCGTTTTGATCACACATTATCAAGTCTAGGTAGAAAAAAATGTGGTGAGGCATCAGTGAGATGCAGTGAGAGGTTTGTTTTGGGGGATCTGCATGTAAACACACACATACACACACACACACACACACACACACACACACATGGACATAAATATACATACGCATGCTGCATCGATCTCCCATAGAGGTCATACAAAAGATCAATAATCAGAAGCGCTGTTTGAAGATAACGACAGTCTGTATTTCCTTTTTTCTCTAATAGAAATAAATCAGTAGAAATAGCACTATGTAGGCAAAACCATACATTTCACTCAACACCGAATTTTATGTGTGGGAAGGATCAGTTTCTGCAGGAATTCCCGGTTTCTTGTGCTTTTGCTCAAACGTGCACACACCCACACACACCACATGGCACATATTTCTACCTTCTGTCATGTTTACATCTTGTGAAGACTAGACAGGACCGGTTTTTCTTAAATGGAAATAATGAAAGAATATGTCCTGCAAAACAGCACTGATGATAAATCATTATATACAGTATATTTCTTCTCGATAGCTTTATTTAGGGCTTAATTTTATGTATGAGGTATAATTTCATAACACTATTAACTCATTCTTGAAGAAATTAATCAGGATGGTAAAAAAAAAAAAAAAAAGCCTATAATTCCTGGAGCTTGGAAGCTGACAAAAAAAAGAAAACCACAACAAATTCCTTGTGTGTCTGCGTGCACACTTGGCGAATAAAGCTGATTCTGATTCTGATTCTGATATTTGAATTATACAGAGCACACATCACAATAAATAAAAATATATTTTTCTATTTTAATAGGGTTTTCTTTAGGGGTTCTTTAGGGATTTTTATAAGGTTTTCTTTAGGGTTTTCTTTATTTTGAACTTGCTATAGGTAAGAGTTGATGTAAAAACATATCATTTGAAATTATGGATTACAGTAAAAAATCAGAACCCTAAATACAAATATCAAAAATACAGATTTTATATAAATTAGGCTAAAGGTGAAGCATGCAGGATTCCCAAAAGTAGATGCTAGATTTTGTGAACAGTTTTACAGTAAAACTTTTCAACCAGCTAGCATGTTTCAGGGGTACTTTTTCGGTTCTCCTCGATGGAAATCTCGAACGTGTGTCCTGTTCCACAGTTCTAGGACCAAACGCGGTCAGACGGATGAGATTGATTTACGTGGGCTCTTCTCCACATCCTGAGGGAATATGGGTATTGATAACCTCCTCCACCAGCACCATGCATGCCTCTCATTGCCTTTATTGATTGGGCTGAATTCAATGGCGTGTGACCCAAGACACTGTTGCTGATTGCCTACTTGTCACTAAGCCGCCAGTAGGGTCAGGCCCCCTGTGCATTACGCCCAGCCTGGGTTATTATTATTCTTGGGAGAGAACACTCTGAGACACACATTTGCCCAGACTGTTGGAGAGACAGAGGCATTCTTCACTGGGAAAGGCTGGCAAGAATTGTCGAGGACAGCAGACAGACAGCGAGAAAGTGCCAGGACTCTTGAGTGACTTGCTTATGTTCCCAGCAGATGATCAAAGCACAGGGGAGCAGGACTGACGCCAAGGTCCCGGCCCTCTTGTCTCTGTATGGATTTGCTGAGACCTCCTAAAGTGTGAACGCGGCACGTAGGCAATTACTTTGAAGTAGGATGCTTAGACATTAGCGAGAAGTGCTTCTGTTGTTGCTGCCAATGCTATATTGTCATATATTTATGCCAAATCGAAAAAGAAATGCATCAGCATATTCCTACATAAAGCCCAAACACTCAAATTAGATTTAGAAGATTTTGAAAAAGATGTGTCTGCTCATCTCAAATTCTAAGCAGGAAACCTCTAATACAGAAACATCAATATCACCGATCTGCCCTCTTTTCATTCTTTTCAATCCATTCTTTCCTCTTGTGTGTGCAGTCAGCAAGTTTTGGTGAGGTTGATGGCCTGATGGCTGTTCAGCTCTACATGTACTGTATGTACACTAATTATTCATGAAGTCTCTGCTGGTTAACAAGGCACACAAAACAGGCTTAGTGCACACTACGTGACTTTCAAAATCTCAGAATCGCTGACCGGCTCACACTACACAAGCGCTCGACACTATATCATCTTTAATTGCAGATGAGTGCACCTGATAGCCAAGTCACACTTTCTCATGAAAATAAATGCAAGAGCTGTAATTTGATTTGTTGCTTGGTCAATATTTTGACAGAAACAATAAAAAAATGAGAAAGAAGATAAAAATATGGAGAAAGGACTGGTTTGGTTAGATGCAGGCAGCAAGGACTGTCTGTTCTGCAAAGAGAACTGGAGGTATTATGTAAAGAAACGACGCTATTCTAACAACCATTTGTGTTTACATTTTGCACTCGCGTCACAACACAAATAGATGGATGATAAACTGGATTCAGGGATCTGCTGCGCATGACAGGAGATGAATTTGTTTTTTATAGAGCTATTCTTGCTACTAGTTGTAAAGGGGTTCACACTAAGCAATTCATCTCCGAGAAAATTAAGAATGCTTGAAAATATCAGAGCCTCACATTGCTGTTCTTACACAAGGGTCACTGCAGAAGCACATAGCGAGTAGTAGCCGAGCCCCAAAATTAGTCAGTGACTGGGAATTCAAGGCTAAAGTCATGTAGTGTGCACTCGGCTTAAGCAGCTCAGTTTGTGGTCGAGAATAGCGTTGGAATTGACTTGCTACAATGTGCTGGCTTATCAAATTGAGGCTTAATCACACTAATCACACACTAATAAGTGGTTTTCGCCAGAGTGGCAGCTCTGGATAGATAGCAATGTGTTTGTGGGTTTGCCTTGAAGGACTTGCTCCATGCACAACAGATTAAAACTCAGCTATGTCATTACAGTCAGCTTTCTATTAGTGAGGTTACATTAGCTCAACATGTTATTACCATTGTAAAGGGCAGGTCAAGTGGGATTGTTTTTTTGTTTTTTTTTGGTGCTTTGGCTAATCATCTTCATTTCAGACCATATTGGGGCCCGATTCAGTCCAGTACAATTCAGTCAAATGCCAGTAATGTGAACTAATCCCCTGCTTGCAATGCAACTCACTATTTTTTTTTTTCTGAACTACCGCGAGTGACTGAACAAGTGTGTTTGTGTGTGTATGTGGTTGGAGTGTGCCTTACACTTGGCTGGCAGTATGACAGCTCCAGTAGGTGAGGCCATTACCAGCACAGCCGGCCCCTCTGTGGGTACCTGCCTCTCAGCCGGTTAGTGACACATGGTGGGAAATGAAACGGCAGATGAGATTTGAAGTGCTTAGTGGACTAGGATGGTCAGCTGCCGTTGCGATCTCCCCGTGGAACCCTGGCAACAGCCACAGCTACTGATCGCCTTTAATCATTTGGCCTGGCAGACAAAGCATGGCGACTTTTACACCTTTCACAGTGAATCCTGGGCGTACTGATGGTCCACCGCGTGTGTGTGTGAGTGATTGTGTGTGTATCATTTGTATGTTCTTACAGTCTCAAGTATAATTACTAAATACGGTGAATTTAAGATGGTAGAAACCAAATTAGCCTTTTTTTCAGGGCATAAAGGAATTATTTTGTGTAATACATACAGATAAATACAAAAGGTGTAGCAGCAGCTTATGACCTTAGATTTTGGTGCTGCAGGATGACATTAATCATGATACAACCTCATACAAAATGAAGTCGACAGGCTTTCATACTTGACTTATGCTATAGGTTACTATCTAGTGAATTGTTAGAGTTACCCTGTAATATGCAGTTGAGAGTTGAGACAACATACAGTCATCCAGCGTACAGTCTTGCAGCTCGTTTTGAGCGGTTTTAGACCCAGTACCTTTGTTCAACTGTGTTTCATACGGCAGGTGTGTTGGGTTAAGGTGAAGGGTTAATATTATTAACCAGGGTTGCCAGATCTCAGCTATGTTTCCAGCCCAACTACATCTCAAAAACCACACAAAAGACCTGAAACAGCCCAAAACATGTGGCCGTTGAAATCAGCCACTGATATTATCCATAATCTCCATAATCTCCCTTTCCCTCTAACAATCTTCACAATATATCTTACAGTAGAAATGTTTCTATACATCATAGACACACTGGCTGCACTTACATTTTACCTTTGTTTGTGGAATTTTGTTAGATTTAATTCTGATTATTCGCTATAAAACAAGCTCTGCAGAGCAACTCTGTCATGCCCGCTGCTCCTCCACTGAAAATGTTCATAAAGTGAACATTAAAGTAAAGGGCTGAGTGATTCCTGCGCCAATGGGCCTCTATTAGTGCTTGTCGCAGTCTCTATATGTGACCACTAGGTGCAATAATAGCTATATGTAGCTAAATCTGGCAGAAAACCACGATTGTGCAACATCTAAACTTTTTTAAAAATACGCTGGGGCATGAATGATGATGGATCCAAGTTACAGAAGCATTATTACTTGTGTGGGTCAAGTGCATCGCATGGAAAACAACACTGCTTAACCAAGAGGTTTGTAAAACTACAGTCTTTTTTGGAAGTATTTTAAAATGTAGATGTAGGTTTACATCAGCTACTCTGTGTTGCACTAGGAAGTCATTAGAAGCATAAATAAAAGTAAACAAAAAGGCAATTAAATTGACCATTTAACTACTACAGCTCGTAACACTGCACACTTTGTATATTATGGTTATCATAGCAATATCATGATTGTTGATCATATGGTCTCACAAACATAATAAAATAGGAAAAAGCACTCACTCATAATTAGTAGCAGGTGTTAAATATATACACTCCTGGGCAAAAAATGGGCCAAGCCCAAAATGGTAAATATTAAGCTTTTAATGGTCTTTTAATGGTCTTAACCACAAATCATTGGTCAGAAACACATGTCTGGGTATACAGAATGCTCCAAAAATATCTTCTGGGATGTTTTTTTTAAAGATTAGTGATTATTTGGTTATCTGCCACACCTGATGTAGCCCATCAAGAGCCACAAGGCTTAAACATTTAAAGAAATCAAAGGGAAAAGCTCTCGCATACTAACTTCCTTTATCTATTTGTTTAATTCTTGCTCATTTCCTGACCAATGATTTGTTGTTAAGGCCACTAAAAGCTTAATATTTTGCCTTTTTTTTTTAGTATAGATGACAACAATAACCTACCTAATAATATTTGATCAGATTTACTTTAGTTTTTGGGTTTGTTATATTTCAAGAAAGATCAAAGTTGAGACACAGTGCTGCTGTGAGTCAAAATGGAGACCTGTAAACATGAAATGTCTTTACAATTTATTATGATTTTCCAGTAAGATTTGCATTTAATAGCAGCAAGATAAATAATAAAGCAGAGATATGTTCCCCTGTGTATAGCACACAGGCTCTATAAAATAATGCATCTTAATAATAATCTTTCGTGAATTTCGGTTTTATTTTGGAGCTCAGCCATTATCTGTTCTGAATACTGTATTCGGTTACATCATTAACACCCTATAATAAATGTTATGATGTATGAATATTAGAAATATTAGCAATGCTAGAGGAGGGATGCCCTGCATGCAACCCATTGGTCATCTTCAGCAATCTGCTGACTTCAAATCTGGCATCTTAGCATATTAGCATTGTGGCACATCACAAATATTTTTGTTAGAGCTCGTTTAGAGGACAGCGCTACATTCTACGTCATACGTTTAGCCGCAGACTCTCCTCTAACAGCATTATCTGAGTATTATGTATACACAAATGCCAGTTCCAGCTAACCTGAGCTCTTCTGCTCCAGCGAGTCATAGAGACTGTGTCTGATTTCCAGTACAACAGCACTCCAGTTGGTTCGCTGAGGTAAAAACAGCTCAATCCAGTCTTGAATTAAGGGACGAAGGTGGGGAGAGGAGGGGTGGGTGAGAGGAAGGAAGGAAGGAGAAGGAAGCCAGATCGAAAACAGCAGGGCTAGATTAGTATGCCGTGGGGGAAATGCGGCAGGCGTGAGAATTCACCCTGAACACTTGCGCTTCAGCGGCATCGTATTATGCCAACGCAAACTTGACAACAATATAGGCATGAAGGTAAATAAGGTGACATGGTGCTTGAGCAAGAGGAATGAAAGACAGACAGAGAAAGAGAGAGAGAGAGAAAGAGAGAGAGAAAGAGAGAGAGAAACCACACATGAGCATGTGTCTGTTTGACTCGGGCTTTTGATAGTGTTGCCATGGCGACCGGGAGCCAATTTCCAGAGCGTCGTCATCACTATGACTGCTCCTGTGGAAACGTAAGGATAAAAATAGATGCGGAGGCCAGAAGAACAAAGGGCTATTTAAAAGAACACATGGGAGGGAGTAAGATAGAGGGAGTATGGAAGAAGAACGACGAAGAAAGAAGACGGATGGACGGATGCTGGCAAACGCCAAGCAAGCAACGATTTTAAAATGGTGGCGCTTTGATTGACATGTGGCGTGTGGGCAAGGAAACCCCTCTGTTAGTGAGGTTCACTTTAAAGCAACAGCGCCGTCTGGGCTGTATGAGGGCTTCCTCTTGGGCCTGCACCCCCCCAAAACACACACACACACACACACACACACACACACACACACTCAGACCAAACGAGAATCCCTGTACTGACCAATAGCCAGATTTAATATGCCTTAGGCCTGCTAATAAGTAATAAAATAGCCCAGTTAGCACCCTATATTATTTAATGACGAATAAAAAAAGTTATTAGCATTATACATGAGAACGAGGTCATGCTGTCTTGCCCCTACATGCTTTCAGTCATTAGTTAGCCGCATTAACCTTTTAAAATGAAACATTCTTAAAAGGTCTAAATTGCTTTATTTTGCTCCTTTCCTACTTCTTGTATGTTTACCCCTAGCATAAGGTCCTAGACAGCTTTACAGCGTGATTTTTTGCACCAAGCCGATGCTAGATCAGCACTCTTGGGGCATTTCTGTCCCCCGAGGTTGCCACTGTAATCACGTACAAGCCTCATACTCCCTCAGCATCACTGTAATTTAATTAACCATGAAGATCTGTAATTACAAATGTATGTGTAGATATTCTTCCTCATTCCCTGTTGTCCTCATATAAAGGTCTACTGGCACTTCAGGATCTGGACCTGATCCAAGGCCAGTGTCTGTGAAAGTCTGAGGTGTTTTTATTTCAAAGGGTAGGCTGTTTGACCTTTTTTTTAGTCTACATAAAGAGAAGAAGGCTACCGCTATGCTGTGTCTGAAACTTCCTCCATGACATTTCAGTTTAAAAGAACATTAATGGAGCTCCATGTTACATCTCGTTACAGTACTTCAGTACACGGTTCACGGTAACAATACTTTTTTTTAGTATAATTAAATCATAGCACTTTTAAAAAATTACATATTCAACATCGCTACATTGATTTTGATCATCATTACAGAGTAAAAAAAAAATGCATTTATTAACCCTGGAAGACTGTAAGTCTCAGACACCAAATGTTTATTCAGCAGCAGCAGTGTCTGAGACAGTGAAGACAGATGAGCATCCCTGACCCAATTTATCAGCTATCTTCAGTTTTAAATGCTTCAGTATGATAATGATCTGCAAATTATGTTACACAAGCCAAAACTCGTTGAGATCTCGCCATTTCACAGCTCGACATCCAACCAGCAGGAACAGGAACAGGTACAGGTAAGCCTTTAGCTAGCTGATTGAGCTAGACTAGCGCTAGCCAGATTTTTTTTTTTTTTTTGATGTTTTACAGTATGAAAGCTCTGTAGTAACCTAAAGATGTCACTTTGTTGTTCAGTAGCGATCATATGTTGTGTTGAATATATAAATATATATAAATAAGTGTTGCTACAGGCTGTAGATAAACACTCAGGATAATGTGTAAGTGGTGACTTTGCTAGTTAGCTAGAAACATGTATGAATTAACAAGAGCTAGCTAAAAATCTAGCAAGCTATTGAAACCCCAGCAAGTTATCTAGCCAGCCAATATTACCTTTCTTTATATCCTGTTGATAATGGAGGTGGTGTTGACTTCAGCACAGCTCACTTGGTTAGTCATCATTGTTCAAAAATACTGTATGTTCCTCAGATATAGAACATCTTTGGATTAGCTGTGTCCAAAAAAAAAGGTAAAATTGCAAACTAATTGCTCATCAGACAACTTATATACTTTGACTTGAATAATTTTCTTGATCGCTACTTTTACTTTTATTCAAGAGAATTATTACTACAGGAGCAGTACTTTTACTCTTTTACTCAAGTCAGTGTGCTTCTACAATAATCTAGAAGGCTGAGACAGCCTGATCTGAGATCAGCCATTTGAAGCCATGGTGATGGCGTTTGAGTACAGAGAGGATCCTGGCGTTGGTAGAAGCTCCTCAGGGACGCGTATGGAGTCCAGAGTGAGGCAGCTGGCTTGGCTGTTTTGGCGTTGTGCTAATGGGATGCCCAAAACCCATCTGCTGTTGTCCTCTGCGTGTCCCCCATCCCTCTATGCCCACCTGAAAGTTTCCACAGGCCCACCTGGGTCTAACGGGAGCGCCTGGGCCATGGCTAATGCTACGCATGTGTGGAAATCATGTGTGTCTATATAAAGAAACATGGTCTCCATGTTCATGGAAAGACAGAGCTACAAGGGAAGGGATGCTTTTTTTATTTAGTGTATCTTGTGATAAGATGATTTTTTTTTTTGTTGTCTATTTTGGCATATCAAAGCAGCACTGTTTTTAAGGCAGCTGAAATACTCATTATAGGCCTCAATAAAGGCTACCAGAAATGCACTAAATTATGCCTTTGGGGAGAAAATAGAACGTGGTAATTATGTACAGTTATAGGGATGGTCATTACTTTTCAGTGTGTTTTTTTAATCTTAGCATGTTCTGGTCAAATTAATATGCATGGGAGCACAGCAGAAGAAAATCATTCTGAGAAATCGAAGAAATCCTGTTGTATTACATAAAGCTAAAGCAGAAGAATGCAGCCTGTGTGGTATCTTATATTAAATATATATCTTATATATAGCATAATATTTGTGTCTAGCTATATAATTAATGCTGGAGAAATGAAGCTAAAACAAACAAACAAAAAATACATTTTGTTGCACATTTTAGTGTATATATTAGGAACCATACTTTTGACATTTACAGCTATTGATTTTTATTGTTTCTTATCTGACCTATATTCTGTTAAATTTATATTATAGGACAAACCAAAAAAACTGTGATTTTATTATCAGCTAGAGTGAATTTGAGTTCTTTGAGTCCTTCCTACTACATTAATTAATTTAGAAGGCAATATTCAATCAAATAAAGGTCAGCAATTATAGGAAGGCGCACAATGTAGTAAATTACATTTTTAGAAGGAGTAATAATTAATGCTGCTTCATGATTTATCATGATACTAATAATATTAACCTAAAGGTCATAACATAGATCAAGTGTGTTATGAACTTTAGGTGTTAGATAAGGGTTTCTGTCAAACATGGAGGTCTGGAGAGTTGGGCCTGAGCTCGTGTCTCTGTAAATTTACAGAGGCCAGTGTTCGCTGGAGTGCATGTCAAAGACGCCCGGAGTTATGATGCTGGTCCTGATGTGGGTGCTCCACTTTCTCTTCTTCAGCATTAATGGACTGAAGTCTCTCTCTCTCTCTCCTCTCTCTCTTTCTCCTCTCTCTCTTCCCAGCTTGATCCTGCTTGAACACTGTCCCCTGCTGGTCGATTTTCTTTTCAACGACCACGTGGATGGAATAAATGATTTGAGGTTTTCTGGCAGGGTCTGAGGCTATAAGCACACCAGCAGTTCACATTCCAGCTGTTAGGCAAATTAATTATGTGCTATCCTTTCTTAGTCTTCCTAGTCTTCCATGCTGTTTAGAAGCATCTATATTTAATTTCTATTGTATATACTGTATAAGTTATTCATTCTCGTTCACAAAGATATCCCTATATTCCCATTGGATTTACTATTTACTACATTATATATATTGATTTTAAATCCCAAAGCTCTTGTGTATGTTTTTTAGTCCGTAGGGCCGTGGCATACATGCAGTGCAGTACCTCTTACGTCCTGCAGGGTGTCTCCAACATCCGTCCTCTGTCAGGAGTGCATCCGTCACTCTCTTGCCACCATGGACACACAGAGACCTGCAGGCACTTTGTCCTGGGATGTGAGTGAGAAAGAAAAGAAAGAAGATGCTTCAGACGTTCCTGCTGGGGGTATAACCAGAGTAGGAAAGGGTGAAAAACGCAAAAAGGGTTTAGAATGAAAAAAATAAAAGGAACAACAGACATAAATGAGAGAGAAGACCAAGAGCTAAAGGTATGCATAAGTGTTAAGATTGTGGACAAAAAGATAGACACATCAAAATATTCTTAAGTCTGTTTAGTCCACAAAGATGAATGATCACCGAGCTGTCAGGCCACAGGCAAACGACAGAAATCCTTCCTTCAGTTTGGAATGAAGTAGACACCAAGGACACCATGTGCCACAGGGAATGTACAGCACTGATTAAAGGTGAAAAAAAAGTGCAGTACAGAGTAGGATAGAGGAAATAAACAGGTTCAGGTGCTGAAGACAAGACTCAAGCTGTGCTGCAGGATTAAGGATGTTACTTTAAATGCACTCTTGAGCAACTTTGCAAAGTACTAGTCAGCAATTTCCCTACAGCTACTGGAATAAATACCCAGCAGACATTCAACTTTGCTGGATATCCTTTATTCTAATGTGAATGAAGCTATGATTTTTCACTTTTTTCTACTTTCTAGTAGAATTAAAGCCACACAGAGCACCTGCTCAGCATTTTGGTTATTAAAGCACAAACACAACCCTATTTCAGTTTCCACATATCTAACCATGACCCATGATGCTTTAATTATTAAATAAACACAGGACGACTAGCCGATTGAATCTGCACTATTTCTGACTCATGGTACACCCTTCAATCGTATCTCATGCACATGCATCGCCTAGTAGCATAAACATTCTTGTCTACGGTTCAAGCGAATGGCAAGTAGTATGAGAATCAGTCACAGCACTAATATATTAACATCAGTAAGCAGGTCAAAATCATTATAAATATTGATTTCCCTGAATAAGGATTCAGCATTGTAATAAAACAGGCTCTCTTTCCATTTCAAATGCCTTATGGGCTTGAGGCTAAAGGAGCAGAATATAAAAAAGTGTGTGCTCACAAGCTCTATTGCATATATCCATGATTATTTTACAAAGTCATAAAAAATTCATGCCTGACATTAATGAACAAGATTCCAGCATTTCAACTTACTTGCCTGCAGGGCCATATGGAGGGGGTTTTACGCTAATGTCAGAAAAGGCTAGCTGAGTGATCGAACAGGCTTAACAATTGAAATGTCACTCAGGCCTGTGGGCGTAATAGGATGATTGCCTGTATTGATCTTATTGACTGATTGATCATGTGGCACTGACATATATCGCAGCGTATCGCAGACCCCCATTGTGTTGGCCAAGGAGACAGCTTTATTTATTACACTGACATACAAGTCACATGCTGAAAGATATTCAAATTTAATTTTATGTAATTTAATTAAACTGTTAAACTCACTTTTGTAAGTCGTTCTGGATAAGGGCGTCTGCCAAATCCCATAAACGTAAATGTAAATGTCTAAGTGGTGATTTTTCTCAGTAGTGGAAAGAGTACAAAAAACACACGGACTTGATTAAAAGTAAAAGTAATGATCAAGAAAATTAGTCGAGCAAGAGTAAAGAACTTGTCTGGTGAAGTAATTACTTTACAAATTACTTTTTTTTTTTTTTTGAACAAGTGACACAACTAATCCAGAAATGTTCTATATTTGAGGAACACATTTTTGAACAATGATGTTAATTAGCCAAGTGAGCTATGCTGAAATGAACACCACCTCCATTATCAACAGTATATAAAGAACGGTAGCGTTATCTGGCTAGCTAACTTAGACGGATGCTGTTGTTGTTGTTTTTTTTTAGCTAGCTAGTTCATGTTAATTCATACATACACAGTTAGCTATCTAGCCCTTACACATTATCCTGAGCATTACCTATAGGCTGTAGGAGCACTTAGATATATATAACAAACACAACATGCGATCCCTACTGAACATCGATGTTTAATACAGAGCTTTCATACTGTAGAACATCAAAAGATCTGGCTAGCACTAGTCTAGCTCAATCAGCCAGCTAACGGCTTACCTGTACATGTTTCCTCAGCTTAGATGTTGAGCTGTAAAATGGCGAGATCTCCACGGGTTTTGTCTCGCGTAATATAATTAGAAGATCATTATCATGCTGAAGCATTTAAAACTGAAGCTAGCTGATAAATTGGTTCAGGGATGCTCATCTGTCTTCACTGTCTCAGACACTGCTGCTGCTGAATAAACATTTCTCGGTTAAAGTGTAGACTTTCGTCAGGAAACTGCTTTATTATCTACTTTATTGGGTTAAATGCATTATTTTTTTTATTGATAAAAATGTAGTGTAGTTGAATATTTGATTTAAAGTATTTTGATTTAATTATACTCCAAAGTAGCCATTACAGTGAACCATGTACTCAAGCACTGTCACGCAAGTTCATGTAGTTTATTTTGATCTTCAGTGCGTTCCAATTGAAAGGCATCATCTGCACGCTCCCAAGAAAAGGACTGTCCCAGT
>CM040468.1:1073612-1192454 GCA_022758105.1 Pangasianodon gigas | reverse complement strand
TTTGAGCAAACACTTGTTTTTTGGTTTCAACAAGGTGGATTGGTTTTTAGCAGTTGTCATTGCCATGGTAACTTACCCTACACGGCTACCCTGCTCCGGAGCAGGTTATTAGCACTCGATTAAAAATCTTTATGGTAGCAAGACTTGTATTGTTCTCTGCTTGATATATTGCTTTGCTTGTATTTCCTCATTTGTAAGTCGCTTTAGATAAAAGAGTCTGCTAAATGAATAAATGTAAATGTATTCTGGGTAAGAGTTGGGACCAATCAGTTGTGAGCAAAGTGATATAAATCTGACGCATCAAAGTTTAGTGTTTGTAGCGATGGTTTCAGCGTTTGTGGAGAATCCTGTGGAGCTTGATGCGCAAATAATAAGAAGGGCACTTCGAAGGGAAAGAACTTTTAGGGACAGACACAATGAGTTAAATACTAAATCTCTATCAGGGCCAATTTATTATTCCTGTCCTAATATATTTTCACAAATTGATATTTATTTTATTAATATTTATTTAAAACAATGTACATTTATATAAAATGAAATTACATGAAATATATTGGTTGTATGTTTTCAATCCGTTTATTCTCATTGTGAGCCTATAAAAGTAAACTTACACATTTACACAATCAGCAATTTTCCACCTGCAATTTTCCTGAGCTTTAGCAGCCTCAGCGGTGTCGCTTTTTGTGGTTAGTGTAGGTTTAAATTCCTCATATTTCCGCATAATAATTTCTTGCTCTTCAACCAAAAAGCATGCACACCTGCTTTTTTCCATGTTGAATGCTATTTGCTGTTTGGTGCAAGCGTCTGGTTTTTATGTGCACATACACGATGAGTAAACATTGATTCAGGGTTAAAACCTGAGTTGATTGAGAAAGTTGATAACCAACATCATGAAACCTATTAACCTTAATTAACCCGGGTTGGATTTGTTTAGTTTTGTCAACTCAAAACTTACTCTGCAACTCCGAGTTTGTTCAACTCGCTTCATGCAACAGTCCTCTGGAATTTATACTAGGAGTCACATTCAAACAAGCCAAATTTATAAACTGAATGTACGCTATTTTATTCTTTTTTCACAATCCTGACATGCTATACTAGTGTAGGAGCAATTGCGCTCGTTCCTCAGCATCATCGAGTGAGTCTGACAGAAGTCAAGAAAATAAGATGAACTTACTTATGTTGAAACCTATACTGAATATGGATTTATAAGCATGAAGGTAAAGGAACAATAATAAGGAGAATCAAAATATCAAAGCTTGGGGTCGCAGAAAAATGTATAACGTTAATTTTCCCAAACAGTTTGCGAACTTCTGCACAATAGTCTCTCAATAAACCACAACCACCAATGATTGCATGACAAATAGGCACACAGCAGCATCGGGCACAAGTAATTCGGTAATACTCTGTAACCTCGCTACAAATCTGTTTCCTGATTTTGTCTCAAGCGTTATTTGTAATTTGAACCCATCTGAACGTTCTGCTAATGTTTTTCTCACAGGGTTGTCTGTGAGAGCATTGATTGGTCCAATCAGTCAGTGATGGACTGCATTCACCAATTACATCCATCAAAGGGATTCGTATCTGCAGCACTCAGACTCTAATCTAATCTAATTTTGGCCCGTGGCTGTATACAGTTCCCTCCATGACAGCAGAGTTAATCAATGCACTTTTCCTCAACATTCCCACAAGCGACACATTCTTTGTTCGACCATCTCACCACTGGGAAAGGGTCACTTATTCCTGACACTTAATCTTTCCCCTCTGCTTTTAATTGTGCAGAATTCCTTTCGATTCCACCTCAGTTGCAATCCAGTGTCATCCTGAGGCATGTTAGATGCTTTGTGGTGACACAGTGTTAGGGAGTTAGGGACAATCGCATTTCAACAGGGCTTGTGGATGGCACATTCTGACACATCCAGGTTATGACATACTTTTTCTCTGAGTTTAGACAGTTATGGAGTTTACTTTTACCCAGTGAGGAATTACACACAGACACAGAAAGACCTCGTATTTCCCCACTGTTAGTTATGTGGGGCGATCGTCTCGGCACTTCTGGGACTCCTCATCAAAGAGATTGTCTCGCTGCACTGGCCTGGCCTTTCCTCACACCGTGCCTTCCACAATTTTCTCTTTCCTTCCCCACTCATCCATGCTTCACATGTCTTGTCCTCTTTCGGAGTTGAGTGAACTTTAAAGTAAAACCGAAGTCTAATCTCAGATGTTCTCAACCATTTGTCAGTCTTCCCCAAATCCACCCGACAACATTCACTGAACTAAATCTACCTCTGAGTTATATTTGTTATCTGTGGCATATGATAATGTACCTTATAAAAGTGGCCACAGAACTGTTTGCTGTGATTGAAGTGATTTATGACCAAAAAAACCCCTCCATTCTAGGGTTCTTGAAAACAAATCTGTGGTTAAACTGCTGAACTGAAAAGAATCCAGAATATATTACTTCTAACTAATGTGTATGTCAGTGGCGGAAGCACGGTTGTCAGTTATGGCAAATGGCAATAAATTATTTAGTGCTTAGAAATTTAGCATTTCACCCAGGTTTAGAGAAAACAGCTTTGAACAGCATAATGTATGCTGAGATTAGATTTACCAGCAAGGCTTTGCTAATCAATCATAAACCACCACCAATCGGAATAAACCAGCTTGGAACAACATGAAATCCATTCTGAACTGTATTTTCTGCTCTTTGTGTTTTAAAGTAACATTAAACGTGTTTGTTTTAACGTGTTGTAATTTGTCTAAGAGAATTCAGTAGAAGAATATCAGAAGAAGAATCTTAGTTAGTTATTCAAATTATTGTTAACTTGGCATATTAAATTAATTGGCCAAACTGAGAGCTCAATATTTACAATTCATTTACAAGATACAGACTGCATTTGATAATGGTGAATAATATAATCATATAGTTACTGCCACAGCACTGATCACTCTGAAAAAGCACTGATGTTTTCTACACTTTTGTCTATATCTGTCTGTTGGCAGTTCCAACCCTGTTAATCCTGACGAGGGCAGCTAAACCCCTCGGGCTACAGCAGTGGCAACTCGTCTGTAGATACAGGTGAGGCCCCACCGCATACGTATATCAGCAAATCTTCATATTCGACATATATACGCAGATGTTCCATTGATTTCTTCATAGTTCTAGATGTTGCGTGATCGTGGTGCAGAGTGCTCACTGCCCCATTTAGCTCTATAGAGTTATTATTGCACCTAGTGGTCAAACATGGGAACTGCAACAAGCACTAATAAATGGAGGCCCACTGGGGCAGGAATCACGTTGCCCCATGCTCACTTTTCATGGCAAATTGGACTACAGTCGGTCCTCCACATTTGGGGGGGTTAAGTGACCCCCACGAATGTGGAAAAACTGCAAATATCTCTAGACCCCATATTTAACACACAAAAAAAGTAAAACAATACATTGTACTACAACAGTATGTTTTATAAAGTATCAACAATGTCAGCTAACACACATACAGTATGTGATGCAATACATGTACAGTATTTAGCTAGCAGTAAAATTATTAACATTTATAACCCATGATTACAGTTGATAATTTATTGCGCTTTAAAGATGCAAAGAGTTGAGGGAAATGCGAGATGCACCACACACTGAGAGACAAACCAGGTGTGTGAGGTTAGCTAGTACCGAGACAAAGAGCGTGGTGCATGTCATCCCCAAACAGAGTATGTAGTCCGTAGTTCTTTAATATACTGAAACTTTTTTACAAAATTTAACTTTTTATAAATTTAGCTTTTCCATAAATATATACACAAATAAATTTGTGTATATATTTATGGTAGTAAATGATAAATAGATTAATAATACATATATGTTATGCATTTATGACTTACTAAACTTTGCAAAGCTCGCAAATAATCAAACCCATGAACGTTAAACCCGTGAAGGTGGAGGGCTGACTCTAGTTTAAAAATACTCTGCAGACACCAAGATCTTGTTTTATAGCAAGTTCGAAATATAGCAATCGAAATTAAATCTAATAAATTTCCACAAAGTGTAAGTGCAGACAGCGTGTCTGTGATGTACAGAACCATTTCTATTGTTAGATATATTGCAAAGCTTGGGAGAGGGAAAAGGGGATTATGGAGTGGATAATGTTCGTACATCATAAATGCATGAGCACCACGGTGACCTTTTTTCTCATGCAAAGGCGCAGAAGTGTGTCTTCCTTTTCCAATGCCCAAATTTTTTGGGCTAGTTTCAAGTCTTTTCTGTGTTTTTTTTTTTTTAAGATGAAGTTGGGCTGGAAATTTTGTCGAAACCTGGCAGAGTGAGAAATCTACGTATGGACCCATTAAACCTGTCCTGAGAGTTTAAGAGGTTAAACTAATGGTGCAACACAACAATACAGTGAAATGGTACACTTTATTTTGTAAGTGTAATAACGATTTGCAGCATGAGTGATGAGTAATATATCTACTGTGTTCAGACATTTAATAGAAGCATTTATTTTTTAACTTATGTTTTATTTTTAACATCAACATTGCATTCAATACGGTTCAATTTTTCATATTCCAGCTGTGTCGATAGTGATTCAGTTTAAGTATATCAAGTACATTATACAATAAATGAAAACATCCATGTATATTTGATAATACAAAACCCAGAGAAAAAGAAGGTAAATAATGGAGAAAGTAAAAATAAAAACAAATAAATAGTAAAAATAGTAATAAATAAATGAATAAGTAAAATAAATAAATAAGAGAAGGACGGGTGACTTTGAGGTAGTTAGAACAAGTTTGACATGGAATTAATTATCTTTTTGTATTAATAAAGGTATTACAGGGGTCCATCTCTTTAAAAATTTCGGCCTCTGAAGCCATAGTACATGTGACTTGTTCCATTTCGTACAGCTCCCACACTTTTTGGATCCAAACATTGTAATATTGAGGGTCAGGTTTTAACCATCTGAATGTGATACACCTAATAGTGGCTGCTAGTAGGATTTTTAGCAAATACACTGATATAGCCATAATATTAAAACCACTGACAGGTGACACGAATAACATTGATTATCTCATTACTATGGCACCTGTTAAGGGGTGGGATATATTAGTCAGTAAGTGAACAGTCAGTTCTCGAAGTTGATGTGTTGGAAGCAGGAAAAATGGGCAAGCGTAAGGATCTGAGCGACTTTGACAAGGGCCAAATTGTGATGGTTAGATGACTGGGTCAGAGCATCTCCAAATCGGCAGGTCTTGTGGTGTGTTCCCGGTATGCAGTGGTTAGTACCTACCAAAAGTGGTCCAAGGAAGGGCAACCGGTGAACCGGCGACAGGGTCATGGACGCCCAAGGCTCACTGATGCACGTGGGGAATGAAGGCTCGCCTGTCTGCTCTGATTCCACAGAAGAGCTACTGTAGCACAAATTGCTGAAAAAGTTAATGCTGGCTCTGATAGAAAGGAGTCAGAACACACAGTGCAGCGCAGCTTGCTGCGTATGGAGCTGCGTAGCTGCAGACCGGTCAGAGAGCCCATGCTGACCTCTGTCCACTGCCAAAAGCTCCTACAATGGGCACGTGAGCATCAGAACTGGACCATGGAGCAATGGAAGAAGGTGGCCTGGTCTGGTCTTTTACATCTTGTGGACGGCCGGGTGTGTGCACGTCACTTACCTGGGGAAGAGGCACCAGGGTGAAGGCAAGCCAGCAGAGGCAGTGTGATGCTCTGGACAATGTTCTGCTGGGAAACCTTGGGTCCTGGCATTGATGTGGATGTTCCTTTGACACGTACCACCTACCTAAACATTGTTGCAGGCCAAGTACACCCCTTCATGGCAACGGTATTCCCTAATGGCAGTGGCCTCTTTCAGCAGGATAATGCACCCTGCCACACTGCAAAATTGTTCAGGAATGGTTTGAGGAACATGACAAAGATGTTGTGTTGGAGATTGGTGTTCAAGGTGTTGACTTTGAATTGGTCGGATTTCATTTTGCTGTTATTTGTGGAGTTCGGAAATATCTTGTTATTATCTTCCATTTGAACTCCCTCCAGATATTAGAGCTGGTCACTAGATGTGTCTCCCCACATGCCTCCTCCCAAGTTTCGGGAGAAATAACTGTGTTCATTTCAGGCTCCCATTCCTCCTTCATCTGTAAAGTGTTAGACAGAAATATTAGGTACAGAAGCATTTTTTAATGAAATTTAAAGAGAAGTCATGCTTCCTGTGCAGCCTTAAAGCAATTACATATGATTTATGATTCTCTAAAGCTATATTCCAAAAAATCTGAGGATATTATTTATTATATAGATTAGAAAAAATGGGAGTATTTGGAAAGCTGAGTGTGTGGGGTGGACAGTGTTTTTATAGTACTGGGTGCTTGGTGTTGTTGTGAGCCTGTGGGAAAGTATTTATTATCAAAAAGAGTTTACCTTTCACTGAGAGAAGTGAATTTGAGAAATTCATATGCTGCTTATTCAGCATGTTGTGCTAAGTGCCTGGTTCACACCATCCAAACACCTTAAAACATTAAATATATCCCATCAGCTTTCTCCAGTGCTGTATACTTTCAGTACATTGCTGTAGTAGCTTATAGATATCCCTCCTTGTGTGTACCTATGTTTAGTTTAGTATTCTAGCTGCATTTGTCCAAATGATTACATGATCTTGTGAGCAAGCACAGGTGAGATGAGAGAACGGATGTAAGCTTCTGGTTCCCTGCAATTCTGCATGGAGGAAAGAAATAGGCTAGGGATAATCATAAACATAATAACAGAGAGTATGATTAGGGGAGAGGAAGAAAAAGAAATCTCTAAATAACAAAGGAAATTCAATGAAGGCCAAAAATAATGGGAAATCAGCTTGCGCATTGTGACCTTCTAGTAATCTCAGGGTGGATTCGCAAAGGTCCTTGGCTTAATCATAAGCCATGTGGAACACTGAAGAAAGACAGAGAAAAAGTGCACACTTTCCGGTCTAATTTTCCTTTGCTACTATGTTTAATGATATTATTACTGTGGCAAATTGAGTGGGAACTTATCTGTTTGTGTTTCTGTGTGTATTTTTATGTCGTACGTGCATATTTACTATAACACACACTATATGCGAGTGTATGAGCGTATGAGAACTTGTGTGGGTGCATCCATGTCAATATTTGCATAAAGCTCACTGATCTGTATCTGCACACGTTTCTGCATATGCCAGGATATCTTTTTTTGACTGTGTGGAAGAGAAAGCAGACAGCAACAAGCCAGAAGCAGTAAATCCCGACAGGAAGAAAGCCAAAAGCGGGCTATCTTGAAGGACTGCAGCGAGAAACAATTTGCATAAGCTTCTCTTTCATCTGAGGGAGGCATAGCAGAAGTTTTAGGAGTTTTCTGCTTTTTTTTTTTAATGTGCTCACCATTTCAGTTTGCAGAGAAATGCCCTGTTCTTGTACCTCACTCTCTGTGACCTGTACTCTTTTCCACTTTCTTTATGTCCTACCTCATACACAATTGTTTCTGGGAAATTATGGCACTTTTTACCTGTCCTGCTAACCGAGCCAAAGAGATGTCTAGCTCTGGCCCAAGGGACTTATTTTTATAAAATTGCCGCTACCTTTCATGGCACTGGTCGCTTAGTTTAAATGAGGAGAGAACAGCCATTTGTCAGTATGCTGTAGTATAACTGTGTGGTTGCTGATATGGCTCATTAGAACCAGCCCTAGAGTTTGAAGAGAAAGAAGCCTAATGGCATCTCACATGGACTAGGCCACTAATCACCTAATTTATGGTGGAAAGTGCTTGGGCAATTTCTTGGCATAATTCTTGTTAAATAATTCTGATTGCATCATTGCTGAGTCGCACTAGCTTATAGTTTTGGCCTATTCATTTGTATGCAAATTTGGATGTATGCACTGGGATATAGGTTATGGAGAAATGGCTAGTTATGAGTGCTGGCTAATGATGGAGCATTCTTTTGAAGCACACAACATTATGAATATGTTTTTTGACAACATGAGCTAAGAGCTTTTATAAATAATTCTCCCAAAAATCATGCTACCTTATTTTGGTAGAACAAATTGTTAGGATTAATAATAATTATTTTCTTCTTAGAGGTTTGTTTAAAAATAATTCAAAGAATGTAACAAATCTAAATTATGTACAACTTAAACGTTTGTATGAACTTAGGACAAAAGGATAATTAGTTTGTTAGGTTTCATGTGTTTATACTTTTTGGAAGGTACAATATTCATATTTATACAATATTTCTATATTGTTTGAAGAAATATCCTGTTTCTGTGGAAAGTTTGTGTATTATGCTTAACTCTTACTACATACATACACACACACATAGATAGATAGATAGATCGATAGACATCTCAATTTTGCCTGAGTTGAAGTGTTCTGTTCCTGTGCAAGAATTGTTGTTGTTGTATTGTGTGTGTGTGTGTGTGAGAGAGAGAGTGTGTGCAATGTTTAATTCCTGTATAAATGAGCTGTCTTTGCCAGTACACAGTGAGAATGTGTGTGTGTTTGTGCATTCTGTGCATTGCTGCAACTGTCCAGCCGAAGGACATCTGTGTCAAGTGTGAAACTTTTGGGTGAAAGATGGGCTGTGTGTGTGTGTGTGTGTGTGTGTGTGTGTGTGTGTTTGTCTCAGAAGCACATATAGTCATGACTGATCATAAATCATTAATATTTATATGCATACTATAATACACTGGACTGGTAAGAGAATTGGTAAGACTTTGCAGTAAACTACTGAAAACTCTTCTCTTATATATATGAAATTGGGAAGTGAACAGGAAATTGGGGTCAGAGATTGCGTTAGAACTCAGGATAGTATGATGTCTGCTGATGGTAATGTCCTAGTATAAGTTTTGATCATCAGTAATAATGTTAGGACATTACTGCTGCCATGTTTCTAATATATTACTTGAACTATAATCATGACATCGATCTTAGGGAAGGCTCATTTATTTTATAATGAATAATTCTGACATAATCTGACACATTCTCCATCAAAGTTTTTATCGGGACAAGAAATCTAGTTTTAGATATATGCAAGTGTATTTCCCAGAGTAACTGTCTACAGTATTAAAATTTAAGAGTGAACAAAATCTTATGGAACTAATGAACAAGTGCAAGTAGACAGTCCAAACATGTCCTCAAACAAGAACAATTAGATGGTAGTTAATCTCATTGAATGTACAGAATATAGTTATTATCTTTCTTTGTTTTAGTGAAACAGAAATAGAAGTAATCCTTTAGTGCGATTAATACTTAAGTGTGATTAATTAATGTTTAGGCAAAGCATTTCTTTAAATTGATTAATGTTCTTAATGTTGTCAACATTAGGATCTGTATGTGGAAACACACACACACACACACACACACACACACACACACACACGAACTTTAATTTCCAAGTATTTGTGTGTGGAAAAAAACCAGCATTCCAATCAGCAGAAATAAAATGAAGTCAAGAGGCTTTCACGCTATAGGCTAGTATCTAGTGAATTTTTAGAGTAACCACAAAATAGGCAGTTGAGAGTCAAAAAAATTAATAAAATATCCTTGACCATGTTTGGATCAATGGCAAAATGTAATCAGTTCATTTGGTAGCAGCAAGGACAGACAGACAGATGGACTGACGCACCGATGGCAAACATCTTAGATAACCAGAAAATGGGCCAGGAGTCCATGAATGTGAACTTTTCTAGAAGAAAAAACTATTTCAGACATTTGGCCTTGCTGTCGCCTTAAACCTGTTTGGATCAATTTCAAAATTTAATCATCTGCTAGTTCCAAGGATAATTCCATATAAATCCTACAAATATTCAACCACTCGCTCTTGAGATATTGCGCTAAGGAGAATTTCTGACAACCCGAAAACATAATGCCTACTGGCGGAGGCATAATTACCAACTGGTGTAGTATGCATTTGGCATTGTGATATAATAACTATGAATTGTTAACCTCAGTAAACGTTTGATCCTGGTTATGGCCCTTGAAGGAAATCTTTGCCTTTAATGATTTGCCTCTGACTCTATGATCATTTGCTAAAGTTTTAGGCTCAATCATGGATTCTGTTTCATATTCTTCATAACAGGTTTAAACCTAGAACTGTCTCTGAATATGTTGTATTTCTTATTCTGTGTGTTTTGTTATGGTGGGTCTCTGTGACAGAAAATACCAAGGTCAGAGGTGATAACACTCCTTGGATCAGTTGGCTGAAGGCTTGTTTCTATCTTATCGGCTGCTTCTAGCTTATCTCCTCTTCTCCCTCTCCCTCTCTTTGCTATTTACATAAGCTGGCCTCTCCATCCTGAAAGTGAGCTCTGCAAACTTTCTGAAGATTTACTTCTGTTAGTGAAACAGCTGATCTAAAAAGACTCCAAGATCACACCAGTCTCCTGTCTACTGACTAAACTTCACTGAATTTCTGAACACTTGGTGCCGTGACCCGGATGGCAAACTAACACCTTTGTGGTGAGTTACAGAGGATATAAAAAGTCTACACACCTCTGTTAAAATTGCAGGTTTTTGTGAATGAAACTAAAAAGAAACGTCAAGTCAGAACTTTTTCCACCTTTAAGCACCCAACAACATTCAAGTGAAAAACAAACAGAAACATTTTAAGGAAAAAAAGACAAAGAAAAAACCTACAATAACCTGGGTGCACACAATTTTATAATTGGGGCGTGTGGCTGGGCTCAGAATTAACCAATCACATTCAAACACATGTTCAAAAGTAATTATCATACACTCATCATCTATTAAATGAACCCCAAATAAAGATCAGCTGCTTCTGTAGGATTTTCTTTTCTTAGGATCTTCTCGGTTTCTTCCGACTGCTGAAGCCATGGTCCGCAAAGAGCTTACAAAGCATGTACAGGATCTCATTGTCAAAAAATATCTATCATGAGAGGTACAAAAAATTTCCAAAACATTAGCTGTACCATGTAACACCGTGAAGGCCATCATCAACAAGTAGAGAATGGGGCACCACAGTGACGTTACCACAGTGGCAATATTAAAGGAGCTGTAGGAATTTCTGGCAAGTACTGGTCACTCTCAACTTTTGACAATAATCTCTTGTATTTTTCACATCTCTGGGCTATGGGGTAGGGCGGCTACATGGAAGCCCTTTCTCTCTTATATGGTCTGATGATACCAAGGTAGAACTTTTTGGGTATAATTTAAAAAGATACATTTGGAGCAAAAACAAGAAAGCTTATGACCCAAAGAACACTGTACCCTTGGTGAAGCATGGTGGTGGCAGCATCAAGCTATGGGACTGCTTCTCTTCAGCTGGCACTGGGACTCTATTCAAGATAGAGGGAATCATGGATAGCTCCAAATACAAATCTATTTTGGCACAAAACCTGCAGACCTCTGTTACACAGCTGAATAAAATAAAAAATTCATCTTTCAGCACGATAACAACCCAACTAATGGCCTGATTGTTTTTGTTTCATTTTTGCTGTTGATTTCTTGTTACCTCACCATGACAACTGGCCTAGATCCAGTGAATTTAGGGACAGATTCATGGAAGCATCCTAACTATTAAAACAGCACCTTAGTTAAGCAACGCACAGAAGTGTAGTAATATATGTTTGTGTTTTGTATGATAGTGCCCTCTTGCTTGCTGTGATTCACATTCTGCTTTGCTAAAATACTCTAAAATTCTTATACTATATGTACAGTAGGATATTTGAAACTAAATGTTTTTACTGTCCTGTGTAAAGTATATGGAAATATATGAATGTTCTCAAGTGTGTGTCAGGGTTCTTTCTTCTCTCAGTCAGTCTCGTACATCCTTCACCAAATGCTCCATTAGTTGTGTATTACGGAAAAATTCCATCACTATGCTCTTATGATCTTAGCTTTCTCTCGCTATCCATTCATCACCACTCTATCTTTCTACTTATCTGCCAAAACCGTGCAGGTTGTTGAGGACTTGAAACCAATTGCATTGATAGCTTGGTACTAGCACTTCAAGTGCTGGAGCCAGCATTAATTTGAGTGCTCCTGTTTTCACATGTCTGTATTGTGAGTGTTGACAGGGTTACAGTGATGATCCTGTTAGCTTTTTTCCCCTATTCAACTCAACTATCTGTGCAAATTGCTGAGAGCCTAGTCGGGGAAAGGCTGCAGCTTCAACACAGTCCTGCCAGATGGATGACAGTGTATCATGGAAGCCAAATCTGTGGTTCAGTTGTTTCTAGAAGGCAAAAGCAAGCAGAGTCAGTATACATGTTATGCTCAGCAGATGTGTAGGTCAAAGAGAAAGAGAGAGAAAGAGAGAGAGAGAGAGAGAGAGGGGGGTATAGAAAGAGCAAGAGCTTGATAGTGTAAAGACCTGAGGCAAAAAGAAAAGAAATCACACCATTTGCAGTCATACACCACCCACAGTGCTGGCCTGCAGCTGGAGTCATTACATTTTCACTTGCCATGCCATAAAACTGCATATTCACATGTCTTTTAACAGAGATGTGTAGACCTTTTATATCCAAACTCATGTTAAGTAATTATCATACACTCATCATCTATTAAATGAACCCCAAATAAAGATCAGCTGTTTCTGTAGGATTTTTTTTACATAGAATCTCAATGTACGGGATCTCATTGTCAAAAAATATTCATCATGGGGGTACAAAAAATTTCCAAAACATTAGAACATTAGTACCATGTAACACCATGAAGGCCATCATCAACAAGTGGAGAAAATGGGGCACCACAGTGACATTACCACAGTGGCAATATTAAAGGCGCTGTAGGAATTTCTGCAAACGGTGGTCACTCCCACCATGGGACAAGCTCTGGGGTCCACATTTTGATCCTGAGCACCAGATGTTGTCTTTACAGGGTTGGACCTGCCCAAAAAACATGCTGGTGGTCTGGCTATTTTAGGCCTGGCTACTGTCTTATGCCCAGTGTTCCCTGGATAGGCTACGGATACACTGCAACCCTGAAGAGGATAAAGCAGTTACTGAAGATGAATGAATAAATGAGCTACACATACATCTACTGTATGTGTCCAGTAATAAGTATTACATGACCAGTAGTTACAAATATACTGTCCTTGGAATATACTGAATATATACTGTAGAAATGATTTAGTTTTTATTTTGGTTCTTTCTGAACAGAAAGGATTTTTTTACGTTCCTGCTCCAGTGTTCCACATTCCCCTATTTAGTTGGAAACTAGTTAGAATGAAAAAAAAACAATGGGTAATAAAGTTCTTTACATATGATTGCCTACTCTGCTTATAGTAAAAGTAGAATATAAATAAAACCAAACACTGCAGTTAACCGGAAACGTGCACAATGGATATAAAAAGTCTACACAACCCCGTTAAAATGGCAGGTTTTTGTGATGTAAAAAAAAGAAACCAAGATAAATCATGTCAGAACTTTTTCCATCCTCAATGTGAAATTACAACAGATAAAAAATTAAGTGAAAAACAATCAGAAACATTTTAAGGGAAAAATTGGGGGAAAAAATAAAATAACCTGATTGCATAAGTGTACACACCCCTAAACTAATACTAATACTGAAGCACTTTTTGATTTTATTATACCACTTATTCTTTTTGAGTAAGAGTCTATCAGCATGGCACATCTTAACTTGGCAATATTTTCCCACTCTTTCTTCCAAAAACATTCTAGATCCATCAAATTGTAAGGGCATCTCCTGTGCACAGCCTGCTTCAGGTCACCCCAGGATTCAAGAGATATCCAACACTAGTTTTACTGTTAACTGTAAAATGCAAAATGGAGTCAGTACCTTTTTCCTCAAGGGGATTAAGGTTATGAGGCCTATCAATCTTTGTCAGCCACTAACAATTTCAGTCTCTTAAATAAGGCATAAAATGAGCTGGTTCGTTGTTGACCGTGTGTTGGTTTGGTGCTCAAAATGTATTCCAAGTAATGTGAAAACAAGAGCTAAAACATCATTTATATCTCATGAAATTGCCTGGAAGGCATGTGGAGGAAAACAGACATTTTGAAAGAGATAGAGAGCAGAGAGCAGAGCGAAAGAGAGAGAGAGAGAGAGAGAGAGAGAGAGATGGGTTTATTCAAATTAAATAAATAGCATTGTGCGAAATAATAAACTTTAAGAGATATTAATCAAGCCTGACTTTTCTGATATCACATGATATCACTGTAAGATCAAGTAAGGTTTTTCTTTTCTTTTCTTTTTTTTTTTTTTTTAGATCTATGCAAACATTCCTGTCTTAGAATTGAGATGCTCTCTTTTTATTTCCTCTTTTCAATGAAAATGCATCTCCTTCCACTAAAAAGCCTGCAATAAAAGCTATGGCAATAAAACCAAAGAGTACACTGAGCAGTAGCATATACCGAACTGCCACAGCATATATCATGAAAGGACAAAAACTATGATCACAGAAAAGGGCAAGGGAGAGTTCAGCTATTATTCAGCTGATTGGAATTTAATATAAGCTAATCTTTTTTCATCTAATGAAAGCTGTGGTTAATTATGAAGGAGGGTGGCACAAAGATGAATCACTCTGCTGTCATTCTAATTTTAAGAACCATTTTGCATAGATGAAAGCTCTTACAATTTGTAGTTCTGTCGTTCTTGATAACGCCATATTGAACTGCATTAAATGTCATACAGTATCTGATGGAATAGAAGTTTCCTCTTGTACAAACGACCCCCTTTACAATCACATATCATTGAGTTTATACAATATGTTCTGATTATAGACAGCAGATCTAATTTACAATATGAAAGCAATCATTTTAGCTGCAACCCTGTGGAATTCACATATGTTGCATCAATGTGCATCCACATCTGCGTAAGACTGCGTATTCCACAACGCTTTCTCGAGCATTGTGTCCTCATGCAAACTCAATCAGCAGCTCAATTATGGGACATTCAGAAGTGTGAGTTAGCGTAGCACCTTCTGGCTTTTTTCTGTAATTGCATCTCAGACTATCCTCTAGGAGGATCCATTAATCATGGTGAGCAATTCTCTGACATGAATCTCAACTTTCTCTGCTGCTGCCAAGGCGTGATTAGTGGCTAACCTCAGGGCATGCGCTGGCGCCCTGTCAAACTGCTGATATGCAGATGAGCTGTCAAGTATGAACTGAAGATAAATTTAGACACAATAGCACTTTTTTAACAAATTAACCACATTCATTTAATATTTATTCACACTTGGTTACTCCGTGCTAACACCGGTAAGATGCTGTCACATTTGACAATTGAATAAATTTTTTTAACAAATTAACCACATTCACTGACCGTCTATTTACGTGTTATTCAACTGTTCGCATGGAATAACCGAAACTGATTCAGAATTTCACTAAATGAATTTCTTACTAATAACACCTAGCTTCAGGGATTACTGTTAGAAATTAACCTGTAGGCTAATTTACCTTTGGGTTTGTTAATGCATTACTGTAAGTTAATAACAATACAAACTAGATGGCTGGGTTTTTTTCTGGTTCTGCAGTGTATAGATTGAACAAAATATTAGATAAATTTGCGTAAGTTGGAATATTTGCATCACCGTCGTTCCCACCCCAAAGCGGTAATAATGGAAGACTGTGTTCTCTTTGCTCTTTGTTATGAAGAACTGTGTGGTTTGCACTGATCCTGTGCACCTCAGGCTGGGCAGGCAGGTTGGACCAACGCCAAAGAACAAAACACAACAGAAATTTTGTATTTTGCAGATTACAGCTAGTCATTCTCAAAATGCGCCCCTGTGGCATTTCTGCTGCCCAGTAAACAATGCATTATCACAAAGCACCACCTTCTCTGTCAAGAGAAAACTACTTGTGCAGCTTTTGGCAGCTAACACAGGTTTTGTTCTTCATCATGGACATTGGAAGAGCCAGATAACCACTGTGGTTTACTCACTGTGAGTCTCTGCAAAGAGAAAATAGAAGTGAAACAGCCCACACTGCTCACCACCACACTGGTTCATCTCTGTGAACAAAACTAAAAACTGTGACAAGCTTCACAGGATATTTGTCGTTTCTGGCTAAGTACAGCACCAATGCTGAATTGCAAGATTGTATTGATTAATTATACCTGGGAGAGTGCCTGGTTAGGTGAAGACCAAAACTCCATATCCTTATCACCCCAAAATGGAAAAGAGTCTTTTTAGAAGGTCCTGTTATCAACCAGAGCAGTCAGAATATCTCTCTGGTCTAAAGATGAGATTAATAGGCATATCCAAACATGAGTATGTTAAGGTACCAATTCCAGCTACAGACATTTCCTTAAAGCTCAACAGCTTCCCTATTAGACAAAACAGCAGATGTCTGAATAAAATTAAATTTTGGATATGACTGGCTTCAGAACAAGCCCATTTATCATACTCAACTGCAATGACAAATCACTCGTTTTAAACAATTACTCTATTTACTTTATGGTTTGAATCTACCTGAACTTTGGCTAATGTACCTACCAATTTTTACCATGCAACATAGCTGCCCATAAGGCTATTTTATTCAGAGAGGTGAGGATCACAAACAATTGGCATTGATATTATTGTTTCTGTGTTCTCATAAGATATTCAGCATGGCATATGTTCAGTAAAAACATTTTTTGGCACCATCTAGTCAATTTGGCTCATTTACTGTAATGCTGCCTTCTAAAATCAGCCCAATTCAATTGGCAACTTAAAGAACAATTCAGGCTCAATAGCAGTTTAACTAATAGCAACACTTGTTCTACTTCACCAAGTTCTTTATGTTATTCACAATCCAACAGACTGCTTCTACCAGCTTGGCATCCTCAGCCAGGCAGAATAAATTGCTTGAAAGGCTGAAATGAATTGTTTAATTTCTTTTCTAGCTTCGAGCATTTTGGCATACATTTTGAGTGTTTGCGAGTCTGATTAGGTTTTTTTTTTTTTTTTGCGATTGCTAAGTCATGCTGAATTTCAAATGCAGAATTTTCTCTGAATTAGCTCCAATCAATTCCCCACTGTACCCCACACAGCCCTTTTCCCATCTGTGTGAATGGACAGCTATTTTCATAAATAAGCTTCTCAGAAAATACCATAAATCAACAGTAATGAACAAACACTTGGACTTAAAATTATTAGTCTGATCTAACTCGAAATGTAATTTTATATGAATAAGAAAAGTGACTAATCCAATAACATTTTCTTACAATTCAGAACTTTTCATTTGGCTTGTGTACATTTCTACAAGAGCTTTTGGATAGTTATGCATTCTTTGCCTCCTAAAGAGGTATGACTTGGAAAGCTCTCTGATAGCAAAAACATCAGTTGTGCATAGAACCTTTAGGGTTCCCCCAGAGAAACCAACCAAAGAACCCTTAAGGGTGCAACACTGAATCTAGTGTGTTATTGCAAAATAAGTCAGGAATTCAGAAAGATATTATGTGGTTCTGAGACACATTTGGGGAGGCAAGAAACATTTCAGTCCAATTCCAGGCTTGCACTGCGTTATTCCTCTGTTTCTGTAACAGATGGCAAGCCTTGGATACCTAGTACTTCCTGATTCCTGATTTGGGTCTGCTAAGCATTTTTCCTTATCATCTGATGCACAAGCAATATCAAGCTAAACACCAGTGATCTGGAAATGTAATCATATCTGTGTGGATGAATTACTCTGTCTAATATTTCTACATATTGTAGAAATGAGCTAATACCATGCAATCGTTTAACATATAGCTTTTTACTTTATATAACTACTGCAAACCATGACTGTGGAAGAGAGGAATATCTGCTCTACTAATAAAAAAGGCTATAGGAACAATATATCCTCTAAATTTGTCTAGTACAATAGCACTCTCATGAAACAAAATTTCTTTCCATTTTATTCTAAAGTAAGCAGCAATGTGGCACAACAACATTAATTTTTTCAGTTGGGGAACATTTCTGAGCATAAGTCCTTAAAAAATGTAAGTATATAAAACAAATCTCTTGCTAATACTGATGGATGACTGTATACTGAAACCTAAACCAAAGAAAATGTGTTCCAAATTCCCTAACATCAACATTTATTGTTTATTAAATGTGCTTTAGAAATAAACATGACTTACCAACACTTAACACACAAAAACGACATTAAAATGATTTTGGTGTTAAATGATCTTAAGAGACGGAATAAAAATAAAGCATGCTTCAGCATGATAATGATCTGCAAAGTATGTGAGCCACCAAACCCCGTGGAGATCTCGGCATTTCACAGCTCAACATCCAACCTGCGGAAACATGTACAGGTAAGCCATTAGCTATCTGAGTGAGCTAGACTAGCGCTAGCCAGATCTTTTGATGTTTTACAATATGAAAGCACTGTATTGAACTTAAAATGTCACGCCGATGTTTTGATCATTTGCGTTAAATATGTCTAAATGCTCCTACAGATTATAGATAATGGTTGGAATAATGTCTAAGGGGTATCTTTGCTAGATAGCTAGAAACATGTATGAATTAACATGACGTAGCTAGCTAGCTAATTAATGAAACTAGCACCCCCAACAGCATGTGGCTATGTTAGCTATCCAGCTAATGTTGTCTTTATTTATTATATATATAAAAAAAATACAAATAGAATTGAATGGAAAATAGAATATTTTGTATTAGTTGTCAGTTACAGACATGTAAAAAAAAACATAATTTGTGAAGTAAATTACTCAAGTAGGTTTTCACTAGAGGACTTATTTATCTGAGTACTTTTAATTTTAAAAAATTTTAAAGTCACTGTGTGACTTTTAACTCTTTCCACAACTCAAAGAAAGCGTAGACAATGTAGAAATAATAAAAATAATACTGTCACAGTATATCTAAATTAACCCTACTTTACAAACATGGATACCAGTTCACTGGCTGAATTTCAAACACCCTTCTGTTGTCCCTGTAGTCCACTACTTAGTGTGCAAAATGGATTATTTCATATACTAAATAGTGCACTCACCCCTATATGGAGTGGGAAACCGTTTGGGATTTAGCCCGTGATGTGTAACTGAAGAAGCCCTCCTCGCGCAGTTTTTTTCTTTTTTAAATTTTTAAATTTTTTCTATTTTTTTTTCCCGCCAGAACCAATGTGCGCGCGCCGTTAGAAGGGGGCGGGAAGGTTGGTTTGAGAGACGCAGGCTCGCGCGACGCTAACGGCTCTCTCTCTCTCTTTCTCTCGCTCTCTCTCTCTCTCTCTTTCTCTCTCTCTCTCCTCACTGCAGCCTTCTCACCTCAGCGTCTTTAGCAAACACTTCACTGGAAGTAAAATCAGAAATTTGTCTGGAAAAGAAACGATTCGTGTCGAAGTGGAAGAGAGAGAGAGAAAGAGAGAGAAAACGACTCGCCATCAGGCGCGTCAAAGCTGGAGAAAAGTCTGAAGTAGGTCGAAAATCAGAAGAAGAAGAAGAAAAAGCGACGTTGATCTCTGCTGAGGTAATTTTTTCCCCCTTCTCCATAATGACACTTGTCTCAAAATGTCTTTGTGAGGTAGAAACATCCTTAAAACGTTCATGGAAAATAGCATGATGTTTCATTCATGAGAAAGGACGTGTGTGTGTATGTGTGTGTGTGTGTGTGAGTGAGTGTGTGTGTGTGTGTGTGTTATACAGTTGTTTTTTGTTGTTAAAGGTTTAACAGGTCTCCTTCGTCTGCTGCAGAAGTGCAGTCCTGAGGTGAATCTGTAGCTCATTCAGTCTCATTTCATCTCAAATTTCCTCATTCATATAACAAAAAAAGGTAGGACAGGACATAAACAGTTGAGTTTCCCATTCTTTTACTTCTTATTGATTGATTGATTGATTGATGTTTGAGTAAAATGCAATAAAAAGGGCAATTTTAGTGTGGCATCATATATCACACATCACCCATCACACTAGCCGACATTTTAATCACTTCAGTTTACTTTTACTTACACCTGTTCACATTAGCATCTGAATTTGAATGTCATGTTAATTAAGGAACATAAATCAGTCTACTGATACTCTTATCGTCATGTAGGAAGACTGCAAACATAGCCTGTGTGGATATTTAAACAGGAAATGTTATGTTAAATAATATTAAGATAAATAGGTTTAGATTTAAACAGATGTCTGTTAGATAGCTTAATATATTTATAGGATGCTCTCAGTAATGCTAGGCATCTGTAAAATGATAAATAAAAGAAGAATTAAATAGAGAATAGATGCACTAATTCACTGATACGCAGTTTTATTTTCACTGTCATTTAGATGAGAATGAAGAGGAATCAGTTGTTTTTTGTTGTGTTTATTTTATTCCTGCGATCAACGGGGAAGCAGAACTACCAGAGTATCAAGCTCTCGAGAATGCGTGAGTGTGTGTGTGTGTGTGTGTGTGTGTGTGTGTGTGTGTGTGCGTGCGCTTATGTGTGTGTGTTCGGATAGAGGGGGTTGTATATGAGAGAGAGAGAGAGAGAGAGAGATTTAGCTTTTCAACCCAGCGTAAAATATGCTTCATGATATTATCTGTAGCTTTTTGTTTTGTTTTGTTTTGTTTTTCCCTAAAAACCAGGCATGAACCTGTGAACTCATTCCCATGAAAAATTTCATTGTGCTTATTTATTTATTTTTTAAATTCTATCCCATGGAAAAAAAATCCATTGCAAAAGACCTTGAATAAAGAGAAAAAAAGAAAAGAAAAAAAAGCCCAAAACAAAACAACCCTGAGCAAAATCAATTGCCTGAGAAATGAGAGAACATTCTGCCAGGCTCATCTCTGTGACTGCGCATAGAACAACAAAGAAGCGTGCAGAAAAAAAAAAAAACACATTTTCTTTCCTCGTATAGATAAACACACGGGAAACGGAGTGGAACAGATTAATGATTTGAAGCCACGGGATCTACAGTCAAGGCCGTGAGGGAACGGAGGCGGTGGCAGGTGAGGAACGAGTCAGGTTAAATGCTGGACGCTGGAGGTCTGCAGGCTCAGGGGAGCCATTTACAGCCGCCTCGTGTTACTCTGTTCCAGATTGAACGTTTCCTGGATTTTAGCACCTAATGTTGTATACGACGTATTTCAGACTCGTGTACTGAAAGTGAGAAATACACAGCGAACTCAGAGAGAGCCTCTTTTGGACAGAGTCAAGTTTCCTAAAAGCTCACACAAAGATCATCATTAAATGCTAGATCATCTTAACTTTGCGATGTTTTTGGGAAACTCAGTCTAATTACGTTACTTTCTAATTTTTCGCCACTTAGATTTTCCATTGCCTCTGGAAGACTCTCAAACCCCAAACGCTTTTAAAATCAGTGTCTGAAAACTGAAAGATAGTAGATTACACATAGAAAATTGCTTCAAATCTATAAGTCATAGATAGCTACCTAGCTAGCTATGTATCTGTGGGGTGGGGGTGGGGGGGATAACGAAATGGTTCATTGTATCATTTGATACAAGTCTCTCGATTCGATACGCCTGCATAGTGAACAAAATATTCAACAGCCCGCATAATAGTCATAAAACAACGCTTATATTACGTGAGGTGAAGTAAACATTTAAACTTAATCAAGTCCACACTCCCTACTCTATTTCTTGAATTAGGAGAGGCTGTAGGTTTTTTTTTTTTTTTTAAACATGATTCTCTTAAGCACGCTGTTTTTCACAAGCTAATATGCTAGCATACTACTGTACTAGTGTATTAGCTTGGGAAACAAGCAATGGCTATGTCCATCAGCAAATGGGAACTGGACAATTCCCTCAAATCTTCTATCGACTGCTGACTTCCTGGTAAGTTACGACTCTGACGACGAGTTAGTGGTGTACAATACACACAAACACACACATGAACACGCAACAAATTCTTGGCCTTTTCTTGCTGATTCGATTCGGGATGAAGAAATCACTTTGGCGATTGAGAAGATCATATTCAGTAGTGGAGAACACAGGATTCAAAAACACATCTAGGGCTACTGAGAGCTGTGTAGAATTTTGTGTACTGTTTCACCCCTGCTATCTATTTATTGATTTATCCACCTTGTGCCTTTATTTTAGCATTTGCCATCAAGTATCTTCTTAAAAGCCTGTGGAAAAAAAAGTTATTCATGGCTCACTGAGATTTCTACTTCACTAAAAACATGCTTCAAAGTCATAGCCACAGTTAAGAGCACGCCTTGAGAACACTTTATTTAATGAATTCTATTAACTATGAAGACATTTAGGCATTTTGATATGTACTAGCCAAACGTAAATGCAGTCAATTCAGAGAAGATATGGAGAAGATGCTTATTGGATCTTATTCCCAAGGATTTTATGTTATTCCCACACTTTTGTTTTCTTTTTCTTTGATTCTATCTCTTTGTAGTGTTTTGTTTTCAGGTCTTAATGTTGTTGTAGACCTATAATGTAAACCGCTTCTCATTAATCATCTCTGTAGCTCAAAAGTGGTTTGAATTAATAATTGGGCCGCATTTCCTCTTGTTAGGATTGTTTATTTATTCTTCATTAGTACAACAGTAACACATAACAGCGTGAGTCCCTCTGTGTTTGTACCTAAATTTTTTCCCTTTGCTCACATGAGTTAAAAATGGTAAGCGCAACAACAAGACAACAACATAAGGTCCATGTTGTCTCCCCCCCCACCAAAAAACAAAAAAACATTGTAGCTGTGAGATGCATAATGCTTCATTATTACCGCAACGCAAAACAAAATTCGAAACCAGCATTAATGTGAGAGTTTTGCAAACACCACAGCATTATCACAACACAAAAAACAAATCTGACAACATTATTTAGGCAGTGGTAGCTCAGTGGTTAAGATGTTGGGCTACTGATCGGAAGGTCATGAGTTCAAGCCCCAGCACTGCCGAGCTGCCACTGTTGGGCCCTTGAGCAAGGCCCTTAACCCTTAACTGCTCAGTTGTATAAATGCGATAAATGTAAGTTGCTCTGGATAAGGTCATCTACCAAATGCCATAAATGTAAACGTGTTTATGGAAACAGCCACACACAGAAATGTTTACTCTCTATCATTTGAGAAAGTGGGAATCACATTTCTACTATATTAGAGAATAAAAAAAAACACAGTTAGTTGGTTGCTTAACTGAAACACGTCTGACGTGGGGTTGAGGAGAGTGGCCATTTTGATTGTTTTTTTGTTCCGTGTTTTATTTTCATTGGTTTTCCTGAAAGAATCTGGAAGTGAGTTTGACACATGTTGCATCAGCTGTCCAGTACTAAACAACAAAACATTTTTTTCCATAATCTAATTTATTGCATAGTCTCAGGCGTCAGAGAAGTGTGGAGCCTATTCTGTGCTTTATTAAATAAACATGACATGCATATGTCTGTATTGGACCTTCAGGATATTATTAACATGCGATACCTCTACAAAGACAAATACATTTCTTTAAACTTAATATGTTTGTGATTACTTTCCACCTGGTTAATTTGAACGCCACATGGTGGCGGCGCCATTCAGTGCGTTTCTCATTTTAACACATTGAGGTAAACAAACACTGAGATTTCTGAATATTTGTTTTAGCTTGAGTCCTCTATCCCTCTCCTAAGTCGAGGGAATATAGTAGTAAGGTCTGGTTTGGTCTTATGTTGGCTGGTCTTGAATTTGGTTTCGTATTGAGGTAATTTTGTAAATTTGTGTTGTGCATCTTTCGGTCACTGTAAAAACATGAGAAAATGCATACATCCATACAATTTCCAGGCCGCACCAGTGATTACAGTTGTCAAAATATCCAATACCTGAGATGATGTACCATCTAAAAGTAGTCCTCAACGTTCTGACAACTTGTCAGAATATGCAAGGTGCAATGTTAGCATTAAGCTTGTCTCTGCCAGTGTCAAATCCTGCTGTTCTTGGATGTAGAGAGAGGAAAATGACAGAGAAGACATCAAAATACTTCCAGGAACAGAACACATTGTGTTAAAGTTAGAGAGAGGACCAGGTGAGACTACATGTAATATCAGAGGATAGTTTTCCCACCCAAACCCCGGGAACCGTGTCTCGCTCTAAAGTAGCAGCTCGTTAGCAGTAAACAGGGTTCGATGGTGTGCTTTTGGCTGAGCGTCTTCCTGCACATTATGTCCTTTTTCAACCATTGCTTGGTTAAAACAAAATGGTTGGAGTTTGTTTGTTTTGAAAAGGGAGGAGTTTGTACGAGGTGGTGGTTATGTGACAGGAGCTTTTCAGTTTCAATGCTAGAAGGTGTTGCTTCCTCAGACAGAGTGAGAATTCCGTCTTTATACACCGCTGGGAATTCTTCATCAGAGAGCCAGTAAAAGGTTCTCTTCACAGTTGTCTATATTTAGTTAGCTCGCTAAGCTACTGTCAGGTTTGTTCAGATCGGGTGGGGTTGCAGCACATCTCGAACACTATTTGCAGTTGTGTAAGTCAGTCAATCACTTCAACATGATGTGGTTCTGACTTCCTGTCTGAAAAGGAAATACGTCAATCAAATAACAGCCAAGAAGCCATTTCATGAGGACTTGAAGGGTTCTTTTGGGCTCTTTCTCTATGGAGAAACCCTTAATGGGTACATCTCTATCAGAGAAGGTTCCAGAGAGTGGTCCTCTATGGGGGAAGCCCATAGGTACATCTCTATCAGAGAAGGTTCCAGAGAGTGGTCCTCTATGGGGGAAGCCCATAGGTACATCTCTGTCAGAGAGGGTTCCAGAGAGTGGTCCTCTATGGGGGAAGCCCATAGGTACATCTCTATCAGAGAAGGTTCCAGAGAGTGGTCCTCTATGGGGGAAGCCCATAGGTACATCTCTATCAGAGAAGGTTCCAGAGAGTGGTCCTCTATGGGGGAAACCCTTAATGGGTACATCTCTATTATAGAGGGTTCCAGAGAGTGGTCCTCTATGGGGGAAGCCCATAGGTACATCTCTGTCAGAGAGGGTTCCAGAGAGTGGTCCTCTATGGGGGAAACTCGTAGGTACATCTCTATCAGAGCGGGTTCCAAAGAGAACTCCTAAAAATGCATAGCTTCTTTCTCAGTAGGTAGAATGATCAGGATCCAGGTGAAAAAAATTTCAGACTTACTTGTCCAAAAGACACGATCGAAGGCCAGTAGTAAAGCTGGTATCTGAAAATCTGGCCAAAAGTATTCCCAGATGACTCAGCAGTCTCGTTCTAACCCTCCGGAAATTTGCAATCTGAGCTCAGCACACGGGGGGGGGAGTAAATGCAGAAAGAAGTGACTGCATGGCAGTTACACGTTCATGTTTATGTGTGTCTCAGGTGAGTACTGGCCAGGTCATGTCATGCTCCAAAATGCTAATTTGGAAGGGGAAAAAAGGTATCTCATCTTTCAGTAGAAAGCAATAAAGAAGCTTTGGAATCTGTTCCCTCACAGCAGGGCTGTGTGAAAGCCTTGCCATACTTGTTTTGACAAATGTTACTTTATTGTTCCACATTTCAGCACTTATTGAGCACAACTATTTCCTAGCGTTCATCTTTTGAAGTCGGAATAGAGGAATAAAGGGAGTGCATAACTACAGCCATTAGCATACAGTACAGTACAATAGCTGTCATCAGGATATTTTAAAGCTTGTCCTGGATTTGGAGATGATGCAAGCTTCGGTCACTGGAAGGATAATAAGAGGTAAATTAGGTAAGGTTTTTACCAGAAAGTCTCCTCAGACTTAACAGGTAGAAGCAGCGAAGGAACAGGAAGGAGAGGTTTGGCTTTGGCCACTTACCAGCCATTCACATTGTAGTTTGTCTCTTACGGGCGTGGCATGAGCGCTTCTCTTGTTGCTTGTAGGCGTGAACCGTCTGTCCAGCGTTCTTTGTTCCGATGAGAAAGGATAGTAGCCAGCACACGGTTTATTATAATAATAAGTGATTTACCTTTGTTTATTTAAAATGCATTCTGATATTTCAATAAAGTGAAAAAAGGATGAAAATTGATCGCTCGATGTACTTTACACACATGCTAGGATTCGTATTAGCTTTGTTAGCAGATCAGCAGCGCAAGGCTAACTGTAATAGCTACGTAGATTCACCAGTGGCACCAAAAAAACAATCAAATTTCACACTGATTGGTGTGTTAGTTAACGTATACTAATTAATGCACTAATCAGTGTGAAAATTGTTTGTTTGATTTACATGTTATATGCCAGACTTGATATTATCTATCAGCAAATTAGCAGCCCAAGCTAACTGTACTAGCAGCAAACACTTTACAGAGACACAAACGATCTCTGCTACTTCCTTCCAAGTTTTTATTTTTCTTCGTAACGTCTATACGCATTTAACGAGAGGTTGTATAGGATGGAATGACAGGATAAGATGGAACAACGGTTATAATATTTTCTTCCATTTGTTCGAGTTAAGCAAGAACTAAAGTTGTGAGAGGGGAAATGAGATAATGTTGTACTGTACGCGCCGTACAGTTGGTCCGAGGAATCATTCGGGCTAGTCGTTTGGATTTGTCGCTTTACAGTGTCATATCTAATTTGCATAAAATTGAGAACATCTCAATTTGCGCTGTCGCTTGCCACTGTCACTGAAATCGCTGCTCCGTGTCACACATGTACATAGAACAATGCACGGTCAGCTGTCGCTTTGTCGCTCGCCAGTGTGAACGCAGGTTTATGACTCACAATTCATACTGAATTTCATTTGGCCTCATGACCTGCATTCACTGTGCTTTGTCCTGCAGCTTTGCCAGAGCTTACTGTAAAATCACAGAGAACAAGCAAACACGAACAAGTGAAGAGTAATAATGAGCTCATTATTATATAGCTTAACAGCTGCCTTGATTTCCAAACATCGCCTATTCGAGCATGTCAGTCTTTTCTTCCTGCTTCTATAAGCTTTCTAGCTGAATGACTGTAGATGTACAAGGGGGAAAAATAGTCTTGTGAAGTCACCGATAAGCATTAATTCTAGGTTGGGCAAATTGAGGCCATAATGTCACAGCTCTCCTGTAGCTTAACTTCATCCTCTTCTATGCCCTGTCTATGGCTGCTGGCTCTCAGGCATTAATGACCTCGATTTGTGGCGGAAAAAAGCCGGGTCTCTCTCTCTCTCTCTCTCTCTCTCTCTCTCTCTCTCGCTCTCTCTCATTCTCATTCTCTTACACAGTTCTATTCAAGCCTGGCTTACGATTAGCCAGATCTCATCTCGTTTTCTTCTCCTGTCTTGTGGATGCGATCTCATCAGCCCCATCTTGAGCTCTCTGTACTCATTTTCCCCTTGTCAGAGCAAGATTGCGAGCCAAGTCAACTTTTTAACTGCCATGTGTTCGCTATTAATCATTACCCTACTCATAATTTTAATTAGAGTCAGTTGTGATTGGAGGGAAACCAGACGGATTGCTAATGATCTCAATAGGTGCTAAGCAGACTGAGAAGCAAAGCCACAGATTGCTTATTGTATTGATCGTTTTTGAAGGAGGAGAAACACGAGGGACGATCGATTAAAGAGCGGCAGGATTATCAAATGGAGACCTCTGGAAGTGACGTGGCTGTCACAGTTCTGACATCCAGATGATTATTTACAGATGGTGGAGCAACATCAGCGTGCTCTGATGAGGGCAAAGAGCCAGAAGCAACCTGTGAAATATGTGCTTCAGCATCAGCTTTAATGCATACCGACATTGAAATGATGATATTGATAAACCAGGAGTCCCACAGGAGCCTGAACATGATGTGTTGATGTATTTCATGTGTTTTGTGACAGCTGTCCATAAGGTAATATTTGAAAGTTGAAAAATCCTCACTGTTTGCTATGCCTGACATATTCATATACGTACGTGTGGTCAAATGACAAGAGAACATATTAAATAAGATGGAGAGAGCTTAATTTCTGAGTCACTGGAGATTTTCAGTCATGAAACGATACACGTCAGATTGAAACTATTAGAAAATAAGTATACTATTAATATTCTTGTCTTTACGCTTGTATTCCAACTCTTATTTAAACTATTGTACTATTTTATATGAGTGGATCCTTTCCTTTCTGTTTATTATCTGTATACAAGCCCTTAATAATATGTTTATTATTAGGTTTTAATGATAGATTTCTTAGCAAAACAACACAGAAGAGTTCTTATTTACTGTCAGACTAGACTATCATTACTAGTGAGAACATCTGGCTGCAATTTATCTTGTAGCTTAGTTATTGCCATTAAGCAGCCAGTTGAAGAATCATGGTAATAAAAACGTGAGAATATATAGATAGATAGATAGATAGAGAGAGAGATAGAGAGAGCGAAAGCAAAATAAGCAGAAACTATCAATAGAAAAAAATATTTCTTTACATGCACCATGATCTTCTTTAGAAAGATTCTGCACCGATGCCAAATACGTGACAATTCAACTTTGGCGTAGACTTACCGCATAATTTTCCTGATGAAAAATAAACCCTATAGGATAGGGCCGTCAAAACTAATTTGAATTTCATTAGACTATAATTTTATGCTGCTGCAGACAGAATAAAAATTAGCAGTAGGTCTACACAGTGGTTTTGAATTTAACACAAAAAAAAAAAAAGAATATTATAATATTGAGCAACAAGATTAATTTGACCAAAAAGATTAGGAAATTCGTTTTTCATGGCAATTATGGTAAAAATGGGATTGTAATACTCATTTGGGGGAATTAAATATACAATTAATTAAATATAAAACATTAAATATTAAACTTTCAGCTTTTGCCTTGGAATATGTAAATATTATGAAAATTAGATTAGTGAAATGTGTTCTGACAGTTTTAATAGAAATATGTTAAACCTAGTGTTCTTTAATGATTGATGGAAATAATAGTGATGCGTTTTAAAAGCAGTATGTGATAACACTGGCGAAAAAATCATAATGTAAGCTATAGAAAACAACAGAAAAATCGAGATTTGTCAAGACGCATAGTATCCTGAGTGGTGGTTGAATGATTGCTCGACACGGTCGATTAATTAGGCTGACATTAAGCATTTTAAGGTGATCGACAAAAGTGCTCGAGCTCGCTCGGCAATCGCATTCTGCTTTCAAACGCAATGAGCCATCACAGGGAAAGCACTGGTATTGGAGTTCCCAGAGAACAAACATTCAGACTTAATTCCTAGCTCTCAAAGCATTGAAAGTGCAGTGGTTTAGGTTGTTTATTCCTTACTTGTACAAATAAGCTTGAAGATATGTTGAACATAATAAAAAACAAACAAAAAACAACAACAAAAAAACCCAATGGCTTAAGTCAGGGTTTTAGCAAAAGTGTATTATTTCGCTGAGAAAACCTGTTTGGAAAACTGACTTCCGGTCCGGAATACTTGTTTGCGTTTGCCCTCCTTTCAGCCATTTTATAGATACTTCACGGGCCACTTAAGATTCTGGGGGCGGAGCTTCGTGAACATGGGCAGAAATCATTCAAACATCAAGCCCACCTAATGGCTAGAGACCTAATCTTGAAAAAAAGACTAAATTTACCTAAGGTAACTCTAAGTTAATTAATTGTATTAGCCACCATTTATAAGATAAGCAGTGTTTACTCTAACGTATAGATTTTGTTGGATTCTAAGCTAAAGTTGCCAACAGCACAAACTCGACAAAAGCATAATGCTTTACATACTACATACTACTAAACACATATTACAGAATCAGTGTAGTTTAGAGTTGAACGATATTGGCTACTGTGTTGACATCAACATCGCATGTTTCACGTGTGCAGTAGTCACATTGCAAAGGCTGCCGTAGTGAATTAAGTTAGTAATGTTACGCTAAAATATTGTTCCTCTTTCGTAGGAGAGAAAAACTGGCAAAAACTCGAACAGTGAAAACTGAACTTAGCTGAAATTTAATCAGATTTAAATTAATCAGATCAGGTTTTGCACAAACTGTACATGTGCTCATTACATGTGATTAAAATGTTACTGGTCCATGAGGAATGCAAAAATGTTCAAAAGTTAAGCAAATGTATGGCATTTTCATTTGTTATTATAATGCTCTATGGTATCTGGCGGAAAAATTATCATCATATTGTCCTTGAAGATTTTAAGTAGCGTAATGTTCATGTAGAATGTCTGTGCTCATGTTGGAAAGCCTATATAAATAAAAAAGTACATGGTTTTTTATTTTGTTGAAATATGGCCAGTCCATAGACTGTGTAGACTTACTTAAGCCCTATTGATATTTATAGATGCAGACTTGCATGTTTTCAGAATAAAAATCTGTCTATGCGTATGTCTAAAGCTGAATAAACCTCTTAACAATAGGTTATTGCTGTTCCCTAAAATATCAGCTACTGTACTGTTCTCTGAAGAAAGCACTTCCAGCCATGTTTTAACTTTACGGTTACTTATTTCCACATCATGCTGCTTGTCATCCTTCAGACAGCTTGTCATTTGTACTTCTTGTGAAGATTGTTTTGCAAAAGTTAAGTCTGACCTAAATCCTAACTCTCATGTTGACAACTATTGTGGTTCTTGTACAAAACCAATAGATTGACATGTTCTTTTGTGTGTAATCTTTTCAGCAGACTCAGTGAAGGGGGTTAATTATACTGAGGTGTACTGCAGTACTCTGTGTTCCAGTGCATAGAGAACTTAATAAGAGTTGTTATGCGTAATTATTTAAACACTAGTACCTATTAGTCTAAAGATATTATGCATTAATATCAATAAGGGGTGGCAAGGCTTTGCGTCGATCTTTACTCTTTGCTCGATTTAGCCAACATAGCAAATAGCGCCCATGCTCCAAGTTCCAAGCAGATGATTGCAAGCATTTAAAAGCATTTGGGAAAGAACTAGAAGCATTTTACCGTTTTTTTCCCTGTCAAAATTGTGGTCTGTGGTGGTATCTATTCGAACCATACATTCGATGAATTGATGCGAATGTCATCACGTCAAAAAACCCCAACAAAAATAAACCTGGCATTGTTGAATCGGCTAACAACGGTTATATTTTGTGTCATTGGTTTCTGAAACAAAAACAAACCTGGCGTTTGTAATGCTAGACTGGTTCATTAACTAGCAGTAACCAGCTAATTCATGCAAATAAACCTGACTTTAGAGAACTAGTTAGCTCTACTCGGATACATTGTTTAGTTATTGCTTTGCTTTGGAGCTTGCTGCTGCGATTGCTGCTAATGATTTTTAGTGTTGCTAGCTATTAGCGCATGTATAATATACTTTTAATAACAGGTACAGAGTAATGAAAATTATGTAGTAGGAAAGCGGACACTCGTTCCTGATTCATGTGCAACCCGGCTGGCTGGCAGAAAGGTGAAATAAATGTCTAGCAAATGTGTGCTCAAATATAAAACGAAAGCAGTATTATTGTACATGTATTACACAAAGGGGTCAATTAATTTTTTTTCACATTTTCACCTGAGATGGTCTGAAATTGCACTGCAGCGGTAATCCTTTAAAATGTTCTATGGTGGAAAAACAGCGTTTTAGTTTCTCCATTAAATTTCACATTGCGTCAATTCAGATTTTTATCTAATTCCAAAACAAACACTACTAGAAGAAACTACTGTTTAGGGTATTGTTTCAGATTAAACTCTGTGTGCTATGGTTTCTCAGTCCTGAATTGAATAAACAGACTTCTCATAACTCGTCCAAAACACGATTGTTTAGAGGATACTCTAAGATGGCTCTTCTAATGTTCTAAATGATCTAAATTGTCTTATGTTCAGGTTCATCTAAATTGCTCATTCTCTGGCACCCTAATGTTCAATAACCCAGCCTGCTGAAAGATTATTGTTGACAATGTTTGCTCTCAGAACTACTTTAACAATAATTTCCACTGCGTAATGTTGAAGAATTTCTCACCATGACACATATTCTTTTCAGAGAGTCTAAGATCCTGGCTGATCTCTGAGTCATCAAAGCTTTCAGCTTCCTGAATGTCTTATGATAAGAGTGGCCAATGCTAACATCCCACCACCAACCACCAGTTTTCCTTTAAGCTCCACAGGCTTAACCTGAATATTGCCTTGTTCCTGTAAGATGGCTATGATGTAGTAAGTGTTTCATAAATGTGGTTTTTGACATGTGAGTAGCAAAGCTACCCCCCATCTGCCCTCAAACGGTCAGCCTGTCATCTTTCACAGACTGGCGTGATTGAAGCTGTGCTGATGCAGCAGTGTTGGCAGGTCGTGTATTGAAAGCACTTTCCATGGGGTCGAAATGTTTCTCTTCGCAATGTACTTTGGTTCTGATTCAGAAACTAAAGCACTGCCCCTTGGAGACCTTTGCTTCTGATGTGTTTGCTCTCTTTTTTCTCTATCCCTATTATGCGCTTGTATTTCACCCCATTCTCAGCCTCAGCATATCTACCCACTGAACTGGAATTGTCCTCAAAACTGGTGTGTAGTAGTAGTGTGTGTGTGTGTGTGTGTGTGTGTGTGTGTGTGTGTGTGCTTTCATTTACTGAAACTCTTCAGTCAAAAAATATGCAAGCAGATAATAAGCATGAACAGCAGTTTATATCAAGGATGATTTAATTCGGAAGACTAGTTTCCAGTCACTGGTTTACAGGTTCTAAGGAAATAACTGTGAAAAATGCAAACTCTTGTTCATTATATTAGCCGGGGGAAATCCCCTTAACCACTCAGGATTATATGACACCCCGATCCAGACAGCAAAAAAATATGTTGTACTAAATTGTTCATAGTCCCGTCTAATAATTATGTGAACAATCCTTAAAAAGTGTTCAGACAAAGTCTGCTATATGCAGTTATAGCTAGGTTTATGTTTATAAAATGTTATTAAGGTCTAAGGGACATTTGACTCTTTGACAAAAGTCGTTTTGGGATATTCATCCTTCCATCCATTCATTCATTCATTCATTCATTCAATCATTCATTTTTTTATTCTCCTGGCGGGGGTCGCATTGTCAACAGCCTGAGAAGGCCAGAACAGACTTTTGTACTCCTTACCAGATTTAAACTCCTTCTGGAGGATCCAAATATTCCCAGTAAGAGATGTAATCTTGGAGGATCTCCTGGATTACAGAGCTCCTCACCCTATCACGAAGACTAATCCCAGCAACCCTGGTGAGGAAGCTCATCTCTACTGTCTGTACACATGATGTTATTTTTCCAGTCACTACCAACATCTAGTGATCATAGATGAGGATGAGGATTTAGACTGACTGGAAAACAAAGAGCTAGTGTACGTCTGAAAACTGAGCTCCTGCTTCACCACCACAGCGTGGTGCAGTGACTGTAACACTGCTGCTGCGATCCATTTGTCATCCATCTCACACTCAAGGATGTGAAGTGTGAAGTGACAGTCCATGTTGCCAAAGCCAGTTTCCACTGCAAGGGTCTAGTCAATGTAAGTATGTCCATCGCATACCGGCCCCCCACTGGCAATCCAACTGACCTCCAACCTTCATCTTGTAGGTGCTGAGTCCAAAAGATTGCCTCACGTCACCTGGGTGGTCAGATAAACAGGTGCTCACGTGCGGATACCACCTTCAGGTTTGGCTCTAAGGGTGGGTCCTGGTAACCCCAACCTGGGCAGGATGCACTTTGCCTTTTTTTGTACCCTTTTTTTGCGGTCTTTAGGATCGCTCTTGTCTGTCCTCAAAGATCTGTTCATCAAGGGTCTGACCTCAAGGATCTGTTCATTAAGCTCCTGGTGCCATAGCACTGAGTTTCACCGAAGTACACAAACCCCTTCACCATGATCCATGAAGGAGCGTTGGAATATGCAGACTACAAAGTCATGCCTGGTTTGAATATGACCAGTGCATAACTCAGTTCTCCTGGCTAGCTAAATGCAATCATTAATGCTAGCTTTCTCTGATTGTTAAGACTAAGAGGACTCTTGATCTTTCCTTTCTTCTTGACGCCTCTTGCTTTTGTTCTCTAGCATTGAGAGTGATATCAAGTTTGGATTCTAACTTTTTCTTATTTCATGGGACTCCATTTGAGGAGTTTGAAGTTTCGACAGATGGTGCTTAAACTGTGCTTTTATGCTACTATGCGAAATAAGACTTAAAAACATATTCGGATGGTTATCTATGCCAAACACACACGCAGTTCTTTTGCACAGATGTGAATTGTTTGTGTGGATGAATTTCTCTTACCACATGTCACAATATTGTCACACTCTATAGTTTTGTCTGGTCATACTTTTCACTTTTTACTTGTATTTTTAATTAATTTACCTTAAGAATGTAATTCAAGTCAACCCCAAGACACTGCAGTACTATTACAGAGGCATGATTAATTAACCAACTTGATTAATTAACCAGCCTTTGTCGTTGTAGAGCACATTGTCGGGCTTTAGCATGGTTCTGAGTGTGAGTATTTCAGTAACTCAGTCTTACATTGATAGAATCATTTATCAGTCTGAAAAAAAAATAATAATGCTGTATGGGCATAACGCTTTATTACAGCGAGGGTGAAACATTATGCACAGATTTTTCATTACCTCAAAAGTCTGATGTCATGAGAATTTGTAGATGACTGAAAAAAAAAGTTTCTTAAATTGCTAAAAAAAAAGTTTGTCAGTTATATTCCCTTGTTATTAATGCTTATGATATCGACCATATGATTTATTTGGTTGCAGAACCTATAGACCATTTACTCTAAGCCATAAAAACCAGTTGTGACAGGATATCAGTCTGATCTTCCTTCAGATTTATGACAGTAGATTTTCCCAACAGATTGGACATACATTACACCCCAGCAGTGTACAAAATATACCCTATACAGGGAGTTCTGGATTTTCCAGTGTTATCACTCATAAACCTGTCTAAGAGTGTGCTTAATATAATCAGCATTTGTTTTAGCCTCTGGAGGAAAGTGAATGGAGGGAATGATGAAGTGAGTACCATTCTGAATCAAGGCACAGAAAACACAGCTCTTTTGTCTGAAAAGAGTTTCCAATCTGCACCTCCAGGCGCTTTTAGTTATTTTAATCTCTATTCACCATTGTGAAATAAATGTACAACAATGGGTCTGTGTTCTTCAGACTGTCAAGAACGTGAGAGCCGATAGTATTGACACAGGAGCTATCTGTTTTTTCTTCTAAACCCCAGTTGAACTTCTAACCCCTCGCACCAAATAAAGCCCATTCTGGACGCTAAATAGGATGCCTAAATATTACAGACATTATTAGTAAACTAATGAACTACTTAGTACAATAAGTTATTATTGTATCTGCCACTGTAATAGAGATCTCCCAGATATTTCAGAAGTGTTTTGAGAATACACATAAACTTGTCTTCTTTAACAGCTTGTCTTTTAGCTAGCAAGCTAATATTAGCTGGTTATCTTCTGAACATTGGCTGTTTTTTTTTTTTCTTTTGCTTTACTGTGAGGCGTCAGTGTATTGTGAATCACCAACACAATCCCCAAGTGCCTGTTATAACTGTTCAATCTGCAAGATCAGATCAAAGCCCTCTGATTCTAGCATGTTAGCTGCTTTTGCAGGTCTGCAGAGGGACTATACGAGCTGTCTGTAAGGCTTTGTGTGACGGTTATCAGGAGCTCATCTGCCTCAAAGGCAGTAAAAGAAAAAAAAGTGCTTTGTGTTACACTGTACGAGAAATTTGTTGTGAATTTTTGGAAGATGAAGATGTTGTACATGATCTGGCATATGATGTGTAAGTTCTTGCCAATTCAAATCCGACAGCTCTGTCTGTGAATGATTATGATTTAATATCACAGGACTGTCAGGATGACTCAAAGTAGCTCAGAAACCTTGTGTTTTAGAGTATTTTTTTTTTTTAAGTCATTGAATATTTTCATACAAACGAACAATACACAGTGCCTGGTGTTCACAAACACCAGACAGGTTGTAAATTGCATTAAAAACAAATGATTAAACAATGATATTTATTGCAAAATCTACATTCTGTGACTCTTTATGACTTTTGGAAGGCCTTGGCATGTGTGTGCACATGCACAAGAAGGTATTCAGATGATATTTTATTTTTATTCTTAGATTTTTCTCTATTTTTCTCCTGTATTTGCTCACCTGCCAATTTCCACCCACTGGCCAGCTCTCCCCATCTTACAACCGCTACCAAGCATGAAGGCTAACATGTGATTCCTCCAAGACACGTGAAGCCAACTATAGTATCTTTTCTATCTGCTGCTCGTGCTACGTCACAGGCTAGCGTATCACACTTAGAGGAAAGAGCTGGCTGCCCTTTTCCACATACTTGAGCTCACAGATTGCCTACGATTGCCTGGTGCCACTGTGATTGACAGGGGAGAGAGAATAATGCCATCCCTCCTATCCGGAGAGCATGGCCAATTTTGCTCCCTTGGTGTCTAGCCATCCTGGTGATATTTACCACCTCTGCTGTGTAGAAGAGATGAAACAGAGCCACCTGGCAGAAATCTTCCTGGAAAAACAATCTAGTAAAGCTTAAAGTAATAAAAGAAGCCAGGGCAGGCACATGGGTGACATTTGATTCATGGTGCACAAGCACCTCAAACGAATGATGGACAGCAGCTCTAATTATCAATGAAACCATCACACTATATCTAAAGAATTTACAGAGACTGTATATCCAGGAGCTGTGTATACCATCTGTATATGTGTGGCCTTGGTTATGGGCATAATTAACTGTTCTTTTCTGCTCTGGGAGAAATATCAGAGCAGAACGTGACCCTTAACCTGTAGGTATGAATGAAAGTGACTGATGTGAGAACAGACACCTCTGTAGAACCAAATTGCAGCTGGTGCCAAGCTGATGAGTTAGCTGCTGGCCAAGTTTTAGTTTTGAATCACAAAATCCTTTTTAAGTATGGTCAAAGCTGAAATTTTAATGTTGGAATAATAATAAAACTAAGCCATTATACAGAGCAGTTAATCTTGCATCTCTTCATCAAGTTTTATTCACTGACCCAAGGTCAATTTCACCTCATAACATTTATATATTCAGATGGTTTAATATTTAACACACGTCTATGTACTATTTTATGCGAAGAGAACCATGAAAACAAATAATCCCTTAAAGTCTCAGATTCTGTTCAGAATTACATTCTTCATTCCTGTACATACATACACCATACTGGCGAAAAGTTTGCACACACCTGACCATCACACCCATATGTGCTTGTTGAACATAGCATTCCAGATTTATTCCCCCTTTCCTGTTATAATGAGCTCCTCTCTTCTGGGAAGGATTTCCACTAGATGTTGGAGCGTGGCTGTGGGGATTTGTGTTCATTCAGCTACAAGAGCATTAGTGAGATCAGACTCTGATGTCAGGTGAGGAGACTCCAGTTCCAGTTCATCCCAAAGGTGTTCAGTGGGGTTGAGGTCAGGGCTCTGTACAGGACACTCGAGTTCTTCCACTCCAACCTTCACACACCATGTCTTCATGGAGCTCGCTTTGTGCACAGGGGCATTGTCATGCTGGAACAGGTTTGAGCCTCTTAGTTCCAGTGAAGGGAAACTGTAAAGCTACAGCACACAGAGACTTTCTATACAGTTGTGTGCTTCAGACTTTGTGGTAACAGTTTGGAGAAGAACCACATATGGGTGTGATGTTGAGGTGTTTACAAACTTTTAGCCTTATAATGTATATTTTCCTGTTTAGCTTCACTGTAGTAATGCTAGAGTATTTACAGAATGGTGTGCTCTAAGCGAATAAGCGAATAATTTTAAAAAATTAAACTAAATCTATGTATATTTAACTAAGCACTAACTAAGAATAAGTTGATTTATTCAGGTATAGAAAGAATGAAGAGAAGTGATATGGGTTGATAGTTGCTCATGTCTGAGCTGTCTAGCGTGGGCCTTATCATGATGAGTATAAACGTTGATATGACCAGATGTTATGGAATTGTTTATGACGGAAGTGATCCGATACTGATGCTAAAACCTTAAGTATCATCTGATATTTTATTCTAGACACTAAGCTTTAAAGATTTTTGATTGACTGTATGTAGTAATGTACTGTATGGCGAGCTAGTTAGCTACTTAAGTGTGTTAATACAGAATAAGAGAAACAAATTATATTAATGTGTAGTCATAGTCATATTTTAAAGAAGTTCAAAGTTTTTTGTTTCTCAATATGCTCAACTCTGAAGTGGGTGACATGACAATATAATATATATATTGTTATAAATTATGTCACAATACCCTTTGCTAATAATCATGGATATTGTGATATCTTTATATTGAATTGTTTCCTGTTTTTCTTAAATAATTACTAACCAATTATTTAAAAGCCTGCCGAGTGGCCCAAGCGTATGTATGCTATCAGAGTTGTAGATAAAGAGATGCACATTTAACATCTAAGGTGCTTTCTCCCAGGCCTCATTCTTCAGCAAATGGTGGCTACAATAAATTCATTTCATGAGTTACCAATTGGTGACTTATCTATACCTATTTATACTTATCTATTATGGCTTATCTATCCATTAAGGCTTAATAAATTCATGGAGACACTTATTTAGTCTGTGAGGGATGCCATGCTATTAGCTCAGATCAATGGCTAATGATACAGAGTTAGTTTTAATGTATCAGTCTGAAATATAAAACAAAGGTTTTATGGACCTTATTTTGTTGTATGTAATACAGCACAGAGAAATCAACACTCGACACCAGTAAAAATAAACTTGATCCCAAGTTGAAGCCCATGCAAAACCTCTGTAGTAGGTACATTATTACTTCTATTGCTCGGTTCCTTATAACTGAGAACGCTGAATCCCTTTAAGAAGCTCCAGGTTTAATCCTAGATCTCAAGAAAGAAAATCTCATCACTGTGCTCACCCGAAACACAACCGCTGCACTGGATTAGTGTCACGGTTGACCGAGCAGGTAGAAGAACTGTGGGGATCCAATTAAGCTCTGTGGATTGGACTGGCTAAAAATGCAATATGTTGTGGAATCGGTGAGGATGGGAACAGCATATTTCCAACTTTAAAATTGTACTCTACTTTAGAGTGGTTTCTCAGGAACATATTAACTTCCCTGAAAAGAATGCTACGGGATTGTATGGGATGGGACTTGAGGCTTGATGTTCAGTTTTAAATGAGGTTTTAAAAATTAAACAAGTCAAGAACCACTGCAAATATAAAGGCTTTCAAATAAAGCTAACACAATGATGTGTGTTGCTGTGCCAACAGTTCCTGGATAAGGCTTTAAATAAATAAGAGCTGTTATTTGCCATTAAGAGGAACTGATGTTCAATTATTTAATCTCTAACATGCTAGTGCTTCTCCTGAGGCCATGTGTATTTATCAGGTTTTAATTAACCAGGTGCTCACTGGATTTCCTTATTTCACATGCTCTCGACTGGACTTGCTGGGCGCTCTCGCTTTCTGTCATGGGAAATGGAGAATGTTTTGAATTCATTAATGTTAAATAAAATAATATTGGAGATTAGAGCATTAACATTTATAGTTAACATCAACTAATTATACGTATTAGGGACGCTACTGAAAAATTTCGTCCAACACGGAAATTTCGGTTTTCATCTGAAAGCGAAAATTAGAAGGAAATTTTGAGCTAAAAAAGATTGAATAGGACTACAACAAAGTGTCAAATCTAATAATTTAGAGATCATGTTAATGGTGATGATAATTAGAAATGGATTGTAAAAGGATTAGACTGAAAGTGTACTGTTAGGTTTTTTTACTGTTTCATTACTGCGGAATCACCTAAAAAAAATCCACCATCCAACCGAGTCTTCGCAAGTAGCCACTGCCCGTAAGCATTTTTTTAAATTGTCTGTTTTAAAATGCTAAATTGCGAGCAGGGAAAAATCAATAGTGCACAAACCTAACTTTAGCACTCAGGTGTGCCTCATTCATGCAGATGTGTTTCACTGAGTTGTTATTAATTGCTTAAGATGCATTCTTTGAAATATAACTACGAATGTTTGTTGTGAGAAGTGCATCAAACTAGTGATAAAAAACGTAGGAGTAAAACTTTGTTCTTGCCTGGCCTGTTTATTTGTTGTTCCCTGGAGTTGTATTATAGTCTACTTATAATTCCATACTGCACATAGAGGGAGCAGAGGTCTTTAATACAGTCTGAATAGAAATATTCACATTAATTTTTTACTTTCAGTTTATTATAGTCTGCTTGGCAGGGAAAAAATGTTTTTATGGCAGCCCAGTGAGATGTACCTCCCATGAGCAGCTGTGGATCCTGCTCTGCATTAATGCCTAAAGTTAGGGTGAAAATGATGATTGCTGAATTATCAGGCTTAACAAATTTATGATTCTTGCCCCATTTATGATTGTCTGTCTTCATCAAAATTGATGCGCGAACAGAAAACGCATTCAGATGGTGTCTCTGGAGCCAACCCCGGTGCCAGTTTGTCCATGTGGAACAGCAAGCTTCTCGCACGGCTGCTGAGAGCATGTGTTCTGCAAATGCTAATGTGTTGCTTTCTGCATGCCAGGCAGTTGTCAACAACGCAACCACCAATAAATCATAAAATGTCTTCTATCACTCCACTGGTTTGCTCATTCTCGGCATCATCTCTTCCCTCTGCAGGCTTTCTGGATTCACATGTGTGACATGGCTGGCGCTCACAACAAGCTTGCCGTTCTTGTGTCGTGCATATGGATATTTCTAATGCTCCTCGAACCCAGCCTTCAGAATGGGTAAGATGATTGTGTGCAACTTTCCCTACACCCACCGAACTCCGTATCTCCAGCTCCATGGATATTTTACAAGTGATACCCTGATTAATAAGGTTCTTTTACAGCAGTATGGCTTTGATGGTCTGTGAAATGTCATCTGGGCCAGCTGCAGCTGGGTTTAAATTGCTTGGCAAAACTGCCACCAAAATAGAATTGTTTTTTTTTTTTTTTTTTTAGTGAAAGAGAAAATTGCAGTTTGTAGTGTAACTCTATAAACTTTGAAACAGGATCAAGCAACTTGAGTGATTTCAAGTTGGGGAGTTTGGTTGTATGTACCAGTCAGCTATCACTGTATTAACCACTACTTTTTATGATATATTTCAGGATAGAGGGGTTTGGAAGATCTAGAAGTTTAGAGGTCATGTTGCCGTATGATTCCTTTTCTAACCTGCAGTAAGCGTCATTCTGTGACGATCATGAACACTCAGGCTCAATAACCCTGCGCTCACACTAGCTAGCGACACAGCTGCAGGCCACCGTTCATTGTATATGTACATGCACAACACAAAACCGCGATCGAAGCCAGGTGAGATTTTCTCAAATGTATGCAAGTTAGGTATTATGAGGTACAGCGACAAATCCAAACAAATAATTGGCTCAAATTATTCCTCGGACCAATCGTGTGCTATGACATTTTTTCAGTTCTCCACCCACATCTTTAGTTCCTACCTGCAATTAGTTCCTATGTACTGCTTAATTCAAAAAAAAAAAAAGGGAAAAAACCTTATAACCTTTGTTTCATCTTATCCTGTCATATACGATCTTTTATTAAATGTGTATAGAGACGTTATAAAAATATAAAAATAAAGCTTGGAAAGAAGTAGCAGAGATCGTTGGTGTCTCTGGAACGTGTTTGTAGCTAGTACAAGTTGGTAGTACAAGTTAGTTTGTGCTGCTAATTTGCTAGTAGCTAATGTGAAGCTTGGAATGTAACATTTTCTCACTGATTAGGGCTTTATTTAATATGTATTTAACTAGATAGAAGAGGATATATATATATATATATATATATATATATATATATAGATATATAGATATATATAGATATATAGGTATATGATGGTTCCTCTGGTGACTGTACGTAGCTAGCACAGTTAGTTTGCATTGCTGATCTGCTAACAAAGCTAATATGAATCCTGGGAAGTAAAGTACATCAAACAACCAATTTTCACCCTTTTTTTAAACTTAAAATATTAGAATTCATTTTAAACAAAAGTAAACCGTATACAGTAGTAAATCATGTGCTGTAAACAATACATTTTGGCTATTATCGTTCCTCTTCGGGACTAAAAACGCTGGATGGACGCTACACGGCCGCAAGAGAGAACAGTAGCGCTTGCTACACACCCGTAAGAGACGAACTACACAAGAGACTTGTCACTCGCTAAAGTGAACGCACGGTAAGTCCTACACAGACTGGTATCAGTTATCTTAGATAGAAACGAAAATATGGCAGTTTGAAAATCTGCGGTTTTTCTTTTCTGCACTTCACAGGATGTGCCATGAGTAACTGCTGCTTTAACTTGGCACGTATGGTCCAGCATACGCAGCAGGTCTCTTTATCTCAGACCTATTATAGCTCTATTACATACAGTATCTTCCATAAAAAGGCATTAATTTGATTCTGCGTATTAGTCTGAGATAGAAGGGCAGAAAGAGGATGAGAAAGGGACAGACCAGAGGAATGATAAAGAGATAAAGACTCCTTCTCTTCAGTGCTCTGCACAGGTAATATTCATGAGGTGGTTGAACCACGTTACACCGTGTTAACATGTCAGCAGGGAGAGGACGTGACATATTGAATTTTATTCAGTGGCACATAACAGAACGATTCTCCTCACACACTTCTCATCTCATTTTCAAAGGAATTGCTTTGTGAAAAAAAAAAACACTGGAAAGGTGCAGTATTCTGTTGTCACTCTGGAAACCGTGATAATGAGCGATTTCTTTTCCCGAAAGTTGAAAACAAGAAAGTTTTAATATTGGATTGATCTTGATAAGCATGTTGTGTTTTTCCATTTGTAAACAGTTCACTTAAAAACATGGGCTCATTATTCCCTTGCAAATAATTGCTTAGATTAAAACAACAGCAGCCAAAAAAAAAAAAAAAAGAATAACCAAGATGATTAAAAAACGTGGTGTTAAACTTAGTCCTTATGAAATATATTTTTTTATATCTTTTAAGTACCAGAACAAAATGTTGTTTATTAAGCCGATCCAGTTCTCCAACTCTCTCAGAAGGAGCTCCAACTTAAAAGAGTGTATCAGAGCGGCTCCCGCGAATAGCCATCCTTCGAAGCATCCGTGGCGAGGAGCCAAGGGAGCAAAATTGGCCGGGCTATCTGGGTGGAAGGGGCATTCTTTATCTCTCCTGTCAATCACAGTGATGCTAGCCAATCGCTGGCCATCTGTGAGGTCATGTATGCGGAAGAAGGCAGATAGCGCTTTCCTCTGAGGGTGTTTCGCTGCCCTTTGAGCAAGATGAGTGATACTTGATAGCCTTCACCCTCCTCAATTGGTAATTGTTGCAGAGCTGGCTGGAGGGTGAGCAATTTGGGGAGAAAATGGTAAAAAAAATCCCCCAAAAAATAAAAAATTGTGCATCAACTTTCCTCTTGATCCTTTCCACCTTTCGCTTCTCAGCGCCTTTCAAAGCAAGTTTAATTTTAACCTCTCCAGACATGCATGAGTATAGCCCAATTTTTAAAATTATTTTCCCTTAAAGCAGTTATGTGCAAACGTCCTGAAAATGGGGGTAACAAATGTGGAGAATTTGCTACAAGGCAGCTGGCATTAAGGTTATTCCTGCTTTGTTTGTGAAGGGAGAAAAACATGTTCCACCATGGCTTAGAGGAGATTAGACGTAATTAACGCTATTTGGGTGGCATTGTGTTTCTCTCTGTAAATTGGATCATGTGTTCCATACATTAATAAGCATAATGAAGTGTGAGTGCTAGCCCTCTTCAGTGTCCTCCTTCCCCCCTCATCTCCATCACCACCAGCTGACATTTCAAAGATGCTGAGAGAGATCAGATAATAACAACCTTCACCACAAATCCCTTCATCCCGTTGCACCGTATCGTTGGCATTCCAGGCTTCAAAGGTACTGGCATTAAAGCCTCAGGAGCTGTGCTCCTGTGCGAGTACATCGTCCAAACGTGTCTAAATGACTACTGACAGTTCCTCATTGATTGTGGAGCCATGGAATTAATGTTATCTTGGGGCAGGAAAAAAAAAAAAACAGTTGGCTCACCGTGCATGCTAACAAGGTGACCCCAATCACTCTGAAGGCAAAGAAGGCTGAGTCGTGCCTGCCGACCCTGCCAAGTACCTCGTCACCTCCACAAAGTATCATCAGGCTTCAGCTTTATGCTGCTTCCTTCTTCTTCTTGTGCTTTATCACGATACCCTTTACGTAGAGTGGACATTTAACTCCCATCTCAAAGAAAAGGAAGAGCACGAGCTGAAAAGATTCCCAAGTTCTAAAACGTCAGAAGTTTCCACAAGCCCTGCCTGTTTTTCTCCATCCACTCATGTCATCACCTGCTTTCAAATCAGCATTTCTACAATACAGGCAGAAGTCTTGGCTAATGGATGAAGTTATCCCAAGACAGATCCCTTGTATTAGTTATTACAATCTCCCAGGGAACACTTGCTTGCCAATATCACAGCTCGATTAAATAATTCTTCTCCACAATCCATCTTTTACATATGAATGCACCTGTGTACCAGAGAGTGGCTGATACCTCTGCCCCCCCAACCCCACACACACACACACACACACACACTTATTATCTCCACTCTTTGAAGCACAATCTCAGGTTAATGAGCATGGACAGCTTGAGCCTATTCCGTTGTCTGTTTTGTTTGGGATCAGTCTCAGCACCCCTGGCTAAAGTGACAAAAAATCAATGGCGTCGAGGGGGAGAGTGCCCCTCCACTCCTGCCATCCTGTCATATAGATTGCTCATTGACTTCTCTCCTTTACTACCCCTCCACTACTACTCCTAATCCCAGGCATCAGTGGCACGGTGACCTAGGCAACAAATAGCAGTCTCTTGACAGTCAGCGCAATGCTGTCATGTTTTATGGGTTACAGGGTTGTGGGAGAAAGTAACAGTGCCAGGTGCTCAGTGATTATCATCTCTGTTTTTATTACCAATCAGAGGTCTCAACAGTGTCCTTGTTTCACACATCTATGAACATATAAGTTATATAAGTATGGTGACAGACGAAAGCAATACCCAGATGTTATGAATATAATCGGCACAGCCTACACTAGGCTTGTATGATATTGATTTAAGGAGAGTAGAAGAGGGGAAGATGTAATAATATAATGAGCTGTGTAGTCGGGAACTGCTTACCGGCAGAGACAATCTCTGTAATATGGAGTAAACTGTAAATAAAACATAACAGTACATTTTCAATATAATCCTTCTACAAATAGACTGTCTGAAGTTCACATGGCTGACATTTTCACTGTTGATCTGCTGCTCACTGTTTTTGAAAGCGTCTGCATATTGAATCACTTTCTTTTTATCAACACCATTAACATTATTTTGTAAAGTGTTAGATTTGTCATTTTGTTGTAGATCTAAGTGATCAAATTTAGGTCAAAATTTTCATCCTTTTTTTTCTCTTTCCACTCAAAACCAAAAGTGCCCTTTTTGACAATTTTTAACCCAAAATATTTTAGTGGCGTACCTAATAAATAGGGGTGTAACGACGCACCTTGGTCACGATTCTGTTCGATTTGATTCCCGATACCGGATTTACGATTCGATTCAATTGGATTCCGTTCAATTCAGTTTTATTTGTATAGCACTTTTAACAATGGACATTGTCACAAAGCAGCTTTATAGAAATATATAAACTCAGGATATAAATTTTAAATTTATGAATTTATCCCTAATGAGCAAGCCAGAGGTGAAGGTGGCAAGGAAGACCTGAGACAATATGAGGAAGAAACTTTGAGAGGAACCAGACTGAAACGGGAGCCCATCCTCATCTGAGTGACACCAGTGCAATTATAAATAAGTACCTTCTATAACTGTATAATATATGGTCAAAAAAGTGCAGTTGTGTAACCGCAAGAGTTATCAGCTATTCACTGATGGAGACTTGAGTACAAAGTTGTTCGTGGAAATTGCAGTCCTAAAGCTATCATTGCAATTGTAGTCCTAAGCCAGCGTAGTAAAACTGTTCATATCAATTGAAGTCCAAAGCCAGCTTCATGGTTTCTAAGTGGTACCATCCTCAGAAATCTCATATAACTTCAGGCTGTCCGTGTGGGGTCGTCCTCGGCACCAGCGAGTGGTTGGATTCTCTGAATATTTTGAACAATATTTGAATGAAGAATAATTATGATAATAATGTGCATTTCTGTCTGTATAAAAGTAACTAAATAGAAAATTGTGAACAGAGGTTTAATATTATAAACAAAACATACAACAGGTTCACCATATCTTAAAAATAAATAAACAAATGTATAAATTCTTCCAAAAATTTATTTAAATAAAGTCATACTCCGATGTTATATTGCTGAGCTCCTACGCACAATGCGTAAAGGTCGGCAGGTCTGATCACATAATATAATATAATATAATGTGATATAATATAATCAGAGTAAACATCACTAGATATCATGGCAGTGTAATATCGTGTAGAGATGATTAAATCTTATATCACACAAGCCTAGGCAGCACCCATTAGTTGAATGTGTATGCCACCGACTTCGCTGCTGTTCTTATACTGAAATACTTTATCTCTGTGGCAGTGAAAATGCAGTGATTTCAAATACATCATTTCCACCTCTATCATGATTATGTTGTGATATATGACCTCTCTGCAGAGATTACCATGTTAATCACCTCATATTTTTTTGTGACAGAACCCACAGCAGCACTATGTTCACTAGCTGAGTAATAGCACTGTCGACTTCAGACCCTCTAATTCGCTAATAGTTCCAGTGGGCAGCCAGGGGAACGGGGTCTGATTATGCTCTCCCCTGGCTCTACAGGGGGCAGACTGCAGGCCAAATACTGAGAACTCGATATGAAAAACTCATATGACCATGCAATTTCTGAGACCTTCCACAAGCACATTAAACAAGAATGACTCAGACTCGAGATTTTTCTCCCCTTCATACCAGAAAATCAAAGAAGGGATGGAAAAATTCTTCATTATCTAATTCGATCAATGACTTAGGCTATATTTATCATGCAAATGACCTTTTTTAATTTCAATACATTATTAAAATAGTGTGTTTCATTCATTGTACATACTCTCCTAAGCTCTCTCAGAGCTGTATAAATGTTCAGTGGAGCCAAGGAGGGCCTGTCAAGATTGGAATTTCAGCTGTGGATGCTTTAATCCTCCCTACTGATTTGCCTCTTAATTGCACCAAGGGAAAATCACAAGTTTTTAGAACAGTCACACTGTTTAAAGTACATTTTAATTCTAGTCGCTTTTTTGCTTCTCCAATCAACTCTGACAATTCTTTTTTCCTGCATACTGTCAGGATTCTTTGAAAGAACAGCCACATTATACACAGCCCTGGCTGCTGTTGCGTCTCAGGACAGATCAATAGACTGTTTTCTGTTCTCCAGCCAGCCGGTTATTAAAATATTAGTTAGAAATGCACTCATAAATCTGCTGTGATAAATAAAACGTCTAACAACTCATGATTTTAAAACCTGTAAGAGACATCAAGTGATAATGACATATACAGTGTGCTATAAGTACGGAAAATCTCATTTCAGAGGACATGAGCAGAAATGCATTGCACGGTGCAAGATGCATTATATCCACAGAATGGATGTTTCTACTGGATGTTTTTTGTTTTTCGCACCATTCAGAGTTGTGTAAACACTTGAGGCCAACCTGTTTCTGAAATACTCAGACCAGCAAGTTTGGCACCAGCACCCATGCCACAGTCAATACAAATATATAATATGCAACACAGATATAAGAGGAGTGTGCAAAATAGGGAATAACACATGGCAGGCATTGCTGTTATATTAAAATAATGCACATCTGGAGTGTGTGATGCGTGACACACACCAGAGTGCTGCTACCCCGAAGTGGGATCTGAAGACTCGTTTCTGGGTTTTCCTCTCTGCAGCCGCGCAGCTGGTGTACTGTGTTGAGCTGCTGTAGGTGAGCATGCTCTCAATAATCGTCTCCAACAATTGCTACTTATTCTACCAATACAACTAGGTTGGGAAAGGAAGTCTGAAAATTCCTGTAGAAATTCAGAATAGGGCCCAGGGGCCTGGCTATGTTTATTATGTTAGTAAAAATTACAAACGAGATAAATTCATATCCAGATTTCTGTGTAATGCCTAGAATATCATTATAAATAACTGCGATGCCACCTCCTCTGCCAAATTAACGAGGGTGGTGTATATAGCTATATCTGGGAGGGCTACTAATATTTAACAGTCCTAACTTCAGATCAAAGGTGCTGGCTGTGCATTTGATTGGATCAAATGTTATTCTTTATTACATTGCTAAAATATACTTGATTGGTTTAGACTATTGGTCTGCTTCCTGGCCGCGGCTCTGGATTGTCACCAATTAACTAGGCCTCTTCTAAGGCTAAACATTTTTTGGAGCACCACTCGAACATCCAGTAGTTCAGCGACCATAACCTGCTCTAAGCTCCATTAGGATGGAGCCAGAGCATAATATGGCAGCAGTAGCTTGGCCTATTAATATGTACCATAACACCAAGGGTTTTATAATCACTAACATTAGCTAAGTTAGTTTGCAGACTGGTAAACTGACTATCCTTAAAATAGCTTGCATTTGTCAATAGTAGACATGAGTGGGACTTCAGTGTGAGAGATTTGCATTATCGTATTCTCAGCGATTAACTTAATACTAGCCAAACCTATTATCCACAAGTCACAGGCCTTGATTGGGCCAGAAGCTCAAGCTACTGGAAACTCTGTCTTGTTTCTGTCTGTGCATAATTCCAGAAGGATTGCTCATAGTGTGCTGCAGAGTACTATGGGTTTAGACACTCTTGCTTTCTAAGCCGCAGAGTGGTAATGAAAAAAAAAAAAACACACTGTGTTATCAGTCGAGCCAGGATGGCACTGACTGAGCAGGTGCAGACTTAGTTATCCGTCCACTAAAAAAGAAACAAGAACAAAAACAAAAACCCTTCAGGTTGAATGGTTATGCTGCACTGAATAGGCTTACACAAATTGTGGTAACTATAAACCCATATCTGTATTAAAAAACACACAAAAAAAACAGGGCAGCTCACCTGCCATGTAATTCTGTAACGCTCTACGTTATGGTTATGGTCCCTTATATAATATTGTTTAGTGCATTAGTTAACATTATCAGACCATGAACTTCAGAATTAATACACGATAAGTAATGTTAACAAAGGAACCAACATTTGAATAAATGGATTTATTAACTCCTTTGACTGTAGTCAATAGCTGTCTGTCCCTGAAACCTTCTCACAGAGTTCTTGCCGGTTCTGAATGACAGCAAACCCTGGTGGTTATCCTGGGTTCATAGAACCACAATTCCATGCATAACTAAAGTTCTGCACTACATGGCCAAAAGTTTGTGGACAACTTACCACCCATATGTGCTTGTTGAACATCCCATTTCAGATTTAGTCCTCCTTTGCTGTTATAATATGCTCCACTTTTCTGGGAAGGCTTTCCACTAGATTTGGGGATTTGTGTTCATTCAGCCACAAGAGCACTAGTGAGGTCAAGCACTGATTTTGGGCGAGGAGGCCTGTGGTGCGGTTCATCCAAACTTTGTGGTTCGATTGCTTGCACTGAGAGCATCAAGGAAAACATGTCTTGTGACGAGAACGGCTCCTTGTTTGCAGGATTCCTGTATGATGATCTGCCATGCATGTTCTTCACTGCTTGAGTGTTGATACCACAGAAAATGACAGAAAATGATGAAACTGGTGTCTATCATTTTGCAAACCTGCGTGACAAAAGTGGCATACAGAATTGCGCAATCGATCCATGGTTTGTAAGGACATTTTGTGTGAAGGCAAACCTACGATTATGAGCCCTGCCCCCAAACGAGCCTTGGGTGTGGACTCGAGTATTCGGACCATGCATGAAAATGCCCTTATATTAGTTTTATATCAATCTTATAATGAGATATATTTGATAAATGTGCCCATTAAAGATGTTTTTGCAATGTGTGATAAAACATACAGATGAGCTAACTGAAATAGAAAATAAGTTTATCTGCTATAATCTTTTAGAAGCACGCAAGAGAATCAGAGCTGAGTCAGTGTACAAGCAGCAGTGCTATAGCTGTTACACACGTCCTGCATAATAATTATGCAGCTGAATGCAGAGAATATCATACAAAGACAGAACAACCTTTAATGTTTTAAGGATCAAAAACAAACCTCATGTTTTTTTATATTGATGTATTAAGCATCCAGCCTTAGAGTAATTACCTTCACAGCATTCTGGTCTCAGAAAATGGCGTCTCCATCAGGTTTTATCTAAATGAACTTTCTTCTAGTGTGTTTGGGCTTGAATATGTTTTTTTTTTTTTTTTTAAGATTAGGCAGGTTGCAGAAATCATTTTATGTTTGCTGATGCAATGCCTTAGGGTAAATATCTCAGTAGGGGATGCCAAAATAAGACTCTACAAAACAATAAAAAAAAATAGATCATTGCAGCTTAACAAGGTTGGTCTTTGAATGATTATTTTACATTGTGCACTGAATATTGGAAAGCCGATACCAATTTACAACCCAGAACTGAGTGCTATCATCCAACATTGCTGAGACCCTTAGTGTGATTTTATAGCACATTAGGAAAGGGCATCTAAAATGAAAGGTATTATGTGAATGTTTTAAAAGGCTTTAAAGTGGTGGTGAAGTTAGTTTCCAGCTGCCAGCGGTCCTGAGAAAGACCATTGTGAAGCCTGACGCTGATGAGTCTCTTCTAAAACAAAACAATTGCTTCAATGCTTAGCTGAACGTAAATACTGTCCTAGCTTAGTTTTAAAAATAATTGGTCACTACATTTGAGTTTACGAAGCAATAAAAAAAAATCTACGTGATCAGCGTAGCCTTGAGTTATAACTCAGTAGGTGCAACTTTACGGCTGGTGGAACAAGTGTCTGATCACTACTAAAGTCATAATCCATCACGACCTACTTGTTATTGTAGCACTTAATCTGCATTATTTATTTATTTCCATAACTTTTTTTTTTTTACAATAAACCGCTGTACGTTATGGTATGCAGGTGGTATCAGAGCCAAGATCGAGCCCTTGCAGATAGTTTCATATCACAGGCATTATCAGATCCAGATTGTTATAGCAGCATTGGAACTGACTCTAACTTTGTGAGCTAAATCCCTCGGCATGGCGCAGCAGTTGTGTGCTCAGCAGATCAGAGCAGAGCTACAACACTGATCAGCCCGATAGAACTGAGCTTAACGCCAGTATACAGGAGTTAAAGACTGGTGTGGGATTTTAGAACACTACACTCACAAAGCGGCAAAGTGCTGCAGGCTTAGTTGGGTTTCGGTTTGAATTTTAATTGCATAAATGATAAAACTGAGAATTGAATTTGGGATGGCACTGCACATACAGTACAGTGTGTTGTATAGACATTGATAGACTGTCTTCTCTGGGGCTTTGCCCTTTCCCATGTTGAGGAGAGATTCCACAGTCCACATGCTTTCTTTGGAGCACAGTGTAATGTGGTGGCTAGCTGGAGAATCTACTGTTTGAACTGTTTGGATACAGGCTAGCTGCATCCAGATGAAAGTTCTCATGAGAGATGAGGTGATACAGGAGCTTGTAGAGTTTGGTGACTGCTTGCTCTAAGAACTGAGCAGTGGGCAGTGGTGGCTCAGTGTTTAAAGCTTTGGGCTACTGATCGAAGATTGTGAGTTAAAATTCCAGCATCGCCAAGCTGCCATGGTTGGGTCCTTAATCAAGGTCCTTAATCCTCAACAGCTAAGTTGTATCTGGTCTCAACAGTAAGTCTCTTTGGATAAAGGCATCAGCCAAACAAGTAAAATAAAAATGTAGTTTAGCTAACTCGCCTCTTGTGCTCATCTTCTGAGAGATGCTTTTGAAGACTGAGAAGAGGTTTTAGACTGATTAGATGACATTGTGCCGAGGATTAGGAAGAAGTCCCGCCTTCACGACGCACATGTCAAGTCATAATGGATCATTGCTTCTGGCGGGACAGATACCGAAAGAATGCTTGAAAGAGAACCTGTGCTTCACAGAATGTCAGCATTGATGCTGCTATATATGTAATTTACATTTGTTTTGTTTTGTTATTTCCATCTCCATCTGTGGTCAGATAATAATTCTATTTTGGACTGTTTTCTTTCCCCAGACCACTTATGCAAATGCATTTCAATATTCAAGATTTAATTGAACCGTAATTAGACTTCAGCAGATTGTTTTCTGCTGAGGTTTGCTCTTTGGAAAGATTACGATAATATATACAAATGAAACAGGGATGGTTTTGAGTCATGGTTCTGTCTTCCGAATACATTTTTTCCCCCTGTAGGTCATTGACATAGAGATGAGGAATAAGGGATGGATGTGAAGGGCACAGGAGGAGAAAGAAGATGATGGGGAAAAAAGACTGGAATGTTAGAGAGAGAGAAATTCACAGAGTGCTTCCTTCAAGGATATCATTGAAGAGACTGAGAGACGATGTTGAGAGGTTTGGGGTGGGGGGAGAGAAAGTCAATTTTTTATTTGCAGCGGTGATGTGGTGGTAATGAAGAGGAATGAAACAGCTGCCGCTATGGCCCGCTGTCCTTTAGTGCCTCAGCCACGGAATGAAGCAAAAACCCAATGCCTTGACACACCTCACATGAAACCAGATGGGGACACATATGTCTCGTGTCTGGCAGTGCACAGCCTTTTTATGTTCACTGCAGTATCTCAGAAACTGACTGGGTCCCCACGGGGATCCTAGCAATCCACTCTATAGGTGGCCTAAATATCGATTATGGTGGTTTGCTCTTTTTCTCTCTTGGTGATATAATGTAAACTACTATAACAAAAAATTTCTCAGTAAAAGGTCCTGGCAGATCTAACATTTTTTCATTAGGTTTAATGACCAAAAGCACACATTGTTAAGGATGAATTGAAACCATTGTTACTTTTGAATATGCATCCATTCATTCATCTTCAGTATTCACTTTATCCTAATTGGAGCCAATCCTGGTAATTACACCAGTCACACACATTCACATCTAGGGACATTTTAGCAGAACCAATCTGCATGTTTTCAGACACTGCGAGGACAACGATCCCAGGATACTTTTGAATAAAACAACTTTAAACATAAACTTACTTGATTGATTTATGATATATGAAGCAGCACTTAAAGATCCGTTGAGGAAGCTACTCAAGTATTTGTCATGCCTTATTGACTGTAATGATGTGGTGATGAGGGGGTGGCAGCACAGATTCAATACTGTCTTATTATCCTTCTTGTTCCTTCTCTCCCTCTTTCCCACCCCCATCAAAACACTATCCATCATTTGCACCGTTTCTTTGTGGTTCACTGTGGTCTTTATAGGAATGTTTTAATAGAGTGTGAATGTTTCACTATTCCTAAGTGGTGGTATTGCATAAACGTTTTAGAAAGCCTGGTGAGTCTTATGATCCTGCTAATAAACACCCTATTTGTGTTAGCAGTGCTGCCTAATTCAAATTCACCTAAAAAGCACCAGGCTTTAATTAACTCAAATATGATAATGGAAATGTCAGTCCACAGAGAAGCATGCCATGGAGTCTCTCCTCCCAATCAAACTGACATTAGCTCCTATCGTCCCACTTGTTTTGGTTTCCTTGGCTCTGGGCACATTATCTTCCCCACACACAAATGTAAGAAGTCATATATTGTATGTTCTTGTCAGGGGTAAAGGCCTACAGGTTTGCCTACTTATTAAAATCACTAGGCCTCTTTGCTGAGGGACAGCATTGATTGGCTGCTGCCTAGTGAACCAGACGAATTGAACGGTTTCTAATGATATGTCCTTGTGCAGTATGTGTTGTGAAACAACAAATTGCCAGCTAATTAAGTGTGTATCAACTTTGCTAGCTCCTGACTCAATACTCAGTTTTCATCATGTGCTAATTGCTCTTTGTCCTTGTAACTATGACATACGAGGGAGATTAGCTTTTTGATCATCATCACCTTATAAAGTGTATGAGGTCATCGCAAGAAGTTGACTGTGAAAGTCTCAATCTCAGCAGCTGCATGTCACACAGCAGACCTTGGTTATGAATGCATGTAAGCTTTAATTTAGTGAGACACATCCCCTTTGGCAAGGTCAGCACGCAGAATGTAAAACTTAAAACAAACAAAAGTGCAGCTTGTCAGCTGAAGAACCCCCACCTAGAGCTGCCTTTACTTTAAGTCAAGGCCACTGGGGTTGTGTGGTGCACAATGAGGTCAATGACATTGGGCTGAGGAGAGAACACGTCTGAAAACTCCAGACTAACCCATCGGTGAAGACTCCACACTAACCCATCGGTTTTGCACGTGGTATATGCTCATTCAGATCACTTAAATTTCTAGAAATTCGTAAAGAATCTCATAGTGTACATGACATGAATGATGTGCCTTGATTGGTTAGGATCTCTCTTGGGATCCCTGCCTGTACGATGATGACTGCTTCAGGATTTTGCATTGCATTGTCCACTAACATGAAGTGGTGACCAGGGCATGCCAATTTTGGTATTGGACGCAAATGTGACTGGAGTTTCATGGGAAGATCACAGTGTACGTCACTGTGAATGTCTGGCCAACATAAATGAGCCACAGGGTTGTAATGAGCTAGTTCAACCTGTATTCAGTAATGGCAAAATGTAGGAAAGTTAACATGAATCCAGCTTGCACATTCTCCCCAATGATTGTTGCCAGCTAATTGAAGGCCCTCTATCTGTCAGTCTCACACAATACGTAAGAAACGTGGTGGTGCCAAAGGATAATCCACCAAAGCCTGATGTGTATCCCTTTGAATACTGACAGGTACTTGGCTCTGGATTGGGGAAGACCTTTGAACTACAGAGACCCTGAGATCCACCTCTATTTGTGGAGACCTGAACACCTCCATCTGAGGAAAGCCAGAGCAGAAGAGCCCCAGCCAGAGCACCTCTAGCTTCCTTTTCTGTGGAGTCAGCATGGGCCTTGACCCAGAATGAGGGATGATGGGGCTTGTGTTCTCTGAGCTTGCTATTGCAGATATGTGGTCCTCAATCATCTGGATTGTATTTACCAGAGAGTCGTATTGGTGGCACTGTACCTACTCTGCTGTCCCTGGCCACAGTCGGGTGATGAATTGCGTCGGCAATTTTGTATCGTCATTGTGCTTATGTCCCTTCAGTGTTCTATAACTACAATATCCAGTATGTACTGCACAAATCCGTCTTAATGAAGTTAAAGCAGTTTGCGGCTACAGAAAGGTATGTAGCAAGCACTTCACATCAAAGAACTGAGAGAGATATGAAAGCAGAGTTATTGTGATTTTCAAGAATGTAAAGAAAACTACTATTCAATCTATATTCCACACAAAATGGAGATCTTCCAGTGTCCTTGCCCTTCCAGTGTCTAGCTAGATTCTAACTTTCTAATTGTATCTTCCTTTCAGATATGTCAATAACAGTGGGTTTTCTAATTAATTTTACAGCAAAACTTCAATATGGAGACATTGTGTCATTAGTGTAAGAAGCGAGTACATGTTTACAACAGTACATGTTCTGGAGAGGGAAGGCTCATTAGTATTTTACAATTCTTGCATATTTATGAGTGCGTTGTTGGATTCTTCAACACTAATTGTGCAGGGTCAGTCCTGACAAAGCCCTTGATTTGATTTGAGGATGCTCATTATGTCGTCAGCTTTCTGCCGTTTATGCTCTCCATTGTACCTCTTGTTTCACTGGGGAGACATGACCCCAGCAAGAGTTAATTGTGCTGCATATTTAAATTAATTAAGGAAGGGAAGGTTGACTGCATATTTAAGACACCATTTCTGACTCGTGAGATTTATTATTCGGCCAAAACCCAAAATAATGATTGCCGCAGAGCTGTATTTAACAATGCAGTAGCATCTTTTCATCATCTTGGACTTCCATTTTGTCACTCATTCATTCAACCACATACACACACTTACACACATTTGTGAATGTCTGGTGCATTACCAGACTGGACGAATCACTGACGGATCCAACTAATAGTTGGATAAGTGAGTGAGTTTTTTCAGTCGCAGGAAATTGGATGTATTGGGAGGTTGAAGATGAGAGATAGTTGCACCAGGCTTTTCACTGTTTACTTCTTGTTAGATGCAGTTATATATATTAACGTTTCTTTTATTTCTCTTACAAAGTTGATTTGAGGTGATTTGTAGTCGCGGTGGCGCTCACTGGAGAAGCAGCTACAGCATAAATTGTTCAAAGTATAAAAGATCAAAGATACTGACTTATATCAAGCTGATATTTCCTCTCTATTCGCCTTTCTTTATTGTCCACATCACCAGCACTTCCTCCCTTGCCTTTGTTTCACCGTATCCATTTGTCTACCTGTTCTTCCCCTCATGTATTGCTTCAGCCTGACTCATCTTCTCTTATATCATCCTTAACAGGCCAAACCTGTCACCCCTAACCTTTACTTTATCTTACACTCCTCACTCTACAGGGCCGTAGCAGGGCATCGAGAGCCTCTTCCTGATGACAGCAAAGACAACATCACCATTTTTACTCGGATTCTGGACCGCTTGTTGGATGGCTATGACAACAGGCTGCGCCCTGGTCTAGGAGGTCAGCCGCAAATTTGTGTCCTGATTCTTCTTCATGTCCTCCGTACTGTCCACTTTGTGGACTAACCATAGAGCAGTGATAGATTGGTGTAATGACCCAGCTGTGGATCGACTCCCTGCTAAGCAGTGACAGCACAGCTCCGTCTCTGAAACACACATCCATAGCAGATTGCCATTTTAAAACAATTAAATTGTTTTTTATCATGACTGTGCAATTTATGTAAATTAACAACAGTAGAGAAAAGAAGGAAAGTAGCACAGGGCAAAACTCTCTTTAGATCACTTACAACTCCAAAGGGGGCCCCGAAGACTGGATCATTATAGCTTTCTGATGATGTGATTTAATGTTCATGGAGAGAGTTTCCTAAACAAAACAAAGTAGGGAAAATTACAGTAAACTCATTCAGCTCACAGATCCACATATATAAATTTTGTGAGGCCTTGTTTTATTTTTGGAATCTGTTAGAATACTAATTTTAACTACACACTCACAGGCCACTTCATTAGGAACACCTGTACACCTGCTCAGTGATGCAGTTTTTCAATCAGCCAATCATGTGTCAGCAGCACAGTGCATCCTGCGGATACAGGTCAAGAGCTTCGGTTAATCGTTTATATATTCCCTTAAACCAGACAGCTGAAGATTGGAAAAATGTCATCTAGCCTTTTCCACCTGTCCAGTTTGGTTGCCTACAGTAGCCTTAGATTCCTGGTGTGCTCTTCTGCTGTTGTAGCCTCAGGTTTCGACGTGTTGTAGCATTCTGAGATGCTTTTCTGCTCACCACGGTTGTAAAGAGCGGTTAGCTCTGACTTCTCTTACAAATAAGCCACAATTTATTTTTCTGCCTGCAGAATTGGATGCACCATTCTGTATAAACTCTACAGACTGTTGTGTGTGAAAATCCCACCACAACGACACCCATGTCACGGTCAAAGTCACTGAGATCACATTTGATGTGAACATTAACTGAATCCTGTATCTGCATGATTTTGTGCATCACGCTGCTGCCACATGATTGGCTGATTGGATAATTGCATGAATGAGCAGGCGTCCTTAATAAAGTGGGCAGTACGTGTATGTACACAGTAAATGTAAATCTGTATGTACACAGCATACTGTATATCCTGCAAATGTTAGACATATCATGCAAATCAAATGTCCAGGATGTAAAAAATCCAGGATGTAACACTATAAAATGTACAGGGGGGTGAATACTTATGCAAGGCATTTGTTTACTTCCATTGTTCCCTTCTTAAGCACTGCCTGTGTCGCCTTTTATGGTAATGATCTTACCAGATGAGGCATGATAAAAACATTAAATGAAACCAAAGCAAACACTAGCTTACACTTTTCCCATTTCCTTTTTTTTCTTTCTTTCTTTTTTTTTTTTTTTTACTATTGCTCATTAGTCTGCTGCTGTGATAGCAACCCACTCAGTCATTAGGAACATTGTTCAGACTTTCTCCTGTGATACATTTCCTCTCCGTTTTATACTGAGAAATGTCAGAAATTAGAACAGCATAACATTTTTGTAATTTATTTTTTTAATATCTGTGCTTTATTTCTCTTCTCTACTTAATCAGAGAGTGTGACTGAAGTTCGGACCAACATCTACGTCACCAGTTTTGGACCGGTATCAGATACAGACATGGTAAGACACGGTTTTGGTGTTTGATATATCTGGCTAATCTTTTAAAATGTACTGTCTTTTAATATGTTTGAGACTAGGAACGAATTCCTGAACGTGTGAAAATTGAGCTGTTTCTACTTTCCCTTCAAATGAAGTAAGTGGACATTTGCTTGTCAAGAGACAAAGTGCTGAGATTTTTTTTTTTTGTCCTTCTTCCTGTCCTGGTGAACACACAAGTGTGATGTTTTGTTATAGGATCATTTAAGAGAGAAGGTAATTGGTAACAAGGCAGGATGGAGGAAATGTATGCATCTTAATCTTACACACAATTGGCTCTGGTACGCAAGATGAATCACCACAGCTGTGTGGCAGCACTTTGTATTCAGGATGAGACCTAATGGTGAGAAGAAAACTGTACACTCTGTCATGTTATATGGAGCGTAAAATGATACTTGAATTACAAAGCAATAATTAGCCAGTTTAACATTAACATTAATCAGCCTTTGAGTCTGAAATGAAAATAAGGCATGTACGCTTCCTTATGATTTTTTTTTCATTTATTTATTTGTATGTTTGTACCAGCTTTCCAGAATCATTGAAAAGGAGGTTGATTAGCATGATTATTATATAATATCCTCAGCTAATTAGCTTAGAGATGTATCTGAATAGCCATACGTTTTCCTCTCGGTGTTGATGGAACTCTTGCAGAACATAGCACAACACCAGATCCAGCATTATTCCAGAGTTTATACCACATGAGGTTGAATTCATGCCACAGAAGGTCTATAGTAGTTTTATATTAATGCGCTAGTTGTAACATGTTATCGTTCCTGAACTAACAGCTCACTGACAGTGACTTGTACGGCGAACGCTCGGCATACTCTAATGCTATCAATAAACAGATAGAAAATAAAAGTGTTGTTTAACAAAGAAAAACATATCAGCGTTGATATGGGGAAGCTTTGTGGTAGGAAAGGTTTCTTTAACATGTATGGAAGGAGTCTCCAGTGTCAGAGACAGAAGAGTTTACGCTTTATGGTTTCTTGGTAACATGACAAGCTGAGTTGTTTCTTTTGTTGTTGTTGTTTCTTTAATTTTAAGAGAGAGAAGAAAATAGTGGCTGGTGAGGGAACGTTAAATTAGGGCTGGACGATAAGACAAAAATGTCATATCACAATACATTAAGACATTTCTATGATACACAATATATTTCACGATATTTAGGTTTGCTAATTTCAACAGCACTGTTGCTTTTTTTCCCTTCCAAAATAGGATTTAAGGATTTTTAAAATGTAATCTCAAAATTAAATTATTATTGAAATGAGGGAAAATAAAATTCTGTTAAAAATTACATTTTACAATTTTAATAAGCTGTTACGTGAGTTTCAGATAGATATTGCAATACCCAATATCACCAAAAAAGTATATTGTGACATAATTAATTATTATGATATAAATATTATTATTATTGTGATATTGCCCAGCCCTGCATTAAATGTAACTATAAACAGTTAGAAAAAAAGCATTTTTTGTTGTTATTTAATCAGGGAACTGTCATTAAAGCAAAAAGGGGACGTTCAAAATACTAAGAAACTCGGAAATTCATGTAAAGACTCTACTTTTCACTCACGTTGTTGTCAATAACGTAATTTGTAATGAAAATAGTTGTATTAAATTAGAAAAGAATGCAAAATAAAAGCATTTTCACTAGTGCTCTCAGACTTTTGAACCCCACTGAAAAGTGTAAACGCACACAACACGATCATCCGAAAACATGTTTTACATCGTCCTGTACCCTATTTTTATCGTCCCCAGGATGACGGGATGGTGTTATTTTGGAGTCTTCGAGAAATAAATTAAAAACTGTAATTGTTAGCAAAATCCCTGTGGTGTAAGAGGAATAAAACACTTCGAGGTGGATTATTTTTGTGTAACAGCAAAGTCCATTGTGTGTTTTTCCTTACTTATTATAACCGCTATATAATGACTGTGCAGCCTTGTGGAGCCATTACGTTATTCTATACAGGAAGAAATGACAAGAAGAGGAAGTGAAACGAGGAGAAAATTGCAGGTAACCAGTATTCAAGTGCTGATATCTCTGGTTGATTGCGTCATTTGTGTTGTTAAGTAGAAGAATATTTCTAAATTTACGAGACCAAATGGGCTGCTTGCGAAGGTAGGTTATTTCTGCATCATTAATTTATGTCTCTTTTTCGTTTCTGCTTTTTTCTATCTTTGTGTCTACATATCCTTTTTTTTTTTCTATAGCCACTCCCTTGGTCATTATGACTATTTCCACTACACTAATATTTTCTTTCTATTTTCTACTCTCCTCCATTTCAGTTTTTTTTCCTGTTTCTATTTTCTCTCCTATGTTCTCCCCTGCTTCCTTCAGTCTTTTAAACCTTTCCTTTGTTTTCCCCCTCTGTCCTTTATTTGTTTTTTTTTTTCAGTTATTGCATCATTCTGCCTGACTCGCTCACACTTCCTTCTTGCAGGCTTTGTGTCTGATGACTCTGGAGTGTTGAAATTGACACGAGTCTAATCTAACTCAGGTGCTATGTTGAGCCTCATGCATGCTGAGGGTGGCAGCGCCAGTCAGAGGCTCGCCCCAAGAGCCCGGCTAATTCTCGGCTTGTTTCAAAAGTGCACTGTAGAGCAAAGCCACTGCTGACATCAGGAGGTTTAACGTCTCCTGGGCTGGAACTGAATTTTTTTTTTAAAGATCTTTATTGCAAGAAAAAGAAGCAGGGTCAGTGTTTTCATATTTCCCTAGACTTTACTTGATTACACTGTCCCCAAAAAACCCCCACACATGTTTCTTTTTAATACTGTGTATGTTTCTCTCCAAATTATTCTGTATGAACTCGAAATGAACTGACATTACATTAAAAATAGTCTCTCTAGACAACAAAAGGCTGTATAATAAGTTTGTACTATTGTAATGGATATTGTTGAGCAAGCAATGTTTGTCAACATCCTTACAGTTTGTCCTTACTCAGGATATACACTCCCCAGCCACTTTATTAGGAACACCTGCTCGTTCTTGCAATTATCCAATTTGATGCATAAAATCATGCAGATACAGGTTTCAGTTAATGTTCATATCAAGCATCAGAATGGGGAAAAATATGATCTCAGTGGCTTTGTTGGTGCCAGATTAAGTATTTCAGAAACCGCTGATTTCCTGGGATTTACACACACAAGAGAATGATGTGAAAAACAAAAAAAACATCCAGAGACATCAAAGGAGATTGGCCAGACTGGTTCGAGCTGACAGGAAGGTTTTGCTAATTCAAATAACCACTCTTTACAACCGTGGTGAGCAGAAAGCATCTCGAACCTTGAGGCAGATGGAAGACCATATTGGGTTCCTCTCCTGTCAGCCAAGAACAGGAATCTGAGGCTACAGTGGGTTCAGGCTCACCCAAACTGGACAGATGAAGATCTTTCCAATCTTCAAACTATGAAAGTGACTGAGATCCCAATTTTTTTTCACATTGTACATGTATTCAGGTGTTCCTAATTAGTGAAGTGAAGTGACGCATAGCCAACTATGGTGACCCATACTCGGAATTTGTGCTCTGCATTTAACCCATCCAAATGCGCGCGCGCACACACACACACACACACACACACACACACACACACACACGGAGCAGTGGGCAGCCTTTTTTTGCTGCGGCGCCTGGGGAGCAGTTGGGGGTTCGGTGCCTTGCTCAAGGGTCTCACCTCAGTCGTGGTATTGAGGGTGGAAGAGAGCGCTGGACTTCACTCCCCCCACCTACAATCCCTGCCGGATCTGAGACTCGAACTCACGACCTTCAGGTTCACCTTCGGGTTACAAGTCCGACTCTCTAACCGTTAGGCCACAACTGCCCCTAATAAAGCGTACAGTGGGTGTATAAGCCAAATTAGTGTTTTAACAGATTCCAAACATCAAACAAGACATGGTTAGAGGTAGGTTAACTGGTTACTGCAGTTGTTGCTGAGAATTTTTGACAAATGAAAAATGTCCTTCTGATGAATTGGATTTGTTTTTCGCTCTTCAAGTAGTACTTCATCTTTTTTTTTTTTTGTGGAGGTGGGGGGGTGTTTGGTAGGTTTAATAGTCATCCAAACTCACATTTTGGTCAAATGCAAGTCTTAAAAGCTTAACCGATGAAGTCTAATAGGTGGCGTCCACAAGAATTGGCATCGTGTTGCCATGGCTACAAGTCATTATGCCGACTCATGTAAATCCATGCTGTGTAATTGCAAGGCACTTAGGACTTCCAGTGTCCCTCATGAATGACTTTTTTTTTTTAATCATGTCCTGCTTTTTTATCATCGTTTACTGCTGCTAGCCAGTCTTCTGTCTCTAATGATCTTTAATTTCCTTCTGAGAAAGATAAAACGTTTATGCCGTTTAGCAAACCACAGGTTCGGTTATGAATACGCCGCAGTTTAATACACATGCAGTCTAACGTCTTCTGTGATCGTTGAAGCCGGAGTTTTTAAAAACCACGGATGTGGTAACTTCAGTGAGTCAGAGCAAACAAAATAACCCGCAGGGCGCTTGCAGTCATCATTCTGTATCATAATCTGCAGGGCAACAGATCCAGTCCCTAAAGGACTCAATTTCAAATGTCACATAATCAGTATAAATCATTAGTGCGGAGACGTCGATGGCTTACAGAAAAGCTAGCTGGGTGAAGACATCTCATCTGACTGGATTAAGTATGCACAATCCATAGAGATAATCTGCAAATTCACTCTTTGTGCCATTTTTATCTCATTATCTGCATCATTCAAAGCAAATCCAGTTAAAAAACAACATTTATAGATTGTAGGGATCTGTCATAAATATATCTGGTGTATTTTTTTTTCCTACCGCTAATGATCTTCACTTCATCCGACTTCCATGAAGGTGTGAGTCGATACAGCGTAATGATGAAATGTTAGCGTTGTAAATTATTTTCAATAGTAATAGATGTTCCTGTCGTAGAAGTGAATAATTTATTTTTAAAGATCGGTTTCTTATGAACAATGAAAAGAAACTCAAAATAATAAAATGCTAAAAAAAGAGAGAGAGAGAGAAAAGGATGTGGGAAAAATAACAACCTCTCTGATATGTGAATAGGAAAACTGTACACTTGTCCTTCTTTCATTCTGCAAAGAGCAATTCTTGTTGTTATGGACCGTGATGATGACTGTAGCACCTGCTGGAATTAAATCTGGATATAATCGGTAATCAACGTGATGAGCTTTCATGATTAAAACTGTATTTCTTACTAAATACCTGTTATCATATCTGCTAAATTACCTAAAATACACAGCTAAGCAGTACAGAAAAGTAACACAAAAGATGGCGTCAATTTTAGTTCTCTCATAACACTCGAGTATAACACTAGTGCGTCGCACCTTTGTTAATACTCGAGCATAACACACTGATTAGGTTCCGTTTGGAAATCGCAGCTGGTGATGGCGATTGTAATTGTTTAATTGCAATAGCTTTATTACTACATCTTGGCTAATGGTTTGTAAGGTCGGGGTCCGTAATATCTGCGCAGTAACCCACTGTTAGGTACTGTGATAGAAAGCTCTCTTGGAGAATCTTTGCCATTTCAGCAACATCTGAAGCACAGGCAGCGGCAGGGATGTTGGAAATTTTCTGTCCTTCTCTGCAACATATGCAGTCTCCCATTATCCGACTTGGAGAAATATTTTCTAAAAGAATTTCCCCTCCTTTCTGAGCAGCCAGCTCACTGAATAATCAGGAATAATTACTGCTGCATGTCAGAATCAGAAAGTTCAAATTGCTGAACTGTTTGGAAAAGATCAGCGTAATGGAAAATTGCTTATACTGATTGTGTTGTCGCATTCTGACGCTGTCTGAATCAGTAATGGAAATGAGACGAAAATGTTATTTCACACCCTTTCTGTTCTGTTCCATTACATTTCACTTAAATCTCTTTAATGTCTTGTGCGATATTGATTTTTTCCCTGCTCACGATTTACCATTTTAAATTTAACCGTCTAAACCAATAGACTAAAAACAAAAGACAGGAAAGCAAGCATTTCCACCATTTCAGGTTTAAGGAGAGTAGTGGAGGTGTAATATTACCAGCTACGCGGTCAGGAGCTGCTTACAGGCAGAGACAATCACGAAAACTTAGCTGGATGGTGGATTTTTAGGTGATTCTATAGTAATGTGCAGTATACAGTAAAAAAAAGAGTACATTTTGGATATGATTTTACAAATTAGGTCTCTAATATTCATCTGCTGATTGTTCGGACGTGTCTGAGAGCTAACCGTGAAATATAATTAATATGAAAAAAAATATTTAATCACTTTCTAGTATTTCATCACCAGTAACATTATTTGTAAAAGTGTTAGATTTGACATTATGTTGAAGTCCTTGGAAAAAATTTTTAGGTACAATATTTCCGCCTTTTTTTTTCTTTCGAAAAGAGAAAGTACCATTTTTGACTATTTTTGGACAAAATTTTATCAGTGACATTCCTAATAATAAATATAGTAACTGATGTTAACTATAAACTTGTCTAATGTTAGCTAAGTCGAGCACACTGATGGAATTTCTTTCACATTAATGAACTCAAAACATTCTCCATTTACCGTGACAGAAAGCGAGAGCGTGCTACGAGTCCAGTCGAGATCATGTGAGATGGAGGGAAGTGGGCGGGGCTTCCAGTTAATATCGGTTAATACATGTCGATTGGATCAATTCCCGATTCTCTGATGTTAAATTGTGGACCTCCAACACAAAATGCGTGAAGATTGGCAGGTCTGCTAATATAATATAATCGTAAGTATGTCATATCATGACAGCGTAGAGATAAATAAATTGTTATATTGCACAAGCCTAATGTCTAACCACTTAAGATTAATTATTTTTCTTGGTAGACTCGGGTACAACAAATTATTTACCTGAATTATAACATTATAGCATCATGAACTCAGCTGTGTGTCTCCTGTCCTGCTTTATTTCTACACAACATGCCTTGTGAACACCTAAGTACCAACACAATTTGTGTGCTAGTTTGTATCCTGTTTGTTGCTGTTGCACTTGCTTGTGTCAGTCTCGCACAGGCTGTGCCCTGCAGATAAGCACCGTGATGTGGCTGACTTCATCGCTCGGAGGAGAAACAGGCCAGCGAGCTCAGACAGTGCACTTCATCCTCTCTGACTGCGCAGGCGAAGATATTCAAAACCCCCTTCAATTAGACACGAAGCCAAAATGGCCGTGTTTAACAGAACTGCTGGGCTGCGTGGTAATACTGATGGAAAGAAACGAGCAGGCTGTGCAGTCTTTTTGGATGCACTTGCTAAAATAGCGAGGGATTTTTAAAATATAGAGATGCTAAAACACTGATTAGTAATTGCTAAAATACAGCGTGCAGCACATTAACAAACACATTGCCTGAGCAAATTAAATGGTAGAATGATAACGCTTCTTTTTAATTAATTGTGCAATGCTACAGCGGATCAGAATACATCAACACCTTAGGGAATTACTAATTTGTTAGAGGAGCTTTCTAAAGCTGTGCTTTAATTGCTAGTAGATAAAGAATATAGACCTCTGCATTATATAAAGTAGAACAAAACAAAAAAAGATTAGATTGTATGATGTTTTCTGCTAAGCCTGAACACGTTTAGGTGGAAACTCTGAACGTTTGTGCAAACAAATCAAAATCTCACATCAAATTACACATTATCATGAAGTCCTTACTCACATACAACAGTGAAGTAAGGAATAGCAAACAGCGGACCAAGCTGTTACAGGAAAATAATCTACACCACAACTTAATTTATTAATGAAACACACTTTTTAATTGTTAATGTTGTGGAACGTCCGTGAGATGAGTTAGTTCCTGTTCTCGCTTACGTTATAGCAGCTTATTATAAACAGTCGTTCCCTCACCAGCGTCTCTTTTTTGTCTCTCTTGAAGTTAATACGACAAAAAAAAAAAAAACGCAGCTTGTCACGTCAAAGAGAAACTGCGAAAAGTAAACTCTTCTGTCCTAAAAATTACTAACTGTTACAAAGCGCTGACACTGGAGACTCCTTCCATAATTGTTAAACGTTTCCTAAAAGAAAGCTTCACGATATTAACGATTATAGGTTTTACTTTGTTAAACAGCAACACGCTTTTTTGAAAATCATTATCAGTCTCGGCTGATGTGGAGCGTCTGCCGGAGAAGTCCCTATGAGTGAGCTGTTACTATAGAAACGATAACGTATTAGAAAGCATGCATTAATATGTACATTTTGTATAATTTATGTATCATTAAGTTTTAAAGGCACATATGGATTTTCCCAGGTTTTCAAAGGTATAAATTATGTACCAATTAAAGTTTTCTAAACTCAAGTGACTCAAGTTAACATAAATGGTAAAACAAAATCCCGTATCATGTCTGCAACATCATGTTTATCTCCCAACACGATGGAATCGAGTGCTTTCTTCTTAGAATGTCTTAACGAGCCGAAGGATAAGGAGTCACTGGGTTTATCACAACACACTGAGGTCTGCCCTTCCTCCATACCAACACCCCACACTTCTGAGGAATTATGTCAGCGGCCATCAAGGCAAGCGACGAGGGAAAACCCCGAGCAATATTCCTCCTTTCTCCTGTTTGCATTTTCCATCCTAAATTAGCAAAACAAAACAAAGTTCACCATGCGCAGCTGGAAGCGAAGTCCACTTGGTCATGCATGAATTAGCTCATGCGTGTTGCTTTTGATCTTTAAATTAATCCCACTTCGAGGCTGCACTCATTTGACGGCTTTCACATAACAAACCATAGCTCACATGTTTTCCTATTAAAAGAAGAGAAAGCGCAGATTAGCCATTGGCTGTCAGACTCGGTGCCTGGAATTGATTATTTGGAAGTGGGCCTGCAGAAAACTGTCACCAGGGGTGAGAAATATAGGTGTTGGACTATATTTTGGGTGAAGATATTGCTCATTAAAACACTAGTAACTCAACTAAGGGTTGATATAGCACCTTCTCAGTGTTGGGTTATTTTTAACCTAGCTTTTGTTATGCTTCTTTATCTAGACTATTGGTTTAGAAATGACCTAACTATTAAGTTTACTTTTACCGTTAAGATAACGTTAACTCAACCCAGTGGTTTGAGTGCCTTTCCTCTTTATAACGAGCACTTTGTTAATTATATGTGCCATAATTAATCAAATGATTAAAAAATTCAGAGCAATATGAAAGAGAAGAACAGAAAGTTAAACTTACAGGGAGAATCACCCTCTGAAAAAGTAGTATTTTTTTGCAATTAGCAAAGAAATACCTGAACGTTTGCATAACAACACAAAGTTCTACAAAAGCATGCTCTCATTCTGTCTTTGAAAGCAAGGAGATACTAAAGGGACTTTAGTAAGAAATCAACAGAGAGGCAGAAAGTACTGCTTTCTCTTGTGCTTTTTAGACTTTTTATCTACGTACCGAGTGGCTCAGAGGACTTGCGTGATGCTTTGAGGTTTAGCCTTAAGCAAAGCTGCACAAAAGTGTTTGATAATCGACACAAAAAGAGAGATGCTGGAATAGACAGAACAGCGATGCTGAGAACAGCGTTTATGTCACCGGAGGTACAAGTCCGTCTTCAGCATGTTGCCTCTGGGAGCTGTTCGAAAGAGCACATTTTTATTTTTATTGGCACTGAATCTGAAATGGAGTTACGTATTAATTATATCTGAATTTGAGTTAAGCAGGGCATTTCTGGTGTTTATGCAAAATGCAAAATATCAAGATCCCTGGGGCTTTTCAGGATAGAAGAGTGATTCAGTTTGTATTTGGTCATACTTCACATATTAAGAGACTAATGTCACGTTGTGGTCTACAGATACATATAAGTGGGATTTCATTCATTAAAACCATTTTGTCACTAAGTATAAATATGAACATAAGCCTTTAAAGAACTAGAATTCCTGAACTAAGGACTTACATTCAACATTTGTAGAGGCTCATCATTGGTCACTTTATTATGAACACCATACTGATACAGGGTAGGACCCTCTTTCCTCTCAGAACAGCCTCAGTTCTTCATGGCATGGATTCTACGAGGTGTTGGAAACATTAATTTAAGATTCTGGTCCCTGTTAACATGATTTCATCATATAATTGCTGCAGATTTTTCAGCTGCACATCCATCTTCCATTCTACCACATCCCAGAGATGTTCTCCTGGATTCAGATCTGGGGACCGAGGAGGCCGGTGAAATGCCCTGTGCTCATCATGTGTTCATGAAACTAGTTTGAGTTGACTTTGTGACATGATCATGAAAGAAGTAGAGTTTAAAAAATGATAAATTATGGCCATAAAGCGATGCACGTAGTCAGCAACGATTCTCAGATAGGTTGTGGGGTTCACATGATGCTCGATTGGTATTAAAGGGTCCGATGTGTGCCAAGAAGACATTCCCCACACCATCACACCACCACCACCAGCCTGAACTGTTGACACAAGGCAGGATGGGTCCATGGATTCATGGTGTTTTTTTAGTCTTCAGTTGTTTAGTTTCAGTTCCCACTGCAGCCTCAGATTCCTGATCTGCTGTTATAGCCCATCCACCTCAAGGTTTGACATGTTGAGATGGTTTTCTGCTCACCATGGTTGTAAAGAGTGGTTATTTGAGTTACCATAGCCTTCCTGTCAGCTCTGGACATTCTTCTCTGAACTCTCATCAACAAAGAATTTCTGCCTGCAGAACTGGATGTTTTTTGTTTTTCGCACCATTCTGTGTAAACTCTAGAGATTGTTGTTTGTGAAAATCCCTGGAGATCAGTGTTCATTTTTTGTGAAATACTGAAACCAGCCCATTTGGCACCAACAACTATGCCACAGATGTCTTACTGTTCAGAAATAACTTATTTCCCAAGAATACTTCAAAGTTATTCTTATATGGTTTTATATGAATGTGGAATTGATCACCAGCATCCTGGTCTCTTTAGAGGCTGAACAAAAGCGTTTTTAAAGGTAACATGGTTAGTGTAAAGTTCTAATTTCTCTGAGAAGCTTTACTGGGACCTGAATTAGTATTTAGAATGCAAAAATTATTTGGGGCTAAAAAAAATGGGGCAGGTTCAATGTATGCTTCTTGTTTGCATCACAGAGAAGGCATGAAAATAATTACAATAAATTACAATTACAAATTACAAAAGAATTACAATAAAACAATAAAATATATTCTAGCTCACTTATCAAACCCTAGTGCATTGCAGAAGCAGGAAATACAGTGGAATGTCATGAATATATATATTTTTTTAAAATATATGCAATATAATATCTGTATTATAATTTCTTTACATTATGTTTGTATACAGTAGCACAAGCTTTAGATTCTCTACTGTCAAAATGATTTGTTGTTCTAGCTTTAAATCTTTCACTGAAGTTCACTGAAGCTTAAATACGTTAACGCTACACTATTTTTAGGTTTGATGGGAGTTTTGATGGCAAGGAGATTGTAAAGATTTGATTAAATTATTTGATAATTAACATGTTAGTGTATTGATTCTACAAAGATTTAACTATAATGGGTTTTTCATAAATAATACAAATATCAAGACAAAAGATAGAAGATTTTATTTCAAAACAGTACAGTACAAAACAGCGATCTTATAAAACCATGCAACTGAGCTGTGAACAATAATAATAATAATAATAATAATAATAGTAATAATAATAAAAAACCCTGAAATGTCTTATATAAAACCTTGTAGGTCTCATCAGGACAATTAGTATTGCACTGTTCATTCTCTTAACCACTTCACGTCCTCAAATAGCAAGGGTACAACTTTATCTGAAATATAGTCTAATGTGCGTTATTGTGGAAAATGCCTGAAGACTGGTAGAAGCGAATGTTTCTGTTGCATTTGCAGGAAAAGCTTTTTATTTTAAATAAAGCTATAAAAACATACATTAAATGCATCAGATTTTTTTTTTGTGATATTGTGTATGTATGCTAATGTTATCGGTGTTACATATACAGCACGCTTGTTTCAACCACACACATTATCCATCATTAAAAAAAAAATCATCAAAATTTTGTCATATCAATACCTTTAAAGTTAACAGACCAGTTTCTTGTTCCCTCTGGAAGGCATTATTGCTATCAAGGATGGATACAAGTGGCGAATTTCTCTGTAACTATGTGTTATATAAGGCAAGGTGAGAGTTAAACTGACGCAGGAAACAAACGCAATGAAATCGATTCTATTTAAGTGGATTCTTGCACTTATGATTTCATTTGTAATTCATATGAGCTCTTGTATGGATGCCTTTTATACAAGTCCCATTAAAAACTCCTGAATGACTTCAGGGGAAAAAAAAACAAATAAAAACCCAAGGTCATTTGAGCATTGCAGTATTCATAGCATAGTCTCATCCCCTTCCCTCTCTCTTCCACTCTAAAATGCTGAAATCTCTCCGTTTTGGACGCATTCAGGGTAGACGCTCAGAAAAGACCGAGTGGATGATCAGCTGGTTTAAAGTTATACGTTTCCATGGCATCTATGTATTGACAGTATGAGGAAAAAATTATAAAATGGCTTGTTTTATACTCCCGAATGGCGGCTGAGGAAACATATTCATACAAGTATAATCATTTGAAGTGTGCCTTAAGGATCGCTCATCAACAAGCCTGTAGGAAAAAGCGCAGTGATGTTTTGAAGTAAAAGGTCAGGCAAGAATCTTGACTAATCAAGGCCAGGCTTTTTGGAGAATGGAGTATGGAGGAGAGCTAGTCGTGACTCATTCAGCTCCAGACTCTCTCTAGCTTAGAGGGCATTAAATCAGATGATATAGAAAGTCATCATCGGGAGTGAGAAATCATACTTAAGTGAAAGTATAGGTAACGTGTCGAAATCTTACTCAGCCAAAAATGTACTTGAGTGAAAGTCAGAAAGTCGCTACCTTTAAATGTACTCAAGTACTAAAAATGTAAAATGAACTTGACTTGCTAGCCGGTTTACGTTAGCTACTGGAATCGATGCTAATCTACCCTGGTATTAGCAAAGAAAACAGGTTAACTTAGTTAAATATAGCTAGTTAATATTAAAAAATAAATTAGCTAGACTTACCTCAGCATGCTTTTAGACAGAGTTCATGCCTTCTAGGGAGGTAAAGGAGACGCCTCATTTTATACGAGTCTTTGTTTACTCCAGCGTACTGAAATATTTTACTGAGGTAGGACCAGGGACGCTCATCCTCAACTTCACACACAGTATCCATCGTCTTCAGACGCACACGGATAGCTGTAGCGCTAACTACATTGTGTACTCACTGGATGGATGACAGAAGACGAGATCTTTGAGATTTGTAACGAGCAAGTTGAAGGTCTAAATAAAAAATATGAGGAGTGAAAAGTAATTTTTTTCTCAGAAATATAATTAAGTAAGAGCAGAAGTATTCCATTTCAATAAAGTATAAATACGCCAAAATAATATCTAAGTATAGCAGCAAAGTACATTTACTCAAGCATTTTCCACTCCTGGTCATCAAAAAATTTTTTTTAAAGAAAAGTTCCATCCTGATTAATTCTTTCTCTCTCTTCCAGGAGTACACAATTGACGTGTTCTTCCGGCAGAGCTGGAGGGATGAGAGGCTGAAGTTTGATGGACCCATGCAGGTTCTCCCACTCAACAACCTTCTGGCAAGCAAGATCTGGACTCCGGATACCTTCTTCCACAACGGGAAAAAGTCGGTGGCTCACAACATGACAACTCCGAATAAACTCCTGCGGCTGGTGGACAACGGGACCCTGCTGTACACGATGAGGTGTGTCTGGAAAACCTGTTAGATATTGCTGTTCTGAACTTTTTTAACCAATATCCAAAAATGCTGAAAAGATACATATTTGACCCAAATTCTTTTTTTATTACGCAAACATTTTTACGTTGAATATTCATGAATATTTGTTTGCAATCACTTGCTTACTTAGCTACTAGGAAAAACTAGCCAACCTAAATAACCGAGTTTATTTGACCCGGTTTAAAGTCACTGAACATCTGTGACCACAATTAAATAAACTTCTACAACTACACTTAAGGCTGGATTATACTTGCTTTTGAGTAAGTGTACAAGTACGCAAGATGGCTGCCGTGCATATCCTGTGGTAGTTTAGTGTCATGCTTGTACATCCCTCTAAATGCATCCGTACGATGCAATATCAACATAAACATTGAGTGCAGTACAGCACCACGTGTCCACAGGACTGAACAAACTAGCGTTTGTGTCTCAAATCGCATCCTTGTGTACGATTCTAGACTGTCATTGAGTACTAACACTAACCGGTTTTCCTATTACTGTTAGTGTTTGAATTTTAAAAATCTTGTAGCATTGAAAAGGTCTGCTTTGCGTACCAGTCTTCTGAACTTTCTAGATTAGTGAATATTTATGAATGCCCATGACAACATTCATGACGACGGCGAAAAAGGGAAAAATAGCTTGTGAGTGTGTTTGACCTTGTTGTGCATGAGATCGCTAGACTTTTTACATATCGACTTGGAAATCTGACAGAAAGGGATGTCTCCTACATTGTTTTTAATCGTCCAGATGTCCATAAAGTATGCAGGCGAAGAGTGTGTGAACAATGATGCTGAACAAAACCGGGCATTAGGGTTCATGTAAACACGGGGAGAGCGTACGAAAACTCCACACAGAAACCCAAACTCACCATCCTTAATCCTGAAACACTCATTTTTCTGTCTCAGGTTTGGACGATTACATCGTTCATCACCGTTTTTTTTCTTTTTAAATACTAAATCACAAGCAGAAAAAAATCTCTATCACACAACCCTAATGCATAACATGATGATAATCATAAAAAACATGTAGAGGAATGTCTGGTAGAGGCCAGTTAGGTTTCAGAGTAATGCCTTTTCAGCAGTGGGGGTTAAGTAGATCTCAGAAGGAGCTGAACGCTGGAAGCCCCTGGTCCAGACTTAGCACTGTGAAATGAAAATAGCTTGAAGAATGAATTAAAGAATTGAATTGTGACTGGAATGGCCAGCATCTGTCCAGAGCAATGTGTCCATCTGGCGTAAAAAGAGCAGGGCAATTCAAGTCTATCGACCTTTATAATGTACCCCAGGGGCTTTCTGTACACACTGTGTGAAAGGACAGTCAGTCAGTAGAAGCTATTCATCTGTCCTCAAATTTGATTTTTTTCCTGGATTTTAGAAATGACCTTCAACCAGATGATAAGCAAACTACATTACCATATCCTGCCAGTCAAAAGTTATAGAACACACTATAGAACAACCTCATTGTACAGTTTTATGCAAAAGTCTTAGGGATCCTAGTTTTTTTAAGTATAAATTTTGTCATAGATGCTTCTTTTATGGATTCTGCATTATTGCGTAAGTAAAAAAAATAGATTTTAGCTTTCCAAGCATGACTTTTCCAACAAAAAAGAAATGTTACAGAAAGATGTTTGCATGTCAGTAATATATTACATACATAACAGACCACTTTTCAGACAAAAAAACAGATTTTACCTGCAAAAATAGGAGCAAGTGTGACAAAGCGTCCAGATGAAGATGATTAAGAAGATTAAGAAGTGTACCTGAGACAGATCACATTAAAAAAAAAAAAAAATGCAGACGAGAGTATTGTCATGCCAAGTATTGACTTTATTTAGTTTATTCCGGTTTACTGCTTTTTATAGAAGAATTGTTTATGTAGAAATGTTTAATGTCGTTATTTTTGAAGACATCTTTTCCTTGCAGCATTTCTTTACATGTTCCTGAGACTTTTGCGCATCTTTTTGAAATGACTTTTTGAAATGATCTAATTAATAGGTATAAGTGAATCGAGAAATGAGATGTTTAGTGAAGTGAGAAATCTAATTGGAAAGGGCCAAAATCTGTGCGTCGATTTTTAAAAGACAACAATTAAAATGAATGGATGCAATAATCCTTGAAAGAGTGCAAATAACTGGTGTGTAAAAAAAAATAATTCATACTTTTGTGTAATACTGGTGTGTAAGTCATTTAATAGGCTAGCAGGATTTTAAAATATTCCTTCTCTCTATCATCGTCATCATCATTCCCCAGTTAACACTACGCTTCCTCCAGATTCTGAACAAAGCTGGTCACATATCGATTGGAGGATCCTGAACTGTATCGTAACGTATCGTATCAGATTCAGTGGTATCATCAAATATCGAATCGCTGCCTTAAGAATTGTATCGTATCAGGTGTAAGCCTGAGGTTTACACCCCTAATGTGTATTTTAAGCAGGATGGTGTAATGCAGTAAGGAGTAATGCTTTAATTTGCAGTTTAACTCACTGTAATTTGTCACTTTTAAGTATGATGTTTGTTTTTCTTCTTCGCTGTTGTATTTTTTTTTTTTATTAAAATGCTAATATGAGATGGAAACTACTTTATCCACTATTCCCGTTACTCTTTTTTCCTTCTTCAGCATTTTCTTGTATTGTATAAAACACTTAATCTATATCTATCTATCTATCTGTCTATATACATACATATATATATATATATATATATATATATATATATATATAGAGAGAGAGAGAGAGAGAGAGAGAGTTTGTGATCATGGGCTTTATTGCTAATGAAGGTAGAGTTCATTTTTTAAAATCAGGTCTGGGAACGTGTACTTAGTTGTCGTCTTGTAAGTGTGATGGAACTCCCTTCTCTTTCAGCCTCGAGCTGATGTTCCTCTGCTCCTCCGCACGGTTGAGAACAGCATTAGAGTTAGGAAGCTGTGAAGTCGTGAGCTAGTGCACCTCAGAGCAGAGGGACGTTGATGTTTGATGACAGTTACGTGCAGAGACATGACTGTATTGTTGATGCCTGTGATGTATGTACTACCTCCTTTCATTCTGCGTGCAGGAGTTTTAAACTGATTTACTGTCATATTAAAAAGAGACAGATAGAGTGGGTGGGTTGAATGTAGCACTGCGTGGTACGACGGATGATCTGATGTACCAGCTGTAATTCTTCCTAAGATATGGATTTTGTCTGGACTATTAAACAGGGCTGGGCAGTAAACTTTATCTTTAGTTTATACCTTTTACTGAGTCATCTCATCAATCATGTTTTTCCATTTTTTACATATTAAAAAGTGCTCTTTGTAAACGTATGAATGGATTTACAACGTACGCTTAACAAGAACAATTTCATAACCCGTTACATCGAATTTTAAATATTTGCTTTTTGTACATCTGTCACTTCACGGTTAACAAGGTGATGTGTGTTTATCACTGAGTCTTAAATTTTTTTTATAAAAGCAGTATTGATCTAGTTGTACTACATCATTCTAGATTTAGGATTTTATAAAAAAAAAAAAAAAAAAAAGAAGGTTAACATTAAATAAAGCAAAACACTGCCATGTCTTATTAGTTTAATATGGATGGATGATTTTAAACTGAGTTAGTGAGTCTAAAATGCAGCAAATCATTTCCCCCTGTATCTTGGAACTGAGGCAGATTTTTTAAAAAGACATGAATAAAAAGAAATTTATTTAACAGAACAGAACTCAGTGAATTATACAGAAGTTTTACAGAGGAGTTTACGCTTCTTTGCCGTTTCTCGGTAACATGACAAGCCGCGTGTTTTTGTCTTTTTAACTTCAAGAGGGTGATGAAAGAGAGTTTGGTGAGGGAACGACTGTTTATAGCTGCTATAACGTAAGTGAGAACAGGAAATAATGTTTTATGGATGTTCCACAACATTAAATGTAACTCTAAATGGATACAACATACATATCATTCTTTAATAAATAAAATTCTAACAAAGTGTTGGCAAATTGCTGTGGTGTAAGGAGAATAAAACACTCTGAGGTGTGTTGTTATTGGAAAATAATCAATCAAGGGGGTGGTTGGTAACCCCATCCTTGATTATTTTCCTATAATAGCATGCCCTGCTGTGTTTTTTATTTCAACATTCAGATTACATTTTTAAAAAAAATTACGCTTCATGCTCCCAGTGATGCCCCGAAACCAGCAAATGTCATTTCGCACAATTAATAGCTAGTCTCCATAGCAACATAAATGTCAACTTATCCTCATTTACAATCCCATACACACCTGCTTCTCAGTAACACCATACATACACCTCCACTCCAAAGGTTCTGCACACAGACCTAGCAAAATATTACTAGCAATTCAGTAAGAAAACCGAACTCTTTGTAGATCTCGTGAACTTCTCGCTCTCAGATCGTAATGAGACTCTAAATGAGTGCTTCATTAAAAGCAGGAGCACTTGGATGGTAAGCCCCTTAAGCTTATGTAATAAAAATCTCATATAGACAGTGTTAAGTGTTAACTGTAAAACATAAATGTGTGCCGTGCTACAAGTGCCTAATGACAGCGATAAAGATTTTGGCCTTTGGATTAGATCTTAATTGTCATAATTTTTAGTAAACGCTTTATCCTGGTCTTGGTCACGGAGTGTGAGGGAGGAATAATACACCCTGTAAGGGGTAAGTCACGTCCATCACAGCACACCCAGGGGCCATGTTTAGTCTCAATTCACCTTCCGACATGTTTTTGGGAGTTGGGAAGAAACCGGAAACTGGTTTCATCTTCTTTTCAGCTTTTTAGAAAAGTCTAGTTTGCTCATCGCCTGAACTCTTTGCATGTTACATGCTTATCGATTATTGCTTTGTCCTTTTTTTATTAGTTGCATGTGATTATTCTTTACAAACGAGCCTTACTCTTGCATCTGAGTGTTTTTTGTGAATTTCTCACATGTATTACAGGATATAGGATAATATAGCAAACCTACATGTGGTTCACGGCATTTGATATTTAATGGAGCAGAAAAAACAGAGGCAAAGTAAAAGATTAAAACGTAGCTTTCTGTTAAAACTTCGCTAACAAATATAATTTATTTTAACACAAAATTTAGGGCTGAGATGAATCTTGGACTGAAGTATAGATTTGCGCTGCGTTGTTCATAATGAAATATGAATCACAAATTTTATTTTTTTTTGGCTTAGAATTGAGACCATGATTTCTTTGACCTATTTTTACAAGTTGTTGTTGATATGACAAAAATATTATCTCACGATATTTTCTACATTACGCAATACTGTATGTATCACAATGTATAGGTTCCAGCAAAAGACATGTTGCATGTTTTTAATGATATTTTCATTTAACAGCTAAAAAAATTCATTATATATCACTGAAAAGGACAAAAATGAAAAATTCTGTACAAATTTTAAAGACTGGATACAAGATTTTGCTGCAGACATTCAGTTTGTAATTATAAAAAGATAATCCACAATATCTCAGAAAAGTGAATTGTAGCATAATTTATCATGATATCGATATTATATCAACATATTTCCCAACCCTAGGAACTATATGTTTACGTATTAAATTCTTACATTCTTACACTTTTCTAGCAGATGTTTGTGAACGATAACAATAAGAACGGTTGAAATAAATCTGCCAGTAGCAGCTTAAAGTCTTAATCAACATGTTCTATGTGTATCGCGTGACTTCATTACATACATTTAGCTTTTGTTTGTTTAGTAATTGGGAATTTTATATTCAGTACACGATGTGAAACATCCATGTAGGACAAATTTGTTTCTTTTTCACTATAAGCGGGCGTTTGGGTTATTTCATGAGGTCATGTGGTACAACGTCATTGCTCAAGAAATTGGAATGCTCCAATTCAATGGAATGGAAGGTGGAATAGTGGTACTTTAGGGCCTTTCGCACCGCTTTAGTTCCAGAACTAAATTTACAGTACTAAAGTACTGGGCGATTTTGCGCGAACTATTTCCCAGTACCGTTTAAAGGGTTGCATTCGCACCGACAGTGGGCACTAGGAAGTGACGTAAGCCGGTCGACAGCGATGTCATTTGTGCGCGGCGTTCAACAACGGAAACAAAGAAGAACAATGTAAACAACCGGAGGATGGAGGACGCTGTGATCGGAGCTGTGTTTTTGTTGTGTCTCGCGTCCATCTATCGCTGTTCTCCATACTTGCGAAATAAGTTGACACTACAGTATTTACACGGCGTTTTAAATCACGGTGGGTGAGGGCGTTTTCGTACGCGTTTGGCCAATCAACGTCTACTTACGTCACGGATAGTACCAGTTGTGCTGGTTAGACCCTGCTCCGGAGTAGGAGCTAATTTGGTTCTCGAAACAGGCAGAGTACTAAAATCGCACCCAGTTCCGGAGGTGCGAAAACGCCAAAAAGTGGGTAGTTCCACAATTAGTTCAGGTACTATGAAAAGGTTCCCGCGGTGCGAAAGGCCCTTTTGTTTATGCAGCGGAGAGCAAATGATGTAGAAGTGACGCTGTTCTTGAATTGAATTGCTTTGAGAAACGAATCTAAATCATAAGTTTAATATAATATTTTGGTTAGCCTTCATGGCTTCATGGCCAGAGAAAACGCTCTCCGTGTCCAGGCAGCCGTTTGATGATCCTTGTTTATGAATTAAATAGGAGTTTGTATACAAACGGGACTCAGTCAGAGACGCCACTCTGTTTTATACCATTTCAGCCCAGTGGAAGCACTCGTCCTCCTTTTCTTTTTTTTTCGGTACAAGAGTGTCATCAGCCATGTTTGTCAGTCCAGCGAAGGTGAAAAGGACCATGTCATCAGAAAGACAATTGAGCCACAGCCAGGTACCCTGAGCCTATTTCTCTGCATTAAAGCATGTCACAATAGACGCTAACCCTGCAGCATTCCTAAACAGAGCTGACAGACACTGAAGAAATTCTTATTACTGTTATAATTTGTCATGACAGGCTCAGTCTAGACTCAATTTATGCGAATGACCATTTAACAGTCGAGATGGGTCTGTCTGGCTTGTAAGAGTGAAGCAATGAATTTAAAACATAAGGATTATGAATATTGGTGGTTGCATGAGTTGATGCTTGAGTACAAAGGATGCTATTCTGTTATTCTCAGAGGATCAAAAAACTGTTGTATCTCCTGCTAAGACATTGACATTTGTGAATATGTTCAATTAAAAAAAAGCCCAGGATTGAGACCTCTAAATGCAGTGCATGTTAGGGCTGAGTGTTCTTCGATGCTAATACCAAAACAATACTTTTTCGATGCCTATATACACTATATAGCTAAAAGTTTGTCAACAGTGGTTCTTCCCCAAACTGTTACCACAAAGTTGGAAGCACACAATTGTATAGAACGTCTCTGTGTGCTGTAGCTTTACAATTCCCCTTCACTGGAGCTAAGAGGCCCAAACCTGTTCCAGCATGACAATGCCCCTGTGCACAAAGCGAGTGTGAAGGTTGGAGTGGAAGAACTCGAGTGTCCTGCACAGAGCCCTGACCTCAACCCCACTGAACACCTTTGGGATGAACTGGAACTGGAGACTCCTCACCTGACATCAGCGCCTGATCTCACTAATGCTCTTGTAGCTGAATGAACACAAATCCCCACAGCCACGCTCCAACATCTAGTGGAAAGCTTCCCAGAAGAGTGGAGCTTATTATAACAGCAAAAAGGAGGAATAAATGTGGACTGAGACGTTCAACAAGAACATATGGCTGTGATGGTCAGGTGTGAACAAACTTCTGGCCATATAATGAATAGCATTTGACAAGTAACTGTTCTACAGACATTGTATATTTAGAGAGTATTGCATGTTTGAATTTTGATGCACTGGATCTTATTCCATTCATGGAATGTTAAAATTCTATGCATGACTTGTTAATTGAGACATGAGAGATTCACGGCTGTTTTACCCCTAAGCATCACTCCAGCTTCCCTGATTATGAAGCGCAGTCATGCATAGTGAATGAGAATTAAATACGTGAGACTTTTAAAATGTTACCCATCATTATTTCTCCTCTGTGGAGTTTTCAGGCCTCTATTTACATTGACACACTTTAACATGTCACTAATCCTAAAAGTACTCGGACCCAAAAATCGAAGAAAATAAATCCATACGTTCATGAAGTCAAGGGAAATGATGCTACCTCAGCTAAATAAACTTGTCTGCAGTACCATCTTAACATGGCTTTGGGATTTTCTTTGTTAAGTAGCGCTAAATGTGCAACGCTAGCACTTCTGCTAATTTGAGATGAAGAAGGATGAGAAGAAAAAAATCAATATACCCAGACACTACAACAACTACAGCAACAGCAAAAAATAGTGTTTTTTTTTTTAAAGTAAAAAAGACAGTGACCTCCTGCTGATTAGATACAGACCTCTGACATGGGATCGACTACCGTTTAGTTTTGTGCCTTTGTTGGATGTGCATGGCCAGTCAGTATTTAAGGAACTGCTATAATTAATGTTTAAGGAGATGTTGGATAAACTGTTTACACCTGAATGCTATCACTACAAAATACAAAACGAAAAAAAAAAAAAACAAACAATAAAGTGTGTTTATCACTACAACGATAGCATTTGGAAAAACACTTAGCCCTTGTAGTCAAAACTGGTATAGAATGCTAATGACTGGCCAATTAGCTTCCTATATATACATATATTCCGTTTGAATCGAACCTTGGTGTGTTTCCCTCTTTGGTGTGATTCTTTAGCAGGTGAGAACACAGCAATCACACTCGAGTGGTTCAGAATGTCCGGTCCGAGACCATCTGATTGACATATTCTCTGTCTGGTTCCAATCTAACTCAAGCATGGTTTGATTTCAGTGAGAAAACGATGAGACTCCGAATCGACTCACCGCAGGAAGTGAATCGAACATGCCGTGTCAGCGTTTTTCTTTAGACGTGAGCTGCTGAACTGAGCCAAAGCACAGAGCTGTAGCGTTGTGGAAATGTGATGTGTTTTGGAGAACTGGACCGACAAACAAAAAGAGAAAATAATCGCTGGAAATGTTTTAAACTATTTATTTACATAATCATGTAGTAATTTATTGAGCACCGACTCCGTGTTCTCCATGTGTGCTGGGGTGATTTTTGTGATTTCTGCACGCACTTGATAAAGGTTTGTTCACCTTTTTCCAGCATTGCATTTCTGAGCAATGAATGAAAGAGTTTTACGAGTCCTTTTTTAGCCCAACATGCCCCTCAGACATGTTTTGCTTTTTGGTTTGTGTAGTGTGAAACAAAACCAAACCCAAAACAAATGAACCAAAAGCTCTGACAGACTAATAAATGTGAAAGCACTCTAAGAGGTCATTATTTTGCTTGGTATGTTTTGGTGTAAAGTTTATCCTCTTGTAACATTATAATGTAGACAACATAACGTAGCTCACCTAGACCAAATCAGCACTTCAGGTGTTTATCTGTGAATCTAGTTTGCTTAAATGTTAGTTACAACAGTTGGTACTTTCTAGTTTATGTTACTACATAATGATATAGTTGTAAGCAGGGGTGGAAAAAGTACGTAAAAACAGTGCTTAAGTAAAGTACGGGTATTGTTTCAAAATCTTACATGGTTAAAAGTAGAAGTAGCTGAAGCTGAAAATCTACTGGCATGATAGTCAGAAATGATCTAAATTTAAACATACTCAACTATTCAAGAGTAAAAGTAAATACTTTGAACAAAAATTAACAGTTAATACATGAATTTTTAATTATCTTATCAAGTCTTTGGGATGTTTTGGAAGTATTCAGCTTGCTGGTTAGCTAGCAAATTTACCCAAGCTTAAAATTAATTTACCTTAACATGCTTTTTAAATTTGTTGGCAAATTTTAATTTCATTTTTTACAAAGGAGACGCATCAACCTGTAGGAATCGTTGGTAAATCCAGCAAAACAGAACATTAGCTCAAAGACCACCTAGCATAGTTTTGGACGATTTTATTTGAAAAATTTAACGTGAATTTGATTTGATTGGTGTAGAAGCTGGACAAGAAAAATATCTCAAGATTCGTAACGAGTATTTCGAAGGTCAAAATGAAAATGTAAGGAGTAAAAAGTATGTTTTGTTTTTTTTGTAAATTTACTTAGTAAAAGTATAGATATTCATTTTCAGTAAAATTTGAGTAAAGTACAAATCCTCCAAAATAATACTTATTGAAGTATTTCCTGAAATATTTACTGAAGTATTTTTCATCCCTCCTGGTAAGTAGAATGTTTTTTCCTCCATTTACACATCTTCTCTCTCACAGCATGGCTTATTCATCAGGTGTTCTTTTACAGCAGAAAGAGCACAGGGAGCAAAACAGCCCATAAATGTAGAACATCTCGCAGTGGGCCGAAGTGTTTATGAGTTTTGCTTTTTCATTTTCACTGAGTTCAGGGCTCACGTAACAGTCATACACTCTAGGGTTCTGTTAAACATATTTCCTCTATTAATATAAAATTCACTTTCTGTTCATATTTACCTGAAATAACGCTTATCACGATACACTGGAAAGGAAGAATGGATATATTTAATACAACAGAAGAGCGGTTGCCTGATAGTCAGGAGATTGCGAGTTAAAATCCTGAGAGAGGCTGTGCTTCCTGGGTGGGAGGGGCATACTTTTTCTCCCCTGTCAATCACTAGCCATTCCTAGGCATCTGTGAGCTTGTGTATGCAGAAGAGGGCAGATAGCACTTTCCTCCGAGTATGTTACGCTGCCTTGTGATGCAGCATGAGCAGCAGTTTGAAAAGATGCATTTAGCTGGCTTCACATGTCTCAGAGGAAGCACGTCTTATGCTGCAATCCATTGTACTCAGAACTCGGAAAGTTCCAAGTCGATTTTCCCAAGTTCCGATCTAAGCATGTTCGAGTGCTTCGGCTTGGAAGAACACGGATGGCCAGAGCAAGATCATATTTGTATGGCTAGTCTCTGAATTTGATAAATATATTAATAAGATCTACATTAGTTATTTCTGCATTATTAAAGATGTGAAATGACTTTTTTATAAGACACATTGACTGTCTTCTTCGTCTTTGCTCATAAAAATGGTCTTATCGCGTAAAATTGGGCTGAAATCAACAGAATTACGTCATAGATATGTTAGAAATACTTACAATGTTGTTAAAACGTCTTTCCATTTCAAGTGTTATTAAGTATAAAATGATGCGTATGTTTACTGTTTACTGTTGCACTGCCATATTATTGTATATTATATATCAGGTGTGTTTAAGCCAGAGAACTTGGGCAAGGTGAATGTTGCTTGAGTTCCTGAACGGCCATTCCAATGCACTTTTCCATGTTGGAGGTCAAGTTACGAGTACAATAGATTGGAGAGAGCTGGCTAGTAGATGAGAAATTGGCAAACAACCAAATTGGGGGAAAAAATGTGACTCGTCCATATGACACATGCGTCCATTGTGTCCTTGTAGTAAGCATTTAGCAGATGCAGGGATCTTGCAGACACACTTGAAAGGATGTCATACATTACAGGTGCAGTCAAAACTGAGAAGGTGGGAAACATGGTGCCTCTACAGTCCTCCTCGCTTCACATTGGTAACACATATGTTCCTCCACACCTCCCTGCCGGATGAGACATGATTTATCGAGGACGCGTTCAGTCTGACAGAAGGGCGAAGAGCCTGGATGAAGCAAGCAGCTCTTGTCCAGGAAAGCAGCGGAGGAAAATTAATGAGGAAGGGTGACTCGGCACTGAATCATGGCAGAACTCATGTGTCAGGCTGCTTCCTTTCTAGAGGATAGTAACAAGCGGCTGAGCAAACCAAATAAACTCACAGCTCAAGATTCCCTTCAGTTTATTAAATTTAAGGGCATGTCTGAAGTGTCTGGACAGGCTTGATGCTTCGTAATCACATTCCTCACTGAATCTCTGTTTAAAAGCTTTTGATGTTGAGGGATGACACAGAATTGATCAGCAGTACATTTACAGACATGTACTGATGCGTTAATTGAAAATAAAAAATATTGACGCGTAACCTTTTTGCCCCTAATGAGCCAGGGGCACAATTGGATATTTAATTAAATTAAATTGTCCCAAAGTGGCTTTGCATCCCATATCTCCCCAGATAAATCCAAACGGAGAAGTGTAAGGCATAAGCCTTTGTATGACTTGGCAGAAGAAGTTGGCCACTGGGACCCTTTGGCTGTGTTCAGTTACTCTGACCTCTCAGTGGCATTCATATCCTGTCTGGGCAGCCAGCCGTGGCAGTTTGTTAGCCTGGGATTAGCTGGCAGTGGGGAGCACAGAGAGCAACCTGGCTCTCCTTTCTTCAGCCTAGCCTCCTGAGCTGGCCCTGACCCAGCACTCAATACCAGTTTGCTCAGGTTAGGATTTAATTGCATGTTCAGAGCTATAACAGGCTGTAACTTTAAAGCCTATTGGCAAAGTGCTGTCGCAGAGCCAATACTAACCCATGTATAATCTCCTTCACTGGGAAAAAGTCCCAGGAGCACAGGGAAAGGACGAGGTTGTGTTCAGAAGCATCAAGCGAGCTATTAATTACTACTGTTAAGTCTGACGATCTCTCACATTCACATATGTCCCCAACAGTTTCCAGTGATGCTTGTAATAATATTCGGTTATTCCTGTTTATAAAGATGTTGAGTTTTTTCGGTGCAGTGGGTTCGGTGTAATCCTCTCAGAGGATATGCCAGCAGACATCAGATATAACCACTTCAGCAGTCGTTATCATCAGCAATGACGCTGCATCTTTACACACCCATTTAATGATCGATCTCTCCAGGGATTTTGTAAAGTTATATCTTATCGACTTCATTACAGACTAGAACTGCATCATTATAGCTATTATAGTTATTTAAGATCTACTACAACATAGCCAACATTGGTGCAATAACAACACTTTCTCTACAGGAGAGTTGTTTTGTATGGACTGAATATGTGTAGCCCTGTGTAATAGAAAACTTCACCTTATTCAGTCAAGTTGCTCCTGTCGCTCCTGTCACTCCTGTTCTTGAAGAGTCTAATGAGCACCCAGGGCTTTGTGTAAATTATGTTAGTACACTCAGCCAGGCTGTTTCTTAATCCCTATTAGGAAATTAGCCGCATTAGTCCTTCCCCCTCAAAGGTTTGTTGAGTATTATTAACAGAGTGACTGAGTAACCTCCATCTCATTATATTAACCTTTGGGGAAAGTTGAAAGTTGAACAGAGTCACCGCTCGTTCTTTGGGTCAGATTCTGTACAGTTCTGCACTGTTCGAGTCATCGAGCTGGCACCTAATGGAGTCTGATGTTTGGGTTGCTTTTAAAGTGTCTTCCCCATGTATTAAGTATTAAAGGAAACATTTAACGTTCTAGGAATACACATAGGCTTTTATATAAAGTCCTCATATAATTTCTGAAGGTTTTTAACTCTCGCCTCAATTTCCATTAGTTTAGCAGAATGTTTCTCCAGCATTTCGTCCACGATTTTTATGCTTTTCACATGAATGTATTGTACTGTATTGTTACAGATTTTTAAAAGAAAATCATGTTTTTCTGCAATGTACGCAATAACAAGCGACTCAGAACATGTTCAGCTTTAGGTACGGTGGAGTGGTGGATGCATACCTTTTCTCCCTGTGAGAATTTTTATTTTTTTATAGACCCCTCATTGCAAAAAAGCATTCCTGCTATGCTAGTGGACTAAAAATAAGGGCCTTGCGCAGGGTTTCCAAGCAACAGGGTTCTGACGCAGGTTAATACAATGCCACTAACGGCCCTGAACTGATCTGCCCCTGTACCCATGCATGTTCTCTTCCATGCTTACGCCACTCTCTTCCTGCATCTTTACTTAACCATAATTACGGAGACTGGTTATTGCTGATTGTCACACTGTGCGAAAAGTGCACAGGGTTATTATTTAAAGACCTCATTCACCCTGGCCTTAGGGCAGGAAGAGACCAAAACACATACTCTCTATACCTAGTCCACTTCTGGAGTTCTACAGTTATAAATAAAGTCCCTTGTTTTTGACACTGATACCGATGGGACATGATGTAATGAATCCCTTGGACATTCATCAAAATATGTCTAGTGCACTGTTATTAACTAGCCAAGCAGTAGCTGTCTCAGTGACTACATGGCTTGCGAGATATTGATTTTTCCCTGCTTGGGATTTACCGTTTTAAAAAATCATGATAAACAATTTAATTGTCCAGAAGAGATAGCCTTAAAAAAAAGACAGGAAAACGGTTATTTCCATCATTTCAAGTTTAAGGAGAGTAGGGAAGGAAGAGTAAAATTGCATAGAGACGATTAAATCGTTATATTGCACACGTTCAGAAAACCTAATTTGTAAGTCTCAGGTTGAAATAACCAGAGCATGAATTCTATCATTTAAATATTACATATAAAGTTTCATCATGTTTTAACAATAAATGTAGTAAAATAAATTCACACTCTAAATACAAAACAACATTGAAAAAAAAATTAGCTTGGGTTTTCTTGAACATGACTTTTCTGTATTTTTACTATTTTCTGCTATTTTAGAATCATAATGAAGGCATTAACGCTATGAAATAAAACACCTGGAATTAAGTAGCAACCAAGAAAAGTGTTAAACAAATCAGATCTATTTTATAGTTTAATTTCTTAATAGTATTCCTGATGAAGCTTTACATTTTACAAGTTTCCAAATAGGCCAGACTCCTCACTGCTTCTTCTAAATGAAAAGATTGAAATGAAAACTACTTTTTTGGGGATGCAATAATTGTAAGTTAATTTTTATAAGCTACTTATTAATATGCATTTGGATTGAGAAATTAATGAGTTGGAGAACTGAATGGAATGAAAAATACATGAGCATTAATTCCATTATTTACATTTTATCTTAGAATCAAATTTCAAACCGTAGGCCTTTATCAAAATGTCTTTAAGAAGATGATAAACTTACTTTCAATCTAGCGTGTCCGCATGTTTAACTGGCAGTGAACAAAATCCCAACTGAAGCTTCTGAAGTGCCTACACACCTCCGCAGTGATGTCAGGAGCTCAGAAAGCGTGTCTGACACCGCTCTTTTTCTGATGGATGAACACAATGAGATGTAATGATGAACCTTTATTTCCGCTAATTGGTTATTAAAATAGTTTAAAACAGTTTATACTACAGCACGGTTGAATTCTTTAATCATAAGGCATGGATTAATTTTCAATAACAGCAGCTCTGACAGTAGTTTCGGCTGTAACATAAGTGACAGGTTTATATTAATGCACTCGTTCTAATACGTTATAGTTTCTACAGGAGCAGCTCATACACAGAGACTTGTACGGCAGACGCTTCTTGTAATCTAAGACTGTTAAAAACATTTTAATAATTCTGTTTATTATTAAAGAAAAATATAATTATTACTGTGGTGAAGTTTTCTGTTAGGAGACGTTTATGTCACATTTTGGAAGGAGTCTCCAGTGTCAGCGAACAGAGGAGTTTTATAGTTTATGGATAACATGACAAGCTGGATTTTTTTTTTTGTCTTATTAACTTCAAGAGAGAGAAAAAAGAGAGGCTGGTGAAAGAACGACGGTTTATAGCTGCTGTAACGTAAGTGAGAACAAGTTAGTGCAACTAACTTGTATTGGGGATGTTCCACAACATTAAATGTAACTATAAATGGTTAAAAAGTGTGATGTATTGTTCTTTAATAAATTAGAAAGTGTAATCATTGGCAAATCGCTGTGGTATAAGAGGAATAACACACTTTAGATTGTACTGTTATGGGAAAACAGCATGGTCCGAAATATGTTATTTCTTACTTAACAGATTGGTCGGGTGGAGCTGTTTTTTTGTTTGTTTGTTTTTTTTCTTTCACATCAATGCAACACAGATTTTTGTTTTTTTATAGATTTAACCTGTAGCTGCACAGCTAGCTACATTTAAGTTTACATAATAGTCTAACTGATCATGTAAAACCCGAATATGTTACATCAACTCTTTATTCAAAACTGAAATAAATGTATCCCATTAGTAAATCGTCTTCCTTGAATGAGGCTGCAGGAAAAATGCCAACATTCACATCTTAACCAACAGAAATTCATAGACACTTTGACCTGTGGAGAAATGCCAGAATCTTCGCTCGTTCACATAGTCCTAACTTACTCTAGCTCTTTTCTGAGAGACCGTGTTTCCTGCTGAGGAGAAGAGGAAGTTGCAGGTGTGAGACTTTGCGAGCTTGGCCATGTGCTGTATTTGCTTGCTGAAGAGAAATACCTTTCTTTGGTGTGTCCTGAGCTATAAAACACATCAGAATTTAATTGTGTATCTTTCTGCCTCTTTTTCTGAAAGCTCTTTATCTGCTTTCTGAAAGTAACTTGTCTAGAATTGAGTCATCTTTTTTCCTTTTGATTAAAAAGCATGCCTAGATGACCTTTGGCTTCCTTCATGCTTTCTCTTAAGCACTTAGAACACTTGCTCTGGTGATAAGAAAATAAACATCGGAACATCGGCTAGTCCACATCCTCGTCTGCAGAGGCTTGAAAATGGAATGGATCTTTTTTTGTTCTGTGGTGATGAGTCAGAGTAAGACTTTGCCCATACACCTGCGTGCACATGTACTGACGAAGATGCAGACCTCAAAACAAGACAACCCAAGGCAACAGCAAAGTGCTCTCTGACCTTGTGAGCAGGACCAGAGAACAAAAACCCGTTGTTTCACTTGCTGTCTAATGAAAATGTACATTGTCTGGCTGAGGACTTACATCTTTACGTCCAGTGGGAAGTGGATGTAAAGAAAAACAGTTAGAATCAGAGAAATCGGCAGGCTTCAATACAGCCACGAGCCTAGATCTGGCTCAAATTGAAAAGGAGAGAGTGTGCGTCTTAAGTATTTAATCAAAACTTTCAAACAACTTCGGATACAACAAAAGCTCAGCAGGAAATCTTGACAAACACACTGCAGAACTTGCAACACTGCAGTAAAGCACACTGACAGCACTACAGACCTGCTACACACCTTCACTGTACGGCCAAAAGTTTGTCGAAACCTGACCATGTATGTGCTTCTTCCCCAAACTGTTGCCATAACGTTGGAAGCACACAATTGTATAGAATGTCTCTGTGTGCTGTAGTATTACTATTTCCCTTCACTGGAACTAAGAGGCTCAAACCTGCTCCAGCATGACAATGCCCCTGTGCACAAAGCGAGCTCCATGAAGACATGGTGTGTGAAGGTTGGAGTGGAAGAACTCGAGTGTCCTGCACAGAGCCCTGACCTCAACCCCACTGAACACCTTTGGGATGAACTGGAACTGGAGACTCCTTACCTGACATCAGAGCCTGATCTCACTAACGCTCTTGTAGCTGAATGAACACAAATCCCCACAGCCACGCTCCAACATCTAGTGGAAATCCTTCCCAGAAGAGTGGAGCTTATTATAACAGCAAAGGGGGAATAAATCTTAGTTTGTTTCAGAGCTCACTAATCAATACTTTTAGCTGGTTGAAAGTAATAATAAAAGAAATCAGTTACTTTAATTGCGAGGACATGCACTTTTATAACACTACAGAAAATGTTGGATTCAGACACGATAGCTGCGCTGGAACACAGAGTGATTTGGGAAGAGAATTAATTTAGTAGTCAGGCAGAATCAAGACAGTGAAGAAATGTTTTGAAATTGTTGTTCATTATGGAGTCAAATCTAGGACACATCAGTGCAGGTTAAATTTAACAGAACTGAATTGGATCAGTAGCGACCTGAAGTGCATCGAATCGATACTTGTTTAACCCACGTTTTCGTATTATATTTTCAGAAAGAGGGAGATGCACACCCCTAATGAATCTCATGCAGTTTCTAATAGATTAACCATCACACACATATTGTCTACACTTACAGACAGTCAGTTTATGGCTGTTTTTAAGAAAATATAAGATGTAAATTACCTCCAAATCACTTGAGACCATTAAGGTAATGTAGATTATTAGCCATTTTCAGTGTGTAGTGTCTCTGCTCTCTAGTATATCATAATAAACTTTCCACAAAAAAACCCCAAATTAAATAAAAAATAGTTTTATGACTCCAAAGAATGCTTTAGCTTTTCTGAAATTACTTGTTTTTATTAAGGATAGCTACAGCAAAAAAAAATCAAAAATCAGCTACATCACAGTCCTACACTAAATTAAATCATTTGACATGCAATTTTAAGTAATAAAGGTTTTTAAAGGTTATAAAGTGGTTAAATATTGTGTATAGTTTTATTTTCACACACCTTTTTAACATTCAAAATTCTCTTAAAGATATAAAATGCATGATTTTTTTCATCTGACTTCAATTACACATAAAACTTGTGAGATTATTTGCAACAGGAAGTGAAATGCCAAAATAGGTACATGTGAGATTTCTTTATAAAAACGTTTTTATAAAGGATGAATGATGTGATAATCTTTGTAGTGAAAGAGAGCTTCCTTTTGACTAAACATCCAACCAAACAAGCACTTAAACTTTAATCAATTTTAATACTCTTTCAACCATATCCATGTTTTTTTGCTTTCAATGTAAGTCTAATGAATTGTGAACTGTTATCCGTACCCTGTCATCCATCTCCTGAACAACAGTCTCATGTGTGCTGATATGTAGCGTGTTCAGTAAAGCATTTCTTGGAACAGTGATCATTTCAGCACAGCGGCATGGCGCAGTGGGAATACTGATTCTCAGCTCCTCTCATTGATCATCCTCCAAGTTCAAAACAATAATAAGTATGATGAACGCCGCTGCATTGGACAGTTTCCAGAATTCTTTCGTACACGTCAAGGGCACTCTAACAGAGCCAAGCTCAAGGAGGTCATCCTTGATGAAGAGGACATTTGGAGGAGTCGACCGCTGGCGTTAACAAACATGCTCATGGATTGACTTGGGCTTTGCTGAGTGTTGGTGTTTCCAAGAGAAACCTGTTAGCATGACTGCCTTTGGGTCAACGTAGTGTGAAGAAGTTTCAGGAACCTGGTTGATACTCATTAATTAATGTCAACGAGGCAAAAGTGCACCGCAGTTCATTTGCCAGGCCCTGAACATCATAGATATTATGTCTGAATATTACCCAGGAGACACCAAGCTTTATCTAATTAAGCACTTAAAGAAGCTAAGAACTTGCAGTGGAAGAAGTGAGGAGAGAGATAGGAATGAAGGACGAAGTATAGATGCTCTGTATGTACTGGAGCATATATTGAAAACAAGCCTGGAATATATAAATATGAATCTTTTTTTTTTGGAGAGAAGTCTTCTTTCCTGAATTCATCTGTGTTGTAAACTGTAGTTGTAATACCGTTCTGCTTGGTAGATTTACCCTGAGAAGTAGCACAAGCTGTCATATGGCACAGAGAAGTTACCCCATGGTTATGAAGTCATTAGTGCCACGAAAGTTTTTTGTGCTTCCCAGCATATCGGTAGAACTTCACAACTGTTATATCACATGTACCAAACTGTCAAACACTCAACCACTGAGAATCGTGTAGCTTTACGATGCTGCGATCATCCCAGCATGTTCAGCACAAACCTCTAGCACTGGACAGAGTTAGATTTCTGCCAGCCAGAGCAGTTTTATAGCCCACTCCACTGTCCCAGGGGGCCAGTTAGATGGAGGTGTGGGATGAACACATGGTTTTACTCTTGAATTCAGGCAGCTGAGGCTTCACATCTGGCCTGAAGTAACAAATGAGAGACAACTCATTCCTGAAAAGCTCGGAAGCCGCAGCACTGCTGTTCACTATCGCTAGAGTCGAACTAATAGGACTGGAGGGATATCGTTTTGCACAGGAAGAATTTGAAGAAGTTATTGTTTTTGTAAGTGATGCACCGTATAGAAGATCAACTTGTGTGTGTACAACAAGATAAAATAAAATGAGTTAAGATTAAGTTATCAATCCATGAAGGAAATTCTTGTGCCAGTTGCTCAAGACAATACAAAATAGTGAAGATAGCAACAAATAAATTTAGGAAAAAATCTAGTTAGAGACATACTGGTAATAAAGTAAAAATTGAAATATTTGTTAAGAGCGTTAGAATCCATACAACGACTTCAGTTGGTTCAAAATGCGGCTGCCCGTTTGCTCACGGGCAGTCGCAAATGGGTACATATTACACCTATCTTACGCTCGCTGCACTGGTTACCGTTGAAGTACCGTATTGAGTTTAAAATTTTGCTTTTTGTGTACAAGGCTGTTAATTGCCTTGCTCCTCAATATCTTTCAGAGTTGCTTACTGTCTACAATTCTGTCAGATCACTCAGATCTCAGACTACACATATGTTGTGGATTCCCAGAACAAGACTAAAATGTAGGGGAGATAGAGCTTTCTCTGTTGCTGGTCCCAAACTATGGAACACTTTGCCTTTATCTATCAGAACTGCTTCTACAGTGTCTGAATTTCTCCTGGGCTTTTAATGATAGGTGATTGGGTTGTTTTAAGGTTATATGGATTTTACTGCTGTATACAAGACTATGTAATACTAATGCAGCGATTAGGTCTGTGCATTTTTTAAATGCTGTAATTAGGTCTATGCTTTATGTACAGCACTTTGGTCAATGAAAGTTGTTTTAAATGTGCTTTATAAATAAATTGAAATTGAAATTGAAGAGCATTAGAACTGGAGCAAAAAAATGATCAACTTAACAGTGGAGGCAAAAAGAAATGTGGTGTAATATAAGTTTAGAAATATAAGTATATAAAAATAATAAAAGTGAAAATTGAAATATTCTTTAACTTTTTTTAGAAACAGCTAAATACCCAATCCAATAATAGTTTCCATTTTAAAATGTGATTGGCTGAGCTACAATCGAAGCCATTATAAAATTATTAATGTGCCAGGTTTCAAACCAATAAAACTGTTACGATAACGACTAGTGGAGTCTACATGCTTTTCAGAAGCTCAGAATCGTTAACCTGCTCACATGACACGACTTAATCACTTGTGATTGGTCGATATAGCGGTGTGCAGACTACACGATCTCTCACGGACTACACAGTCTTTCACCTGGAGAGATCCCTGACGAAGAGAACATGATCCAAAAATCGCTCTTTCTCATGAAAATAAATGTGAGAGCTCTCGATCATGTCTAGTTTTAAAGAAACATAAACTAGAGGAATAAGAGAACACTGTGGACTAAATATTGATTGATGAGATGCAAGGATTGGCTGTTCTGTAAAGAGAACAGGAGGCATGGTGAAAAGAAACGTGGCTATTTTTATATGATATATGATAGGAATCGTGTTGTGTTTGTTTTTATTGTTGCAGTTGTGTTTACAATGTGTCCTCATTCTCCCACACTAATAGACGGATGATAAACTGGATTCAGGGATCTGCTGCGCAGGACAGGAGTAGAATTGATGTCGTCTCGGATTGTTATTGGCTGTTTTTCAGCGCTGTTCTTGCTGTGAGTTGTAGAGGGGTTCAGATTACACGATTCATCAACGAGAAAGTCAAGCATGCTTGAAAATATTGGCGCCTCTGCGATCACTCTCAGACTGAGAACGTCACGTCGCTGAACCGTTCACATTACACGCCACGTGCACCTCTTGTTCGTATCTAGATTTGAACACATTGTTGGTTTAATCCGAATAATGTCTTCGTATTCGATTCCATCCCTAGCATATGCTATATTTGCACACATGCAGACGCTGAACGGTGTACCACTTAAAAAAAAAATAAGAAATGCTTTATTCCCATGTATAAACCAACATGTAGAAAGTCACTACAGGGTAGACCTCATCTTTCAGCATTCATATTGTGTACTTACACACTCAATCTGTCATTTCCAGAGCTGTATATTATCTACAGCATCGGGAAAATAGCGATGATGTCATCAAGATTTTGGGGCATATCAAAAGTGTCCAAAAAAAAAACAAAACAGCACTATAGTTTTTCACTTTCAAATACTTAGCAGTTAGGAGATGAGAAACAAGCTACTGTTACCCTCCAGTCATAAAGCAGTGATATGACTTTGATTCACCTCTGAGAATAAAGCTGTTCCACTTGCTAATTAGCAACTCAAGGGAGCTATTTATAGCTAGTTTCACCTTATCAACAACACTGCAGCATTGAAGTGTTAGCTTGCCTGGTGTAAAGTGTATGAGGTGCTGCTGAAGAGAAGAACAGCTGAGTCATTCACTCTTTGCACTTACACTCTTACACTTTCCACCCTCCAGTTTTCGTCTGGATTACATTTTACCTTTGACTGCCCTTAAATTGTCAGAAGAACACAATGAAGGGCTGTTACATGCACACTTCACAAATTATTTTTTTGTACTTTTGTTAGAAAATGTGCTGAACTTATCAGATGATTTCAGTCTCTCTGTGTTAAGATGCGGAGCTGCAAGCTGCCCCAGATACACATGATTTAAGCAAAATAAAACATGACAGTGTTTAAATTTGCAGTACACTTCTGAAGTTCACACACTTGAGTTGTTTCTCACTCTTTTGCTTTCGGGTTCCAGGGTGTCTGTAGTTCAATAAAATGATCTTGAAACTTTTTACAAATTGAAGGGCTTAATAAATAATTAACCCTTTCATGCAGTCGACTTAAGAAAGTTTTAAAAAATATATAAGACGTAAATCAAATCATTATCATAAGGAATATTATCTTGATTTCTTTTCATCTCTAGACAGTGCAGCATGTCTCTGGTACCTTTAGGAGCTTTCTGCACCAAATTCACCATTAAATTAAACACCTTAGCTTTTTTTTTTTTGTTGTTTTTTCTTTCAGCTGCATCATGCAACAGTTCTAAACTCTATAACATGTCAAGTTACTGTTATATTTTATTTAAAATAATTTTTCTTAGTGATATTTAGGGGAAAAAAGTCAAAATTCATATGCAGTTTTAAGTAATAATAAACATTCTATAGAATTAAATAAAATTTGCATGAAATTGTAAAATAAAATGTGCATGATCTTTGATTTTTTGCCTGCAAACGTCCTTCATTTTGCTTTTATTCTCAGAGACATATCAATATGTGGAAATGTAACTGAGGAATAGTAAATAGCTCACTGCAGACTATGCCTTAAAACCTTTTTTAAGTTTCTTCTGTGAAACTTATATTCAAAGGTGTTTTTATATTTCATCACCATGACAGATTTGGTCTCAGATTACATTTGAAGCAGAATTGAAAGCGTTTATTTCTTTATATTTAACTTGAGTATACCTGCGGACCCGTCATCATTCTGTCTTACGGTCGTTATCTCTTTTACGTGCAGATTAACTATTCACGCTGAGTGCCCCATGCATCTGGAAGATTTTCCCATGGATGCTCATGCCTGCCCGCTCAAGTTTGGAAGCTGTAAGTGGTTTTTTTTTCCTCTATCAGTGTGATTGGTATTCATAAAGCAGCTCGGATGAAATCGACCGCCTCCAGCTGCTCGTACTGCTCTGTCTTCATGCGCTAAAATGGCACAACTGATTCAGAAACATTGTCCTTATTACAAAGATGATTAGCCATCTAAGAGGGCCGGAATAGTGCTCAGTTTTGCCCTTGGTATAATCACAGCTAAACTAAACTACATCTAGTGTTGGATTAATAAGGTGTGTTGCAGTTTTCTAATGTAAATGATGCAGATCTTGGTAAAATTGTCTAAGACATGATGCACAAAAAAAGAGATTCAGCCTACCTTGAATTCTGATGGCTTCAGTTCAGTTCTTTGACTGTGGCGAGGCTATTGGTGTCAGATGGGCTGGTTTGAGTAGTTCAGAACCTGCTGACCTCCTGGGATTTTCACAAATAAAAGTCTCTAAAGTTTGCACAGAATGTTGCCAAAAACAAAAAAAAATTCAGAAAGCATCAGTTCTGTAGGTGGAGGAGAATGGCCTGACTGCTTTGAGCTGACAGGAAGGCTACGGTAACTCAACTAACCACTCTTTACAACCGTGGTGAGCAGAAAAGCATCTCAACACGTCAAGACCACATCAGGTTCCAGTCCTGTTGGACAAGAACAGGAATCTGAGCCTACAGTGGGTATGGACTCACTTAAACTGAACAGATGGAGATTGGATAAACCTCACCTGGTCTGATGAATCTTCATGTCTGCTGCGCGGTCAGAATTTTGCACCATGGACCCAATCTGCCTTGTGTGAACAGTTCAGGCCGGTGGTGGTGGTGTAACGATGTGGGGAATGTTTTGTTGCCACACATCAGACTCCATAATACTAACTGAGCATCATTTGGATCCCACAGTCTATCTGAGTATCGTTGCTGACCAAATACATCACTTTATGTCTGCAGTTTACCACCTTATAACAGCTACTTCCTGCATGATAATGTCACAGAGTCTTCTCAAACTGGTTCCATGAACATGATGATGAGTTCAGGGTACTGAAGTGGCCTCTCCAGTCACCAGATCTGAATCCGATAGAGCACTGTTGAGAAGTGGTAGAACAGGAGATGAATGTGCAGCTCACAAACCTGCGGCAATTACATGATGCAACCGTGTCAACATGGACCAAAGGAATACTTTCAAGACTTTGTGGAATCCATGCCATGAAGAATTCAGGCTGTTCTGAGATGAAAGGGGGGTTGTCATACGCAGTATTAGTATGGTGTATGTAATAAAGTAGACAGTGAGTGTATATTTGTAAATAACTGCTGGAGTGAGTTATTGGTTGCACTGGAAAAATATCCTCAGCCAAATGAAAAGTTTCAAAGCTTCAAAATATACATTTCAAATGTCAGTTGAGTAGTTAAGTTTATGTGAACGTCAGTTAGTTAACTAGTTAAAGCATTCATCCAACCTCAAGACTGTAAATCTGATTTTTTTTTTGTAACTTTTTTAGTGACGATTTCTTTCTGAAATACACAGGTTTAAATTAAGAATGTAGCCACAGGCGCTGGAGATCACCATGACGAAGCGGTCATGTCACCATGAATAAAACATCCCCCCCCGGGCGATAAAACAAAAGGCTTCCACTCCTGCATATTCAGCTGCACCTTCCTCCTTCCATCCAACGGCCCTCGTTACGAAGGGCTCAGCACAGAGGGGCATCTCATTTGATCCTTCTGCATATCATCGGAAATCAGTCTGAAAAGATGGTGAACAATCGGCTCTTTTATGCAACCGATGCTGTACGATCAGCGAGTAATTAGCAGCTTTTGTTAGCGGCTGACAATTATGAGCGTGCTCCCTCTTGCCTTCCCCTCCTGCATGCACCCTCTCATTCGCCTCATTCCCTAATCACTGCCTACTTCCATTTTATCTTACGCTGCCTGTCAAACTGTGCTCAGCAATCACATGTTTTTTTTTTAAATATACTTTGAACTTTGGATCTTGAAAATCAGCAAAGCAGAAGAACTGGGTGATTTATTTCTAGTTTGAATGAAGCACATTACCCCATCAATACTAAGGACATAGAAAACAATTTTGTGTGAGGGCACTTGTAATGGAAATGTTCTCCTTTCATTTTTATTTTACAAAATAAGTGGCATGATAAGAGAAAGAATTACTTTAAACAAAATGGTTTCCCAAAGAAAGAGGGAAAACAGAAACAAAAAGGAAGAGACATCATGAGGAGACTAATGCTAATTACTTTTATGTAAAATGTTAAAAACTGAAGGTAAGTAAGATTTAGCGAGGCGAGGATATGATGATTCTTGGTCCTCATCTACGCTGCTACTGAAACCTACTGTACTTATGATCATTTTTTGAGCTTGGCTTGTCCGAGCTACAAAGTGGGGAAAAACCATGAAAGCGTATGCTTTGTTAGCAACAATCTAGCCAGCTAACTTTAGTGATCATCAGTTTATGTTTTTATTTCCAAAACTGTGAACTTTACAGTCAATGTTATAGATTTAACCAAGTGACATGTCTGTGTTGATTGATCCAAAGCTCTATCAACTCTTTTAAAGTAGTAAAGTGATATTTTATTTACTGTTACAAACTATAGTCGAATACAACAATAGTATTAATCAATCAAAGACATCGTGGAACTTTTTATTCAGCTCTGTTTATGTTGGTTGCTGTCATATGCTGCTAGAGATGAACTCCTTGGGCTAAGTTTTATGTTTAAGACGTTATTTCTTCTAAACATCATTGCACAAGGTGCCGAGAATTACACACTGACTCGGGAGAAAGGAAACGCTCAGTGCTTGCAGAACTGAAGTGCATACGAATAACTTTGTGTCCACTCAGTTCACGACACGTTGTGCTCATTTGTAATGTCCATGCTTGCTGATACTGCTCGGAGTGCTCGGGTTGGCCATCCTCACACTCAAAAAGATGCAAAAGAACAAAAAAACATTCAGTTCTGCAAGCGGAAGTGCCTTGTTGATGAGGAAGGTCAGAGGAACATGACAAGACTGGTTCGATAACCGCTTTTTACAACCATGGTGAGCAGAAAAGCATCTCAAAGCACAAACCTGAGATAGATGAGCTGTAACCACACCAGGTTCCTCTCCTGTTAGCCAAGAACAGGAATCTGCTTCTACAGTGGGCACCGAAACTGGACAGTTTTTCAGGTTTGAAAAAGACGACGTAATGTTATTCACCTGCTGCTACGTGATTGGCTGACTGGATAATTGCATGAACGAGCAGGGGCACAGGTGTTCCTATTAAAGTGGATAGAATTGCTTTGAACATTGCTCAGCATGGGTGGGAGTGTCTGTAAAGAAAATACTTCCTTTTTTTTGTTTAATTAGAAAATTAGTGTTTTTATGTCACGTGTGTATTGATGATATTCACAATGGAGTTTATATTTTTCCTTTTCTTTCTCTTTTCTTTCTCTCTTGGTGTTCTGGGTTTAAATTAAGTGATAAATTTAAGGTTGTCCTCGTTCTAGTTGCTGAAAGCGGGTGACACTTTTGCCCTTTTCTCTCCCCGTAAGCTGGGCTGACTGTAAATAAACCTCTCTGTGCTCGCTGCCTGCTGCAAACTCTGTATCAGAAGTCTGAACAATACACTTCATTGCCAATTACAATTCATTATAGATGAAGCGGCATTAAATTTTATGTGTTGAGCCTTTGATTAACGGTTTTCCAGCTGAATAAAATAATATCTTTTCTCTCTGGCCATCAAAATTTCATTAGCAAACCCTTGGACGGTGTGTGAATTTGGTTTCTGTTCCACATCTGTTTTTTTTTGTCTCTTGCAGTTACTGATTTATTACATACCTTGGATTCAGCATAATGTAACATTAATTTAATGTATTGATTGCTCCCTTTTCTTATATATCAAGTGACACTGATATTGATATTTGTTCTGAGGGATTTATGTTCGAAGATGAAGCTCACATTTTAGAGCAGAGAGCTCTGTGTAACTGTTAGCACTAGCACTGCATGACAATTAAGATATAATGTCTATAGGTTTATGTGTATAATATACAGACGTGTGACAAAGGAGCATTTTGATAGCATGGTTTGGGTTCATTTTTCCTCTTAGAGGGAAGGATTGCTGAAAAAAAAACAAACCAAACAATGAAATGTTTTTATCCGGATGGTCGTGGTCTATTCCAGGATGACCCCGCCCCCATCCACAGGACACACGGGCTCAGTAAATGGTTTGATGAGTATGAAAATTATGTAACTCATATCAAAGCAGACAACAAAAATATGATAATTTGTTTATAAAAATAGTCGGACCATGTTATGAAGCACACAGTGATGCAATATGTCACTTTATTTAGACTGAAATTTGAAGGGAAATGGTGGTGCACGTTACAACAGAGAAAACAGAGCAATCAAATTCCTGTTAATTATGGAGAACTCTTTACGTTACACAGCGCTCTTGGCATATTATGTAATTTCCGTTCAATATTCATTATAATCTCTACAGCAGTAGTAGCATACAGAGCAGAAAGTTTGCGAGTTTGATCCTAGCTGTCTTGAAGCATGCTTACTTAATAGTCCAAAATGCTAAGCTGATCAGAAGGAAGCGTTATGGCACATGTTTTAAACGCAAAGCTCGCATCACTGCTGAACATTTTTAGACTATCCAGAACTCACAGCAGATCCGTAGCGTAGGCATCCGAAGGGTAGTTACGGTAAACCGCCGTATATACGTGTACTCAGGTTTCCATAACAGTAGGCTCGACCGCTGTTTGAAACACGGGTTAAAATCAACACCTGTGTTCTGCGCTTGAATCAATCTGCTCGAGTCAGTGATTAGTCTACAAGACATTTTCTCATTTTAAAACACAACTCGTGTCTTGAAGCCATGTGCGTTAAGCAGTGTTGGGCAGCGAACAGCGGAGTGTTTCTTCATATACACAATATACAAATATATCGATGAGCTAAAGGACAAGTCACAGACGAAGTGAATAATGTTGATTATTGATAATAAGGTCTGGGATACAATCGCTTACTGTATAACAGTCAGGTCTCGTAATCAATGTTTGGGGAAATTGGGCAGGTGTGAAGACATGAGTAATTTTGACAAGGGCCACATTGTTATGCCAGACGACTTGTTCAGAGCAGTGAGTCTCGGTCAGCAGTGTTGAGTACTGATGAGTGGTCTGAGGAGGGACAAATCACGAACCGGCGGCAGCATGTTGGGCGCCCAAGGCTCATCGATGCGCAGGGGCAATGAAGGCTATCCCTTCCTGTCCGAACCGACAGAAGGGCTACAGTGGGACAAGTCACAGAAAACTTCAATGATTGTTACAGCAGGAATTTGTCACAACGCACAGTGCATCAAACCCTGCTGCGTATAGGGCTTGACGAATCGTTCAAGGTGTTGCCCTGGCCTCCAAATTCCCCCGATCTCAATCTGATCCGATCTGTGTGATGTGCTGGAACAAGAAGTCTGATCCACGGTAACTCCACCTCGCAACTTACAGGACTTAAAAGATCTGCTGCTAATGTCTTGGTGCCAGATACCACAGCACACCTTCAGAGGTCTTGTAGAGTCCAGGCCTCTGTGGCTGGGAGCTGTTTTGGCGGCACGTGGAGGACCAGCTGGATATTATTCAGGTGGTTATAATGTTTTGGCGCATCAGTGTATATTTTTAATAAATGTTGTCTGTCAAGTCATCAAGTCTCCATCCTGCTTTTGGTTCTCATTGAAGTTGATCCCAGAAAGAGTCGATGATTTCACTGAGAGTTCACTAATTCCAGGCATTGAAAGCTAAGAGTCGACCCTAAAGCTTTGGAGTCGATTCCACACACCGGAAATGATTCAAGCAAAATGAATTTAGTATTGGGGTGTTTCAGTAAGAGACACGTTGGTGGACGTAGATGTTTGGATATTTATTTTGTGTTTATTTTGAATTTGTCTGGTTGGAATTGAAAAAAAAAAACAGGACTTGAAACTCAGGTAAGACATACAGTTGCACAAAAAAAAAAGGAAATAGTTCAGAAGCAGTAAAAAATTTACAGAATAGCAGCACATAGTGCGTTAGTTTGCGTTTCTCATTTGGTCGACTTAAGCATTTAATAATATTCTAACTGCTGAATTGAAATACTCTGTATTTTTGTAAAAAATGAATATTCACCATCCTCTGTCTCTCTCAGATGCTTACACCAACAACGAGGTGGTCTACATCTGGACTGCGGATGATGAGAAGTCCGTGTCCGTGGCTCCAGATGGCTCCCGTCTCAACCAGTATGACCTGCTGGGACACGTCATAGGCAAAGAGACCATCAGCTCTAGCACAGGTAGAGACTGGCGTAACTGGAAAATCAAAATCTATGAGGAATGCTCACAGAATTGAGTAAAATTACTTTTGCTAAATTAGAGTAGTGTAATGCTCGAAATATTTGTATCTATACTCAAAGAGGGCGTGGTCTAGACCAGAAGTGGACGCTTTATTCACCACCTGAACTTCTACAGTTCCTCAACCTCAGCTACATCACTCGAGTTCATGATCGCTGTCAGCCAGAAGCTCTGTGGAACTTTCTAGAAAGCTTTCTAACTAATGTAACAGAGTAAGCTAGGGAACTATCTTTCAAAACAACACTATATTACTATCAGCAATAGTCACCTAATAGCATTTTATCAGATTTACTTGTCACATGTTCTAGAAAGACCAGAAAAGTTTGCTGGAAATGTTATCAGGATCTACTATGAAGCCAAGATGCATTGCTGCTGTGAGTCAAAATGGAGTCTGTACGTCTGTTTGTATGATTTTCCGCAAAGATTTTCTCCAAATGACGATGAAGAACGTTCTTTTAAGAACGACGAAAAACATACACATTAACCGTACATGTTAATATTTTTTAAATTAATTAAATGAATAGTTTCGGAGACCCCAGCAGAGATATTCTGCCCTGTGACTCTATAAATTAAAGCATATTTCTTTTATGAATTGCGGGCCAGTTTGTACACAAATATAGCAGAAATATGTTTTTATTTTGGAGCTCAGTTGCAGCAAACACTTTATATGCAGTATGAAAATATTTATTTTTATTGCTCCTCTGGAATTCCAGTCCTGATTCACACCTCTAGTCACAACCAGAAGCTTTCTCGAGAAAAAAAACGAATACTGCACCTACTATTCGTATCTGTATTTATATTCACATCACACATGAACACATCTTTCCGATCAGACTAATGTGTTGTGACTAGAGGTGAGCATCAGGACTGGAATCCCATATTCCCTTCCTGTACATCTCTATGTTAAATACATCATATCTTGTGACCTGTAAACACATTCATGCGTGTTAGAGGTCATCTTTTACCTGCAGGATGTCGATTCACTTTAACAAACAAATCTTTAAGTTTATTCACAAATCTGTATTGATCTGACAGAGGTGCAGCAATCCTATTTAAATTTTCAATTTCAAAACTTCTCTTTTCAGTTTATGAACAGCAAGACAACCTACATGGATAAACTTTCTGTACGCTCCCTTTGGTGTGTGTGTGTGTGTGTGTGTGCCCGGCATACGCTTACAAATTCCATTTGTGTCTGTTTGTGAAGTAATTTATCTGGCCTGCTTTGCAAGCACTGAGCTCATCGATTGCTTTCTGCCGCAGTTATTGGGGCCACTGCAGCCTGGGTGAAGAGTGAAGGGCTTGTTGATTGTGTTTCTGTGTGCTTTTGTGCTGGAAATGTGTATTTTTAGTTCCCTTCTCCAATCGACAGAATGGACGTGTGAAAAAAAAAAAAAAAAAAGGTTAAAAAATTGGTTTCCGGTCAAATAAAAACATTTCCCCAGTCTTGTCTTATAGAGTGTAACATGATGGATGTATGTGCTTAACAACTCTTCCTGACACGGTTTCAGATGAGCGTCTCTCATTAGCCGAGCCGCTCAGATCTCAGACCTCAGACTCTCTCTATCCTTTTTGAAGGATGGAGAGTCTTGAAAGTGTCCACTCAAAAAAAAAAAACATAAACAGCAGCCGATGCCCAGAGCAGTGCGGTTTTATCAAAGAGCTCATGCTCTGACTTGAGATTGAGCTGCTCATGAATTTTTTAAGTAAAAGGCAAAATATTCTCCCAACCTTCTGGATCTCTAAAGTGGAAAAGAACCGTACAGATAAAATCCTGTGCAGTTGGATGGGAGGAAGGTGGTGTCTACTCCTGCCCTATTTAAAACCAGTCCTGAGATTTATGTGAATCGGCAACAAATTAAATCCAACTTGCCGGTGTGGATGATTATTCATTCATTTAATCTTAAATTCGGAATCGTGGCAGTGGCATTTCTCACAGCTAGGCCTGTGTGATGTTGATTTTCTCTTGCTCGTGACTTAACATTATTAAAAAAATCATGATTAACACTTTAATCGCTGAACAAAAAGACAGGGAAATGAGCATTTCTAAATTTTAGCTTTAATGAGATTAATGCAGACATGTTTCATCACTTTATAAATATCATAACTATTTACATTATTTGTTAAGTGTTTGATTTGACGCGTCACCGTAGAACTATTTAATCTTTTTTCTTTCAAATGAAAACCATTTTCAGTGGCATCCCTAATAAATGCAGTTAACTGATGTTAACTATTAAAAAACTTGTCCAGTGTTAGCTAAGTGGAACACAGTGATTAATGAACTCAAAACATTCTCCATTTACCGTGACAGATTGCGAGATTGTGCCGTGAGTCTGGTCGAGAGCAGGTGAGATGGAGGGAAGTGGGCGGGGCTTCCAGGTGGCGTCAGTTAATATCGGAGAGTTCAAAACACCTGCGCAAATCATTCCAGATTCATATGTTGACTGGATCATGTCCCGTTTTATCGTGGAGAAAAAGAAGGCTTGTGTTTTGCCATGTTTTTGAGTGATAACTCGTACTAGCGTGGTCTGATGTTAAATTGTGGAGCATAAAGGCTGGCAGGTTTGGGAATATAATGTAATAGAGTTGGAGTAAATGTTACTGGATGTCGTTGCAGTGTAACATCGTGTAGAGACAATTAAATCGTTATATCACACAAACCTACTCCCTGACACTCCCTTTAGCTCTTTTCCCTGCATTTTTTTTTCGAGTTCAGTGCATTGTGACTTTGACAAAACATTAGAGATCACAAGAAAGCACTCAAGACTCCAGCACATTACAGGAGTAAGGCTTTATTCTGAATCAGCGAGTGCTCAAGGAGAGAAATAGCAACTCCTGAGATGTGTTAAAATAACCACTCGTCTAAATTGGCTGTGATGATGGTGGCGCTTTGCATTGACTTGCCTGTGGACACGGCCATTTTTACAGTCTTCCTTGGCAAAGCTGAAAAAGATAAATGGCCCTCTCAGTTTCTTGTAAAGGACAAGGAACATTTGTTATTCTCTATTTAATTGTCTCCTGCCTTCAAGTGTGGAAGGAGGAGGGTTATGAGGACACGTTCGCTAGGTGATACAGCTCTGAATTGCTACCTCCGATCGTGTTCAAACCTCAAAGGACCGAAATCCCATCATTAAAGAGAGAAACTTTTGAAGGCATTTTCAAAAAGAGTTTATTGAAAGTAAAGCCAGTCGTATATATCTTGTTTGTTTATACAGAAATACATTACTTGTATATGTTTTTTTAATGAATGAGCAGCAGAGTTTTTCATACCTGTTTAAATTTACCCACAGCACAATTAAATGAACACCATATATCACACTTTGTATCCTCCCAAGAACCTCATCTCGAAGATGAATCCAAGCCCACGCATTCCTGTGTGCATTATGATCTAAAGGCTCACGGCTTCTAAGTGCGACACTTGTAAGGTCCAGAAAGATTTGAGAAAAGACAACTGGTGCAAATCTAAACCAGAAATCCCTGACACATCAGAAGGGGAGGATCAAGTACAGAGAAACTCTGCTGAAGTGTATGGTACTGGGGTACTGGGTCAAACTCTAACAAGATTAAGAGTAGAAGTGTGGAGCCAAAAACCTAGTGAAGGTCTTGAGAAAAAGTATCTACATTTAAACACACTCCAGTATTCAAGAGAAAAAAGTAAATATTTTTAACTGATGAATGCAATCAGTCACAAGGGAAATATTCTGCTAACTCACACACACCTAGATTCTGTCTTGTTGGTTAGGGTTAGCTAATTTAACAAATTAATGTTCAAAACATAAATAGCTAGCTAATGTAAAAAAAAAAAAAAATAGTGTGCAAAACTCAATTAGCTAGCTGGTTTTTAAAAAAACTAATGTACAAATCCTAACTAACAAGCTAAATTACCAAACAAATGTACAAAACTTAACTTAAAATTTTTTAAAAGCTAATATACAAAACCTAACTAGCTGTCTAATTTAACAAATTAAATTAGAGAATGTACAAACCTCTACCTAGCTAATTTTAAAAACCAATGTACAAAACTTATTCAGCTAGTTAATTTTTTAAAAAGTATAAAACCGTATCTAGCTAACTTAAAAAAAAAACTAATGTACAAAACCTAATTATCTAGCTCATTTAACAAACTAATGTAGAAAACTATATAGCTAGCTAATTTAAAAAACAAATGTACAAAACGTAACTAGCTAGCTAATTTAACTAGCTAATGAACAAAAATACCTAGCTAATTTGAAAAACTGATGTACAAACCTAAATAGCTAGGTAGCTAATTTAACAAACAATGCACAAAACTTAACTCTATAGCTAATTTAACTAGCTATATTTAAAAAGTTATTTTGACCTTCTTTAGCTTTGATTAGCGACATTTAGTGGCTGATATTTAATTTTTTCTTGGGAGGCTAAAGAGACATGTCATCCATGAATCGGTAACTCCAGCATAAGAAAATATCTTACTAAAAAAAAAAAAGGGAAAAAAATGGTAAAAAACAGAAATTTCATGCCGTTTGAGATTTGTAACGGGAGTTTTGAAGGTCAAAATGAATATATAAGGAGTAATTACAGAGAAAAAAAACGTTTTGTAACTACTCCTTACATATTCTTTTACGTATTTGTAATTTACTCAAGTAAGAAGAGCGCATGTACTGTATTTAGTTTCAGTAATACTTGAGTAAAGAATAATTCTTCCAGATTAATACTTAAGTACAGTAACGAAGTGGAATTTCTCGAGTATTTTCCTGCAGATCCGTGCTGTGATGTACGAGTTCACAGGCATTGAGTTCCCTGTGGAAAATACTGCATCTGTATTAACTTTCATAAATAAGTCCTGAATATTTCAGCAAGTGAGCGTCGTCTGGATGTGACATGAGCCTCATTAATAATGCATTGCCTTCCTCTTTTCTCTCCTTTCCTCTCTCTTTTCATTTTTTTCTACAGGAGAATACGTGGTGATGACAACTTACTTTCATCTGAAAAGGAAAATCGGCTATTTTGTCATTCAGACGTATTTACCCTGCATCATGACAGTCATCCTTTCCCAGGTCTCGTTCTGGCTCAACCGGGAGTCGGTGCCGGCGCGAACCGTCTTCGGTGAGTCTTCTTTCCTCACCTCGTTAACCTGAAATTTACCTGATGAGCAGTTAGCGTAGAAATGGCCGAGTATCAGTATCGGGCTGATACCAGCAAAAAAATAAATAAAAAATGGTGTATCGAATATCTGAGAAAACATATCGGATATCAGATCCTGTAACAGATTAGAATTGTAAAAGATTGGAATTGGATTTGGATTAGAGATTTATTTTTAGAACTGGAAACGTTTATGTATAAACTGACTTGACTGAATTTTATTTGCAATGTAAGTGACTCTTTTGTAAAAGAGTTTAACTGTGAACAAACCAAACCAAAACATTAAAGTTTAGTAGTTTTTAAAGAAAACAATATCCAGTGGGCATCTGATACTCGAGGTGTCAATCAGTATTGGAAAAGAAAATGTAGTATCATGCCAACTCTAATGTTTTTTTGTTTTTTTTAGGAAAGGGAAGAGATTTGTTCCTATTCGGAATAGGAAAAATAGTTTCAAAATCGCAGTGATTATTTTGACGTTACTTATTCTGACGCTTATTCTCCACACACTGCAAAAATATTATCTTAGCACGGGAAATATGTATAGTGAAATATAGCACATATAAAATTATTAAACCTATTTCTAGTGAGTATTGTGTATTGGAAAAGAAACAGTGGTATTGTGCCACTTCTAATTAATACCGATTTTGCTGACGGCTGATCTACAGAAGATGAGACTATATCCAACTAAGCCATGCTCTGCACATTTGAAAGGACACGTCAGGGTTTTTTTTTTATTTTCTGTTCTACTCCCCCTCAATCCCTGACAAGATGCCTTTGACAAACGAGCGCACCAGGGATGGTATTAAAAAGTTCTGCTTGGAATGAAAGAAAGTTAGCGCAAAGCGCTGACTGGACAGCGCTTTGGTCTGGACAGTGATGGATTCATCTTTGAAAGTTTGCAGAGACCAGTGGACTGACCTATAATTACTGCGACCGCCACAGAGGCACCTAATTAATTACAGATTAGCTGAACCCAAACTTGGCGTGAGGTGATGTTAAAGAAAAAAGTAAGGCCGATGCTGGTCCTCAGGGGAAATATGGAGTACAGGAGATAAACCCACAAGCAGCAGGATATTGGCTCAGACTGGCAGGAGGTTTAAGCCAGCTGGAGTTAAGGAATTATTATTATTGAGCTTATTGAGCTTGAGTCAACTTTGGTCTGCTATTGTTGATGAGTTTTTTTTTATCCCTGAGGCAGGATGTAAAGGGAAGGTCATTCTGCCAGTATCGCTCAGTTTCAGTCACATTATCTTTTTCTCCTAGCCAATATATTTATAGCAATGGTGGAGAAAAAAACGTTCATCATTGGTTACCAAGTCCAAGGAAAAATATATACAGATCTGAAATCAGCATTGATAGACATTGATAGAGCTAACATTCATAGACAATTACATATATTTTAAATATTTTAAAACTTTGGGAGCTTTCAAGAGTACAGAAGCCTAATGGTACTTTGGCAAAACAAAGCTATGGCACCTTGTAATTTCCAGTCAGGTAAATAAACAGCACTTTATCACACGTTACACTGTATGTTCATAAGTATGTGGACACCTGACCATCACAGCCATATGTGCTTGTTGAATATCGCATTCCACATTTATTCCCCCTGTGTTTTGCTGTTATAATAAGATCCACTCTTCTGGAAAGGCTTTCCACTAGATGTTGGAGCGTGGCTGTGGGGATTTGTGTTCATTCAGCTACAAGAGCATTAGTGAGATCAGGCTCTGATGTCAGGTAAGGAGTCTCCAGTTCCAGTTCATCCCAAAGGTGTTCAGTGGGGTTGAGGTCAGGGCTCTGTGCAGGACACTCGAGTTCTTCCACTCCAACCTTCACACACCATGTCTTCATGGAGCTCGCTTTATGCACAGGGGCATTGTCATGCTGGAGCAGGTTTGAGCCTCTTAGTTCCAGTGAAGGGAAACTGTAAAGCTACAGCATACAAACACATTCTATACAATTGTGTGCTTCAGACTTGTGGAAACAGTTTGGAGAAGAACATATGAGTGTGATGGTCAGGGGTGTAGGTACAATAGCCAGCCAACTTACCTGATGTAAAGTGTTTATTATCCAATTTTCTCACTTGCTTGCTGCTAACCATCTTCTTCAGGAGTAAAATCCCGAAATATATATATATCTTTATTTCTTCGATGACTAATGTGACATCACCACAGTGCCACACGTTGAAGGCAATAAGGATACCGGTCAGTTGGCGTGGTCATACAGTGACGTCACACGAAACAGATGGATACTACACCGTCAGCTCAATTGTGCAGTGAGAGCAGTTGTTTTTATTTCTGTTTTTTAAAGTCACGACTTCCTTTCCCTACAGACTTCCTCTGACCTCTCACTCTGCAAAAACTGACCTTGTCACCAGTCCAGACGCCCCACATTTAAGATAAGCTATTTTAGGCTTCAGTTTGCCCCATCTGGAGTTCCAGCATCCCTTCCTAAAGCGTTTATTTTTAACCTTAGCGGATCAAAACTTATTAAGAGAATTGCCAGACACTACAATAAGGCAACATAGACAAAGGGCAGTTATGTCATCCGGAATATCTTGACTTAATTCAGGGGCACAATCATAATGAATTGGTACCAATGTACACTTAAATGATAAATCATATATGATTTTGTGAACGGAATGAATTCATTCGGATTGGTGAAAATCTTTGTTTGAAAATCTAAACATTGTCCCAGTTGCGCAAAGGAATGCCTTCCTGCCACATACAGGGGACGTTTACTCAATTTCCTTTAAAACTGTTGGTGCACCTTCTATTAGTCAAAATATATTGTGGAAGGTAAGTAGATTTTACAGAGCACAATCATCACATCCTGTATGAATATGGGTATTTCAGTATTCCAGTATAGTGTACGGAATACCATTCTCTCACGTTACATCAGAGATTTTTTTTGTCATCGGCTGTCATCGGTGCTGCTGTGACAGTTTACAACAAAAAAAGTTTCACACTACGATGACTCAAACATTCACACTTTTGGTATGAAAACTTGTCGACAAGCTCAGCTGTCTATCCGACTGCATGACTGACTAAACCTGTCAAAAAGATGAGTCATTCGTAAGACACTGCGTCATGACATCACATTCCCAAGTCTAATACTTACAGCTAAAATATTAATTGTCATGTGAGCAGATGAAGTCCATCATCACATATTCCCAGATCTTTAGCTATGCCCTAGCAAGCTGACAGCCAGTATAGATGATCTGCTCGCCTCCAGTCTGGAGATCCTAATGAGGTGCAGAGAACAAACTTATTAGTATTCTGCAGGATTTGCGGACGTGATGAAGCAGCGCGTCTGTCCGCTTCGGGCTGCAGGTCAGACTGGGAGAAGGCTCAGTGTTAAATAGAGTGTTCTTTAAACTGCCTGGAGGTCATATACATCACGTTCCCTATACCTTGCTTTGCTGAAAACTGACTCTCACGATTCTTGCTTTTATATCTTATAAAAGGATATAAGGATTTAATCGTCTCTACATAATATATCACACTGCCACAATGTCTAGTTTACTCTGATTGTATTATATTACGCATTTTTTACGGAGCTTCACAATTTAACATCAGAGTACGTATTTTGCATAGGAGCTTCGCACTCAAAAATACGCCGGTATAATTTCTCTGAAACTCTGAAATGATTTGCGCAGGTGTTTTGAACTCTCTGATATTACCTAGCACCGCCTGGAAGCCCCACTCACTTCCCTCCATCGCACATTCTCTCGACTGGACTCGCAGTAAATGGAGAATGTCTTGAATTCATGAATGTGAAATAAAATCTATTAGTGTATGTTTGACATAGCTAAAATTAGACAAGTATAAAGTTAATATCAGTTAGTATATTTGTTAGGGATGCCACTGAAATTTTGTCTGAAAATGGTCAAAAATGAGCCTAGGCCTACGATGATGTGTCAAATTTAACACTTTACAAATAATGTTAATGGTGATGATAAATAAAAAGTGATTAAATACACCAAGTCTGCATCTTTTTGTCCAAACTACTCATTTACCGTACTTTAAAATAAGAGGCGAACATCATGTTCACATTATTAGTCCCTTGCTGCCGCTCCAAAAACCCCACATGGAGGTTGAAATTTAATTAATCGTTCACGCCCTGGAAGGCTGCCAGCTTCTTGAATCCCCTTGTGATGGGCTTGACTCTGTATTTCATTCGGATAATCCTGTTTTAGAATTTTCATGGCAGCCTGTGTGTAATGTGTGATTTATGGTTTCAGAGCACAATCCAAACAATTGTCCACTGTCTTTGCCGACACAACGGCATCTCCAGTGACACTCCTCGCTAATGTCCCTGTGTTTTTCTCCTCCATTGCTTGATGGAGATAAGCCCTGATGTAAATTTAAATTGTTGACCTGCTTTTTAATAATTACAGACAAAGCATTACCCTGCATTACACAGTAGGCATTACAAAGCATTACACATCTTCTGAGATCATCTGCACTTTGCGATAGAGGACGAGTAACGTCAGTTCCCTGAAAGGCAGCACACTGTCTGGGTTTTAGTCTTCTGCCATTGAGGCAGGTGGTAGCAGACCGAGTGGAATGATTTCTTATATCTGCTTTAATGGGCACCGATTCTGGACCGTTCCCTCATTTCGCTCCTGATATGCCATTCTCAGAGCAGAAAGCTCTGGGTCACCACACAGTGACCTATGAAAAATTCTGATTTCCGAGTGTGATTGATTTATTTTCTACCCCTTCTTTTATTGTAACCCAGATATACACTGTCTCCACAGCCCCATAAAGAAGGCGTGTAGTTGATAGCAAAGCCAAGGCTCTCAATTTATTGGTGAATACGTTCAAGGAGCTCATAGATGTAATAGATTTCATTCCAAGCTTTAACAGTCTGTTGCTATTTCCATCCACCAAAGACAAGGTTTTCAGCATGGATCTCTACCTAGGAAAAATATACAGAAGGATTTGCAGTCTTCAAAATCTTGTCACGGCCTCAGGGTGTTGAGGTTTTCCGAGGGAGCGTTCACTTTCCTTCCTGTTTAAATTTCCCAGCCACTAACAAGGATGTATGTTTTTGCCCTTCGAGTTCATCTATGTTCAGATACATTCCAGCTCTTATCTACAGCTGCACTGAACAGAACTGATGTCACCTGAATTTTCACTTTTTTTCTATCTCTATGGCCTTCAAAACTAGAGAGCGCTACTGTAATACGTCTGCTTGGGAATGATGCTTTTCGCAATTCCTCCAGTTTCTATACTGGCATCACAGGTGTCCTGACAGATGGCGAGAGACTTGTGTACTCCATGGCAGCACTGCCATTTTGTCAATACTCTGATTATTTTGCTCCAGTGGTCTATTCAAAATGGCAGTAGAGCAAATATCATCACGACAGTGTAGGCTTCTGTGGTGCAATCCTTCCATGACAAGTTCATGATTTGTCATCGGAAATAAGTCAAACATTGCTAAGTAGGCTTGTAACAACGACAACGATTTATACCACAATGCGGTTGAATTCTCAAATCTGATTGGTCAGAAGGTGTGCTTTATTTTTGTATAACAGCACGGCTCGGACAGTAGTTCCAGCTGTAACATAAACGACTGTTTTATATTAACACACTCGTTCTAATACGTTATTGTTTCTATAGTAACAGCTGATTCACAGGGATTTGTACAGCGGATGCTCCACATAATCTCAGAATAATAACTAATGGCTTTTTAAAAAAAAAAAAAATGTTTCTAACAAAGAAAAATGTATAGTTTTTTTTCCTAGGAGACATTTATTTAACATTTATGGAGGTAGTCTTCACTGTCAGCGTGTTGTAACAGTCACAATGCTTTGCAAATAGAGTAGACAAGATAGAGGAATTTACGCTTTCTGGTTTTCTGGTAAAATGACAAGCTGCATTTTTTTTAGAGAGAGAGAAAGAGAGAGACAGACTGTGAAGGAACGACTGATTATCGCAGCTATAACGTAGGTCAGAACAGGAATTAACTTGTTTCATGGATGTTCCACAACATTAAATCTAACTATAAGCGTTAAAATGTGTGGCGTGTTGTTCATTAATACATTAAACATTGTAATCGTTGGCAAATCGCTGTGGTATAAGCGGAATAAAACACTGCAGATGATGCTGTTATATGAAAACAATCCACTTCGGGGTGGTCACGGTAACTCCGCTTTGCGTTGTGGATTATTTTTGTACAACCGCACGGATTGGAGTGTGTTATTCTTTACTTAATCATCTCTACACTATGTTACACTGCCACGATATCCAGTGACGTTAACTCCAATTATATTATTTTTCCAGATCTGCCAATCTTTACCCATCTTGCATTGCTATTATGCTTTGTTACTCCAAAATACTTGTCTTTTTCTCCACAATAAAAAACAGCAGATGAGCTGAGATTAAACACGCCTACAACAAAGTGTCAGACTGAACACTTTACAAATAATGTTAATGGTGATAGATGTTTATTTTTCCTCCTCAGGAGTCACCACTGTTCTGACCATGACCACGCTAAGCATCAGTGCCAGAAACTCTCTACCCAAAGTGGCCTATGCTACAGCTATGGACTGGTTCATGGCCGTGTGTTACGCCTTCGTCTTCTCCGCCCTCATTGAGTTTGCCACCGTCAACTATTTTACCAAGCGCAGCTGGGCCTGGGATGGTCAGAAGGAGAGCCAGGATATGAGGGTAAGCAGGAGTATTATCATTCCCGACTTCCTAAACAGTGGTGCGTCATACAGCCAGAAAAACGCCTACAATTTACACAGGTTTTGCCCCACACTGCCACATTACATTACCATTGTTAGTGCTCTCATGGAGCCTTTGGTTACATAATTATGCTCCACAGGATGTGAATTATAACTCTATAAATTTTAGACTAATTTACATTTACAATTATTTTCTGTGTTAAAGATACAAATACTGGTAATATAATATAAATACTGGCGAGTCAAGTTTATTCCTACACAGAGGTAATTTAAACTGCTTTTTTCATAGGAGAAAAGATAATAAAATGAATAAGAACAGCACTGAATAATAAAATGAATTAAAATAAGATTAAAAAAAGACTAATTAAAAGTGCAATGACGGAAATGAAGTGTACGTCTTAGAGCTCAATTGTAGGCACAAAAAAATAGAAAGGTTTTAATATGGATTTATAAATGGCTACATTAGGGGCATATTGAAGATCTTCTGGGAGGTGTTTGTAGCATAAAAGCTCAGTGCTGCTTCACCGTGTTTTGTTTTTGATTCTGCAAGCTGAGCTGTACCCATGGATCTAAGAGACCCGCTAGGTTTATTCTTTAAGCATTTCAGAAACGTATTCGGGGCCTAATCCATTTAGTGATTTATCGACTAATAGCAGCACTTTAAAATCGATTCTGTAACTAACTGGTTGCCAGGAGTAAAGATTTTAGACCTGAAGTAATGATCTCTGTTCTCTTTGTCCTGGTTAAAACTCTTGCACCAACATTGTGAATGAGTTGAAGCTGTTTTTGGGGGAGTTAAAAGCCTGTTACACAAGTCTACTCTGCTGGAGTTAAAAGCATGGATGAGTTTCTCTACATCTTGCTGGGACCCTAAATCTTTTGGCTAAGTTTTTAAAATGATGTAAGGCTGATTTAGTGATGGTTTTGGTATATCTAGTGAAGGTGAGATCTGAATCTATTAGAAAGCCTGTTAGAATGATATCAGATTTTTCAGATTGAATAAAAGCGGCCCAAGAGCTGATCCCTGAGATATTCCATGTTTCATAAACATCCTATCAGTAACTCCAGCCTTTTGAAACATTTTCAGATTGTCCTAGGTAGACCTATGCAATTTTCCTGCCTGTCTAGAAGTACTCTATGATCTGCAGTGTCAAATGCAGCACTTAAGAGCTAGGAATACCAGAACTGATATTTTCCCAGAGTCAGTGTTAATACCTCTATAAGGGCAGTTTCGTAAACTGTGGTGGGGTCAGAAACCTGACTGGAATCTGTCAAAATATCAGTTTAAAGTAAGGTAAGGTAAGTTAAGTTAAGGTAAGGCCACCCTCGATGTTATCATTTTGTTCTGTTTTATAGTTACAGACTTTAAAATGTTTGTCTTGTGAACCAAAATATAAGACTTTACAATGGACAATATTTTCAGTTCAGCAACTGAATTGAATTTCGGTAATGAGTTCCCTTTCACAAGTATAGGTAAAGAGTTGTAGCTGACGCAGTACACACAATACAAATCTCTGGTCTAAGTCAGCGTCCTTGAAAAGAAAAAAAACTTGTCAGGATTGTAATTTTTCAGACAGATTGCTCCATCTCAGAAATTCAGTCCCCTCTTCATTCCTTTACAAATGCCTTTTTGCTCACTCCTGCATATTGCCTCTTTCTGTCCTACTCCTGATAACCACTGAAATATGGGGCACTCACAGCTAATGGCAGGGAAACACTCTAAAGAAAGCTTAGCGAGGAAGCCATATTGTTTTCAGGATGAGGGGTTATTGCTGATATAAATTTCCATTTCATTCTCCTGTAGTCAACTTTGTGTAATCTGTTAAGAAGTACGTTATTTATTCATTAGCTGTTTTTCAGTGACTGTTCATTAGATGGAACAGAAAAGTGGAGCCTCAGGAGAAAAGTGCTGAAAATGGCTGAAAAAAATCTTTACAGCACAAATAGAGAGAAATAATTGTGGCTGGCAGTTGTATACGGAGCTATCTTATGATCTTATACGAGTTTGTGAATGAAAGATGAGTATTTGAACAGCCCCTAATGCTGAGCTCTGCTTTTACGAAGTGTATATCTTTTTTTTTACTAAGTTTTTATTCTTTTTTTTAGCACTTTTGTGCTCTTCAAGCAGATCTTCTATCACCTTATTCATACAAAGCACATCACATTAACATACCAAAACGCAGGCACAGAAAACTTATATTCCATGATATTTGTAGGTTTGAAACCTTTTGAACTGTGATGTTTCATTACTAAAGCTCATGATATTATCATTGATCATTATACAGATAAATAGATAGTATGTGAGAGAGGCAACACTACAAAACATTTGATCCACTCTTCTGGGAAGCTTTCCACTAGATTTTGGAGCGTGGCTGTGGGGATTTGTGTTCATTCAGCTATAAGAGCATTAGTGAGATCAGGCGCTGATGTTGGGTAAGGAGTCTCCAGTTCCACTTCATCCCGAAGGTGTTCAGTGGGGTTGAGGTCAGGGCTCTGTGCAGAACACTCGAGTTCTTCCACTCCAACCTTCACACACCATGTCTTCATGGAGCTCGCTTTGTGCACAGGGGCATTGTCACGCTGGAGCAGGTTTGAGCCTCTTAGTTCCAGTGAAGGGAAACTGTAATGCTACAGCACACAGAGACATTCTATACAATTGTGTGCTTCAGACTTTGTGGTAACAGTTTGGAGAAGAACCACATGTGAGTGTGATGGTAATATATTTATAGGGAAAAATAGAAAGTCCAAAAGCACCTAGATGATTAAGGGGAAGAACTGAATCACTAAGCTCTAATGCATAAAAAATGCTGCTAAACCTGATTTGCTATAGATAGGAGTAAAAAGAGTGAAGATAACAGAATAGAAAGTAGGTGAAGTGGAAAAGAAGAGAGAATGTGTTTGCGCTACAGCTTCCATTACAGATCTTCCGGATATTGTAGATACGGGAAAATAAACTACAGCAAAAAAAAGGACGTCTTAAAAAGTGAAAATATCAAATATAGTCAAATCTAGCTAGTGTTTCCCAATATATGATTACAATAAACCAAATATAAGATAATTAAACCTATTTCTAGACATTCGTACCAATTTCAGGCTTGACATAGTCTTGTTCTATTGGCAGGTCATTTTTCTAATTTTAAGCAGAAAGAAGCGAAATTATCTACAAATAGACTAAGAAACTCTAAAGCTTGAAATGAGTGAAATCATCTAAAAACAAGCTGAATAATCTTATACTTGATTTATAATAATGTAATAATAAGAACTATTAGATAACTTTCATCTTGTGCAGTGCATAAAAACAAACCTTTTTTTTTTTTTTTTAAAACTACATAGCTATATTTTTACATACTCTTTACATCTATGACATTGTTAGCTTAGGATAGCTAACCCCTAGCCTAGTGAGACGACAACAATCTGACTAGGAACATTTGCAATGTAAAAGAAACCAAATTGCTCCAAGTTGTAATAGTTGCTTAGCTACGATGTTTCAGACTTGTTACTTTTACGAATGTTATAATGTTATAACCTGCTGCTATTCTGTTTTATAATAAATACTGTAATGACTTTAGTCTTCTTTCATTTTAATAGCAAAAAGCTATCTACTGGTTAAATCTTCTCTCGAGTTGAATCTAGCTCTGGTGTCTGTCTGACTTTCTGTTCCAGTAGATCATCTTAAAAATATCTTTCTGGTGAATCAGAACCTTAACTAAATAAATCCAGATAAAAAAAGATCCTATTTTGCTATTTAACCTTTGACAAAGGTTTGAGCAAGAAAGGAAATAACATGGGATTACGTAAGTGTTACACCTACAACATATTTTCACCGTGTGTGTGTGTGTGTGTATGAGTTAATTGGTTTGTGTGTGGTTCTGAGACAAAGTGAGGATCAGTGCAGAATTAGCAGTAGAGATGGGAGGCATTTACCTTCATTTGGGATTTGGAGCATGTTTAATTCATGCCGCTTGACAGCCTGTTTATTACACAGTAGTCCATAATGAGTCCAATCCAGTGGCATTACGCAGCATCGCGAGCTCTCAGTATAGCCACTAAGCCCTGTGGAGTAACACACACTGGGTCACACTGGATTTAAACAGTTCATGTGTCTGTGTAACAGTTGATCTACTCTAGACGATAGCTTTAACCACTTACACTTGCAGATTATGATTCAGTTTCTCATCCTAAAGCAGATTATTTTGTAACTACTATGAATTATTCAGAGTGAGGAAAGTCTGGACTCGCCTGTGAATAAAGACGCCTTCAGTGTTTGTAAACGAAACAATAGCCTAGGAACTTGATGCTACTTGTTTATAACCTGACTGAAGAATCTGTCAAGAATTTTATTTAGGAATTGGATTGACGTTAGCTAAAATGTTCTCCACTTATTGCTATGTTTTAGCTCTAAAAGACAGGGAGTGTTATTCAGCTAAACTAACATTGTCACATGGTGTAGCTCTAAAAGATCCTTATGGCTCGGCATCCTGTCAGTGAATAAATGATGCTAAGTGGTGGTCTAGCATATACGTATGTATTAGAAACTTCCAAGTGTTTATAGAGAGAAATTGAAGGCATACAAGTCTCTTGATTCTTACAACTTTGTTGTTTGTGGGAACGTTCAAGATGGAACGTTTTGCGACTACAACATTGAGGACGTCGTGGCCCTGAAAGCTGAGGTGCTGCCCAAATAGATGCCATAAACTCAAGTTATCTGAGCAAAGTTCGCTAGCTAAACATGTCCATTATAGGCAACTCCTCAGTAAGAACATGACCTAGATATCTAGCCTTAGCTAGCTAGTTTCCTGCTGTAGATTTTTTGTTAGCAAGCCAGATTCAGTTAGCTGACATGAATTGGGAGCAACACGGAAAATGGAAAGGTGACCGATTCGATAGTATGCGGGGGAAAAAAACACTAATGTGTTTATGAAAACTTCAGATTCTGACACCAAGCAGCACAACATTTTATAAAAGAAATTCTGGCTTGCTTTTATAAATCACTATAGTCTCCCGCTTTGTTTCCGACGTCAGAGTCACGCGTCTAGACGGGGTCTATTGAGAGTTTTAACATTAAAAGCTTTAAAAAAAAACAGAATGTAATGATTGTAATTTTTGTGCTGATTCACTGACTGAACCGTTTCACCCAAATCATTTTCATTGCCATCGAAAGCATTTGAAAGGAAACGCACCCTCTCGGCAAATATGCAGTGTCTGAGCAGCAAACAGTTCACAACAAGAAATTCCTAGCGGCTAACTGTCTCCTCACAAATGTGATTAGGTCACTAATGAACCTCGTTAAATAACTGTTCTGACTAAGACTGGATTTTTTCTTGAAATTTTTCTGACATTGGGTCAGAGTTCTTATTAAACAAAAACTTTCTTGTTTAAATCACGTCATGACTTCTTTTCTGCAGCACTGTATCCTCTGATGGTGTGTTCAGACAGTTGAGGTCAAAAGTTTACATTTACATCCCCCTTTCAGAATCTGCAAAATGTTCATTATTTTACCAAAATAAGAGGGATCCTACAAAATGCATGTTATTGTTTATTTAGTGCTGACCTGAATAAGATATTTCACATAAAAGATGTTTACATATAGTCCACAAGAGAAAATAATAGTTGAATTTATAAAAATGACCCCGTTCAAAAGTTTACATCCCCTTGATTCTTAATACTGTGTTGTTACCTGAATGATCC
>CM040468.1:1028322-1073512 GCA_022758105.1 Pangasianodon gigas | reverse complement strand
TGGATGTAATGTAAAAATACTTTTTTTTTTTTACTAGACTTTTTTTTACCTATACAGTTATTATTCCAACCCATCAGACCTGATTAATTTGGTGCAGTTTTGTTCTAAACATATTTGTTTCGGTGTGTATATAGTCACTTCGGGATTACTGCTTTTTGTGCTGACGTAGAGAGACACCAAAACTAATAATGCTGTTGTTGGTTTGACAAGCAGCTTATTATGAGCTCCATCCCATGGTAAATAGTTTTCGTAAATTTTAAGCATCGTGTCAGTGAAGTGGGAATAAACGTAGTCCATCAGAGAGACCTGGAAGCAAAACCTTCTCCTTTTCCAGGCTGCTCTGTTTGGGAAGTTCCCAGTAACCTAGTTCTAAGGATCTGAGTCTAAACAGGTCAGAACATGTGGAACGTTTTATTACTGATCCTTCCTTAATGAAGACATAAGCCGTTATGTACTTCATAGGGTTAGGTGATATGATGATATAATATCGATATCATGATAAATTATGTTATAATACACTTTTCCTGAGATATGATGATAAAATATTTACTTTGCCGTACACAGTACACTTTTCTCAGATATCTTTTTTTTATAATGTTTTTTGTTCTTAATAATTACAAACTATCTGGAAGAGCTGATTTCATGTTAAAGTTTTATACTTAATCTTTAAAATTGTAAAAAAAAATAAAAAAAAATCCCCTTCATTTAAAAAAATATATATAAATGATATTTTTACTATAAAAATTAATTTTTGTATCCTTTAAATAAATTAACACTTTTTTTAATGCAACACTACTGAGAAATTGTGAGTAAACTGATATATCACAATACAACATCATGTCTTTTTCTAACATTTTTTTTATTAACAAACACAAGCTCTGATTGGACACTGATATTAAAAATTTTTGCAGAAAATCTTTTGCTTTAGCAGCCCTACATATATTGTGATACATTTCGTGTCTTCAGATATCATGATTTAATATTTTTGAGTAATATCGCCCAGCTTTAGTAGGTAACAATGACAGGGCTACCTTTGTGTTCCTCTTCTCCACAAACGTTGGCATCAGACACCAGAAGCTGCATCCTGGCATCGAAACATCTCAGCTTTGTGCTTCTCTCCAAAAACTGTTTTGGAATCATTACATGCGGTTTTATAAATGAGTTCTCGGCCACTGTTGCTTATTTTGTTGGGGTTTTTTGTCCTTTCTTGTGTGGAGCAGAGTGCTGGAAAGATTCTTTTGTACCTTGTGTCTTCAGTATAAGGATCAAATAGCTTCAAATACACACTGAACTCACTGTTATACATATAAATTAAAGCGCACCTGGATTTTAATACCCTATTTTGTCATAATAAATTGTTGCCACTAGAGCTCTGCTGCATAATAAGTCACAGCTAATGTTATTAGATATTTAGAGTAAATATCCTTTGTGACCGTTAGTTCACCTCAAAAAACTTTGGAAGGTTTTCTTTGCCTCTGCAGCTTCCATGCAGTGCTGTTAGGAATTGTGCCGTGGTCCTGTCAAGGCATCATATCTCCTACTGATATGTATTTGTTCCCGGTCGGCCTGTGGTTCACAGAGGCTCTGCTTATTTAGTCGAGTTTTCTGCTGCCTACCTTGTCATCCAGGCAGGCGGTTGTTTTGGTTTTGACACCAGCTTGACATCACCAGCCAAATGTTTTCGTGGCCAGGGGATAGGTTGCTTGACAGGTAAAATCCTTTTCACTCAGAGGCTCAAGGCCAGAAACTATTCTGGCCAACACTTATTTATTTATCATTTATTTATTTATTTATTTAGCTGTGTGTGCCAGTGTGTATCCTAATTCCCTGGTTTGAGCTGCTCATTCTCAGGACCAGTTACTCATTTGGTGCACCAGTTCATACTGTAGCCTTCTCTGACTCTTGTCCAATGAAATGTTGGATAAATGAAGCGGATATATTATAGCATTCACCAATAACGAGCCTGGTGGTAATTATCACTCACTCAACACGTGTAAACGTTTAAACCACTCACAGGTAATGAGTCTCCTTCCTGCTCTTAGGAACTCTTTTGGGTTTTTTAACATATGGATGTTTTGTTATGAGCAGAGATGGCCTGATGGAATGGAATGAAGATTAATAAAAACCTGTGGCCTCTTGCACTACCAAAATATAACTTTAATATTATAATTCAGGTTGTAAACTCGATCCTAAACCATATGGTGAGAGGAGTCAGGTTAAAACTAGCGCAGTGTCTAATTTCAGTTGTCATGAGATCATCCAGAGATGGCGAGTTTGAATCCCGACGATGCCACAGCCATCTGAGGCTACGAGTCCAAGAGAGAAAAAATTGTCTGTGCTCTCTAGGAGGGAGGGGCTTACTCTCTCTCTCCCCTGCCAATCACAGCGACACTAGACAATCACGGGAGTCTGTGAGCTCAAGAGGTCGAATAGCACTTTTCTCCGAGTGTGTTACACTACCCAGTGATGCAGCATGAGCAGCAGTTCGAAACAATGCGGTCAGCAGCTTCACGTGTCTCGGAGGAAGCACATGTTAACCTTCACCCTCCCTGGGTTGTTAGCTGTCATGTGATCGGGGAAAAATCCATGTCCATGAAATGATCAAAATTGTGTCACACAGAGTGATGTGTTTCACCGTCACCAGCCAATCAAAAACACATTATAATATAATAATGTCTGTTTTTTCATTCATTTTAATTATATTTTAACCGTAGATAAATGAACCATATCAAGAAGGACTGTGCTTTACAATAAAGTGGTGACTATAACCTCTTGTATTTTTATTTTTAATACTGGTAACAAACAAAAAAGATAAGATAAGATAAGATAAACTTTATTGATCCCACAGTGGGGAAATTCACTTATCACAGCAGCTCACAGACAGTTAAAGTGCAGGAAGAAAGAAAAGGAAGGAAGAAAGAAAAGTTAAAACTATAACTATATATGCACTCTTAGGAATAATAAAAGAAAGTAACATATATAACAAAGTCATGCAAACTCAATCTGCATTTGAGTACACTGAATGACAGTATAATTTAATGTTTATGTTAAACTCCTTTTAAAAATATTTAATGGCGTATACTACCTTGCAAATATCTCAGGTTTGCTTTGAACAGAATCCCACAGTAGTTTTCAGTGTGTAAATTATAAGTTATAACTTAAGGCTATATTACTATGCCACTTATTACTTATTACTATGTTAATTTTTCAGTAGTTTGTAAACACGAACGTAATGGCCATTTACGTTCAAACCAGGCAACAATCTTAAGAGCTGATGCAACCGGTGGCTGGCTTTTTTTTTTTCTTTCTTTCTTTCTGAAGGAACCATCTCAGCAAGAAGATATTTCTCAGTAAAGCTTTGGCCAGTGAGTCAGAATGCTTTATCAGAGGAGGCATACTGTAAAATGCTATGTTATCAGCCCACAGTCATGACTATATCGAAGTATTTGCCTGACCGGAGTGCCTACGAGGCTTAGCAGTGTTACATATAACAGCAGGAACGCACAATAAATGCACTTAAGCAAAAATGTCAGCAGTGACGAGGTGTCATGAAATTGGACAGGTAATGGATGCAAATGCAGGAGTTTATTAAATCAAAATGACGAGGCAGATATAAAAAATCTGAGAGCAGTCAGAAGGTCAGGTGATGCGCAATCCAGACTACACTCACACAAATCTAAAGGAACTAAAACCGAGGTCATGTCAAAACCAGAACAGACCAATGCAGAGTGATTCATGGCTGAGTAGCAGATAATAAAGCGAATGCCGTGTGAACAGTTTGTGGTTTATGTAGCCAAGTTCTTGGTGAGTTGATGACGATGAGGTGCGAGCAATCAGAAGTAATCAGACCATGAAGGTGTATGGGTAGATCAAGAGTCTGGTGAGTTTGGAGTCTGTCAGTTGACTAGGAATTGTGACTAAGGAAATGTAATCCTATGCTTCAGCAATAACAATAATAATCTTTATTTATATAACCATTTTCATTTTGAGTCAACTATAATAAAACACACTATGTATAAAGCTAGAAGAAATTAGATGACAGTGAAGATAAAAGGTGAAAGATAAAGGTACAATAATTAAAAATAGCACAAATAATAAAACAATTCCCAATTAGTAAAACATGCTACAGGTGGTGGGGAAAAAAAATCAAGATTTATCATAGATTTATGATAATCACAGTTTGAACAGGTAGGTTTTTAACCTGGATTTATCAATAAATCAATCAATAAACAAACAAACAAATAAATAAATAAGTGTGCCAGACAAAAACTTGTTTAAATTGACACTTAACTTGCCCTTACAATTGATGGTATTCCATTGTAAAGAGACGAATCATTATTCATGTATACTGGTAGCTGAGAAAGTAAGTCTTCTGAGGTTTTGACAATATATCCTAAAGATTATTTGAATTTCATGTTGAGATTAAATATAGTACAATTTAAAAAATAAACAATTTGTTCTATTTCACCCTTCCTGACCACCAACGAGAATCACATGGATATCTTGTTATAAATGTGCATGCCCATGCCAAGACAATACTAAATACCACATGTAGCCATCATATAGCCATCTTTTCCTTTTGTTTAGCCTGTGACTAAGCAGAACTAACACAGTCAATTAGTTTTGCCTCGCTGCACCGTGTACTGTTTGCTACCGGGTTGAGTTCTCCCTCTGCATTTTTCCAAAAGCCCATCGTCCAGCCTAGTAGCAGGCCTGTGACTAGTGCCGCTAGCATAGTCGAGGCACTGTTCATAGCTAGTCCCTAAATTGGTTTCCGTTTGCCGTTTGAGTGCACCCTTGGCTCTTCCTCATGGGCATCATTTTGCTCCAAGAAGTCTTTGCTAGTGTCAGCATTAGTTTTCTCCAGGGATACCGTCGTACTTCCCAGTTGCACGAGTGTGGCGTTCATTTCCAAACACCATATATCCAGGTGATTCAGGAGGAGTGAAATAGAACCGAACAACCACCAGGCTTCCCTGTCATTCAGAACCAGCGTTAATCCGTATGACGGCAGTATTTCCTGCAAATCCTCCATCATATGTCACTTCATGACCTTGCATGCAGCACACACTCACAAAAAGGTATCCAAATCATCCTGATGTTCAGAAAACCACAGTTACATAACGCTTTGCAGATTTCTGCATATAGTTTTTATTCCTAACACGTTATATATCCAGCGAGTTAAAAAGCAGGGCATATGGAATGTGCTATTAGTGAGATGAATTGTGATTCACACATCCTGCTAAAGGAAATATTGAACTTCATTTTTAAACTGTTGAGCACTTAAAAGCACTTCTCTGCATTTATAACAGTCTGTTTCTGCTGATTTCTTCTCCCACAGAGACGTGAGTCTGCGTCATTCTCCAAAAAGACCAACAACACGTTTAACATCGTGGGCACTACTTATCCGATGAGTGTGGGAAAAGAACCTGGACTGACCACTATTTCTAAGAGCGCTTCCAGCACGGCCTCAGCCCCAGCGCCGGCTCAGCCTGTCCGAGAGGTGCGGCTCTCCAGAATGGATGGCGAGTACATCTGTGAAGGTGTCAAGAAGTCCTACAACCGAGTCAGCAAAGTGGACAAGATCTCACGCATCATCTTTCCTGTGCTCTTCTTCATCTTCAACCTGGCCTACTGGGCCACTTATGTCAACAGGAAGCCAACCATCAGGAGGTCCAACCCCCATAACTGAACCTGAAATATATCCATAAACAACAATGAAAAAAAAAAACAACCTCCTAGTCAAGTCTGGAGTAGCCATACGATGCTACCACCACATGCGCAATTTTGTTTTTCTTATTTGTTTTGATTTGCAGGTTTGCATCGGTTCCATGCCAGGTTTACATGCCATCATTCGATTGGTATGAAGTGTTTGTAGATTATATATACTCACTTACAATCTTTATAACGTTGTGTATGGGAGACTTGTGTGGTAAGGTCTGAGTAAGCCTTGTAGTACGTTTCGATGGCAAAATATGAACAGCAGTCTGTTTGACGCCACTCGTTCAGGATGATCTACAAGGCTATATGCTCACCACATGCTGTATATCATTAGATAGAAAACTCCGAGCCATCGTTGGTAGTCAGTCGACTTGCCGATCGTCTGTAGCCTTCAGCAGCCAGCAGCGATGTCCGTATGTCTGTGTATCGTTCATAATGATCAGTGTTTGCTCTTGGAGTCTCAGCTAATTTAGACCAATATCATCTAGAACTGTTTTTTCATCATCCCCATGAGTTGCCTCGGTTATTTGTTTTTGTATTGTTTTAAGAGCCCGTGCAAGCTCAAAGGTAAAGAAACTGTGTGCCTTTTCTCAATCCCTCTCCTGTTGAGATGAATCATTCATCACTCACGGTCATTGTCTCAAGCTTACACTTTTACTCGAACAAAGAAATTTAAAACGAGCTCCCATAGAGTCGTCTTACGCTCCACTGAGAGCGTCTGACATTTTATTGCATTTAAAAGCACGTGTGAATTATATTTACTTCTTTTTTTCCGCCATGTTCATCTGCATGAATTGCACCTTGTATTGCTTACAGGCGTTTTCCAGTCTATAGCTGAATGTTTCTTGTTTTTTTAGTCTGCAGTGACAAATCACAAAACTGCTTTACTGCTTTAACACCCAAGTTAAAGTATCGCGAATAAAGTTAAATTTACTGTGCCATGCCATTATCAAGAGCTAAACTGTGAATAGTACCATCAGTAGGCTTTATGTGATTATGCTCGGCGTACTGTTTGTAGATTACAATATTAATTAATGATAATATGTTTAAAAAAGTGCCAAATCATCACAAATATGACTTTTGCATTCTCTACTTTCAAAGAGCCAAGTTTACAATGAATTTTTTTTTCTAAAGTTGCGTAATGTATGTACTTATGTGACAGCAAGCTATATGAAGCAAAAAAACCCATTAACCTGACCATTTCATGAATCATTGCTATTGATTAATAGTTCCGAGTACATAATGTAGATTACCATCCATCATTAAAAAAAAAAAAAAAAACATGAGAGAATTCAATTAGAGGATGGAACATACTTTTATTTTCTTTTTTTTCTCCACAGATTGGTTTGTTCATATACACCTCATGCTGTATTAATAGTAGATTTAATGCATGACAATCTCTTCAATATTCAGTCTGTCACCTCCTGTTACACCGGTTGTCATGTTTTAGTATGACGCCCGACGTGTAGCTTCTCCAAATAGCTGTATTTGGAGTCTGTAGATACCTTATTGTCATGGGGATACTTCATACGTTTGTATTTTGACGCAAATAGTGTAAATCGTAAATAAAACCATATCTGAATATAGGAATATATTTATATAGTGATATAAACATCTATTTATGGTATTTATTATACACAATATATAGACATAATATATGACAAATATATATATATATATCAGGGGAGCCCAAGAGAGGGGAATTTTCCTGTTCTAATGAACCTTCTGAATCTCTGAGGTTTATTTGAGAAGTCAGTAGTGAACTGTGCTGGACTCTGAGTCTTGGTCAGACCATCTGAGACAGCAGCTGGGCTTCCTTGTTTAATAATATCGGAACAAATGTACAAAATCGGTGATCCGTACAGCAACGTAGTGCCGTGAATTAGACCAGACCTGTATTCCAATCTATACTCAAGGCCAGGTAAAAGTTGTGATAGTTCTATGTATTGTGAATCCGATTTAAATAAGATACTTGGAACCTGTCGTCTGTGTAACAGTTCTCTATAACTTTGCCGTCTAGCATATGCACACTGAGGAAGTACTCTAGATATGTATTTTTATGATGATTACGTTTCTGGTGAAAGGTTTGATGGCGAAGGAGTGATTCGCAGTTGTGTCCAAGCCATGATTAGATTAACGTTTGTAGACATCCAGTATTAATATATTACGTTTGTCACTGCCAGTCTCTTACAACACCGTATTAATGCTGCTTATCTTTGCTCGATTAGCATGAGGTAAGCTTTTATTTTGCTGCCTCGATATGGTTTGTAATAGAGCCTTTTCTTAGTTCTGGTTGTATCTTCTTAGCAGATGTCCCCTACATTACCTAAATTTGCTAGCAAGATTCTTTGCGTGGTAGTTGTGCTGCCTTTGTGTGCACTTTTTTTTCCATTTTTACTCTGGAAAAAAAATACTCTGTCTGCAAGGTTTCTTGTACGTATTATATAAAAGGGCAAAAAATAGTCTTACAGTTTCATGCGTGTCCCAGCTGCTTCAACATGCAAACTCTGGTAGATTTCATCCCTTTTTAGACCCTTGGCTAGTTCTTTTTGATATAATAAATGGCCTAAGGGGAGGTCAACGCCGTCTTTTATTTATACGCTCACCAGCTACTTTGTTAGGAACACCTGTATCTGTGATCATTCGTGCAGTTATCCAATCAGCCAGCCAATCGTGTGGCAGCAGCGCAATGCATAAAATCATGCAGATACAGGTTTCTGTTACTGTTCACATCAAACATCAGAATGTGAATAAAGTGTGATCTCAGTGCCTTTGACTGTGGCGTGGTTGTTGGTGTCAGATGGGCTGGTTTGAGTATTTCAGAAACTCCTGAGATTTTCACTGACAATTCTCAGAAAAAAGACCAGGTGACATTTTTCCAATCTTCATTGGTCCAGTTTTGGTGTCCACTGTAGCATCAGATTCCTGTTCTTGGCTGACAGGAGTGGAACCCAATGTGGTCTTGTGCTCTTGTAGCACATTCACCTCAAAGTTTGGCATTTTGAGATGCGTTTCAGCTCACCGTGGTTGTAAAGAGTGGTTATGTGAGTTCCTGTCAGCTTGAACCAGTCTCTCCATTCTCCTCTTCCTTCACCTCTCACATCAACAAGGCGTTTCTGCCCCCAGAACTGGATTTTCTGTTTGTTTGTTTGTTTGTTTGTTTGTTTTCCTCTCCATTCTGTCTAAACTCTAGAGTAAACTCTGTGTAAAATCCCAGCAGATCAGCAGTTTCACTGAGATTCTGATGTTTGATGTGAACATTATCTGAAACCTGATATTATGTCATTGCACTGCTGTAACATGATTGGCTGATCAAATAATGACATGAATACTGGCAAAGTGAGTGTATACTTATAATTATACCATGGTCTGTCTGAATACTCGATTCTGATTGGCTGGAAGGTGTGCATTCAAACCAGGTAGTTCCAGTCAGTTTAACCACCGTTCTAAATGAATGCGCTGCCTATAAACACTTGTAACCATAGCAACATACATTTACAGTCACATATAGTAGTTAAATTCACAGCTTCATTATTAGTAGAGACGCGGCTCAGACGCAGGTAATTCACACATGCACAATCTTTCTCTCTCTCTCTCTCTCTCTCTAATAACAATTTATTATAATTCATTCAAATATATGTAATCTTATCGCACTACTTTATCTCTGTGTATGATTTAGAGCGACAGAATTCTAGATCTAACGACCCGTATATAAGTGACTAACGAAAATTAACCCTTATTTTAATCCTTTCAGTCACATTTTGCTCTGCAAACATCAGTGACAGCTTTAACTCGTCAGTGCTGGCGAGTGACCGCGGTATAAGCGGGATAATCCACAGCTAGGTGCGCGTTACACGATTTTAATGCACTCCGCTTCGCTTTCGGTGGTTCTTTGCCTCCATGTCGTGCATTAAAATCCTGTAATACGCACCTAGTCGTGGATTATCCCTTACCTGTATAACTACGCCTATTAGATGGAAAATGTCTGCCAGAGTTTGGTTTGAAAGCTGAATCACTCAGTTTTGTTATTATTATTATTATTATTATGCTTCCTTTAGTGGCATTACACTGTGATTGAGTTTTAAAGGAAGACTGGGCAAGAATTGTCTTCGCAGAATGAAGCGAAGTCTGTACAAAACATGACCGAGTGCTTTTATTGTCATCGTCTTGAGTAAGGACGTTGTCGGACTAAACAAAGACTCAGCAGACGCTGCCCATTACTTTCTGTATAAACCAGACTTGTGGTAAAAAGGAAGCAGTCCTTGTCCAGAAAAGAAATTGTTTTGCAGTTAAAAAAAATACTGTGTTAAGAACAAGGGTGACTTGATAAAGCTGCCTTCCTCAAAATAAATTGTAATGTTTACGACTCGCTTCCTCAGCCATACATCATGATTATTGCCAAATTATCAGCCGTGCCAAATGACCTTTTGAGAGAAGCGCAGTGAGAGAACTGATTTGCCCATAGATATTGACTTAGTTGAGTGTGTATGTGTGTGTGTGTGTGTGTGTGTGTGTGTGCCTCAATCAAGCAGACTCCATTGAGATGCCATGAGAGCTTAAACTATGTTAGTGACGGAGTTTCCATTTGCCGGTTCCAGAACTGCAGTAATTGTGAGCAGTAAAAGAATTTCTGTTTCTATTTTGCATATTTCTCAGCTCAAAACAATTCTTGTGTCAAAACAGTCTCATCCAGACGCTCTAATGAGCAAAGGCGAGTCAGTTTCAGTTCAATTGAACGAACTTAAACCGTCATCCCTGCATTTATTTTTCTACAAGCGTACTCAGACGACCTTTAAAGAATTGGGAATATCTCAGATCTTCATCCAATGCTATACTCTCCAAGATGAGAGTGAAGCTGAGCCAAACTTTCTCCTTTTCCCCCCAGATAAACACTCCGTATGTAAGGAATAATCTCCATCATGTCCACATGAATATTTGAAAACGTAGCTTGAGCTTTTTGGTTCCAAATTGCTGTGGAGATGTAGTGCTTTTTGCTAGTGGGAGATGCTTTTGCTATTAATTATAAATCGATAATGGTTTCTGTGGCTCCTGCTGTGTTTTGAGGTTTTTCCCACTGCGCCGAGTGCTCGCGGTGCCTCACTGACCCTCCACCGCCTCCTGTGTTCACACAGCCGAGTGCAGTTAAAAACCTCTCCTAGTCCCGGCTCACTTCTCTAGAATCATGATGGATTATACGAGTCACGTACCGTTATACGAAAATATAATTCGTGTGATGAAGCGGAGTTACTCTTACCACCCTGATGTGAGTTATTTTCGCAGAAGAGTTCAGTCCGAAGTGTTTCATTCCTCTTATACGACAGTGATTTGCATTTAGTAACGTATGAAACATCACACTTTTTAACTGTTCAGCTTATTCAATGCTTTTGTTTGTGGAACGTTCACGAGTCGAGTTAGTTCCTGTTCTCACTTACGTTATAGCAGCTTTAAACAGTCGTTCCCTCACCAGCCTCTCATTTTTTCTCTGTCTTGAAGTTAATAAGACAAAAAAAAACACAGCTACCGAGAAAATGTAAATCGTTAGGTCACTATTACAAAGCGCTGACACTGGAGACTCCTTCCATACACTGGAGACTCCTTCCATAAAAAACAGTCTCCTAACAGAAAGCTTCACCACATCAACGATGAAAAGTTTTTCTTTGTTAAACAGCAACATGTTTTCACCCTGTGAATGAGCTTTTACCATAGAAACGATGACGCATTACAGTAGAACGAGCGCTTTAATATAAATATTAATTAATCGTTTATGTTACAGCCGGAACAACTGTCGGAGCTGCTGTTATATAAGCCGCACTGCACATTTACACCGTCTGCTTATTGCTTGCTTCCGCAGAAGAATTCCACAAGAGTGAGATTAATTAGATATGTGTTCTGTGTTATGGGTAAGTTTTATTGCTCATTTCCATCAGTAAAAAAATACAGAAATAGATTCTAATCTGATAGACCACGTTTCAGATGTGTATCTAATCTTGGACCCCTAAAGATCTAAAACGATTAGGTTTTTGTGTTCACACAGTTCTGAAAAAAAAGGAAAGAAAACAAAACAATCCAATCTCCGTCACAGTTAGGATTAGATTCTGCCACACTGACCCTAATGTAAAGATATCTATTGTGGAAAGTTTAGGAGTCCAGTTTTATTTAAGAACAGAAATTTAACACTGTATTTAAACCTGGAAAACAGTAAAACAGTAAACTCTGATTATATCTGTTGTTGAAATTTCCTGTTAAAGGTAAAAAGTCTTTGAATTGCTACTTTAAACGTCCTTCCTGCCGCTGTGTCACTGTGTTTTACAGAAACATGTAAAAGCCAGACGTTAAGGTGTTACAGTCAGAAAAGGCATTGGGGATTTTTTTGGTGTGGAAATTTTGACTTTGAGGTGTTTTGCTATGTTTTTGAGGTGCTTTTTGTTGTGATCTGTTTGTGAGCGTAATGACAGTATTCTGTTTTAACCCTTCGTGTGTCTGGGTTAGCTGTTCCTTACGTTGAATAAAGATACTCAACTTTCAGATACTCATGTGCCTTGTGTCATTTTTTTCAATGCGTTCACATTAATGTCAGAGTATTCTAAAGTTTGTGTGTGTGTGTGTGTGTGTGTGTGTGAACCTGGCCCTCTTGGCCCTTTACACACCTTCCATGTTACCATCCAACAAATACCATGCATACATTAACATTTATTTTTTTGGAAAGGGAAAAATTGAACAGAGTTAAAAGATTTATATTTGGCACGAATAAATTCCAGAACCACTGATTTTTTTTTTAATGAACAGACTAGAAACATCATCTCTATTACAATATTTTTTTTCCCAGACTGTTAAATATATTCATAAGAGGCAGGACGCAAGTGTGTATACTCAGATTGCTGTTTAAAGGGGCAGATCCAATAATCATTCCAGGCAGGGCTCAGGAAAAAAAAACCACAGAAAACGTGGAATATCCGTAATCACAAACCAAAGAAAACCCGGAACCTGGGAGCCAAGGGTCCAATTTAACAATACGAAATGCATTCGAAGATGTCGCAATGAGAGAAGAAGACACAGGAGGGTAAAAGTAGACAAACTAATCAAGAACTAAACGCAGAACACACGGACACAATCAAGAAACACATACACAAAATACACATTCAGACACAATCATGTGGCATAAAAAAACACATGACATTTGCTCGTCACGTCAGGAATTTATGACAATATTAGTCAATCATTATAGACTTATAGATCCAGATTTAATTACTGCTAACACTCATGTAAGAGCACCAGGATAAGTAACGCTCATCTTACTTAGCTTCTCTATTCTCAAGCAAAAAAACAAAAACAAATTTGAACTCAACATTTTGCAGACATTTTTCAGACATTTGTTCTTGTTCAATTCAGTCGATATGGAATGATTTGCACACTCTCCGATATTAACTGACACCACCCGGAAGCCCCGCCCACCTTTTCACCTCAAAAGATTAAATAGGTCTTCAAGGAAATGTCAAATCTAACAATTTACGAATAATGCTAATGGTGATGATGACCAGAATTTGATCGAATACTGTATTTTTTTAGACACGTTATAACACACAGTGAAAATTTCTCTGCCTAATATAGTCCTTTTGCCTGAGTAGTGAAATTTAGCTTATGATAAAATGGTCATGATTTATTCAGATTAAATGTGAGAACTTTTTTTTTTTGTTGTTATGAAATGGCGACAGGTTTGGATGCAGGGCTGAAGTGATTGAAAGGCAATCAAAACTAAAAGGGTAAGGAAATAATTAAAAATCTGTGAGTCACACAGGATCAGATGGAGGTTTTCCTTCATTGCCTTGACCTTGCGTTGGTGTTGCATCCCCAGGCACGTTAGCGGCATTCTCGCAATGACGTCGATTTTATGAAATATAGATTGTTGCAATGTGCTATTCTTTTTGAGTGCTGGTGCAGAGTGGAGGATGGAGGGAGAAGGATTGCTGCAGTCGTATCCATCATTCAGGATGCATCAGCCCCTTCTGAAATCTCTCCTCCTCCACTTCAAAGAGTCAGTGAGACACGTGAAAGACAAGGCCAGGCAAAGCTCCTGTGAGTCCTTCAATATTTACCAGAACGCTTCCAGCCAGATGTGAGCTGATGAGAGAAAATAAACACCGTGAAGCAGAGCAGCTCTTACTCACTGAACTTTTGATCCTTTCTGGATGGGATTTGTATTAAGGTGTATCTGTATGATGTTTGGGGATGCTCTTAACCAACTTCTCAAAAAAATCACATTATTACGCATACCAACAAACTGATTATTCATATCTTTCGACAACACCGAATCATAAAAACACACTTCACACAACCTCATCATACTGCACTTCTAAACATATTACTTATTCATCAGTCAGTGGCTATGTTTACATGCATCTTAATATCTGTCAGTAACCCGAGAGTTTAAAAAATAAAAAACATTCACCTCAACTGGAAAAGAGATGAAGGTGAGTCCTGCATGTCCTTTTAAGAAAGATTACGTTCTCTATCGGAATCAGCGTACGATCTGAGCATGTGTGTTTGAGTCACGAAGCAGTCCTGGTGCAACAAAAGAGCTTATATTACAGATTTTAATTTATTTAAAATAATTTTCAGTATTGGCACATTCTGAGGCAGCTGCAGGACGAGAACTGACCTCAGTACAGTTCAGCATTTAAGATTCGCCAGAAATTCAGCGAACATATATGCAGAACTTGGAACTTTGATAAATTTGTTTCCCAAAAATGGTCTTTAATATCAATACAGTTAGAAGATGAGTAAAGCGGTTAGCTTTCTGTTATAGTGATGGATACAGTGATGTGTGAATTTTGTTATTTTCAACAGCTAGAACGTTATTGTTCCTGAATCTGAGTGAAACATGAAATGCTGAGCGGCTTTTCTGAACACGCTGAACGGACTCACGCGCTCCTCGTTTTTATGACCCGGTACATACACTACGCAAGCACGCAAATGTGAATACAAGTGTGTGAGTTGATGCGAGGTTTTTCTTACATACCTTACACATATTATGTCGACCTGAACGAGTCATGAACGGCTAATCCACAAGGGGGCAGTGACGTAAAGGTGGCAGCGGAATGGAGATAGCTACTGTTTCTGGAAATGCGTACTTCTTCCATTTTGATGTGGTCAGGGTAATGTTCGTGTATATAGCAACAAAAATTCTGCGTTGTTGCACGTGTTGGCTTGCGTAGAGTACGTAACAGGCCTGAACTTCGCTCCGTGCTTGCGCATAAGTTTGGATCGGATTCGATGTAACAAATATATAAATGAAGATTGTATAAGATAAGATTGAATGTGAAAATCTTTGCATATAAACACAGCTACTTTAACATGGGCTGTGCAGAGTATTGAGTGTGTGTGTGTGTGTGTGTGTTCCTCCCTGAGGTGGATTGGAAGACAATAGCAGGTCTACTGACTCCATTTTGCATCCATTTGCTCAGTATGAACAGAAAAAGCATGATATTTTAATATCGTAATGAAGAGAACATTAGCACACACCCATATGTAACTTTGAGGTTTATGTTTGCTTTTAAGATATCAGTGCTACTGAGGCTAATAATAATAATAAGGCCATGACCTCTAAAAGTCTCTCCTGGATGCAGGTAAAGGTCAAATTATAATGAGATATTACTCTCAGAAGCTGTGTTGTGCATGGTGTCCTACATCAGTGACTGTCAAAGCTTTGACAGAGGACGTCTGTAACTTTTAGAAATAAAAAATAAAATTTGTGTTGACTTTTTCTTTTCAGATGAATCCCATTCAAGCAAGGAGTTGTCCAGCCCTTCTTTACTCTCTTCAACATTCTCTCTCTCTCTCTCTCTCTCTCTTTCTCTCTCTCTCTCTCTCTTTCTCTCAGATTTAATGTGTAAACACTAACTGCTGGCTTACCACAGTAAATATTGATGTTTTATTGGACAGGCGGTCGAAAAGACTGGTGGAAGAGAGTCTCAGAGGAAGAATGAGCTCTCTGCTCTATCTCAGCACAGAGTCAAAGAACAGAACAGTGACCGCTGTTTTGTTAAATTCACGGCAGTCATGATGAAGTGGAGACAGAGGGAAATCTATAGGCACTGAACTAAAATACTTCCAACTGCGGCTGCTGAGAGAGAGAGAGAGAGAGAGAGAGAGAGAGAGACGTAGAAAGATTAAGAGAGAACAAATACCTAACACAAACATCGCTTACATCCCTTGACACTTGGAGATAACGCTCGACGACACACAACTGCCCACATACAGGCAGATCACACACTCACGTACACACATATAAATAGGTTTGTGCACCCACGGAGAGGTGGACTAGATTAAACAGCAAACAAGGAAGGACACATTCAAGGTTTGGGAGCATCAGTGACTCAGATGGAGCAAGATGTGCTCCTACTTCAATGAGAGAACCCTGCATGGAATAACACACACACACACACACACATACAGAGAAGCTATCTGGTTAGCAGGCTTTCAAAATACTTCAGAATGAAGCCTCCAAATTGCATCCTACAGGAATTCAGATGCGCAGCATGTGAGGTCTCTAAGAAATCTCTCCTTCCACTCTGGTTTGGACACAATGCTCTAAATTTATTCAGAAAATATTTGTCAAATCCATATTTAGAAGTGTAGCTTGTCCTGCTTGGTGTTGCTTTAATTATCGCTGTATTTTAACTGGGTTATCCACCGGTGGTGTAAAGAGTACAAAACACACTGACCTGAGTAAAAGTAGAAGTAGTGATCAAGAAAATGACTCAAATAAGTTGCTTGGTGGAGTAATTACTAACCAAGTGAGCTATTCTGAAGTGAACAGCACCTCCATCATCAGCAGTACATAAAGAACGGTAATGTTAGCTGGCTAGCTAACTTAACCAAATGCTGTTGGTGTTTGAGTATCTTGCTAGGTTTGATAGCTACCTAGCTAGTTCATGTTAATTCATATATGTTTCTTGCTTTAGCAAAGACGCCCCTTACACATTGCCTGTAGGCTGCAGCAGCACTTAGAGATATTTAACACAACATGCGATCGCTACTGAACAACAAAGTGATAGCTTAAATTTACTTTCATACATAAAACATTAAAAGATCTGGCTAGCGCTAGTCTAGCTCACTCAGCCAGCTAACAGCTTACCTGTACATGTTTCTGCATTGTTGAGCTCTAGGTTTTGTCTCGCGTAATATAATTAACAGATCATTATCACATTGAAGCATTTAAAACTGAAGAAAGCTGATAAATTGGGTCAGGGATGCTCATCTGTCTTCACTGTCTCAGACACTGCTGCTGCTGAATAAACATTTGGTGTCTGAAGTGTAGACTTTCTGCTTTATTTTGATTGGGTCTTAAATTCAAATCATTATAAATTTAAACATACTGTCTTTTAACTGACTTTCAGTCTTCCAGGGTTAAATCCATTATTATTTTATAGTGTAAAAACTCCTCATAGTAAAATTAGTATGATTTAATTCTACCCAAAAAAGTAGCATTACAGTGAACCATGCACTTAAGACCTATAATAAGAGTACATATACAGTAGTCTGGTACTTTTCACCCCTGATAGATCATGGTATAAGTGTAAAAATCAAGAAATTAGAAAAATGGCTTCCACTTTTATTACCTATGAATGTGTTGTATGTGAGATGCTTATAAACACTGTACAGTTCTTTATTAACAATTCCCAGACACTCAGCTCTGTTCTCTGATCATATGGAGAATGCATGAGTCTGCTTCCAGTCCACTGTTTGTCCACTGTGTGTCTTATGAACCTCTCCGGATGCCTCACATTAACACTTTATGTCCTGGCCGTTTGAATTCTGCCCAGAAACCATGATGTCTTCTGACAAAAAGCGTCTTAGCGTTGGTTCCCCATTGGCATCACCACAGATGTTCTTGTCAAAAACATGCTCACTCAACTCACTCTCCTTCCTCTCTCTTTTTTTTTATTTTGTAATAAATGAATAGTTCATCACATCACTGCAGTAGGATTCTCGGATAAAACCAAGTAAAACCCAGCTGCAGTCAAGACCATGCATCTTCACCAACCACTTGAGAATTAGCTCTTATTTAATCTATTTTTTTTTTAAAAATCACTTGACCCATGTGTTTTCTTTTCCAGCTGTACTAACGTCCCACTAACAGGGTTTTAGCTTGATGGTATGCTTCATCCCTGAAATGGTGAACTAGAAGGACAAAGACAGCGTTCATTAACATGATACGAATAGGAGGTGTGCTATTTCTTTGGTTTTTTTCCTCCAGTAGCCTCACAGATCTCCAGAATAAAACCATATTTCCATCCATAGAGACGCCACTTCATAAAGCCCACGCAGACCACACGCTGTGTACAGGGCAGCAACTCTCTGTTGGGGGTCTACAAAAAATTAATTAATTTAAAAAATATGAACTTGTATGTTCATTGTGCATGTTTTTCAGTGATCTTAAATAAACATTCTCCATCATTATTAAAAGAAAATACTTGCTAAATGACTCTGTTTTGACTCGCCGTGTCTCGGCTTTGTAGTAAATTCTGATAGGTGGCTATTGTTGTCAGCTTTAAACAGCATTTGGGAAAGACGTTGTTTAGATAGAAAGCTTTCCAGAAAGATCCTCAGGGTTGATAGTGATGATGAACTTGAGTGATGTAGCTGAGGTTAAGGAATGGTACGAACGTTCAGGAGTTGAATAAAGTTATGTTCTACAAATATGATATTTGTTTGTTTTTGTTTTAGGCTTGTTTTTTTATTCAAGAAATACAGATTCCAATATTTGGAGCGCTTAACAGATACAGATAATAGCATTGATATGGATTTTCTGCAAATGCAAATTGAAAGTACAGAGAGTACAAAAAGCAGGGAAGAGGTAGCGCTCTTATTAGACTCCAGAGTTACCTCATAGACGTGGAACGCTGCAGCTCCTCTTCTGTCCTTGACTAGAATGACTCAAGCTGTCATTCGGAAATTACAGCCGCCGTGTGGAGGGATGCACCGACTGTTGGCTCTTGCCAGCTTCCCTGGCGCACTCACCTAGGTCTGACTTTGCAGGAGCAGGCTCCCTGCGTCCCTGAAAAGACACACAGGAGGAGTCTGGCCCTGTAAATTATTAAACGTTCAATGAGACCATTGCCTCCAGTGTCAAGTGAAACATTTGTTCTGTTCTCCCTGAGTTGCATCATCTCACTTCTCCTTCGTTCAGAGGCTGGGTCAAAATATTATCAAATACATCTGCCTTCTTTCCTGCCGTAGATGTATGACAGGGAGGGAAGGAGGCAGCCCTTGTCACGTAATTACCACTTAACCAGAGATCACTACTCATTTTGTCAGCAGAGGAGACGTCCGTGATTACTGCTCCCCGTTCCCCGTTTGCAGCCTCCTGAAAAAACACTCCTCCCTCTCAGCACAGGCACAGAAGAGTGTTCCTGTATCTCTTGGTTTGATGTCAACTAGTCAGCATGGGAATTAAAATGACAGCAGTGTGATTCCACCATTGCCTTTTAATGAACACGGGTAAATGATTGTGTCCTTTGACAACTTTGAATGAAGCCACAGGACAGCTGAAAGTCACGGCTGACTTTTTAAAAATGTGTCATTTCTGTACACACTCCATACAGGGATTGATTTAAATGATAGATGATCAACTCATTTAAACTGAATAGGTTCCCAGATACATATGTGAGTACATACATTTCATGCCTTGTAGAGCTCCATGACTGAATTTATTTTTGGTGTTGCTGGACGACATTAATAACGAGATAGCTCCAAATAAAATGAAGTCAAGGTGCTGTCACACTTCACCCATACACACTGTCTGCACTTACACTTCGCCTTTGTTTGCAGAAATCTATTAGACTGAATTCTGATTTAATAATTTGTTATAAAGCAAGATCTTGGCAGCTTCTGAGTATTTTTAAACTAGATTAATTAGGTGTAAAAACAGCAACCCTGACAACACTGTCATTAACTGTCCTGTCTGCTGCTCCTCGTTCACTGAAAATGTTCATAGAGTGAGCATGGGGCAGCGTGATTCCTGCCCCAATGGGCCTCTATTTATTAGCGCTTGTTGCAGTTCCCATTTTTGATCCAGCTGTTTTCGATGCAGCTGGTTTGTTTCACGTCACCATCATCACAGTGTGTGAAATGAACACAGAAGATGTAATGGTGATGACGATCCTATTTCTCCGCTCATGAACAAAACATTCATGGAGCAGCGTGATTCCTGCTCCAGTGGACTACAATTTATTAGCGCTTGTTGCAGTTCCCATTTTTGACCACTAGGTGCAATAATAACTCTATGGAGCTAAATGGGGCGGTGAGCACGCTGCACCATGATCACGCAACATCTAGAAAGGCAAGAAAATCAACAGAACATGGGCTTATATCTGTCAATAACAACAATTTTTAAATGGTTAAAATATCGCACAAGCCTAATTACCACATGTTTTTATGTATGTCTGTGGAAATATGTTCAGCTGTTCACCAGACAGTTTTGTGACAAGGCAAGAAACTTTGAAACATTAGAAACTGGCGGCTACACTGGCTAAAAATGTAAAAGAAACAGTTCCGAAAATCTGTGGTCTCCATTAAGTATTGTGCATCTTTGCCTCAGGCATGTGTCATTAAAAAAGCAGAGCTGCCAGAGTAACCTAGACATCGATTCTCTGGACACAAATCCGGCTCCCTGGGGCTGAGAGAATCACGCCATGATCTAGCAGAAGCCTCTAAGGCTAGCCTCAGGTAACAACCATGCAGTAAGGAGTCTCTCACTCAGGAACAGAACAGCATACGAAACTACGGTTCGCTAAATCTACAGGCGACTCGTGAGCATAGATTTTGGTGGAGCAGGACAACATTAACAACAACAGAACCTTGAGGCGAGATGCTATCACATGACTTATGCTATAGGCTAATAGTGAATTTCTACACTTTAACTTTGAACACAAATTTTCAACAAGAGAACAGAAACAAAAACTCAAACGTAACATCTCACTGTTGTTCAACACAACGCTGCCACCTCACTGTTCAATTTGCTTCATTTGTAAAAAAAAAATTCACTCATCAATCTTTTAGACATGAAAATTTTTCGATCACGGCTTTACTGGATTTTATAAGCAATTGGTGCAATTATGATGGTTTCTGGTTGCTGATAATTGCACACTAAAGACAGCTTAGCTAGTTACGTAGCTAGCTAGATAACTAGATAAGTGAAGATTAAACTTTAATGACATCCTTTTTAATCAAGAAAAGGATTTAAAACTATAAACTAAAAAAGATGGCAGTGTTCATTTTGATAACTTACTTCAAATGGATTATTTAAAAGAAAATCCAGCTGTTTTCGATACAGCTGGTTTGTTTCACGTCACCATCATCACAGTGTGTGAAATGAACACAGAAGATGTGATGGTGTTAACGATCCTACTTCTACACTCGTAAACAAAACATTCATAGAGCAGCGTGATTCCTGCTCCAGTGGACCGCTATTTATTAGCGTGTGTTGCAGTTCCCCTTTTTGACCACTAGGTGCAATAATAACTCTGTGGAGCTAAATGGGGCAGTGACACTGCACCACGATTGCACAACATCGAGAAATGCAAGCAAATCAATGAAACATCGACTTATATATGTCAAATAGCAATATTTTCTTTGCAACTCCTGCCCCTATGGACGAGCCGCAATGGACTAATTCACACCGTTATCACTGTCTCTCCACCATGCTTACTCATGTGCCAAGTCGCTCACTCGACTTCCTCATTTAAATGATCCTCCTACTCACTAAATCAATGATAATGGATGAGACTCACTCCCACACTTTTTCCTCATGCATTCTTCATGACTAAGAATTTCTCGGTGTATTTATTTCTCTACATAAATAAAAACTGAGTGCCCTCCTTCAGAGCTCCTCCAAACAAAGTGGTGATTTTTGTCTGTAATGTGTGTTTGCTTGCAGCTCAGGTTTATTTACAACTGTGCATGCTGTGAGACGCCCTGATTGTTTTGACTCGCCTGGGAACTCGCTGTTTGTTATGGAGCTCAGGATTTTGGGACGTAAAATACTGTAGCGGGAGAATGAATTTGCTGAGGTACCTGTTAGCAGCCAGGAGAGAGAGGCATGCCTTTCAAAAGCATCCTCAATAGAGACAGCAGCACTGGGAAATGTCAGAGTGAGTGTAACCTTTCATGCTGCACTTGCACATTCTTCTCCATCATGAAGCAGCGTGTTGCTGAGCCAGCGGGGAGGTGGATGGCACAGATTATCCTGAACAAAAAAGAAAAACCCTGGGGTAGGTGGAAATATGAAAAGATTTGTCTGTCAAGATATTTTTTTTTGCACCACATGCTTTAGTATAATTGTATGGTTGCTAATAATAAGAACATCGCTCACTCACTTCTCTTGGCAGGACTATTATCCAGGGAAAGTAGAAGTGACTCTGGCCAAATTAGTTCTGCCTGGCTGAGGAGCCTTTCATGAATTTAGGGCACAAATTACCCAGAGTTAAGTTCCACTCCAAAAAAAGATTAGGGTTAGGTGCATCATGATGAGAGGTGTATTCATTAGGGCTGTACTCGAGACTGACATTGTCAAATCCAACACAAGTCCAAAATCAGGAATATACAAAAATCGAGTCAAGACCGAGTCTTAAGAGTCGAGGCCAAGTCAAGAATGAGTCCAAATGAAAGCAAGACTGATTCAAGATCGAGAACCATCAAATCCTTTTCAAGGCCAAGCCTTTAATCATTCATGTACTGTGCCAATGTTTAAACTGTTTTCCAGAAGCAGAAAAGAAAAAGACAACAGGAACATTATTTTACAAACTCTCAGTGGAGACTGAGACCATAATAAGCAAGACCAATGCTTAGGAGACAAAAGACAAGTCCAAGTTGTCACGGTAGTGCTGATACGGAACTGGACTACATCGCCCACAAGCCATTTCACATCACATGATCACTGCACACACCAGGTCACATGACCATGAGCGCCTGTATCACGTTGTTGTCCAATGAGCACGAGTATTTAAGTCACGCATTGTATAGAACGACTTTCTTTAGTCGTTGTCACCCTTATGTGCACTGTGTTCATGTTATCGCCTGGATTTGTTCATGTTTCAGTCTTTTCTTTGTCTTTGTTTCACTGTAAATAAACAGACTTACACTTGCATCTGCCTCCATCTACAATTCCTGACACAAGTACAAATGCCCTCTGGGAAGGTTTTATTTTAATAATGATGGAGAACAATAACGTAAGATCAACGAAAAACATGTGAAATGAACGTATAAGTTAATTTTTTTACAAGTTAATTAATTTTTTTTCTGCAGAACTATATTTTTCAGAAGTATATTTTTATTTTGGAGCTTAGTAAGGCAGTGTTTAGGTTCCACTAATAGAGAAAACCAAAAAAAAAAAAAAAAAACGAAAAAAAGTGCACCTCTTATTTTTATCATGTTTTTTTTTTTTTTTTTTTCTTCATTTTGCAAGATCCCCTGAAACACACAGTCTCAACATCAAGCTTTCTGGCAAGCTGTCAAAAAAATAATAAACAAAAAGCACGGCTTCTATTTGTATCTGTATTGGTGTTCAGTTACATCCCTCATACAGCTGATCACGTGAGGGTATGCTGTAATGACAATGATTTACATTTAGTAACACCCACAAAACTCCATAAAAGGCAAAGCTCACAGACAGCTGAACATCAAACTGATGACTAAACGACATTGTGGTCTTCCAATAATGCCAGCTCAGCCATTGCAGCGCATCGGCCACCATAAGAACAGACTAACTCTTCCTTCTTTTATAGAGTGAATTTGTATTTGTATTTGGATCACTTTCTTTCAAGTCACCAATATGAAACAAATTTTTTCATGAAACATGCATGCAGTTACAATAAATAAGCTATTTAAATTTGACAAAGTGTATAAAATCGCAGTAACTCAACCAATTTTGCGATTTGAAGTCGATCAGTCAACTCGTGAGTCTCCTTAGACATAAATTTACACAAATTCAAAAATAAACAAAAAAATTAACCTTTTTTTTCTGAACTGTTTTTTTAAAAAAATTTTTATGAATACCACATTTTGTGTAAAAGTACCTGTGAATGAATAAATTTATTCATATCCAGCTTGATAACTGTGTCCCAGTGTGACTAAAAGCTTCAAACTTAATGATGTGAGAGAAAACAATTAATAATAGAGTCGCACTGCTGGACATGAGCAATAAATAATATCAAAAAGAGCAATAGATGCTAAAACTTAAAGTATGTATTTATTGTTTTTGTTGTGACTTTTCTAATTAACAGTAGATTCCTTGTTATAAAATGAACATATGCAAGTGCTACAGCAACATTATGGCTGTCTTGGGCACTGACACTGGAGATTATAATATTGCCATGTTGGTGCAGACTACAACTGCCATTATTTACACATTTTTTTTACCCTGCCCTTTTTTCATTGGCTGATCCTTATTAGGGTGTGGCCTGGTGGAAAAAGAAAAGGAGGTGGAGTCTGTTTTGGAGGGAAAAAAGAATAATAGATTTTAGGTGGCTGAATAAAGGCCAAGAAAAGGAGGAAGTATAAAAAAAGAACTAGACAGCTCCTGCCAAGTAGCTAGCTTTCTCTTTAATCCAGGATGCACACAAAGGCTAAAAGACTTAAGAAATTGAACAGCAGATGGAGAAAATCTGTGGATCACTGGATGAACTGAGATCTACTGGAACCATATCTGAGAAGATTTATGCACTCATGTTGGAGATCTTCTGATTACAAGGACTGGTGAGCTTGATCCTTTTTGTTCCTGAGTTGGTGCAGAATGTTTTTGTGAGAAGACTGAAATTCAGAAGTGTGTTTGGACACTTTTTGTAAAGCTTTTTTGACTTACCTCTGACTTTTAATAGAGGAGTTGGAATTCAAAAATAATAAAACTTACAGTTTACTGAAGATTTGTAGTTAGGCCAGGTTTTGCTTGTTGCTGTTGTCTTGTTGTTTAATGTTTGACCTTTCAGCTATATTAAGAGGAAAATCTATATAGCAATATTAAAATTGGGCTGATTAAATTAAATCTTGCCCTTTAGTTCCTATAGGCTGCTTCATCATACATATTTGAAGTCTTATATAAAATTTAATAAACAAGTTTTTTTCCCCACATTAAATTAAACCTCTTCAGTTTTGGCGCAGTGGGCAGACAAGCGGAAAAAGCTGTAAGGTTTGTGCAAGGTTGATTTGTATGATGCTTAAAAAAACACAGTTGCTTTTTGTGTTTGGATCTCAGCGGCATGCAGCGACAGCCACAGAAGCGTGAACGGACAAATCAAGTGTGTCAGTCTTGAGCTGGAGAGTAGCGGAGGTCTTGTGGTGTGCAGATGTCAGTGGCCCGACACTGTGACGAGAGCCATTACGTTTAATGTGTGACATGCAGGCGCGCCTCCGAGTGCATGGAGTTTCTTAGCAACGATAGCATGGAGGACTTGCCATGAGCATGATAACCAGAAGAGGTTTTGTGATGCTGCTGAGGCAAGCATAGAGATCCACAATATCCTCAAAGTCACATCCAGTCCACTACCTGAATTCTAATTTTTATGGCTGTCTTTCTTTTCTTCTGTCACTTTCCCACCTCTGAAATTGGCATGTCAATCATTTTTCTGTTCTCATTGCTTTCGTGGCATTGTGCTTGACCAAGACATTTCTGTACAAAATTTTTGTTTCCATGAAACCTTTCATAAAGTCTCCAGATCCAGATTTTTACTCCATGTAAAAGATTAAAGGGTTGCACAAAGACTTTATGATGAAACGTATTAAAGAAATATTAACCATGAAAATACAAGGATATGGACATCTCATGAAAAGTCTACAAAACAAGATAAAAGCCCAAGAACTGTCATTAGGCTTTTAATTTTAAAAACACCTACTGAGCTTGTGTTCCTAATGTTCCCTGGGACACTTCCAATGGTTTTGGCAAAATAACAGAACATTCAAGCAGCGTGTGATTCCTTGGATTAAGAATCGTCCCGACTCAGCCCAGATCAGCAAGATATCCTGGAGGTAAACCATTCAGAGCAGAAAATACCATAAGCAGGACTTTGTAGACAGTGCAGTGCTGAATGGGAAGCCAATGTAGACGATGCAGGCGCAAAACCACTTTACACCAAAAAAGACATTGTTTCCCAGTGGAGAGAGCGGTGCTGCTTTGCCTATAGACACTTGGATTTGGACCTTTTAGTTTTTGCTAAGCAAAGATGTGCGGTTTCTTCTGTCTTCTCCTTTTTTGTTTGATATTTAGAGAAATGCTGGATTTAGAAACATGCTGAATGATCTACACCGTGCAGCCATAACATTAAAACCACTGACAGGTGACATGAATAACATTGAATATCTTGTTAAAATGGCACCTGTTAAGGGGTGGGATATATTAGGCACCAAGTGAACTGTCAGTTCTCGAAGTTGATGTGCTGGAAGCAGGAAAAATGGGCAAGCGTAAGGATCTGAGTGACTTTGTCAAGGGCCAAATTGTGATGGCTAGATGACTGGGTCAGAGCATCTCCAAAACGGCAGGTCTTGTGGGGTGTTCCCGGTATGCAGTGGTTAGTACCTACCAAAAATTGTCCAAGGAAGGACAACCGGTGAACCGGCGACAGGCTCAATGATGCGCAGTGAAGGCTCGCCTGTCTGCTCCGATCCTACAGAAGAGCTACAGTAGCATAAACTGCTGAAAAAGTTCATGCTGGCTCTGATAGAAAGGAGTCAGAACACACAGTGCAGTGCAGCTTGCTGTGTATGGAGCTGCGTAGCTGCAGACCGGTCAGAGAGCCCATGCTGACCCTGTCCACCACCGTAAGCTCCTACAGTGGGCACGTGAGCATCAGAACTGGACCATGGAGCAATGGAAGAAGGTGGCCTGGTCTGATGAATCACGTTTTCTTTTACATCATGTGGAAGGCCGGGTGCGTGTGTGTCACTTACCTGGGGAAGAGATGGCACCAGGATGCACTAGGGGAAGAAGGGAAGCTGGCGGAGGCAGTGTGATGCTCTGGGCAATGTTCTGCTGGGAAACCTCGGGTCCTGACCTTCATGTGGATGTAAAGCTGCTTTGAGACAATGACGTTTGTAAAAAAGCGCTATACAAATAAAAATGAATTGAATTGAATTGAATATTTTGACACGTACCACCTACCTAAACATTGTTGCAGACCAAATACACCCCTTCATGGCAACGGTATTCCCTAATGGCAGTGGCCTCTTTCAGCAGGATAATGCTCCCTGCCACACTACAGAATTGTTCAGGAATGGTTTGAGGAACATGACAAAGAGTTCAAGGTGTTGATTTGGCTTCCAAATTCCCCAGAGCTCAATCTGATTGAGTATTTGTGGGACAAACAAGTCTGATCCATGTAGGCCCCGCCTTGCAACTTACAGGATTTAAAGGATCTGCTGCTAACATCTTGGTGCCAGATACCACAGCACACCTTCAGAGGTCTCATGGAGTCCTTGCCTCTATGGGTCAGAGCTGTTTTGGTGGCACAAGCAGGACCTGCACAATATTAGGCAGGTGGTTTTAATATTATGGCTGATCGGTGTATGTTTTCAATCACGACTTTGAAAAACTGTTTATCATTCATGTGCCTACCTTTTGAGGTGAGCGAAGTGAAAAACCCCTGATCTGTAGGTGCCTTAAGACTGAGCTAATATGCTGTGACTTTCTTTTCCTATTAAAGATGCAGTCTGCTACACTGTGAATTAACTGAGGCCTCATTAATGGCAACTTTCTCAGATCGGATCTGTCTATCTTGATGATTCACCTATGTCACCGCAAATGACCGAGATGTGTTTTTAATGTGAACACACCTGTCCCCTGAAACACCCCGCATACACACATTGATTTCTTGGCAAATTGTTTCACCGAATTACTCAGTTTCTGTAGGTCCCTTCCAGTTTTGCTTGAACTGATTCCACAAATTTCAAGTAAATGACCAACTTCTCCATCCTTCCACCGAATATAGTCACAGCTGTTGTAGTTGCCCTCATCATTGTTGTTGTTTTGCCGCAACACCGAAACGGGATAATGACGACGACAGTGATGTGTATGCGTGTTGGGGAAAAGCAGCATGAATTCTGAGCTGACCTTTCTCATTCATGTCCCATCACCACGTATCTAGGACCACATACGGAAGTGACTTGAGAAAGATCGGCTTTTCATGCCAAGATCAGCACCTTAAAAAGTAAGATTATATTCATCTAAGCGTTTTATGTCTGTAAATTTAGTAAAGTCTTGGTAAAGTCTTCCATTTTAGGTAGCTGTGCTGTTGAATCTGGCAGAACTGATAGATATAAATGTGTATCATTAGTGTAGAAGTAAAGTATTATGTTTGAGAAGAGTTAAATTTCTAAAGAGTGAAAAATTAAAAACATTTTAAGACTATTTTTTTTTTTGACTCAAAGATCTCCACTGATGCCAAAAACTGGTAATGGTTTGTTTAATAAGATCTAAAATAAGCAAGAACTAATCTCTCTAAATCAACTGTACTTTTAAGTAGTTTAATTAAGTAGTGTATTTAATGAATCCTGGGGGAAATGATGGTAATTTCATGTAACGCGCTATAAACGAACAGATGAGCAGCATGCTGTGGAGGAAAATCGCTTTGTTTTTGTTCTTCTTATAGACAGAACAATATGAAGTTCTCATAAAGTTCTGAATGAATTGCTTATTTATTCGTAGATGTTGAAAGAAAGTATATTCTGAAAGTCAATCATTCTAACAGCAGTGAGTAATAGTAATAGGTGTGACTGATGATGTTAATAAACTACATTTATGATACTGAGTTTCTAGTATTCATGCAAACTCGTAAATACGACTTAAACAGGCTTTCCGTAGGCCTTCTGTGCAAACCGTGGCAAAACACAGAATGCCCCATATTCTAGCATTATGTTAGCAGCAAACACTATAGCAATGACAGTATTTTATTCATAGATTACAGTTGAGAGAGCGGTCTCTCAGCAGCACCTATAATCAAAAAATCTGAATGAGTTGCAAGCGCGTGTACACATTTCATCACTTTCAGATGAATAATGGAGGGTGAAACTTTTTATTTCACCTTGGGTTGTAAAAAATTGCAGAGAATGCACTTGCCTGCCTCCACCTATGATCAATTGCATCTCAAAGCACGGAGTCAAACACTGCAAAATTACCTGTCATGAAAAAGTGTTTTTCAAAACCAGAGACACCATTTCAGAGCTTTTAAATATCTTTCGTAGCATTATCAAGTGTAAAATATTAAGAGCATGTTCCCAGCATATGTAACCAAATATACAGTATGGATGCTGAGGTCTTTTTTTTTTTTTTTTTTTTTTTTTTTTTTTTTTTTTTTTTTTTTTTTTTTTGCAGGGTGACTTCTTATCTTGACATTTTATCTTTGCTGCTTCATTCAACATAATAAACAAAATAACACACAACATGACATGGAGATCGATATCATCTGTCACACCATTACTGATCTTTTGCTCCCAAATGCCCATATATTTTACAGAGTTTGCTCGCATTATTTTTTTGTGGAGAGAGTTGAAGAAGTAATGGTGGTAGGTGAAATTGCACACGCTTAGCAAACGTCATGTTGTCACCAGCTGCCACCTAATAGACCCTGTCAACAGTGATTGATTCCCCAGCCCTCACCGCCATGGCAGCCTCATTTTTATTCAACTGAATGTGTGTGTCAAAAAGGATTTTCGGAAATTGGTGCAAGAGGTAGTGATTCAACCCAGCTAGCACCAACACACTCACCCCAAATCTGCCTCAGCGAGCTGATAAATAATTTCATAACTTCATATCCAATCTTTTTTTTAACCCATTTAGTCTGTTTTGGTGCTTGTGCAGGATTGATGGTTTCACTGTAAAATGCAGACACAGTCTGTTTTACAGCTAGGCTCGATTTTCATGTTGAAAGACGACATTAATAAAGACATAGCCTCGAACAAAATGAAGTCGAGAAGCTATCACACTTGACTTACGCTACAGACTATTATCTAGTGAATTTTTAGAGTAATAGGCAGTTGAGTCAACAACATGCAGTCATCCAGCGTTCCAACTAGCAGCTCATTTTTAGCAGTTTTAGATGTAACTTTGTTCAATTGTGCTGGAGGTTAATACCATTAACCAGGGTTGCCAGGTTTCAGCTAAATTAGCCCAAAAAAATTCAGGCATTGGACACATTTCTCTTCTTTTTCTTAGCCTTTGCTTTGGGAAACAGTGGTGCACACGCATTTCTAATGTACAGATTATCCACTCCATAATCCACCTTTCCTTCTCCCAACCTTTACAATATATCTTACAATAGAAATGGTTCTGTACATCATACACACACTGTCTGCACTTACACTGTGCCTCTGTTTGAAGAAATGTATTCGATTTAATTCTGATTATTGGCTATCAAAACAGATCTTGGCAGATGTGGATTATTTTTTAATCTAGCTCAATTTGGCATAAAAATGTGACTTTGGCGACCCTATCATTAACTGTCCTGTCCTCTGCTCCTCTTTCACTGAAAATGTTTATTTAAAAAAAAAAAAAAAAAAAAAACGAGCATGGGGAAGCATGATTCCTGCCCCAGTGGGCCTCTTTTTATTAGCGCTTGTTGCAGTTCCCATTTTGACCACTAGGTGCAATAATAACTCTATGGAGCTAAATGGGGCAGTGAGTATGCCACACTATGATCGCGCTACATCTAGAAAGATGAGCGAATCAACAGAACATCGACTTATATCCTTTCAAACAGCAACTTTTTTTTTTAATGTTGTGTGTGTGTATATATATGTGTGTGTGTGTGTGTGTGTGTATGGAGCTCTGCACAACCTGACACTACAGATGAGCCACCGTGGAAAACGGACTATACAACATTTTGTGGATTAGTGAACAGTGACACATGTGACAGATGACAGAAGATAAGAAACTCCTCCTAAGATTACCGTGCTTATTTAACTCATGAATAATGGGCTGAGGCTGCTGGGAAGTTTTATCTGCACATAGACACCTGGCTCCTTGAATCCTTTGATAAGATGCCGATTACACCTCGTAAACCAGCGATTGTAGAGGTCCAGCAAACCTCAGCTGTATGGGATCCTACTAAATTCCTCCTCTGAGTTACATGAAATTTGTTTCTTATTCATAAGTGTAAGCCTTATTCATCTTGATACATCCAAACATATTTATTCAAATGCTGTTGTTTCTCCTTTTATTATAAGTCCTGTCTACTCAGAGAATATGTATTTCTTTTATTATGTGATGAATATCCAGGAATATAACAGTCACTGGAAGATTAAGAGACAGCTTTTCTTTTACAGCTCACTGTCACCAGGCACATCATGAGGCACTGTGCTTCAGACAGTCTTTCCTTCATCTATTTTGTGCTGTTGTTTGTGCAGATGATCTTAACAGAACAGCTGCAGTGCCTCAGGCTGAAGATGCACAGTTGCTCAGAGTTTAGCCAGAGGCGTACAAGAGCTCTTACGTCCAGAATGATGAAACTAACTCCTTTCTGATTGAGCTCCTATCTTATTTTTGGTCTAAAATATAGAAAATGATGAATCTGTCCTTGTTCAGTGTAGGTGTCACTTCTTCAGGCGACAATACTTGGTTAAAATAAAATCATTGAATCATTGAAAATTACTTCTGACTTATTTACATACTCGTTCACTAATTTTACACCAGGTGGGGGAAAAAAAACGCTTCATCCATTCTCTCTTCAACTATCAGCAATGTGGCCTTTTGTCCTGAATGCCCAGTGAACACACGAAAGCATTTTATTCTCTCAAGTTATATTTATGCCATCAAACATTTTGCAGGATTCCTAACTGGAAACACTATAACAGAAAATGCTGTATTTATGCTGTATTGTCCAGTGCATATCTGTAATCTAAACTATCTTTCAGACTTGGATAAGGTCAGGGGGCATTTAGCTCTCGGTAATGATGTATCAGGCACGTCCCACTGGATAGAGACCCTGGGGCGTACCCTCTGGAGAGGTCATGACACACATTTGGCTTTAGAACGTCTGGGGATCCCCCAGGAGGAGCTGAAGACTGTGACCAGGGATAGAGAAGTCTAGACTGACCTCCTCCATCTGTTGCCACTGCAACCCCTACCAGGAAAAGCAGAAAGAAAATTAATTCATTACTGTAATGCTGTAAAATTTGTTAATAAAAACTCAAGTGAAATAGATGGAGATCTCAAAGGAACCAGAGTAGTCGATGCTTCTATAAGAGAGAGTCGCATGATGGAGAACATAAAGCAGACAAAGAGAATAGAGGAAAACTAAGTTGGGGACAAAATACGACCATAACAACTGATTGCATAGTTCACGCTATACCACAAATAACTGTATTACAAGCCATGTTGCTCATGGAGTTAGTGTCTGAATCTGATGGAAGGTGAAGATGGATTCTCACAGCGACCTCAAGAATGCTGCACTGAATGTGTGACAATTCCAAAGTCAAAGCTCCTCAACTGGTTCCTCTTAATTCAGAGGAGCAGTGACTCTACTCCGAGGCTCTCTGGGATCACTGAGCTACTCACTCTGGTTTGTGTGACCTGTACTTGCGACCTTATTCTTTCTTTCACTACCCATAGCTTTTGACCATAGGTGAGGCTAAAGACATTGATTAAGAGAGACCTTTGTTTGAAAATAGAACCTTTACTCCCCAAGCCTGGTTTCACTGAAATTGGCACTGCAGCTGAAAGCCAAGACCAGAGGGGCTGTAAAGTCCATGACCTTGGCATGTCCACGAGCAGGGAAAACTCCTCCTTAATTTCATGGTTTGTTCTCAAGGGAAAGGTAACACTTTGTTTGACTTGACTAACCACACACACTGAGGAACCAGTCTGTAATGTGAGAACAGATATGAACTGCAAGGAAAAACTGCAATATGACACATTTCACTTGGGTTCTGAATCACAGGATAGTGAAATTTGCAACTACATCATTCTGAGTTCTCCCCATTTCCCACTGCAGAGCCCTGTGTGGTGATTTACGCAAGTGCGAGCGAGAAAGAAAGTTCAGAGAGGGTGTTGAAGGTAGCATAAAAGAAGTGAAGTATCTGTAAGTCAGGATGATTTATTCACCACACCATCCATTAGCATAGTAATACTTTAGTCTAACGTCTAACAGCTCCTCTACAAAATGAGATTCTGATTCAGGTGATTACTTTTCCTGGAGTTTACAAATACTACCACTACTGATGTAAAATGATGTCATGTAGAAGACCATGTGCGTTCTGCAACGGAGGCCATTTTGCTTACGCTAGTTAGCATTCATATTTCTTTTGAGAAACAGAGATTAAGCAAGGGATTTTCTGCTCTAGGGAATCTCAGTTTGACAAGATTTAATAAGCCTTTATTTATATTGGCTTGTGTCTATTACACCTGGGGTTCTATAACGGGTTCTTTTTGGAGCCAGGGACCCCTTTAACTGTGAAATAAATATCACAGACCCATCATTCCAGATGCACATAATCGAGCTATTCGAAAATTAGGCTCATTATTTAAATGTGTATAATAATATTCTGGCTATGTATTGGAAGCGTAGAGTTTCCACCAACAGAACACAATATATTGAAGTCGACTTTATTTATAGGCCAACATGCTTTTGCATTATTGAGGTTTGGGTTAAAGCTATTTTATTTTCAGTTACTAGTCAAACAGGCTAATAACTGTAAGAACTCTAAATAAATAATAAATTTAATAGCTTTGCTAATGGTAGGTTGTGATTTTCACAGCTGTAACAAAAATCACAGACCCACTGGCTATTCTTTGAGAGCCACTTATAATACAATGTGTCACAAATTCAGATTGCTAGGAATTCATACAAGCCAATTATTTCTGCATGAAAAATTACAGTACTTTGAGTTTTAAGAAATCATTACAATTACGAAGCCTTGTATGAGATCAAGTACCATCTGTTTATGTTGGCACAACCATATCTTTGCTAGATGTAACCGAATATGTGCACATTACTTTTTTTTTTCTTGTCTGGGTGAGACTAGAGGTGTGTCTCAGACAGGGATCCTGTGGAGTGACACAAGAAGGAAGGTCAAGAGAGCAGGAGCTTTAAGTTCACGGGACAAAGAAAGAGCCATTAACATGAAAATGATTTGCTCCGTGATGCATTTACAGCATTCATTCATTCATCCTTAGTAACTGCCTGGTCAGGTTCGCTCTGGTTTAAATTAGCTACTTTTTGTTTGTTTATATTTTGGGAAATAGAGCAGACTAAATTTGTTAAAAAATGTCACAGACGGATACAAACAAAATTATAGAATTTTTTTAGCCTGATAGTATTCTCAGTCTGTGAACCAGAGTCAGGATGTATTTATTGATTGAGACTTCAAAGCACTTCTGTAAGTCGCTCTGGATAAGGGCGTCTGCCAAATACTGTAAATGTAAATGTAAAAGAAACTCGAGGTTGAGGAACGGTCAAACCATTTCTACTTCTGAGTTTTCCCCCAGTGTTTTCGGTTCTCTGTAGGCTTAGTATTTAATTCCAAAACAACTCGATGCCAGTGATGTGGACGAGGACACCGCAGCCACCAACAAGACTAGCCCTACTTTTTACTAATTTGATTGCCTCAAATACCATTAAAATATACTTCAAACATGGAGGAAGCTTTTGAGGAAAAAATATTTCAGACATTTGACCTTGCTGTGAGCTTGACGATGTTTGGATCAATTCCAAAATCTAATCAGTTCATCTGCTGGTTACAATGATCATTCCATATAAATCCTACAAACATTCAACCACTCGCTCTTGACAGACACATGGACTACCCAAAAACACCTGCAAAACATCCTCTGGTGTAGGCCACACCCACTTTGAGCTCAAATCTGAATTCAGATACACTACACAGATGTAGATAGTGGCATTGCATTGCATACTTTATCTACATACAAGTAAACATGTACACGTCAGGTTTGTGAAAAACATGATGATAAAACAAGCTGAAGCACTCCACTTCTTCACATGAGAAACGTTGGATTCGTGTGCCAAACATGTCCGTATATACCAAATGTTCCCACCCCCCATGTAGAAAGAAATTATCCATTAAATGACAATATGGTTTCAGTAGACTTTCAGTACGATTACAGCTTGTGTCCAGTTGTTAACCTCAGATAGAGTAGAAGTACATATATTTAAAACAATTTTGGTCTTTATGGTAAATTTCACTCAAGCTGTTTCAAACAAATTCTCCTGATTGAGCGAAACATGCTGCTTTCTGTCCGGTCACTGGCACTCGACAGCACACTGGAAGCCCAGAGTGTGATTATTTGCTTCACTGCTGTTGCTGTACTGTCTCACAAGCTGCTTTATGTGCCTTTCTCTCTCTGTAGCCAGCTCAGCTAGTCGAAAGAAAATACCCAGGAGGAGGGAATAAGCAAAAAAATCAATGCCGAAACTGTTGCCGTTCAAGCCCAGATGCCCAGGTCCTCCCATTCTGATGAATCTTTCTTTTCCACTAGCTTTGTCGCTTTGAGAAAAGAATGTAAGCAGCAAGACTGGGAAATAATTGCAAAAAACTTCGCATCACTCCCACTGGTATGTTCGGGACAGCGGCTCTGCCTCAGTCATGACTTTTGACTTTATTTTTACTTGCTGGCACACACTGAGAAAATAAGCAAACACACTACTATAAGCTGACACAAGAGTTTCTAACTTTATAAACATGTTCTTGCATTAGCACGACCATTTTCATGCTCTTTGTCATTCAGTTTCCCAGCAGGATTTCTTAAGGACATAATAAACTGCTGTTATTGAGGGAATACAGTACAGTAACTTGATGTGAATGAAACTTTTTTGCTTCTGCTAGTTCTATAAATTCACTGAATCATTGTAGAAAAATAATGAGATTTTTGAAGAGTCCAAAATGCATGCTACGACTCTAAATAGTAAGCTACTTCACTGCATGACGTATTTACACAGCTGGCAGTATTTTACATATTATTATTTAATACACCAGAATGTGATTTGGGATGCTAATCGCACTCCCTGGTTAGCGTGAGCAATAACATAAACTCAATGTAATGACTGAGAAGAGTTTGGAGAAATGAGTTGTTCCCACTGCAATGCTGTAAATAAATACATTCATTTGTTCCTCCAAGAACAGAACTCTCCATAACCTCTGGGTAAAGTTAGTTTTCAGCAGATTTCTAACCACTGTCCCAAATGTATACTCTGCAGGACATCACCTTTCTCTCTGGACAACACTGAGAAAACAGATGAGAACGACTGCAAGCGTTTGATTTACCTTGTGGTTTCATGCTATTTTAAAATGCGTCAATATACACTAACCAGCCACTTTAATTATTCATGCAATTAACCAATCAGCCAATCAAGCTGCGGCAGTTTTTATGCAATGCATAATATCATGCAGATACAGGTCAAGAGCTTCAGTTAATGTTCACATCAAACATCACATTGAAAAATCTCAGTGATCTCAGTATTTCAGAAACTGCTGATCTCCTGTGATTTTCAGGCACAACAGTCTCAACACAGAATGGTGTGGAAAAACAAAAAAAATCTAGTTCTGCAGGTTGAAATGCCTTTTTGATGAGAGAGGATCAGGAGAATGACCAGACTGATTCAAGCTGACAGGAAGGCTACAGTAACTCAACCACTCTTTACAGCCGTGGTGAGCAGAAAAGCATCTCAACACGTAAAACCTTCAGGCAGACGGGCTACAACAGCAGAAGACCACGTCAGGTTCCACTCCTGTCAGCCAAGAACAGGAGCTACAGTCGGCACCGGAACTAGATAAATGAAGATTTGAAAAATATCTCCTTGAAGTGTCCAGGTTTGGCGAGTGTACAGTATGTCTGGAAACGTAACAGAACATTTGTGCATTCAAACTTCTGGCCAAAATCATGTCATTTTAGAGAGCTCCTCTGTCATATTACAGTGAAAAGGAACAAATCTTCCATCTGCGCTACACACACAGCCAACAAAAGGGATAAGTGGCAATTCAGAAACACCTTCCATTCAGAAATCTTGTCATTTCACATCTAAGCCTTCTCTCCAGTCGATCATAAAGAAAGGTAGAAGAACCTCCTCAAACATTCAGTGTCTAATTTCACAGTGCCTTTCAGAAGACAGCCTGATCCATGGAATGTGAAGGGGAAAAAAGAGCATTGTTATGTGAAGCAGGTGATTACCCTATCCACTGGTTTTCTGTCCAGAGGTGAATAGCTGAAGGGGGAGCCATTGTACGCCTCCGCTGCATTTCAAAGCCAAAAGAGAAGGTGGCACCTGATGGTTCCATTGCTAGGGATAATTTATCTCCTCCGTGATGCTAATGCTGCCAGATCTCTCTGTGTATAGCCCCCAATTTTCTATCCTGCCATTTAGAGAAATTTCTCTTCTCTCCTGATAATTACATGCATCCCTGCTTCACTAGACAAATGTTTCCTTTGAACTCTTTCATGCATAATGTCCACGCTTACAGATGGTCAAATTAAGACCTTTTTTTCCTTTTCTTTTCTTTTAAGCTGTAAATTACCTCCAAATCACTTATTGTAATGTAACATATTCAGTTTCTCTGGTCAGTTTTTACAAACTTTCTACACAAAATCAAAAATTTAAATGAAAAAAATATGTTTGTGCCAGACTCCCATGACCACCTTAGCTTTTTTATAAAAGCTTTTTTTCATGCTTTCATGTCGTCCGTGTCTATCAAGAATATTGCTATCTATATTTTGTTCAAAACTGATATTATAGAAATTCTGGTCATCAGCATTGAATAGTTTATACCTGAATTTTTAACCATGTTTCTTTATAAACACATTTTGTTTGATTCTTTATCCTACACATGGACAATCTATTTAGTTTTTAATATAAGTAATGTAGAAAAAGTTCAACTTCATATGACATGCAATTTTAAGTCATAAAAAAGCTGGATATGTATTTTAAATAATTTCTGTATGCAGGAGTTTTGATGTAAGGAAGGAAAGGAGCTTTAGCTTGTGCATGACAAGGCTGTGATGGAAATATTGTGAACTGAAATTGTTGTGCATTTAATAAAGCTAGTGACAATTTACTTTATATTCAATAAGCTCTTTGTTACTGGATCTTCACATACTGTAAGAACCATGTAGATCATATTTGGTTGTGTCTCCAAAGCCAGAGATAAGTGATTTACAGCAAGGAGCCTGATGCTGATTAATAGGAGTGTAAGTGTTTTTGCGGTTAGGAGTATTGCTATGGGAAATGGAAACACCAGAACTTGCCAAATCAAATATTAGACAGGTTTCCTCATGCACCTTTATGAATAGTGATCAAGCAATAATATAACACAATAATATAACAATAATATAATAGCACTGACCAGCAGCAGCGGCTCGTGATCACAGATTTTAATAAGATAAGATGACAATAATGATAACAAATGAGAAGGAACCTGATTCAAAAGGAAACCAATCTTATTGTTTAATGCAGTTTTAGTGTAACGTGATTAGAAGCAGGATGCGAGTGTGTACACTCAGCAGTCTCAATACTGGGGGCTTTCCAAAAATCAGGGTCCCCATATGATCCAGAGGTCAAATGTAAAATCTGTAATCATAAGTGAAAGTTAGGAATGAGTCAGAATAAACACAGAAATGAAATAAAGCTTAGGAACATAAACGAACAGAAACGAGGAATGAGATTCTGCCATGAGACGGAGATACAAGAGGGTATAAAAAGACAAACTAATCAGGATCTAAAAAGAGGACAAGTCAACATCATTGGGAAATAAACCAATGTTAAGACAGGAGCAAAGCAAAACAAAAATGTCACAATAAAAGCATGAGCAGTGCAAGTCATGCTGGGAAAAGCACCGTGGTGCTGAGGAGATTCGTGACATTATGTAACTGCTTAGAAAGCTTAAAGCTAGAAACAGCCTTGGTATAGATAAAGATTACAGAATGTTTGTCCTGAGTATATTATGAACTGCAGTCCATATGTTGTATAGTTTTATATAAAATAATTAACATTTATAATACTGGGAAGGAAAATATTAAATATTGTTTATTGCATTAAATTTAATCTTGAAACAATTTCACTTGACAGTGAGAGATAAGATTTGTGCTTGGGTCGTGAATTTATTTCTCCTAATTTTAAAACTAGCATGTGAAGACCATGAAGCCGATTGAAGCACATCACCTTGTGCATGTGTGTATTTATACGTAAACATTTTAGAGATTTGTTTGTGATGGTTTCTCGCCTAATGCAGAAGAAATCTTGTTCCAGAGTTTAAACTGAATCCTGAGTTGTAGTCTGAGGCTCTCAGAAAGTTGCGAGCCTAATCTGACGTTAATGCAACACTGATCCCTTACTTCTTCTGTCCATCATTGTTGTTGAATTGCAATTCTTATAAATAGAGAATGTTTTTTTTTTTTTTTTTTTTTTTTGAATGTGGGGAAAATCAAGAAATGTTCTTTGTGCTGGAATAGAGCTGTGAATAAATAAAGCTTTCAGTCCGCTTTGTATCAAAGTAGAATATACCATTTATAGCATAAATGCCTCATTGAGCGTTTTACAACCACTTCAGTCTTAAAGAGCATCGTCCATTTATTTGAACATATGCAAGTGCCGTTGTCCTCCCTAAACCTGATACGTATATCGTCTCTGTAGTTCCTGGTAGTAGGAAAAGAGGATTTAGCTGAACACCTGCTGCAGTCTAAAAGCTTTTACATCTTCAAGATGCCTCCCGTAAAATCCTGGTTTTTAATAAGCATGTGCATAAATCACTCCAAGCAGACGTCCGTGTCAACTGACATCTGTTCAAGGAGGAGGAGTAGAAAAGAGAGAGATGTCCTAGAAGACGGATTGCAATCCAATGCTTCGTGGTTTCGGTCTCATCTCTCAATGCAGGACAAATAATTAAACATATGAGGAACGAAGCCCAAACCAACTGTTCAGTCAAAGTTTGTTTTTAACAAACAAGAAAATAACAACCGAAAGTCTAGCTGGTCCTCAGGCTGCATGTAGCTATGAGGACAAGGAGGTCCAGACCTTGGTGTGTGTGTGTATTTGTGTGTGTGTGTGTGTGTGTGTGTGTGTAGGGTTTTACAGTAACCACCAGGCGCTTGGGGGGAAAAAGCTGCTGCTTGTCTTTTTTTAATTAAATTGTAGACACTAGAGCAGTTTACATGCACAGTCTCATTAATTTCTGTACACAACATCTTTTTCCTAGAATTCATTCGTTTTGCATAAGTTTGCATAAGTTTATTCAACATCATCATCATCATAATAATGTTTTAAATCTGCAAGGAAAAATAAAGAAAATGCCCTGTAATAGTAATAGTTATATTTTTGATGCTGATAAAAAGCTCAATTTTAATAAGTAGATAAAATAAATAGTATAAGAGGTTGTAAAAATATACTGTGTGTTCTTTTAATGACGTCAATTCACTGTCATTTTTAAAGACATATGAAAGTAAAGTTCTGAAAAAAAAAAAAAAAAAAAGCTCTAAGTTATTGCAAGGCTGAAATGACCAGGTAACTTTCTTACAGGTAAACCAAAATATTCAACTAAAAAAAAAAAAAACTTACTGGTGTCAGGGCTGTTTATGGACGAATGGAAGGAGAACCTCACATGCATAAAGAGATCAGCATGTCTTAGCCACATTATACACTAAACTCATGTTAGACAGGTGATAAATTTGGGGAGGAAAAAAAACCCCAAAGTGGCTGTTATGCCATGAGAGGCATTTTGAATCCTGTTCAAGAGGATAAATCCTTTATCCTCTGAGGAAAGGTTTCTATCTGTATGGGAGTGGTCTCTTCCAGGATGACTCCACCCCCATCCACAGAGCTCAAGGGCTTCCTGAATGGTTTAATAGATACTAAAATAAATGCTTTGGCCTTCACAGGCACCAGACCTCAGCCCTGTGGGAGAATTTGGATCGGTGTGTTAGACAGCGCTCTTCACCACGAGTGTCTTAACACCGATTGAGGGAAATATTTTGTCAGAATGGGCCTCCAGTACAGTTCCAGCTCCGTTTATTAAGTTCTGTGTAGCATCAGAGGTGTGATGGGGTCCTGCTTTAATAATAATGTTATTAAAAATAAATAAATAAAACTAACATACTGTGCATAATTACATTTATACTGTATATTAATCTTTCCCATGTGTTTAAATAAGTCTTACTGGTGGATGAAGTTCACTGGGGGGGAAAAAACCTGCAAAAACAGGAGGAAGTGGAAAAAAGTAATAAAACCGAGGAGCTGCTAGTTGATCTAATTTGGATAAAATGTAATAAAGCTTAGCTAAATCTGCATTGTACAGTTTGAGTAGAACTGAATGAGTACAGTTTGTACAAGGAAAGAAATATTCTGTTAAGTGAAGACATGCAAATGCTGGAAGCAACCACGGATGGAGGAAAGGTCAAAAAATGTCAATTAAATACAGCAAACTGAGGCGAAGAAAATAAACATAATTTATGCGCAAACTAACGGAAGCTCTCTTGCCCTTCACGCATAATTAGTGTTGAAGACTTGCAAAATGCTTATTCTCTTAATCTGGTGTGTAAATTTTTTACATCCCTGTGCATTTTTAGAAAACTGAAGTAAAAGTATTATTATTTATTTATTTTTTAAAGTACCATCACAGTGAATCATGTAGTCAAGTACTGTAACGAGAGTATATGTAGTTTATTCTTTATTAAACTACTGTCTAGCTGAACTGCTAATGATAACGATAACAATGGAGCTGAAAAATGGCAAAACAAGTGTAATTCTTTTTTTTTTTTACTTTTTTTTAAAAACTTTTAAACGACTATGTTTGGTATCAGGTTAATCACGGGACGCTGGATGACCAGGACGGAAGAACACACCTTACGGTACCAAAGCAGGTCTGTCTGTGAGTAGAAACAAATGAAGCTCCATCCTTTCTCCAGATCTGACAATGTTCCAGTTAACGATGTTCATGAATCACGTCCTCTTCTTAATGACACACCACAAGTTGCACAAACGGAGGTTTGCAATCATGTCTGTTTCGATATACTTGAATGGATGTTTGTCTTGGGAGCAGCGTGTCGTCTTTCCCATAGGAAACATTCTAATGGTGATCATTAATTATTTCTACTCGCTCAGAGGACACAGTCTTTGATTGCTTTTCATTTCATAACTAATAAGAAGGCGTCATCGAGTAACAGTACATGATGATTTACTGTCCATGTAAAGAGAATTGTTTGGTACAAAGTAATCAAACTGTACCAGGAGTGCACCTAGGGTTTATACAAACCAATTTTTTTGTGGATGTGAACACCTTAATGTAAGCAGCAGAAGGCAGGAACGAGAATTCATCAATATGTCAGACCACTTATCAGATACAGACACATAGAAAACTGTGTTATTTATCAAAGTCTGCATATATGGCAGATCATACTCACTCGCACTCATGGGAAAAGACAAACAGGACTTTTGAAGCATCCTTTTGCAACAGATAGACCTGTGAAATGCTCATAGTGTATTGTTTACTGTGGTGGCTTATGAACATAGATATTGGTGTTGCGGAATGACATTAATAACAAAATGAAGTCATGCTATAGGCTACTATATAGTAAAGTAATCCTGTAATAAGCAAATTGAGAATCCACAATGTACAGTCATGCAGTGTACAGTCTAGCAGCTCGTTTTGAGTGGTTTTAGATGAATCTTTGTTCAGCTGTGTTCCATACAGCAGGTGTGTTTGAAGAACTGAAGAGCTAATATCATTAACAAGGGTTGCCAGGTTTCAGCTAAATTTCCAGCCCAAATACAATATCAAAAAAACACACAAAAGACCTGAAAATAGCCCCAAAAAATGGTTTTGGAAAAGTGAGACATCTTTTTCTCAGCCTTTGCTTGAGGAAACAAGGTCACCTTCTCTGATGTACACGCATCTCTGATGTACAGGCATTATCCGCTCCGTAATCCTCCTTTCCCTCTCGCAATCTTTACAATAAATCTTTACAATGGAAATGGTTCTGTACATCATAGACACGCTGTCTGCACTTACACTGTGCCTCTGTTTTTGGAGATTTATTAGATTTAATTCTGTTTATTTTTCTATAAAAGAAGATCTTGGTGGCCTCAGAGTATTTTTAAACTAGCCCAATTTGGCAGAAAAAATGCAGCTGGTTTGTTTCCCTGTCCTGTTCGCTCCACCTTCTTCACTGAAAACGTTTATAGAGCGAGAATGGGGCAGCCTGATTCCTGCCCCACTGGACCTCTATTTTTATTAACAACTGTTGCAGTTCCCATGTTTGACCACTAGGTGCAATAATAACTCTATGGGGCTAAATGAGGCAGTGAGCACGCTGCACCACGATCGCGCAACACCGAGAAAGGCGAGCGAATCAACGGAGCATCAGCTTATATCTGTCAAACAGTGACATTTTTTAAAAAAATCGTTAGTCCCTACAAAGAGGTCATTAGTATTTCAACGGAATTTGAACTGTATGGAGTTGTGAAAGAGGACTTTATTAAGATTAACATTTGTTGAACGGCTGATGTATGTGGTGGGACACCACCGTGCAGCCGTTATATTTATTTGAATGAACAGTAGTCCTTTCATTTCAGGGAATTGCACAGTTGGATCCTGAGTTATTTCTTATTCAGCTGTATTGTTACACCATAAGATCACTTCATACAAATAGTGTGTAAAGTGTGGCGTTTGTATCCGCCGCTGCTTTCACACAACATGAGGCCCAAAGTGTCAATGCCAGTAAAGCAGTCCATCACGTGGCTGACAAATCACTCCGAGTAAATCGATTAGAACCGCAGCCAAAACTTCAGCTGTGCCAAAATAAATGGTTTAATACATTCTAAGCAAGAATGCACTGGTGAGCTTAGCGATAGCAAACAAACCTGTCAGCAGCGGACGAGTGAAGGAAGCATTCAATCATGATGACAAATTGTTGAACAGATCGAGTACACTATCCTGAATGTAGATGCATAGATGTGTCAGAAGAAGCAATATCCAGATTAATTTTAAAGGTGGGCTGAAGTGACGCTGAGCTCGGCAGGAAGGGTCGATAACACGACAAGTTTACATAATGTTTTGAACAACCTGAGATGCACTGTAACTTTGTGCTTGCTGCTTCCGTTCTGTTCTTGTCAAACAGTTTAACCATCTCTACACAATATCTGACTGCCATGACATCCAGTGACATTTACTCCAATTATATTCACAGACTTGCCAACCTTTACACATTTTGCACAGGAGCTCTGCAATTTAACATCAGAGTAGGAATTATCACTCAGTCTTTTTCTCCCCAATAAAACAGGAGATGATCCAATCAGCGTATGAATCTGGAATGATTTGCGCAGGTCTTTTCAACTCTCCAATATTAACTGACACCACCTGGAAGCCCCGCCCCCTTCCACCATCTCACCTGCTCTCGACTGGACTCACAGCAAGCTCTCGCTTTCTCTATAAGTGTGTGTTCGACTTGCTGAACATTAGACACATATATATATACACAGTTATCAATTAAATACACTTATTAGGGATTCCACAGAAAAATGGTTAAAAATGGAACTTTCTTCAGTTCTGGATGATTAAATCTTTTATGATGATTTTTTACAAGTTAACTCAGAAGCAGGGAAAAAGAGCTAGGTTATTGTTTGCTAAAAAGTCCACAAAAGGTCTGTAGAGTTCTGCTCAAGGTCTCTTGGACAGATAAAGATGAACCTGTAGCACAGTGATGGAATGAGGAAGCATACCATTTCATCTACTGCATGGAACCGTCTCGCTTGTTTTTATTGATGATGTGACTCCAAATGGCAGCAACAGGATGAATCTGAAAGCATAAAGATGTATTTTAACTGCTCAGATCCAACCAAATATCTCCCAGATCACTGGATGGCACCTCACCCTGCAGATAACATCTGGACAACCTTATTTTTCATGGACAAAAATTTCCTGAATAGCTAAGTGAGCCACCTGATCTGAGTTTAAATACATTTCACACAACAGTGACTTAAAGCTTTTTTTTGTTTGTGATTCTCAGAAAACTGTGTTTCTAATTCACACAATGTGTGCTGTTTTTTTTTCTGATCTATAAAATGCATCTATTTAATAAATAAAATCTAAACACATGGTTCTCAAAGTGGAGTCCGGGGAACCCCAGGGGTCAGTGGTAGAGATTATCTATCAACTACTATCAGTGATGTTAAAGTTATTATTTAATTATCATTGTTGTAAAGTTAACACTGGTCTCTTGAAATGAAAGGGCTTAGTCTAAAGAAAAAAAAAACAAGTGTACAAAATCTAAATGCAATTTTAATAAAGCCAGGAAATTACAGTCAGGTCCATAAATATTGGGACAGTGACACAGTTTTTGTAATTTTGCCTCTGTACATCACCACAGTGGATTTGAAATGAAGCAGTCAAGATGTGACTGAAGCGTAGACTTTCAGCTTTAATTCAAGGGGTTTAACAAAAATATTGCATTAACCGTTTAGGAATTACAGCCATTTTTTACAGAGTTCCTCCA
>CM040468.1:974537-1028222 GCA_022758105.1 Pangasianodon gigas | reverse complement strand
GGAGGAACTCTGTAAAAAATGGCTGTAATTCCTAAACGGTTAATGCAATATTTTTGTTAAACCCCTTGAATTAAAGCTGAAAGTCTACGCTTCAGTCACATCTTGACTGCTTCATTTCAAATCCACTGTGGTGATGTACAGAGGCAAAATTACAAAAACTGTGTCACTGTCCCAATATTTATGGACCTGACTGTATATTACTATGAAATACAGTCTTTCAAAAATGCCTCTTAGTGAGTGGAAAGTTATAAAATGGAACATTAAAGGTATAAAAGGAATAAAAAAAACTCTAATGGATCAAATAAATGAATGTGAAGATACACTCTTTAAACAAATAGTAATAAACTGTACCTTTCCTTGCTGCAGTGGAAAAAGTATCTTTTGTACCTTTCACTTGGAAATGTGGATGTAATGTACCTTTAAATAGATTTAAGGTTCGTAATTGGACCCTAATTACCTTTTAGAGTAATGCTTTAAAGGTTCACCTTCTAAATTAGAGATACACACTAAAGGTACAAAAGATGTAACCCTTAAAGTTATCACCCCTAATATTGCAAGGAAAAATAACTTTTCTGAGAGTGTACATATTTTCCCTGTTCTAAAATTAAATCACAAAAGGTCCTTGGAAATTTTCTTTGTCCCTGACTGCAAAGAGTTTGAGAACTACTAGAGTACAGCTATAAACAAGTTGAATCTCATGAAAAATTCATAGAAATTTGAATTGAGCGAGGGAAATGGGGTTGGATTTAATTCAGTTTAATGCAAATGAAGTTTTTACAGTAAAAAGTAAGAATGCTAACCACACGTCTAACCCTTAACTTGAGATCAAGTTGTGAAAAAAATCTGGATTTGCAGTTAAACCTGAACTGATGGTCTTGCAAGTGTACAGTTTATTTTTTAGATAACATTCGTTTTGTCATGTGAAGTTAATATAATTATTATTACAGGTCATTCTTAATACTTCTGAGCTGAAAGTATTATCAACACACTTCTGCGTCAATTCCCCACGGTACGTATATCACTTCTGATATCATAACAACAAAATGGAAAAAAAACCAAACCTCGGATTTAGTCAGAAATCTATTATAGTTTAATAAAAGCTGCAGATTTTAGAAAGCCTGATTCTTGTACTGTATATAAAATTGCTTTGTTCAGCACAGTAATAAAAAAATGGCTGAATAGCAACTTGGATAGCAAAATTGAAGAATCGTGTGATTCAGATTGCTTTACCACTTTCCATTATCAGCAAACAGGACGAGATCTCTTTCTATAATTACTATCCATATCATGATCTTGCACAAGAGTCATTTCAGGTGGACTGAAAGCGAATCAAACTATAGTGTGAGCAATGCAGAGGTGTCCTCCTGCATACTAATGCACTTTCTTCTGCTGTTTTCTCCCCGTCCTAATGCTCCTGTTGTTTCTTAAAATTTCTCTTTTCACTATACACAGTACTAGAGAAGAGATGTTTAAGTAAAATAAGCATATCATATTTCAGTAAGCGCTGATGCCAGTCCATCGCAAGGCACCATTCTCTCTCTCTCTCTCACACACACACACACACACACACAGGGGGCAATGTATCTTAACCAATCCAATTACTGGCATGTTTTTGAGAGGTGAGAGGAAACCAGAGAACCCAAAGGAAACGCACACGGGCACAGGAAGAACATGCGAAATTTTAATATTCACTTTTGTGTATCAGGATGTAAAGACAAGCTTTTTGAATTGTGAATTTCATAAATATTTGGATGATTAAGATCAGGCGTAAAACCTGATTTTGCTTTGAACGTTCAGTCTTCCAGTTTATTGATGGTGGTGCAGTAGTGCAGCGGGTATCATTACTGCCTCACAGCTGCAGCTTCTCCGGTTTGATCCTGAGCTAGGGTTACTGTCTGTTCACGTTCTCCCTGTGCCATGTGGGTTTTCTGGGGTCTCCGCTTTGCTCCCACCTCCCAAAAACATACCGATAGCTGGATTTCGTGGGAAGTGGTAGCTCAGTGGTTAAGACGTTGGACTCCTGATCGGAAGGTTGAGAGTTCAAATCCCAGCACCACCAGGCTGCCACTATGGGCCCTTGAGCAAGGCCCTTAACCCTCAACTGCTCAGTTGTATAAATGAGATAATTGTAAGTTGCTCTGGATAAGGGCGTCTGCCAAATGCCATTAATGTAAATGTAAATTTCCTAAAATCAGTTGCCCTTAGGTGTGAATGTGTGGGTGTGTGGTGCCTTGCAATGGACTGGCTTCACATCCTGGGTGTATTCCCACCTCAAGCCCAGTGTTCCTGGGATACACTCCGGATCCACTGCGACTCGGATCAGGAAAAAGCACTGCTTACCGAAAGTGAGTGAGTAAGAATCTGATTTTTTGCTATGTCACAGTAAACAGAGGTTTAACATGTGTTTTTAAATCTTTACTTATTGAATTATGTATTGTTAGAAGGCTGATTTGATGTATGTATGTTGGATGTAAGGTTTCCTTAATATCTAAATTAGTTTTGGCTCTAAGGGACATTTTTATTTACAAAACTATGCAAAATATGTTCTGGCACGGGACCGTAATGTAAAGCATTAAAGAATACATAAAGAAACATATACTTGTATTGATGTATACTTACAACAGGCTAAATTAAATTCTGGTTTGAATAAAGGAATAAAATAAGTGTATTATAGTGTTATACTCGGCCTCAACCTTGTCCTTATCCATACCTACTTCCTCTCCATCTCTCCACACCGACTCTTCGCTGTGTTTCCTGCCCTATGCCACAAGCTTTCTGTTCCAATATTTAGCTAATGCTGTCCTTGCTCAAGGTTTGTGCTCAAGTAATGACTAAGTGGATCAGTGGCCCAAGCAATGCATCAAGACAGATGGCAGGCGCTTCAGCCTCACACAACAAACCTTACAAGCTTTAATCTTGAATTCTGATCAGCTTCCCATCTCCTGCTCAGTCACACAGTATCCTCTCCGGACTACAGTCCAATAGATACAGCCTGAATAGCTTTAAAAGTGCATTAGGATTATGGCGAGGTAGAGGGCACTGGGTTGTACGCATTAAGAATCGAGCAGCGCGTGAGGGGGAAATGTTGTAAGAAACGGGTCAGAAGGAAGCTCACCAGGGTGGGAGTAGGTCAGTACAGGAAATGAAATTGGTTAAGATTAGATTAGATTGGATTTATCTGTTTCCGGTTGAGAGCATACTACACACTTTGATGCTGCCGCTTCTCACTGAACCGTTTCCTTTCTTTTATTCTTTCCTTTATTCACATTTGGATGTTTGACATTTGCTTTTTTTCTGTTTTATTTCTTTTAATGTTTTTGGTCATTCGTTGAATTTGTCAGCTTGTTATCAGTTGTGAAGGAGCTCGAGACTCAAGCTCGAGTGGTGAATTTCCCCTGGCCTTGATCTCCCGTGTGTGATGTGTGTAAAGTGTGGCATCTGGTCATTGGAAGTGCCTGTTACTTTTGTCAATGGCGGTTGGTTGGTGCTGTTGTTCTGAATGGTCTCGGAGCTGCTCAGCCTTCTGTTCAGCGATGTGTCTGTGTTTGCTTTCGTCTGTGTGGACTGTACCACCGTAGGACTTCAGTGGAACTGTGATCAGCTACGCCACTGAAATTAGATCACTGAAAATAGGAAGTGAGGGAACAAGCACTGATGGTCTCAAAAGGTTCCTCCAAACCTCTGAGGTGTGGGTCCAGAAAGTGCTTGGCCCCCTTAATCGCTGCTTGCAGCTATATTTGTTGTTGTTGTTGTTGTTGCACCAAAGATGTAATAACTACATTGACCTACAAATGGCCATACAATGTAGCTTGTAACCAACTACAATGAACCAGAATACTAATTATAAATATGTATTTCCTCAAAACGCCTTATTCTTTCCTATACATTTTAAGGTTTTACCGTAAATTCTTAAATTAATGTGGATTACTGACTACTTATTAAGCTGGTCTTCATGCTATTTGTTATATGACTGTCCACGGCATTGTCCTGTTCATCATATGGCAGCAAAGCTCTCTGGACTGGACCCAGTTAGCTGTCCTGGAATCACTTTTTAGACATTCCTATCCAGGTCAGACCGATACTTTCATACCAAATTAAACTTTTGGGACAACCCAGTTCACAAAACACAAAACCTATTTTAGTCAAGGGTAGATGGGATAGTTGCCTCCATAACCCTGAGCCCTATGCTGTCCCACAACAGGTCTGAGGTGTGGAAGCACTTTATTAATCATCGCTCTTTAATTATGTCCTGTGAGAAGGTGGGAAATGGAGCAGCAGCTCTGAAATTTCGTCTGTGATTTATTTAATCACAGGAGCCTGTCTTTTCTGTCTCGTATGATTTGTCAAAAATTGCTACGAAGATGATGAACAAAAGCATCGTGTTGAAATATCGCTTCTGATTGTACTTTTTGTCACTAAACATGGCCAGGACCGACATTCTTTCACTAGATGTAACTTTGCTTATTAACCACTCAGTGTTTCAAACAAATTCACTGATTTTTTTTCTTGCTTCAAAAACCTTATTGTCACTGTGTTCAAAAAATCCTGTAGTAAACCAGTGTATGGAAGTGAGTATGCACAAAATTGCAACTTAAAATACAAATCATTTCTCTAAATTTCATACAAGTCTCAGAAATGACATGGACAAAATGCATAGGCAAGTCCAGTGATCATGAATCATGAACTTTTTGTTTTCCAAGCAACACCTCTGATCTGGAACATGTCAGCATGTTTGGGATCAACTCTTACCTCTGGGAACATTGATTTATTCCAAGAAGCACTTCAGCCATGAATTTTTAATTAAAGGCCAAAAATACAATGGCATGTTGCCCCCAAAGCTCGCTGGCCTTTCTTCAGCCGTATCCAAATGATCACAGCGTTGGTATACTCTCATTAGCATATTAATGACAAATCCAGGCCAGTCTGTGATATACATTTGTACCCCAATTTACCAGAAATGAAATATATTTTTAAAAATAGTCAGAAAATTGGCTTGGGGTGGAAATGTCACATCTGTCACATCTGTCTGAGACTAACCTGTCTAATTAGAAGCTCATTTGTCTGCACCGTCTGAAACCTAGTTTCTGGCTTTCGGATTCAAAATGTTATTAGCAGACTTTCATACCCAATCAAGAGCAGTGAATCATGAGAGCCAATCATGGTGAGGGGGAAAAATAGTACAATCTTACTTAAGTAGTCCTCTCCAAAGGCTTAGCCGTGTAATTGAAATGTAAGTCAGTGCGAATGACTGTAGAGCAGAGATGTGTCGTGTGGGATACTTGGCAGTTCAGGACACATTATAACATAATGATTTAAAAGAAATCTCAGAGTTACATGAAACACTGCTTGTGTTGAGTTATCAAAGCAATACACAGCAAAAACTACAGAAATGGGTAGTTTGGGTGGGTTATTTTTTGGTAACAACGCAACAGTTTGGGTTAGATTAAAAATAAAGTTAATGTTATATCTCCCATGTTGTTGGCTGCTTTCAGTTAAGTAATATCTTCCTTTTTAACATTCATAAATAACTAAAATCATCCCAGTCAGTTATTTAAAGTCAGAGAACGTTATTATTGTTAGGTTACTGTATGTTTACTGTGCAGTGAAGTCCTGAAGTAACCTCACAGGCATTGCCTAGCTAAGAGGAAATGTAAAATAAAGTGTATTTTTGTATATGTATCTGTATATCTATATATTTTCATACAGTCAGGTCCATAGGTATTTGGACAGTGACACAATTTTCATAATTTTGCCTTCAGACTGCCTGAAGTCTGGAAGCCATGGACATCACCACATGCTGAGTTTCCTCCATTGAGATGCTTTGCCAGGTTTTTACTGCAGCTGCCTTCAGTTGCTGCTTATTTGTGGGTCTTTCTGCCTTCAGTTTTGTCTTCACTAAGTGAAAAGCAGCTCAATTGGGTTGAAGTCAGGTGACTGACTCGGCCATTTAAGAACATTTAATTTCTTTATCTTAAGAATCTCTTGAGTTGCTTTCGCAGTATGTTTTGGGTCATTATCCATCTGCACTGTGAAGCACTCTCCTATCGGTTTTGCAGCATTTGACTGAATCTGAGCAGAAAGTATAGCTCTATACACTTTCTGCTACTTCTATCAGCAGTCACATCATCAATAAACACCAGTGACCCGGTTCTATAGGCAGCCATACGTACCCATGCCGTAACACTGCCTCCACCATGTTTGACAGTTGATGTGGTATGCTTTGGATCACAGGAAACTTGGGAATCATTTACTAATCTGGTGAATTAATGTACTACATCATTATTGATCATGTATTGACTGTCCTATCTAACTCTAACTAACCCTGTACAATGGATCTTCAAAGTTTGATTTATGATTTATCATTAAAACTGCCAACTGTTGAATGACTAATATGTTGAAAATCATTTTTAAAAAGTGTTATTAGAGAAATGTAAAGACTAGGAGAAGAGTGATTCATTCCAAACTAGGGATATAAATTTGTTAAATGGTCACTTTATTACTTCGACCCTGGCCAACTGGAAAGATTTAGTATTTCATAGAAATTCTACTTTCTGTGAACTGATTAGTCAGCAGTGATTAGTGAAAATGGTTCACATGCACATCATCCTTAATGACAGTTCATTTTTTTATTCTGTACGTGTTTTTCATGATATATTGTGGACATATGAACTGTGCAGAAGGCTGAGGCCACCCTTTTGTTTTTAATCAAATGGCCGTTCAGTATTTATTGTTAATTATTTAACGGTAATGATGGGAAAATGTCTAGTACATTAATTTCAGTTTCAGTCAAACAGTCATGCAGTACTTACTTACTCTTTTTACTGTGGAAGACCTTTAACAGACCTGATTTTCTGTTAAAAACATTTCCCCATCATTATTGTTCATTATTGTTGTTATTGTTCATAAATCACACAAAGGTCTTCAGCAGTAAAAACAGTATGAGATCAGTTAATACTTTATTTGTAATAGTGAACTTTCTGACCTGCATGAATAAGTACTGCATGGCTTGTTTAACTGAAAATGGAATTAATGTACTGGATATTTTCCCATCATTACTGTTTGAAACCAAATAATTAACAATAAATACTGAATGGCCATTTGATTGAAAACAAAAGGATAGTCTCTGATTTTTTACGCAGTACTATGAATACTGTATGAGAGCAAGTCAAATAAAAAACCTTAAAAGTGTGACATAAATTAGAGACGCAGTACATTACATTTGTAGTTGAAAAAGTAAAAATGTACGACTGGACCATTGTTTTCAGTCGCCTCTTCTACTAAACCTGATACACTTTTGTGCCACCTATTTTCACTAAACAATGCAAAATAAAAAAGTCTTCATTTGACTGTTCCTTGTATAACAAACATAGAATTTTTGATAACACTTTACAATAACAGCATATGAATAATCATGCTCTAATACCTTAATTAATACTTACTTAAATATAAACTAATGATGAGTTACGGTATGTACTAATCACAAACTAATGAAGACATTAGTTTTTCAGCACAAAATGAAATGTTACAGAAAAATGTTTGTATATCATAAAGAAAGCAGCAGATTCCATAAGAGACACTTTTCAGATAAAAACATAATGAAGGCTGCTGGGTTTCGCTGCAGAAATAAGAAGCGAGTCGACAGTCAAAGTCTCCAGAAGAACTGTGGCTGCTTCTGCAAGATGCTCAGTAACACTTACAGCTCATTTCCTTATAAAACTGCACACACTGCACCTGAGACAGCTCTTTTCTTTTTTTTTAAAGTAAAAGGTCGTCATCAAACATCGACTTTGTTTCATTTATTACTGTTTACTGCTCTTTATAGTATTTTTTAATGTAAAAACATTTCTTTTCATTATTTCTGAAGGCATCTCTGCTCTACAGCATTTCTTTGCATGTGACTAAGACTTTTGCACAGTACTGTATGTGAGTTGTTTTTTTGTTTGTTTGTTTGTTTTGGGTTTTTTTTCCTTGCCTATGGAAAGCATGCTGGTCACTTGTGCTTAAATACTGTATCTTGTCACTCTTTTTATTGTTAAATATAACACCTCAAGTTCAGTGCTTATTGTGTTGCTTTACCAGTGCTGTTAATTTTTTTTCCTTCCCAACAAGTGTTGGCTGTAGCTAGATGAATGAATGCAGCTCTGTACTTTCCCTCAAGGCAACTTGATCTAACCGTCGAAATAACAGTCACCTCCTGCAGATGATTGGATTCGTATTCTTTAATTACTTTATTTTCCCCCAACAGACTTTTTTTTTATTTTGTGTTTCCTGATCATTCCAATAAGAGCTCAGATGGCCTTTCTGGTTCCTGCCGCCTCCACAGGAACTTTATAGTATGAGAACGATGTCCCGGCTAGCAGGGGCCATTCCTTTTTCTCTGTTATTATTTCTTAAGTGATAGCATCGGCAAGGCACTAGCCGGAGAGCCGAAACACTTTGTCAAATCTGAGCGTGTCTGTGAAAGAGATAAAAGCAGGTCTTCCCCTGTTGTTTACCGAGTACAAAGAGTTCTGACTTCCTGCGTTTTAAAAGCAGCACTGTTTCCTTTAACCTAGATAAGAATGTTTTATCTACCAAAGTGTGGTTTGAAGCTAAACCCTTTTAAAACTTTTTTAAACCATTAGTCATTTTGTTAGATTTTATAATTGATCCCATTATTAGAGTATTAACCTAGAGTTTAAAAATAATCCCATTTTACTTATAAACCAAATGGAAACACGACTAATAAGTATTCTGACTTGTTGTACATCTTCCCATGACACTCTGCACAATCTTATGATTCAAAAGCAATGTTCTGCATTGACGAGTGGTCTAAGATCCATCCACGTTACAGGAAGTGGCTTTTGAAAGCAGTTATTTGCATAAAAATTGCACTTTTTTATGTACTCTAAGGCCAATAATTCTGAATTTGACCCGAGACAGAAAGTCCAGTGGATAAGACAGTGGGTATAGTGAAGGAAAATGTGTCGCTGCACAAACACACAGAAGTGTTTTCATGGGAAATGTCACGCTACATCAAGCCTTGATGACTGCATCCAGGGACATCAGACCTGGAGAATAGAGAAGACCTGCAGCAGTAATCTAGAGTCTCAGGTAAGCTGTATGGCACAAAACCATCTCAAGCACAAGAAGAAATATCCTAAAACAGTTCTTTTAAACATCTGAGGAAAAACTGAAAAGAAATATCAAATCTAGTCTGTAGATATTTGCTATTACATCATGTGATTATTGTACAGTATATGCATTAATCCATTAGACATAAAATGAACGTAATTAGGTCAGTAATTATAGCAATTATATATCTGTTGGTTTGTAAGTATAAATACTGAATGTAATTACACATTCTATTGACTTAAAACATTCAACTCATAATGATCCTCCTGTTGAAACGCCTCCGATTTCCCTACAACACCCTGAGCGAATATCTGGCTTTTCTCAGCGTGAATAATGTGATTTTCTTTTAAAGATTGGGCATACCATACTTTCTGCTAAATTTGATTACAAGATGAAGACAGAGGTGCCATCTGGGAGGATCGTTTCGCCAAGCCAGGAGATGCTAAAAATGGATCTGCCAGTCATTGCTCCAAATGACAGGATTGGGAATGCCACCAGATTGTGCAGACGTCTTTGCTAACAAGCCTGCAATGAAGCTTGGCAGCTGTTCGAAACGGCCATACAGGGTCTGCATTACGCAGCTTGACATGATGCTGCTGCTGATTTTTTTCCTCCAACATCCAGCTTCTGTTATAACTGAAGATGTTTTCATGGCTGTGACCGACACTGACTGTTTGGAACCAAATGCCAGATATTAAGTGGATGAATTTTCTATTCATTCATCGTCCATATCTGCTTTATCCTGGTCAGGATTGCGGCGAATCCAAAGCCTGTTATCCAGGGAACACTAAGTGCGAAACCGGAATATTCCCACCTTTGTTCACAAAGCATCACCTACAAGAACCTGGATGGTAGATTTCAACTATTTAGCATGCTAACTAGAATTAGTATTAGCAAAGACTGTCATGACCTCACTTTCAAACTAACTTGGCCATTCAACTGCCTGAAAGTTATAACACTATAGATTATTAAAATTATTACTATAAAAGCTCCTGTTGATTTATGACAATGTTCGTGTGCGTTCCTGATTTTCTTTGCAATGAAGTCTCATGAACCTTAAAGCTTTGGTAGTACCAGGTTAGCATGGTTAGCATTTTAACCCACACTATAAGCCATTCAGCTGCTTGAAAGCCAACTTATAGCGCTATAAAGATGAAATTCGGCTCACTGATTTATGAGAATAGTCAGGTGTGCCTTTGCTGTCTTTTTTTTCTTTGTAATGATGTGTTATGTGAAGCCGGCCATTCAAACAGTTCGAAGCTTTATACAGATTGCATTTACAGACCTGACGCTAATTCTGCGTCCAACTTCATCTCCTTCACCAGTAATAAATGACTCCATCTTGGAAAAGAGCTGCCAGAGTTTATTCTGTTTTCACTGCATTTCATTCATTTTTTTAAGCACGGCATGATCTTATGCTCACAGGTTAATTATCTGGCTGCGCTGGGCGCTTACTGATTTCAGCCATATTTTTTCCTTCTGAACAGACTGAGATGTAGGCGGGGTGAAGAGGCTTTGGGGAGTGGTTAGAAAATGATTGACAGGAGGCCCATATCGAGAAGGGATTTCTTCCCGAAAGGGATTTCTCAGCCACGTTATACACTTGTGCTGAAGCCATGGCTTAAAGATTTACAAAATTTGTTGTACTACAAAAGATGCTGTACATGTTTTCCAGGTTAATTGTAAAAGTTATTAATTCAAGTACTGCACCTTTAAACCCTTTACTGCTTTACTTCAGTATCATGTTAGATGTTTGCTCAAATGATCTGTGTCAGCACACAGCGCAAATGTGTTTTCACATCCACAGACAGTTCAGCGCTTTTCCACAGGAAACCACATCAGGATCTGCTCCAGTGAGCAAAATAAAAATCCTCTCGCACTTAACAGCACTGAACAAGCTTCCTGACCAGAACTCGACGTCTTTTCTGTTCTTCTGCAGAGGCATGTGGGAATATTATTTATTTCATGTTTATGAATCCATTTTGTTTGTGATTTTTTTTTTTTTTATTTTGTGTACGCACCAGGATCTAAGATGAAACCACTGCAGCGCTGAGCTACCGTACAATACAGCTGTTTTGACAGATGTTTGTTTAGTTGAAGTCAATGAGAAAGCATTTGCCAATTTAGCATTAATGTGTTATTATTTAATTAAGAGAAGTACTCGTGCCACAGCACAGGTTGCATTGATTTAATATCATATCGTCTCTTCAGGGATGATGTGTGACATAATCAGTCGTTTAGCCGACCCAGATCGCTGTGAATTGATTAGCCTGTCCATCTGCACCAGCCTTGCCACAATCATTAAAGCAAATCAGTTATGCTAACGTCATGCCAAGCGGTCCATTTAAAGTATTAAGATGACAGAAGATACAACTTAAACCTAGATAACATGTAATCCATGATGGATTCCTGTAAAGTCTGATTAGTGACTGTTCTTCCAGAGAAATGCTCCAGTCAACTAAACTGAAATGTTTCCGGAAGAAAATTCTGTTCTGTTCTTTTCTGTTCTTGAGAATGAGATGAGCTAAGTGTCTATATTCAGTTGGAGTTTAGAGACATCCTGCCATTCATTTTCCTAATGTGGGATTATGTGAGAAGGTGTTCAAAATCCATGAAGATTAGCTATCAGCTTGAAAACTGACATCCTGCATTAAGCTGCGTTTGCAATTAGTCCATTAATTTCAGGATTTTATCAGAAGTCAGACATTTGCATTTGCACCTTCACCTTCATGATGCAATTTCACAGTGCTTTTTTAATTTTTTATTTTAACACACAGAGGTCACACCATTCATGCCCATGTTGTTTTTTTTTTATTACAGTGTCTCAAAGAATGCCATCATTCTAAGCAGTAGACAACGTCTGTTGAAAATCTGGCTTGAAATTTCATTGTGGTTTTTGTTTGGTCTCAATAGACCACGTTGAAACAGGGATATAGTAAGTTAAAGCTGATATAAAAAATTATCTCATGCTTGTTTTGATTGTCAAACGTCACTACATTTAAATAAATATCTTTGCCATTTTTTTTTTTTGTTTCGTATAAACAAACTGGAAAAAAATGTTGGAATCTGCAGATTCAGATCTACAGGCTGAATTGGACTCGTTGTCAAAATATGCGGGAAAAACAGTAGAAGTTTTGCACAATAAACATTTTTAAAGGTGTTATAATAGAGATGCCACTGTTCCGATACTCAGGATCAGTCTCGGGCTGATACGAGCAAAAAACGATGGATCGGATATCGTAGAAAAAAAAAAACATGAAATCAAACTGATACTGTAATAAATTGAAAAGATTGGAATTGAATTTGGAAAAGATTTTTTTTTTTTTTTTTTTTGGAACTAGAAATGTTTACATATGAAGAGACATGATTGTATTTTTTTTTGTTAGGATTGATTTTATTGTATTTATATTTATATTTTATACTTTATTTTATTTATTATATTTGCCATGTAAGTTAGTTTTTTAATGAAAGAGTTTAACTGAATAAAAAAGCTGCAGTTTTGTCGAAGTTCTGTTTTTCAGCTATGTTTTTTTCTCTATATTTTTTAAAGTGAAGTGCTTCAGTTAATAAAACAAAAATCATTTAGTAGTTTTTAATAATAATAAAAAAAATTACATGGTTATCTGTATCAGCTGATACTCAAAGTTTCAGTATCATAAGACAGAACCTGGTATTGTGCCATCTTTAGTGTAAATGTATATATAATTTGAAAAGCATAAAAAAAAAATAAAAACCAAAATAGCCCCAGACTCCCATGGCTTAATAACGATCTGCAAAAACCTCCCCTATTCCAGCGTAAAAGAGTTCGATTGGTGATCAGACGGGAATCAAACCTCAGTTCTTCATTATTGTAGGTGAATTTTAAGATCCAATTTCATGGTCAAACACCAGAGCGAATGCTTCTTGTTTGCTTTTTATAATCATCGAGATTGAATATTCCTTTTTTCCCCTCTGACTGAGAGTTTATCATTATCAGAAAGAACCTATTCAAGTGAACAGTGGTGTGTCTTAGATTCATTTTTTTTAAGGGAAGTCTAATCATAAACAATGAAAAACTCAGTATCATTATCACAACACAACACAACGGGGTGGTTTTGTAGAGATGTTGCTTACAGTGTGATCCGATAGAAGAGATAACGCTTCTTCTCCATTTTTCCTTTTCCAGCGGAACAACTGCAATTAAATGTACTTTTATTGCCAAAGGAGTGTAATAGAGTAGTTATCTTTCAAAATATATTGTTAGTCTTCAGTGCAAAAAATGAATAAATAAATGAAATGGAGAAAACTCTAACATGCATGACTGATATAGTTTCCAATCTGTTTAAATGATTATTTTGATATTTATTTGTTTATTTTGCTTTTCAGAGCCTCTTAACATACAACCAAAGAACACGTTAACTTAGAAGTAACTCGGAAAATAATTGAGAACGAAAAGCACTTGCACTGCTGATTGACTGCTAGTGTAACATTAACAAGAAAGAGAAAATAAAAATCCAGAATTTTCTGTTTCTTTGTACCTTTGAGGAAAAATTACTGAGAAATTTATAGTTAAGTATCAAAATCTTACTCAATTAAAAGTGGAAGTATTCAATCAAAAATGTACTCGAGTGAAAGTCAGAAAACGTTGCTACTTTTAAACGTACTCAAAAAGTATTTGTTTTTAACTGATGAAATTAAGTTAATGTCATGATATCATGTGAAAAGTAGCTTTTATTACTAAAAATTAGATCATTTTAGAATCTCTGTAAGTTTGCTGCTCGTGTACATGACTAGCGCTACGTAGTTTGCTAGTGAATTAATCAGAAGTAAAATATCCTGTAAATAACTGATATTTACCATTTGCTTGAATTTGACTTGCTGTCTAGCTAATGTACTTTATCTACTGGAATCAGTGCTAATCTACCCTGTCATTAGCAAAGAAAACAGGCTAACTTAGTTAAATATAGCTAGTTAATGTTTAAAAAATAGCTAAACTTACTTCAACATGCTTTTAGATGGAGTTTGTGCCTTCTAGGGAGGTAAAGGAGACGCTTCATTTTATAGAGTCTTCATTTTATAGAGTCTTTGTTTACTCCAGCGTACTGAAATATTTTACTGAGGTAGGGCCAGGGACACTCATCCTCAACTTCCACACTGCAGTGCGGTGGATTATCCGTCGTCTTCAGACGCACACTGATAGCTATAGCGCTAACTACACTGTGTAGCATGAGAAGGTCAAGTTTTTCTGATTGGAAATGTAATTAAGTAAGAGTACAAGTATTCAATTTCAATAATAAAAGTATAAATATATCAAAATACTTATACTTAAATACAGTAATGAAGTACAATTACCCATGTACGTGTTTTCCACTCCTGGTTTGGAATATAGACACGTTTCCGAAGCTTTGAGATGTTCACTGAGCACTGAAATGTCAGCTATTGATCTGAGAGTAATTACACTGAATGGATTTTCTAACGAGCAATTACCATGAGGGAAATGTGTGACTTGGTGAAAATAAACTTCCTCTATACAGGCTGTTTACACACACACACACACACACACACACACAAACGCTAACACAAATTATTCTGCTTATATTCACTTTAGCTTATTTGCTGTCTATATATAAAATTCTGTTTAAGTAAACAACAATATAAAATTAAATACATCTTGTATGTGGAAATGAGAGAATTAAAAAATGTTTTAGGATTAATTCTACAGCAAAAAATGGCAATTAAAGCATCGCTTTACAGTACAATACCAGAAAACGCAATGCATAGTGGGATATCTAATGTTTTATTCTAGGAGTGAGTGATAAACATAAAATAATTTTAGCGGTTACTTTAGGCGAACACAAACCCTCTCTGATATAAGTTTATATGCAGGTAGAAATTTAGTAAAGCGTAAAGCACTGAAACTCATCTTTTAGTTCAAGACCAAATCAATGGAAGAGGTGTTTGAATCAGTGCGAGCTTGTTGAGGGAAATGGTGGAGTTCCACGGAGTTCAGCAAGTGACATCAAATCAAAATGGCCGCTCACAGCATCAGCAGTAAACACAGCAGCGCTTCTTACCTTTAAATGTATATACACATATTATCTTTAGATAAATCAGCATACAGACATGTTCAGGTGTTAAATCTATAACACTGACTCTACAGTTCACTGTTCTGAGGTAAATATACAACATGGAGGCGTCCATGTTTATTTATTTATTTGTTTGTTTGTTTGTTTTGTAGCTCGAGCACAGGGAGCGCTCGCGAGGTAAGCAGCCTTAGTCACTTGGGATAAAAACTTCAGGAAAATGTAGTGGATTATATATTTTATTTTATATTGTTTATTGGAAACTTACTAGATATATACTGTAAAAAATATATTACAGTAAATGTTTTACAATTATTTACTGCTAAATTCTACAGTATATTTTACATTTCCAGCATTTAACAGACGCCCATATCCAGAGCAACATATGAAAGTGCTCTGAAGTCTTTATTAAAACACATCTTCATGTTAGTTCACTCAGTCAGGATCTAAGAGCACCATCAATCTAAAAATCATACCTAGTGCCCATGATTTGATGAGTTTTCTTCCTAAAGCTCTACAGTATATTGTGCTGGAGATTTCTGTTTGGTTTCCCTGCAGCACCCTCTTTTGTCAGACTCATAAAAGATTGCTCTTAGCTCTCAGACCTCTGATGCCACAACTCCGAGCAGACCTTTGGCTTGAAATTCCCCATATAACAGTCAGAATCTCGGTGACCCGGATTTGTCATTTAGGATTTATTGCAAGGATTGTATTAAAGCTACTGTGTCGAGCAGAGTGAGATCCCAAACCTCTGAACATGACAAATCGTTTAAGGGCCAGCGCTGCAGATCTGTGCTCCAGCGTCTAAGTGTAAGACGGAAGATTCTAGAAATCATGCTGTGTTAAGGGCAATATGACGATAAAATATTGACATCATGATAAATTAAATGCTATAGTACACTGTATTTTTTGTTTTTCTGAAATGCGACAGGCATCGTAATATATTTTTTTATTTGAAATAAATAAACTCTGATAGCAGCTGATCTGAGAAAGTGTTGTGCTGAATTTTTAAACATTTTAAAAATGTAATTGTAAATAATTTTTTTTTCAATATTACAATTTATTAGAATTATTATAACTTTTTTCCATTTTCAATTTTAAATAACTTTTTTGTAGACATAAAATTGTAATCAAACTCAGTTTGTTTGTTTGTTTATTTATTTATTTATTTATTTATTTATTTATTTATTTTAAATGTTACAACTGCTTTGCCGGCAGTTTGCTCATAGTTCTGTAATATCATAATCCATATCGAGTTTCCTAGAAATGTCTTTGTCGTATCGTCCCAGTCCTAATGGTAAGTGAGAAACCTCTTTGGCAGTGACCGTGTAGAAAAGCTTAATTGCAATTGATCTATAGGATAAGAACTATAGGAAGAATAAGAACTATAGGATAAGAACTATAGGAAGAATAAGAACTATAGGATAAGAAGTATAGGAAGAATCGGACCACTAGTCTCTGTAAATTTGCACCTTGACACTGAATCTCTCAACATTTCTGCTCGGGTCCTGAGAAGCTGGACGATATTTCTTCAGTTAGACAGGAAAAAGTGGTATGACGAATCGCTTGACGTTGCTGTTTACTTGCTCGCCTGCTCTTACATCCATTCCACCCAATTATTTTGAAGTTTCAGGCTTAAGAGCGCAATCACTGATAGATCATTATCTGCTGCTAGTGATAACCAGCACTTTCCTTTCTTGCCTTTCCCAATTTGCCACAGAGATTGCTCTTAAGTGCCCGAAGCCTTTCCTGTGCAATTATCACCACCTAATATTCATGCTGCATTGAGTGCTTCAGGCTAGGAAAGATTCGTTTCAAAAACTTGCATGTCATCCTCGAACATCCTGCCAGTCCCAACCGTCATGATGCACGCCATTTAGGTTTCATGTTCTTTATGTTTGATTGATGAGCAAAAGCTGATGTTCTGAACCATTAGAGGTGAGATGGGGGAAAAAAATTACTAGCAGGCTGTTTGTCTTTGGCACAGTGCGGCGGTAGTCTGTTGGAGCTGTCAAGAGACGGCAAACCTTCGATTATTTGTGGTGCGGAAACCGGAGCTGTCCTATGGACAAGACATAAGTCCCTCACAGAGCAAATTAGAACAGCTGTGCGATGTCCTTGGAAAAGGGGGAGGAAAGAAGGAGCTTGTTCCTGTTTGCTTTGTGGTTCTCATGAACGCCAGCATTAAAACTATGATGGTGTATGTACAGGACAATCTGCGCCACGCTTCATCTCAGATTCACCTAGGATCGATTTCCTTACCCTCACATTAACTCCTTAACCATTTTGGGGATCTGGAGCTACAGTATATTGGCCTTTTTGTGTATCCTTTTGATTTTGCCTATAAATAAAACCTTTAAAGGTGCAATAGGAGATTTTAAAAAACAATTCTTACCTGTACAAATAGCCTGAAAACAGAACGTTTTTTAAAAAATCGCTGTTTAATCCATAACCTCAGTACAAGTGTATTACATGGCTGAGGAAACCAGTTTGGAAAACTGCATTATGGTCCGGAGTGTGTGTGTGTGTGCGTGTGTGTGTGTTTACATGGACCTCCTGTCAGTCATTTTATAGACACTCCCCACCCCTTTACTCCGCCCCCCAAGCGCTCAGCACAGCAAGATAATTCTCCTGTTAGGAAGAAAAAAAAAACACGCTGTGCTTCGAAGAAACTTAGCAATAAGAAACACAGTTTAGAATAAACACTGGAAGCACCTGTGGTGGAAATTCACCTGCAAAATGAGAAATCACTACCAACATTTAGATGTGCTTCAGTAAATATTTTAATCAATCAGCAATTGCTCAAAAGCCTGGGTAGCCACTCTTACCTTACCAACCGTACCTTACCTCCGAGTGCTACAAGGGTTGAGACAGAAGATTGGAGTATATATGGTTACATTCTTGAATTATTAAGTTCATAGTTATTTTTATTAATTTAGTAAAGAACAAGGAAATCAACATCCTACATGATAACAGAGTACACTGATATATTATCATATTTTAACATAAATGCCACCTCCTGTCTTCCTCATCATCATCATCTTCACATCACATATCCCCATCTTATCTCATCCACTCCAGTTATCTATTTCAGTTTTCTTTTTCTTGCCCTTGCCTGTCTGGGCCTGTCTGGGTCAATTCTCCAAACAGGGAAGTACTGTCTGAACAGTCGGTACTTTCTCCCAAAAATGGACAACTCCCTAAGATCATAAATTTCATTTCCCCATTTTCTTCAGACAATCTGTTCTGTCTCAGTTCTGAACTGCTATGTTCACAGTTAGTATGTTAGTAAATCCTGATTTTCTTTCAAACAATCTCATAACCAGAAGGGGGGTCTTAACCAGAAAAGGGAAAATATCATGATCTATATCATTGTGTGTATAAATAAATAACTTTTATATCTAACACATTAAATGTCCAAACAATGTATTCAGAAGTTTAAAAGAAAAAGCAAGTTTCTCATTAGACATTCGTTCTCATACTACTCTTCACTCACTCCCAGTTTTTGAGCCTTCTTACTCTCCAGACCCTTGTTGGTCTCCCTTAGAGACTCTTATACGTCTACCAGAGTTAGAGGCATGCCTCGTATGAGATCTGGTGAGTTTACTTTCCGGCAGTGGAGCAGTGGATCCAGGTGTCTTTCTCAGCGACCCTGATAGCTGTTCGGGTCGTCAGAAGGATTCTCCAAGGAAGGATTCACACCTCGGTCTGTGCTAGGCTTTTCTTCTACGGGCTTTCACTATCACCCAGTCTCCGGCTTTCAAACTGTGTAGAGACCCTTCAAGCGGTGAAGGTAGCGCCTCTTTCACCTGTGAACGAACAAGATTGACAATTTAGACATATATTACACCAACTGATCATCTGTCTGCTGCAAAGATTCCTCCAACTGAGGTGACCTGAAAGGAAGAGAGGCAGTTAATGTCACTGAGAGACCGGTTAAAACTTCCAATGGACTCAGTACCATTTGTCTTTTTGCCCTTTCTCTAATATATATGAGCACTAATGGTAGTGCTTGAAACCAATTGAGACCTGTGTCTGCCATATTTTTTGCTTAAATTTAACAGTTTGATTCAATCTTTCCACCAGCTGATTGTGGATGATAAGCACAGTGCTGTTTCAAATCAAAATTTAGTTTTTCAGACAAATATCTAATCACTTTATTTACGAACAGACTTCCATTGTCTGATGAAAGTTTTCTAGGGATCTCCAATGATGGATCATTTCTCTGACCATGAGTTTATCCACTGTAAGTGTATCTTGTCTCCTGCAAGGGAAACATTCAGGGTATTTTTGAAAACATGTCAACTATTACTAGACCGTAGCTGTATCGTTGAGCAGGAGTAGGTTCGATGAAATCCATCATTAGAATGGCTGGTCTGTTCTGATCGTCCAGCCGTGTATCTGTTTTTGGGTTCTTTCTGCAATGTGCTTTGCACAGTTTCAGTTCCTGTATCGTAGCAGCTTGCTGTAAGGGAGGCAAATCATTTAGATCAGTGAGATTGACATCTGGCTGCACCAACATCTGCAGTGTGTGTGTGTGAATCGCGTGACTGCGCAGAAGTCTGTTTCACAGTCAAGTCAGCTAATGCATTTTCGCATGACACGGGATCAGTGTTGTGTCGTGTGTGAGTGTGTGTGTGTGTGAGCTTTGCACTTACACACACAGATAGATTTGGGAAGAATTTTTCTGTGCTATGGGCTTGCTCGTTGAAGTAAGAAACCCTCTGTGTTTGTACAACACACCAGTATCATGCCATGTTCTAAATACATACACATTATCTGAAACACGGTCATTGTCTTATTCTCAGCTAAAATACATGCTCTAGTAAGAGCAAACAATTCAGCAGCCTGAGCTGAAAGTGAAGCAGGCAATTTATGACTTTCAATAACTCAGTGTTGATCACACACAGATGAAGGTGAACCATCAGACAACCTCAGACTGGAGCCATCAACAAAACGTCAGTCAGATCAGGTCTTGGTCTAGATATTATGTCCAGTACCGTCAAACAGTCATGTGGTACACCATCCTCAATGTTGGGGAGCAAAGGTGCTGGATTTAAAGTGGTGCGTCTGTGTATAGTCACATTCTGCAACAAAAATAAAACGTTCTGAAATGTTAGTAACCTGGCGTTCCATAGATTCATAGTTCTAGCGCTAGTGATAATTTTATGCACATCATGTGGTACATGTACTTCAAGCTCATGCATTGCTACTGGGTCAGAAGCGCAGAAGACTGCTTTCACAGAGATCTTACACAGGGAGGCTCTCCTCGCATGAAATGGTCAAGGTGCTTAGAGTAATATGCAACGGGTTTCCATTTCTCACCATGGGATTGTGTTAAAATACCTGACATGAAACCATTTTTCTCATGAACGTACAATCTAAAGGGTTTAGCATAATCTAGGTTACCCAAACAAGGAGCACAGACTGTAGCAGATTCAAAGTGTTCAAATGCACCTGTGGCTTCTTCTGTCCAGATTTCTGGATCATTCATCTGAATGGAGCTAGAGCTGATAATGGTTGGGAGATTTCAGCATAATTAGGTATCCAAGCATGACAATTATTCAACATGCCGAGAAGAGACATAACCAGCTTCTTGATGCGAGGTCTGGGTAACTTGGAAATTGAAACTATCCTAACTGGATCGATCTGTCTACCTTCATTGGAAATAATATCAACCAAATACTTCAGATTGTTTAATCAGTTGCAACTTGTCATGTGTGCACTTATGCATCCTTACAACAGGCTTCTTTACTGCTGCTTTCCAAAATGGAGTAAATTATTACCAGTGAAGGGGGTGAAGCTGGATGCAGAATTAGCAGCGTTGCTTCTGGACATGTATGTATAACGCTTTGAGTTGTTTGAATGCCAGCTTCACGTAACAAATCAAGCAGATATTTTTTACATTAAAAAAAAACAGGACAGCAAAGGCACTCTTGACCATTCTCATAAATCAGTATGAGCTGAATTTCACATGTTTATAATGTAACGTGTCTTTTCAAGCAGTTGAACTAATTGCTAAGTTGAAGCTAATGCTAACTCTAATTGAACACATTGTGCCAAGTTCTAGGGGTGGAGCTTTGTGTACATGAGCAGGAACGGGGGCGGGCTCAAGGAAAATAAAATATATTCAAACGTTCTTGACCCCACCTACTTAACCATTAGAGACCTAATCTTGACTAATTTTGGCAAATCTCTACCAAGTCACCTTTAAAAATGTTTAGTATGTGAGTGTCTGTTATCTTTTTTTTTTTCAGCACAACCTAACCAATATCACTTGATAATTATTATTTTTTTCACTTAAACATCTACACACTGGATCAAAAACCCCCAATATCAGATTTATTTATACGACAAAAATTGGCAAAGATATTCCAATAAACGCAAAGACTGTCCTGAGCACAGTTTGACAATCAATTGAAACAAACAAGAGATAATTTTTATATCAGATTTAACTGCCGATATCTCCTGTTCTACGTGGTCTATCAACACCAAACACCAAGAACACGCTGGAGTTTCAAGGCAGCGCTTTTGACAGAAGGTGGCCCTATTGCTTAGAATGAAGACTTCACTTAACACAAGGGTGATCTGAGATCTCTGTTTAAAAGCATATTATTCACTGCTCTAAGTTATTCATTCATAGTTAGAAGGCTGTAGAATGTAAATCTGAACCCTGTAACAGGGCTGTAGAGTTTAAGAGCATACGCATGCATTCCCTAGGATTATAACACGTAGATGTTATTACTGCTTGTTCTCTATGATACAGTTAACCGACTTCACCCTCGTTGTACCTACTGGGTGTAATTCTTAGCAAAACACAAAAGAAACAAACTCCTGTAGACCAGCCTCCAGCACTCAAGACAGAGAGAAAAGTCAAAACCGCCTGGCTCATTGCTAATTTCTTATCGGATCATTAGCCCGTTGTCTGGGATTTTGGTAATGCAGATTACACTTAGTCAGAGCGGCTGAGAAGGGAACAGTGCTCCTAATGACACCGGTCTCCTGGGTGCAGATTGCATTGTCTGAATATTTGTAGTTCCTTCAGCTTGTCTGAGTCTGTAACACCCTCACTTCCTGCTCCACAGATCTCTCAGGAGGCGTATGCATGAGTTTGCTGCATTTCTCCTCGCTGGCTGATTCACACGCATGACTGATGCTCAGCTGAGTTTCCAAACTGACTCTGGTTCACAAAAGCACCCAATAAAATGTCTTTAGACTTTCTGCAGCAAAGCTTCCTCCAAATGTGAGACATCTGCACCTGGGGATATGGTCCAGTCTCAAGACTTTTCTGTACTTAGTTCCTCTCTTGATCTCACTAAATATGTCCTTAGTCTTGACAAAGTGTTTGTAAAAAAAATAAATAATAATAATAATGTTATCTTTTCACATGCTTTTGAGAAAGTTGGACAAGAAGTAATTCCTTCTTCTACAGCGTGTCCCAAAAGGCTCCGTACATAGGGAAAATTAGCACTTTTTAGCAAAATGTCTTCCAAAATTTTCATACGTAGTTTATATTATTTTTTTTCCAGATAGCCTTTAAGAAGGCCTTTGACAAAAGAAGAACACAGGGAAATCATTCTCATGGCTGGATCGGGAAGCTGTCGCAAGGTTGCGATGGACTTTAACAGGAAACATGGCGAGCACATCACACACGACACTGCCGCCAAACTTACTAACAAATTCAAAAAGACTGAAAGTGTTGCAGACCAACCGAGAAATGGACTGACGATGGCACAACCGACGTGGTGCTGGCAAACATAGTCCCCTATGTATGGAGATTTTTGGGATACAAAAGTATGTGGACACCTGACAATCACACCCATATCTGTTTCTTCCCCAAACTGTTACCATGAAGTCTGAAGCACACAATTGTATAGAACGTCTCTGTGTGCTGTAGCTTTACAGTTTCCCTTCACTGGAACTAAGAGGCCCAAACCTGCTCCAGCATGACAATGCCCCTGTGCACAAAGCGAGCTCCATGAAGACATGGTGTGTGAAGGTTGGAGTGGAAGAACTCGAGTGTCCTGCACAGAGCCCTGACCTCAACCCCACTGAACACCTTTGGGATGAACTGGAACTGGAGACTCCTCACCTGACATCAGAGCCTGATCTCACTAATGCTCTTGTAGCTGAATGAACACAAATCCCCACAGCCACGCTCCAACATCTAGTGGAAAGCTTCCCAGAAGCGTGGAGCTTATTATAACAGCAAACACAGGGGGAATAAATCTGGAATGAGATGTATATGGGTGTGATGGTCTAAACATAATTTAAATAAATAACCGGACATCACTGCACATTTTCTTCACTGCAAAAGTGACATGAGTATGAACACCTTTTTTGTGACTACAGTCTCATCTCTGTTTTTTTGTTTGTTTGTTTTGACTGAATATCAGTGGCTTGATGGGTTAATCTCTCCATCTTGACTTTGTGCTGCCTTCATTTGGACTCGATCTTGACTTGGCCTCGACCCCATTAAGACTCGGTCTTGAATTAATCTCTAAAAGTTAGTCCTGGTCTTGGACAGTTTTTTTTTTTTTTTAAATAAATAATGACTGCTGCACAGTCGAGTGTGTCTGTGTTAGCGTCTGTGAAAGCTGTCTTAATTTGCAAGAATATCTTAACCTTAAAATAAGCAGGTGACATTTTCACATTATCTGCATGTTAAAAAGAATGCACTGCAATGTCTCAATCTCATCAACAGCTTTTTTTTGAAGATGTGAGAGACAGAGCGAAAGACATAGAGCAAGAGATAGAGAGAGAGAGAGAGAGAGAGAGAGAGAGAGAGAGACGCTTGAGTTTGCAGGAGAGATTCACACTGGATCTGTTTCCTACCTGAATTAATTAGCTTCTTGAATATGAATTTCTTTAGAGATTTGTCTTGAGACACTGTCTCGGGAGCTTGCTACAGACCAAGCGATGTACATGAATGCTGGAAATTGTTACTTAATTTAAACATACCCTAACCTCCTTGCATTTCTGAACTCCCAAATTAATTGACACACTTTATGCACTTGGGGGTGAAATCTGAAATTGTTGTTCGTGGCAGATGACGGTAGATGCTGAGATCACACTGTGATTTTATATTCCCCTCTGTGAGGTCTTATACAAGGAAATAAGTTTACAGCTTTCATGCTATATGGTTGTTGAATGGATATTAATGTCGTCCTGAAATAAAGGATTTTGTCGCATGTATGGGGAAAGTCAGGGCCAGTCAGACAGCTAGTAAAACACACAAAACATGTATTATTACGCCCAAAAATGGGCTTGGTTTGGAATAAGGTTGCGGGCGGAAAAACCAAGTCAGCAAGTGGGCGAGTTTAAAAATAGTCAATGATCACCAAGATGTAGTTTTAAAGCAAATAATCTGAATTAAATTTCCATAAAACATAGACTGTGGCAAACTACGGGAAAGTGTAAGTGCAGACAGTGTGTGTACGATGAACAGAATTTCGGTTGTAAGATATATTGTAAAGATTGGGAGAGGGAAAGAAGGATTATGGGATTATGTGGATAATATCCATACATCAGAAATGCGTGCGCACCACGGTGACCCTGTTTCCCCAGTAGATCTCCTTTTTTCCACTGCCTCATCTTTTTGGGCTTGTTTCAGGTCTTTTTGTGTGGTTTTTTGAGATGTAGTTGGGGAGGGTGAGCTCCTCAGTGGTCATTGCACCAGTATGCAGGGATGAAACTGGGATTTAGGACATGAGAAGTCCTATTTTTGTCAACAATTTGGAAAGAGTTCTGTTCAATTTGTGTGTTATTAAATGGAATTTTTACTACTGACATTGTGTCTGATTGACGGTGATTGAAATTATATAGATTTTATTATATTTGTTTATGTTATGAAGTTATGAAAATGAACAACATGGGCTAAAGACAGAGGAATCTGTTTGCTTATGGTTCTATCAAGTTTGGAAAATGCTTTGAAACAATGATTTCTGTTAGGAGTTATCATGTGGAGGGTCGTTCGATTAAACCAGCATCAGAAGACTGAGACGAGAACATGTTTTAAATGATATAAAATAATACGAGGCCTGGATTTGAGGGAAACTACGGCACATTAGAGGACAAGCTCCTTGTTTTATGTGATCAGTTGTTTTATTTCTGCACTGTTGTCTTTAGATGTTTGTCACAGTGGAGATTCTGTAGATCCTCTCTGTCTGTCTGTAGATCCTATCTGTCTGTCTGTAGATCCTATCTGTTCTATGTTTATCACTCTTTTCAGCAGGTAAGGGAAAATTCAGGGAAGCCATACAAGATAAAAATGTGCAAAATTTGCCATATACACAAAAGTCTTGATGGAAATGTGGAAATGCATTGAACACATTTTTCTCAATAAAGCAAAACTGGCGTCGTTACATTCAGCATTTGAAATCCATTTCGTGGAAGCAGAAAAATTCACAAAACATTTTTAATGCGTTTCCATTCTCCTGTTTGCACTACGGACATAAAGATGATGGAAACTACATTATTGTCATGACTTTCAACCACTCATGGAAGATTGAAGGTGATGTCAGTACGGTTGAAACAATAGAGCAAACTCCATTTGAGTCAAACCAAGGTGCAGTTTCATCAACGCACCAAACAACTGAATATCACGTGGTATTTTTTATGGGGTTTTTGGTGTCTAAGGTGTTGGGTGAAGGGTCAATAACATAAACTCTGCAGCAGAAGGGCAGAAAATCAGTGTAAAATCTGTCATTCTGACTCCTGCTGTTTTTCACTTTGTTCTTTCTTTCTTTATTGTGTGCCTTTTACCACATTCATTACATCTTTTTTAGCATATCTATATCTATCTATATCTATCTATCTATCTATCTATATGTGTGTGTGTGTGTGTGTGTGTGTATTTTACAGCTGATATAATGTCATGTTGGGGCTTTCATGTTCACTTCATAGTTCAGCAAACATTATATAAGCAAAAAAAAACAAACAATATATAAGCATTGCTAGAACTTTGGGTCATATTCAGGTTTGAGTTAATCACACATAGTGAAGATTTAATACCGCAAATATTCATACTTCAAAAATTATTACTGACTTTTTAGCAGTATTCAAAGAGTTTCACAAGATTTACAAATGCTAAAACAGAGACACACAATTCTGACCCTACACTTAGGTCAATTTTTCTTGCATGATATCGGCTCGAGTGAGTCTGGCAGTTTGACGTAACCATGATATGTTGTGCTGAAATTTGTTTTGGCTGTAAATACACTCAGTATGAACAGCCATTTGAGGTCAATATTAAATATATTATTGATCAATTATTGATCTTCAGCAACTGCTTCATCCAGGATAGGGCCGTGGTGGATCCAGAGTCTGTCCCGGTAACACTGGGTGCAAAGTGAGACAATTCACCCCTGAAGCTAGTGATGATGGGATGCCAGTGAAGCATTATATCTGGAATAAAATGGATAATATTACGCTAAGTAAGAACTGAGTTGAGTTGATTTAGCCGATTACAGCTAAAAATGGTGTTTCTCTTTAACGTAAGACTTCAGTTACGGAGGAACTGTATGTACTGTATTTGTGTATGTTCAGATAATTTACATGATATGTAGGTATTTCCAAAAAGATTAACTCTGTTAAAGTGAACAGGTTTGGATATACATATATTGCTAATTGGACTTTTAAGAGTATTTCTTAAAATGTTTAGTTAAATGTTCAGTCAAATGTTCAGTTTGATTCATTTAGTCAGTTTTTAGTGATTATGGTTTTTCATCCTCTCTGGTACAGACAGAATCTGTCCTAGATCAACTAAATGTCAAACTATTAAATACCTTGGGGTTCAAAATAACAAAATACCAATAATGATCAATTTGGATTCTTCAGAATTGCTTATTGTTCCAGTAATAGTGTATTTTGACAATGATTGTTCCTTTGTATGAATTTCAGAGAGGTGTCTTGTGGGAAAGTCTTGTGGGAAAGTCTTGTGGGAAATTTCTCCAAGAAGCAAAAGAAAAGGAAGGACACAAAACCAGACATGGACCAGACAATAGAGTCCACAAAAAAAGCTGTATATGTGCCAATATACTGTATTGGTGTGGTTTCGCTGCTCCATTTGATGGCCAATGATGCCGTTCCACACACGATCTGCAGCACTGCTAAGCTTCAGCAGAGTCACCAGGATGCTGTGGACCTGCAGAGCATCACATCAAGTGACTACAGGAACACCAGGAGCAAAAAAATAACTATCCCATTCACCTGCAACAAAAGCAATAGTGCACGCAATGCTGACAGTCTGAAACACAGAGCGGAGAACAAAATATACGTATCAAACATGACTAGGTGCTGCAAAGACTATTTCAGACAAGGGCTAGGATCAGAAGACTGACATCTCCCCAAAAAAAAACAAAAAAACAAGCATCCCAGTAGATAAAACAATTTCACACCTGGGTAACATTTCACAACACTATCACTGAAAATAATAAGGATTCTTTTGTTCCTCATGTTAATGCATCATGACGTGATGTAGCCATGATGACGTGAAGAATTTTTGGCATTCTTTTGTGATTCTTTTTGTTCGTGCTTTGTTTTATCTATTTCCTCCTTACTTCACCATTTCATTTTTAACAAAGTAAAATACATAGTGTACTTTTGCTTTCACTGTAAACAAACAGCAAAATGTCACCATTTAAAAGCAAAAAAAAATAAGGAATGATAGACTTTTATTTTGGATAGGAAGTCGGTATCCGGACGGACAGAAAAATTTCCAAAGATCACGAGCAGCAAGCTCGAAAAAACGTTTTAGACAACTCTCATTGTCCAGCACTTTCGTGTTTACAGCTTTAAACCGGAAGTTTAACCGAAACAAGAAGAATGTTGCCTAGCAACTGTAAAACGCCCTTGAAACCATCTATTCATGCATGATGTGTTTGGAGCTTAACAGCACTCATTTCATTTATTTACATGAAGGAAAACCTGGCCTCTTTACTCTGCAAACATCAGCAAATATCCAAAAATAATGTGAAGCAAACTCTTGATTCACAGCAACATCATACGTTCATTTCCTTATATGTATATAGAATATATATATATTCTCTCTCTCTCTCTCTCTCTCTTTCTCTCTCTTTCTCTCTCTCTCTCTCTCTAGAGTACAACACTGTAGATGAAGAGACTGCTACAGTGCAAAAAAAAACGACATAGAGCAATAGCAGCATCTTCTGGTCAATCATGAAGCACCCACTAACTACAAATCACTGTTGTTGGACCATTAAGATGTTCCAAAAGCCCTATTTGCTCGCACCAGACATAAAGCAAGTCATGCCAGTGATCTGGAGATAATAGTTTGATCGTACATGATCATATGTGATCATAGCAAAAATGCTAAAAGAACACAATTCTTTGAATAAATCAGTCAAGTCAGTTCACTGTGCATTTGAATCCATCTTTGTGTACAATGTTAGTGTTATTGGTTTAGGAATTCTAGTACCAATCTAGCAATCTAGTACTAATCTAACCAGACTAACTAGCCAGCAGTTAAATTCTTTATGAGGAAATGTACTGAATAAAAGCACAGCATGGGCTGTGAAATTAAATTGATAAATGTGGCATGACTGTGCATTTTGGGTTTGATGTGAGACAGCAATAGGAGACACAAATGTGTTATTTTAATCATTTAAGGCACAATCTGCCATCACACAATCTCATCATATTAATAACTCTTCCATAAAATTATTTTTCCCCCTCTTTCTCCCCAATTTGGTCTTGAGCAATTCCCACCAACCAGCTCTCACCTATCATACGACAGCCACCAACTGGGAGGGTGAAGACTAACACGTGCTTCTTCCTTTTCAATCTGCTGCATCACAGGCCAGCGTATCACACAAGCACTATCTGCCCTCTTCCACATACATGAACTCACAGACACCCCCAATTGGCTAGTGTCACTGTGATTGACAGGGGACAGAAAGTGTATGCCCCTCCCACTCAGAAAGCGAAGCGGTAGCTCAGTGGTTAAGACGTTGGACTTCTGATCTGAAGGGTGAGAGTTCAAATCCCAGCACCACCAAGCTGCCACTGCTGGGCCCTTGAGCAAGGCCCTTAACCCTCAGCTGCTCAGTTGTATAAATGAGATAATTGTAAGTCGCTCTGGATAAGGGCATCTGCCAAATGACATAAATGTAAAAAATGTAAGAAAGCACGGCCAGTTTTGCTCTCGTTTCCCAGCAAAGGATGGCTGTGGCATCGTCGGGATTCAAACTTGCGATCTCCTGAACACTCCGGAGCGAGGAAATGACATTTTATCTTATAAACCTAGATTTATTTGCACTTCTTTTTCTCCTCCTGCAATAAACCTCCACCTGCCTGTCATCTCGATATCCCGGAGCTCAGAGTGTAGCTGGCTGGCTTTCAACCAGAAACAGGACCAATTCATGATTCCAACTGATTAATCCTGTTTCTCACTGTTGCAGGTGCTAGGCAATGAAATGTGACTAAAGAAACTAAGCAACACGTTCATTTGACGTCTGAACTTTATTGTAACACCGTCAATGCACAATGATGTTCGTAATGTTATAAATGTACAAAAATGTACGGAAATGTTCATAAATTTAATATATAATGATGTGAACCTGTATATATGTTTTGTTCCACGAATAAGCATTTGGAAAACCGCTTCAGAGGGTGTTCAAATCCAAAACACACACCCCTCGCTATGCCTCTGAGGATGAAACATAACTAACAGAACAACTCATTTGAATTCACTTACATTTTCTGCCTGACTGGAGACCAAAACTAAAGCCCACAACTCTGAATTTCTGACCTCCAACTAGAGAAAAAAACAAAGAAAACTCAATTCAGAATTCCTACGTGGAAACTCAGGAAGGTCAACATTAAATAAAATATCACCACTTTAAATTCATTAATAGCAGTATTTACTTTAGATCAATTTACATAGACATGTTCATTGGTTAAATCTATAACCCTGACCATATAATTCCATTTTTAAGAAAGTAAATACATCATAAACTCATGATCACTAATATGCTAACAGAACATGTGATTTACTATATTACTTCCTCAAGAGATTTTGAACTGATGCTATTCTTAGATTATGAGCTAGAGAACCAGAATGTATTTATTGATAGAGACTTCAAAGCACTTTTGTACGTCGCTCTGGATAAGGGCGTCTGCCAAATGCCATAAATGTAAATTTCATGGAGGCGTCGATGTTTTTTTCCCCCACTTTACAACTTGAACGTGCTGAGCCTGAAAATGACGTAATTCCAAACTCCGAGTTCCTGCTGCCGTGTTAAGTCAAAGGCAGAATATTAACACACAAAGAACACGATCTCAATTAGTGAAACGAACCGACCAACGAATGATCTGATCCTAACATCCTGTTGTTGATGAAACCACTTTTCCAACAGTGTCCTAGGTTCTAAATATTTACATATTCTTTTATTCAGCAGCTGAGATGTTTTATATTAGAAAAATAAAAGTGCATAGCTAGAGGCTGGGACTGAGACAGGTAAATAGACATTAAACGTCCTCCTATTTGACTTTCAAATATGAACGCTGAGCTTTAGATACTTTTGAATGTCAAGGTTCTCTCTACCCAGTTACTTCTCAACAGATATGCAGTAGCCGTACAGCATTGTCTCTTTAGTGTTCATGTCGTCCTTGATTAAATTCTGTCTGAGAACCAAGAGCGCTGAAGGACATCCTTTCTGAAAAAAAAAAAGGACATTTTCTTGCAGAGAAAAGCCATAGCCATTTCCATATGCTTCTGTCCTGTCCTTTTGTCCTGTTTGTGTTCATGTTTGTGTTCATGTTTACAGGTTAACAGTTTACTTTAGTATGTGAAGTATACATGACATCTGCATAAACCCTTCATGACGACTGACATAATCCTCCGTGAACATTTAAAAAGGTGTCAGATTAACATAACACCTGAATCAAGTGCCATAGAGTTTTCTTGTGTTATACGAATTTCTCAACTGACTGATTTTAGAACGTCATGAGAACTAGGCCTGTAATGATAACGATTTAATCGTCTCTACACGGTATTACACTGCCAAGATATCCAGTGGCGTTTACTCTGATTATATCACCAGACATGCCAACCATTTTGCGCGGGAGCTCCGCAATTTAACGTCAGAGTACGCAAGTACTTCGAGTTATCACTCTTTTTTCTGTCTTTTTTAAGGCTATTGGTTCTGTACTATTAAAGTGTTTATCGTGATTTTTTTAAACTGGTAAATCATGAGCAGGAAAAAAAAATCTGTATCACATAGGCCTAAAGCCCATAATCATGTGTGCTCTTGTGTGCTGACATAAACAACTAATGAGGCATTAAACCAGTCACTAGGGACACGATTTATCCACAGCATCACTCAGTGGCACGTTCCAGGCTTACTGATGTCACTGCGATTGCACACATGGTCATGATTTGTTTACAGATAAGCTCTAAAGGCATTTAGCTCTGTTCAGGTGTGTGTGTGTGTGTGTGTGTGTGTGTGTCATATCTAGTTCCCTAAATACCCCACTTACCCCAGGTCCTGCTGCAGTTGGGTAAATCACGGGGATGAGCGAGTCAGTGCAGTGCATCTTAGCTGCTTTGTGACACCACTGCACAGGCAGACCTTTTAGGCTCTTGTGAAATTTATGTTCAGAACTGAGTTGCTTTAAATCTCACACACACACACACACACACACACACACACACACACACACACACTAGTCCTCATGACTGAGCACACAGATAACAGATAGCAAAGGGAGGTGTAGCTGGAAACAGGACTCCCATCACTCATCCTGGTGCAGTCTCTCTCTCTCTCTCTCTCTCTCTCTCTCACACACACACACACACACACACACACACACACACATGCACAATGTAAGCTTCAGGCATGTCAGTGAGCATAAAATATATTGAGTATAAAGTCCAAACACCATTTTTTATCACTTTTGTGCCTGAAGAAATGATGCTTATGTTTATGCTTACATTTACACTTCCATATCCACTTCCATTATCTTCTTAAGAAACACTTCTTAACTTCTAAACAGTGACAAGACTAAACAAGACAGCAGTCTGTACAAAATCGACTTCTTCTGGATTCTCCCATCGCCAGAGTTTTTGGGCATTACACTATGGAGTATTCATGTGTGTTATGGCTTGAAGGGCTGGATCTCCCAGAAACTGGGGCACTTAGATAACAGTTGGCAAATTGGGAAATGCATTGCTCAGAGGAGCACAGAGAAAAGGAGTGGAGAGAAATCATGGAAAAACAAAACAGAGGGCTTGACAGACAACGACAGGAGCATAGGGAGCGATGAGAAGGAAGAGGAAACGAGGTAGCGTCTGATCCTGGTCCCTTGTGGCTCCTTCCAACTTTCCCTTCACTCCCTGAGCAAGCGAGAATGGCTGTCAGAAACTATTCGACAAAATGGAGAAAACTGAAATGTAAAGATAAGCTCTTAAGGACAAGCATCAGATAGACCGATACTTCAGGGTGCTTCTGTCACCGCTGAGACTCGTTTTACTCGAACATCCTCGTCAGAAGCAGAAAATCTGCATGTGTGCAATACGTGCTGCAGTTCTGTGACTGCCTTCATAATCAAGGTTGCTTCATGAAAGACTCACGAAGCAGGCGATGTTTCATTCCAATAAACTGTACAGAGACAAATGGCTCGTCTTTTTGTGACTGACGTTTATCCCCACGTGTATAATCAGGAGCTCCGTCTGTCACATCACTTGCTGCTCAGACTGTCCACATTGCAGTCTATCATAAATATATATATATATATATATATATATATATATATATATATATATATAGGAAAATACACACAAACCCTCTAGGGTGACATACACACACTTCATGAACACCTTGGATGCTAAAGCTAACCCAAAAAGAAGGACGGCATTGTTGTCACCGTGTTTATGCAGAAGCAAAGAAATTGTCTGTGTTTCTGAGCACCTGGAATGTGGAAATATGCATTTATCAGGACAATGGTCACAAACCAGTCGTGTTTGTTCACCACTCGCATCACATCATGTATGAGTTTCATTTGGAATGGCAGGCGTTTTAAGACGACATTAAGAAGTCTCTTAAATCTAGAAAATGGCAGATTCTGCCTCTGTTTTTGAAATCAGGAAATATTTTTTGAAAAATCCAGCCAGGAACTCTGGCTCGTCTACACTCTGTATTGCCCATTTTTCCAGCACTGACTTCACTACCGTAGAAGTGGCCAGTTGGTTTGTATCTTGCACTTGGACTGTGTTTCCTGTAGCCACTGGGAATCCGCTGATATTACTGACTTCCAATACTTTAATTGCGGAGCAGAAACCAGCCCAACATTCAATTCAATTTGATTTTATTTGTATAGCACTTTTAACAGTACACATTGTCACTAAGCAGCTTTACAGAAATATATTAGTACAGGATATAAATTTTAAATTTATAAATTCATCCCTAATGAGCGAGCCAGAGGTGACGGTGGTGAGATGATATGAGGAAGAAACGTTGAGAGGAACCAGACTCCAAAGGGAACCCATCCTCATCTGGGTGACACCGGATAGTGCGATTATAAATCATTCCCTTCTATATCTGTGTACTACATGGACAAATAGTGCGATTGTGCAACCAGGAAATTAATTATAGTTTTTAACATGAAGTCTGGTTTGTTGAAGTTATCAACCACCTCTTTTCAAAACTGTGTTTGATCTTTGTCCTGATTTGCGTGCACACCAACGTGGTGCATGATGTATCCTGCATAACTCCTTCCATATATTCACAATAAGATATTCACTTCTTCAGAAATAACATGACCATGAGTAGGGGCTCCCACTGGTTCCCTGCTGTCCCATACGTTTATTTTGTCATTTAACCAAGGAGAGGGGATCATTCACTGCTACCTGAAGCTGTGCGCCTAAGACCTGCTCATGCACGAGAGGCGTGTGCAGCAAAGTGTTTTACCAGAATGGTATTTGAGGAAGATAAAAGACCTGATGAGTTCCCATGTGCTGCTGCAATATCTCCCATAGCTTGGAGCACTATAATACACATATCATACTCTTTTCAAACCAGCTCTATGTTTCAGCTCTGTTATATTTGTGTTGTGTATACTTTGTCCGCTTGTACCACAAGCAAGGCCACTGATCTCAGTTCTGCTGCTGTTGATTTTAGAGTACTTTCACATATGTAGTGTTTATTCCACTGAATCAAACCCTGGTGTGTTTTCCTCTTTGGTGCGGTTCTCTAAGCAGGTGAGAACACAACAATCACACTCGGCTGTGGACCAAAATCAGCGGTTCGAGAGCGTCTGAGTGAGATGTTCTAGGTTTGGTTCCAATCAGACTCCAGTGCAGTTTGATTGCAGTGAGAAAGCGATTAGATTCTGATTTGACCCGACTGCAGGAGGTGAACCAAACGTGCAAACGTGCCAAGGGTTTTTGTGGACTGCGGTATTTTTCTGTAGATGCGAGATGCTAAATCGAGCCAAAGGACAAAATAATATGGATCAAATGTTACTCATGAACTATTTCCATGTGCGGATGTAGATTTGAATCCATTTTAATTAGAAAAGCCAAAAAAATTATGTATTGAAATTGTAAGCTTGTTTACAATTGCAATGCAAAGTATGCATTTAGTAGTATATAATTAAGTTATTTTAACTGCGAAGATTAGCATCGGCATATTTTTCTAGCTACAGCCATGAACTCTGATGCTAGCTGGCTAACATTAGATACCATACCTGAGTAAATTCAAGCATTATTGCTAGCTAACATTAAATTACAAGCTGAACGCTCATTGCTGTAAGTCTATCTAGCTTACCGGTCCTGTTAGGAAAAAAACAAACTAAAGTTTGCTAGTTGAAGGTGTTAACTAAGGTTAACATACTCCTTGTTTTTTTTTTTTTTTCCACATGATGTTATCCAAAATGCTTTTATCCAAAGCGATGTACAATTAAGGTTAAGGGTCTGGTTTCAGGACTCAGTAGTGGTAGCTTGGCAATGCTTGGATTTGTACTTGTTGGGATTTTAATTTGCAACCTTCCAATCAGTTGCCCAAAGTTTTAACCACTGAGCCACCACTTCCAAAATAAAGGACTATGTGAGAATTCAAATTCAAATTTCAAAATTTCAAAATTTATTGGTCACACACAAAACTATACACAGTACAACGTGCAGTGAAATGCTTTTCACGACTGTCCGGTGACAGAATTTAAATAAAACTTTTTTACTTTACTAGCATAGAAGTAGAAAAAGAAATATTATATAAAGGATATAAAAGATAGATGGGAGGAAAAAGTGTGGACTATATGAGGAATAACGTTCAGATGTGTGCAGTTGAACATACTTATGAATTTTCTCTCAGATGTTCTCTTCATTTCTGTCCTGTCATTGGCTTTATGTTCTAGCAGCAAAACCGACCCAAATGCTCTCATGTTTCAGCTCTAACAGCAACCCAGGAATGGGAATGCAGTGTGCAAGGCATGAATACACTCTGGATGAGATGTACGTACATCGTAAAACATAAGAATAAAATGTTAACGCAATGAGTAAGTGATGCAGTGCAGTTTTGCAGCCGAGATTGATATTATGGGTCATTTAATGTTACTTAAAGTTTCACTGTGAATAATGACTTCATGCAAACAATCATAGAGGCCTTGAAAAATCATTTCCCAGATGCTCCTGATGTGACATGGATAAAAGTATAAAAGCACATATGTATAACGAAGGTCTGCATCTGACCTTCTGAATAGCGCACAGATCTGATACATCACAACTATTCCTGAGAAGGAGAATGAATTCCAGTTGCACAGCCAGGCAAATGCAGCCATCAATAACAAAACAACACATAAATGACCTTCCTAAAGCAATCGTGCACAGCTAACCAAAAATAAAAGCTAATCAGGATCAATTAATGTAACACTAAAGTGGATCCTACTGGGTTTAATACGTTTTCAGCGACATTAGCACATATTCGTTTTGTTAAATCTGTAATAGTGCTGGCAGAAGGGCCTGCGCCATCCGTTAGTCGCCACTCGAACACAGCAGGAGCAGACGGTCTGCTCGGAACACTCCGTTCCACTGTATTGCGTTTAATTTGTCGAAAAGCGCCTGATACAGCAAGACATCTTTTATTTATTTGCTTGGTAAAGCCTCTATCAAATGAACCACTGAACCCGAGAATAGACAATCCTCCTTCCCGGTCACTCTAATATTCATTTTTATGAGGCCACTCCGCTCCCTTCGGCTAGCGTTAAGGAAGACAGTGACCTGTGGAGGAAAAAATATTAATAGGTGTTCTGTGGTTTTATGATGATCATTGCTGGTTAGGTTTCCGATTTTCAATGCTGTGTTTGTAAAGTAGCCTTTCCACAACAGGATTAAATAATGCAAAACCCATTATTGTTTGCAGATTAAATAGAATTGAACTTTATTGATCATTGGTGTACAAGTAGTTCTAGATAGATGGTGTACGTTAGTGGAGTTTGAACGTGCAACAAAATTCTTATTATCGTTCTCAAAAAGAGCATTGCATTAGGAATAAACTTGGGTTTGGTGTCCTGGACCTAGTCAGGATTCTAGCTGCTGAGTTTTGCACAAAATTTTATTGTAGTTTATATATTGTAGACTTAGAGACCCCAGCAAGGAGCGTATTGCAATAATCAAACTTTATAAATAAATGTTATTCTATTACCAGTATATAAAACATATAAATGAAATGATTATACATTTCTTTATTAATAATAAACTAAAGATTTATTATTATTTTTTGTCATTTTGTTAAATGCAGCATATTGCTGGCAGTTTGTGAGCAAACCCGTATATCATGAGACATATCGTCTCTCATAGAAATGCCTTCGAGAATCATGATAGGATATTTTAATCATATCACCCAGCCGTACTGAGAAGAATAAACTATAAAGTTGATATAATAATAATACAAGTAACACCAGGCAGGGCCATGTATGAGACAAAAGAGTTCTTAAAAATGATACACATAAACAAAACAAACGACTAGAACGTTTTCCTTTTTCTCCATCTTCCTCTGTTCCACACAACTCGAAGGGTGAATCAGTTTTGTCCCAACAATCCTGATAACAGGACAACAGGCTTCCTGTCATACTGACCTTGACGCTTTAAACTATTTCCTTGTCACTTCCTGGTGCAATAAAGTCACGGTGGTACCTGCAGGAAGTCACTTCACCCCACTCCTGATGCCGAGGCTGCTGTGAAAATAAACAAAAAGTACTGAGACTTTTTTAATCTCTTGGAGCCTCTTTTTGACAATTTGGCATAATTGGATTTGTGCAGCTTATGCGATTAGACCACTGATCTTTTCCTCAGCGTTATTTGTTGATAAATCATATTTTTGTGCAAGCGCAGCTTCGTTCTGCATCTGTAAATACTTCATGTTTAAGAACTCGATTTGAGATCTTTTGTTGTGATGATGCAGTAGGATTCACACAAGGAAAAAAAAGATCTTTACTAATGTGATTAGTTCAGTCCTGTGGCTAACAGATGAAGCTATCCAACACATCACAGGCAAAACAAGAAAAGTTTAGTGAGAAAGTTAGACTTTAGAAAGAAATCATAATTTCTCAGTGACACCCAGATGTCATGCCTGTATTACTGTATTTCTAAAAAAAATACAATGTGGCTGTAACCTTGTTGTTGTGTGTTAAAAATGTGTATTTAGTAAAAGCAGATAAAAAATATCATTCTCCAGCTATCTTTTGTTCTTCAGTGGCTTGTTGATTTTCAGCCCAAACAGATTTGGCACATTTGGCCTACACTCCAAATGAATGTGACAGAAAGACACCTCCTCACCAGCTCATGGTCACTTGCAAAGTATTGTGGCATCGTCTCACTGAAAAGCGAAAGAGCAATACATGATACTAAACGCTACAATGTGCACAGCACACATCTGTCTGAGGAGGTGCAATAAAGGCAAAGTAGCACCGCTGGGAGACAGATAAAGACATTGAATTCAGATTCAACTCTTTTTGAGGAAGTTCCAACTCTCTCAAATTAGTCCAGTCAGTGGTTATAGGGTTTAGTGTGTGTAGGAAAAAAAGTCCAATTCTACCTGTGTTATAGCACACATGACAGTTACCCCATTATGACACTTTGGCTGATGAAGTTAACAATAACAAAATTTAATTTATTTAAAAAAGCAAATTCATTCACAATCTTTGATATTTTGCAAAAGCTAAACGTGGCCACAAGACTACTAAAACCAGAGTGGAGTGTTACTGGGGAGAGAAACTTCCAGGGTGTGCCCTAGACTAACACTCCACACATGCACACATTACACCACTGTACACCACACAAAATGGACAAACACACAGTAAAAAAGTGAGATAAGAGAGTGTAATAAAAGCAGCCACCACCAGGGGACTAGTCTCGCCAAGTGGTAACTCCATTTGAACTAAAGGGAAAGAAATAATTAGAAAAACCCTCACTAAAACAATCCTCATACGATGCAAAACAGCGCACGCAATAACCTGTACGATTACCTGTTACATGGTCAATCACTGACAATTCCTACAAAAAAGATATGGCTTTTATACACTACTGGCCCAACCACATAAGCAAAAATAGAAACAAAATAGATCAAGAGAAAAACAAGATCAGCAATGCAACCAAAAAAATTAAAACTCAAATAAAATCACTGAATCACAACAGTTAAAGAAATAAACAAATAACACAAGATCCACACAAAAAGACACCAATTAGCAAATGAAGCCAAGTAATAACTAAAGTTCTCCAAAACAAAAAAAACCCAAATACTCAAAGCTTCTACAGCAGCCTAATGGCAATGAAAGGACGAGTAACTTGTGCAAGAAGTAAAATCAAGGCAAAATACCAACATCACAAGATTACAAACAGCCACTCTGGAATCGAAGCCGTCGCCAGCCAACCAGCGAAGTTCATCACGGCCTTCTGTTCTTCAGACGTGGTACCACCAGGTACCAGAAACCTACAGTACTTTAGAGCCCAGTAAAACCATGCTTATGACAAGTTCACAAGGACTACAAACTACAAATACATGGTGTGTGAAGGTTGGAGTGGAAGAACTCGAGTGTGCTGCACAGAGCCCTGACCTCAACCCCACTGAACACCTTTGGGATGAACTGGAACTGGAGACTCCTTACCCAACATCAGCGCCTGATCTCACTAATGCTCTTGTAGCTGAATGAACACAAATCCCCACAGCCACGCTCCAAAATCTAGTGGAAATCCTTCCCAGAAGAGTGGCGCTTATTATAACAGCAAAGTCAATATTAATGCCATGCCTTTGGAATACGATGTTCAGCAAGCACCTATAGGTATCATGGTCAGGTGTCCACATACTTTTGGCCATATAGTGTATTTGTATACACAATATAAAGAGCTTTGTGTTTTGATTTTTTTTAAAAAAGGACATAACCTAGATAATCAGACAATCAGAATATTTTTGTGTTCAATCTGATAAACAAATGATGGAAACTGTTTCAATTTTTTTTTTGCAAAGAATCTACACTTCTTTAGCTTCATCAAACTCCATCTTCTCCCCATTTCTTGTTTTTCTGCACAAACAACCCCCACCAGTGTAATGAAGACTTGCTTGGTGAGGCGAAAAATGAGGCAACGGAGAGATGCAGAGAAAGAGAGACACCAAGTAAGCTGTTTGAAAGCATGCATATAAATATCTGCACCGACCTCATGATAACTTTCTCTTATTTAACCAGGAAGCTGATTTAGGAGGAAGGAGGAGATGGAAAATCAATGTTTATGCTATAGAGGTTGAGTGACCTTCCTTGCCAGAGGAGCTGCAGGAGCTGCTGGTTATGTTGCCGTTACTCATCCCAGAGTCCACTGCAATGAATTTTCCCATTCCACCTCATTCACTCTTCCCATTTCACCTACGCAAACCGCTGCTCCAACACGCCGCCTGCGCCTGGATGTGCCATATTAATCTTTTTTCACATTCACGGATTCTTTGATTTGCAACAGCAGCAGATGTTATTAAATGGATTTGAGTGAATAAAAAGGGGGAGGGTGTGCTTCTCATTGGAATAGAGTGAATAAATCTCGGAGTGAAATCAAAGCCGTAAACACTCCTGGGATGAAGGGATGGAGGGAGGGAGGGAGGGAGAGAGAGATGGGGCTGGATGCCACTGTCTTTGATGGAGTGGCTTCGGAAAGTTTGAAAGGATGGATGTTTCTGGAACTGGATGTGAAATAAATAAAAATGTGCATGTTGGGCGGGATAATGTAAAAGTGCCATTTGTAAAAATAAAATATAACTTGATGCATGAGCCCATAAATCAAATCTTCCAGCACTCAACGTGCATGCAAGTACAAATTCAGATCTTTTTAAGAGAACGCAACACAAATATTAAAATTCTGCCTCACTGTCCACTTTTGAAACTTTTGCAGACTTTAAGGTCATGGGTTTTGTTGTGTATTGTGTGCCTTCAAACTGAAGTGCTGTGTGCTGACACTTGCACTGACCTTGTGTTCATGTCTGCTCGAGTCGTGGTAATATAACTCCAGGTTTTTTCGGTGGTAGCAAACTATAAAATACTGTTGGTGTAGTATAAAGTACAAACAGTCATTTAAGAGAGATCAAAGATCACCTCAGAAGGAAGCTGGTGATATAAGTATAACAGATTCAAACTTTTTTTCTTCACTGTCCTTAAATCATTTTATTATTATTCCTACAAAGGATATTTAGAGGGCAGTGTAGACATGATTTGTCTCTCATCCCAAATTTTTAAATTACAGACTGATGACCTCTGGGATGTCATCATTCATCATGTCATCAGAGCCTCTGCCAGAAATATATCCAGGGAGCAAAACGTTGACATCAGGTGCCTTCCTCATGTACGCCACCAAACCTGAGGAACATTGCCTGGTCTTTTTCCGATCTTCGAGTTTCTGTGCCCACTGCAGCTTCAGATTCCTGTTCTTGGTTAACAGGAATGAAACCTGACGTGTTCTTCTGCTGTTTTAGCCCATCCTCTCAATTTTCGATGTGTTGAGATGCTTTTCTGTTCATCACAGTTGTAAAGAGTGGTGATTTGAGTTACCGTATTCAGCCCTGGCCATTCTTCTCTGACCTCTCTCATCAACCTCCTTCTGAACTGCTGCTCGCTGGTTCTTTTTTGTTTCTTTGTAATCTCTAGAGACTGTTGTGTGTGAAAATCCCAGGAGATTAGCAGTTTCTGAAATACTCAAACCTCAGCCCATCTGGCACCACCAACCACGCCACGGTCAACAACACTGAGATCACCAAGAGTTTTTTTCCCTTTATTCTGATGTTTGATGTGAACCTTAACTGAAAATTTCATGAATGAGAAGGTGCACATGTGTACCTAATAAAGTGAACAGCCACTATGGGATAAACACAAGCAAACACTCACACTCTCTCCCAGATATATAGAGGAATGAACTTTGGAGTCAGTTCCCCTTAGCACTCAATAAAAGGTGCCGCGTGCCAGGGGTAATAAACAGTAATTTGACGTGAAGGAGGAGGAGATCTGTCCTCTCTCTCTCTCTCTCTCTCTCTCTCTCTCTCTCTCTCTCTCTCTCTCTCCCTCCTCCTCATATGCCCAGGAGCATGGCCTTCACAATATTAACCTGTCTACTCACCCAGTATGTATGAATCAGCAAAGGAGGTGACGCTGTGACAGTAAAGGACTAACAGAAACCATCTACATTTTTATGCTTTTTATACGTTTGCTGCAAAAGGAGAATCGTATTTGCTTTTAGAGCATGTATGTCTGCTTTAAGTGTATAAATATACAAAACCTGTGATGATGATCTGCCAGGATTTTCTCCCGTGATTCTTTCACTTTGTGATTTTCTCTTTGACTGAACTGGCATAAGTTTATAATCTCTCAATTTCATCATCTTCTACCGTAAAGTGTTGTTCTTCACAGACCTGAGATTATTACAATCAAAACTGATCTTCTTATGAAAAAAGGTGTGAAAGTTCTTTGCATATTTTCCCTTCAGATTTTTTTTTAGTTATTTACTGTGTCAACTGGACATTTCCTGCCCCCTTGTGGAACAAACAGAGCATAACAATAATTTTGTAAAATGGTTAGTTTTAATAAATCCTTCAGTTAATTAGGAACTCTTACAGAAGGTTTTTCACTTTGGGTGGTTATAGATTATTCTTGGAACATTTTCTGAAACTTATTCACAGATCCACATAGATCTGAACTAAAAACCTATTGCTTGATGGACCATCATTTTTTAGGGTGTATCAAAACATGTCTAAGATAGTGATGGAAATCTTTTAAATAAAACTGTGAAATAAGTTTAGATGTTGTTCAAAAATCATTGGATTTGAAACTAGAGTCATGAATGAATTTGGTTCAGGTGTTAAATCATGAGTTTTTAATTAAGAACACTGAATTAACATCTTTAAGGTATAATTGACATTTTATAGAGTTCATTTGTTGGAAATTTGTTGCGCTGCTCGTACTAATCGACTAAGCCTTTATGTTTTGAGTTTCCAAACACTGAACTTGATGCTAAATGACAGTTTGTCATCTTTCCAAGCAAAAAATGGCCACCTGCTCTTCTTCCTGCAGCCTACAAAATGTCTACAAAATACAAAAAGCCTACAAAAATATATATATGTAAACATATACAGTACAAATCAAACATATAAAGTTATGGCATATTATAATTATTAATTAGTTTGTTTAGTTTAATGTTTTAATACACCCTACAAAATTATGATCCACTGTGAAACGAGCTTGAATAAGTCAGATGCTCTAACATCAAGGGTCTTGTGGTCTGCTTGACAATTTAAAACAGATCCTCTGGAATTTATAAATATATGTCCATATTTAAAAGTTAAGCTTACTAATTGCTTTATTTATTAATAATAATAATTAATACACTTCATCCCCAGAGAACTACAGACTGAGTCCCAAATCTCTCTCTTCTCTGATTTTTAGTCTACAGTGAGAAGTAGGTATTGAGACAGTAATCTGTTTGTGTAATTTAATATACTTCCAGTGCATATAGCCACTTTAAATTTATACACATCATGTCTTTTGACTTTGTACTTATAAATATGAACAAAAAAGTGTGTATTTATAAGCATAAACAAAGAGAGGTTTAACACATGAGATTGATCGGAGGGAAAAGTAAAAAAAAGTATTCGGACACCACAAATTATCAGCATTAGTCCTTGTTGCAAAGCCGTTGTTGGCAGTTAAAACTTTGAGACGTCAACACTAAGAAATAATTAATTTTTTTATAGCATTGTGGTCTAATTTTGGCCCGGTCCTCTCAGCAAATTGTTTAAAACGCCCCAAGCTTACATGGATCCCTCTGATGGATCCCTTCTTTCTCCAAAAGCTGAATTATTGCCAAAGAGTCCTATCTCTGTTTCCTCTGATCAGAATATATCGTTCCCAAAGAGTTCTGATTTGTCCAGATGCTTTTCACTGTGCATCTCTGTTCTTCTTATTTTTAGCAGACGAGTTCTTTGCTTATTGTTCTCTGTGTAACTGTTGTTCCTGCTGCTTTCAGGTCGTCCTGCAACTCTTTTCCAGTGACTGCTGCCTTCTCTCTTACCTTCCTTATCGTTAGTCTGTGAGCACGCTGTGAAATCTGGCGTGGTTCGCCTGTCCTGGAATGATGACTTGTGGTTAAATGAGCTTTCCACTTGCTTCTTGTTGAATTAATTATACTGACAGGGATGTTTAAAGTCTTAATCCTGGCTCTGTAGCTTTTTCCATTTGAGTGTTGTTTAATAATATTGTCCCTGAGAACTTTAGGAAGCTCCTTCACCTTCACCATGATTGCTACTTACATGGCAACGTCTTTTATAAAACTTCACTTTATATCTAGAGTTTAGTGTCCAGATACTTTTTTCTCTATCACTTTCATTTACGAAACAGATCTCTTTGTTTATGCTTGGGAATGCATACTTTATTTTGTGCATAATTAGTAATATAAAGTCAAAAGACATTATGTGTGATTTGAGGAAGATATATAAACTGGAAATATATTAAATAACAAAAACAAAAGTGTCCAATACTTATTTCTCCTCACTGTATATATAAGAAAATAACTGTGCTATAAAACACACAGGGATCCATTTAGCAATTCATTATATGACCAATAGATTGCCGTTTGTAAATTATTGCTCTAGGCTTCGTTTGTAACTACAACCTTCTTACTGCACTCTACAGCTACAGATATCAAGTGAAGGGAGCAAATATTTTTTTTATCAAGCTAGTATTTTAATTACCTTTGTAAGTGGTTAAAATAATTGTAAAACCAGTACTTGCTGATGAGTCTCAAGTGTTTAAAATGTTTTTAATTATGAATACTAGCTAGGAATGGGATTAAAATAAAAGAAGTGAAATGGACATAAGAGATGCGCTGTAAAAAGTTTGAGAACTTCCTGCTACAGACTTTTTAACTTTCCCAGTTTATTTAACATTATAATATTATAATTTGACATTTTTGTGCATTGTGTGTGTATGGGGAAAAAAACCAACAAAACAGTACTACCATTACATTTTGTTCATGAGAACATAAATGGGAAAAAAATAAAGGATATAATGTAGAACAAAACGTACGCAGAAATATTTAGTAAAAAGAATCTATTTACATTTCTGTCACATCAGGCAAGATTTGGAAAAACAATCTACCAGCAGAAACTGTGCCAAGAACATCGACAACGTCAACAACAACAGTGTAATAAACATTATAAAGTGGCGCTGATAGACGCTGTATCTCTCTCTACTCCACATCTCTCTATCTCTTCATCCGTTTGCCTTCTTCCTCTCCTCATAACCACCGGTTACTGATCTCAAGCTTGCAAAATGGCAGAAAGGCCGTTGTGTTCAGTGCGTCAGCTTCTTTACGAGTGTAGAACATGGAGGTCTGAAGCTGCACCATGGTGTTGGTGGTGGAGGTGACGGTGTTGGTGATGGTGACGGTGTTGGTGGTGGAGGTGTTGGTGGTGGTGGTGTTCATAACGAGGCCAGCTCCTGGGTCAGTCTCTCTTTCTCTTTCTGCAGCTCCATGATGCTCTTTTTGTTCTGCTCCAGTCGATCCTCCAGCCACTGCAACAGCGGGCCACTTACTGCTGACATCTGACTGCACAGGTTTTTGGTGAATACTGAAACACACACACACACACACACACACACACACACACACACACACGTTATAGGTGAACACATATTAAAATATCTAAATACCTCACAAAAAGCCAAAAGCACTTCACCTACACCTATAACTACAACTCTAACTACTCCTAACTACAGACACTACTACTCGTACTACAACTACTACTACTATTAAAACTCCTCTACAAATACTCTTACTCATACTGTTACAGTAACTACAACCACCACTCCTACTACAACTACAGCTACAACAACTACTAACTGCTCCTGCTACTACATCAACAACAACAACGGCTACATCAACAACTACTACTACAACTGACACCACTCCTACAACTACTACAATACCTACAACTACTACTACTAACTCCTCCTCTTAGTACAACTACTACTAATACTACAACTACTGCTAAAACAGCTTCTAATACTACTACTACTAACTCCTCCAACTACAACAGCTACTACTAATACTACAACTACTGCTACGACTTCTAATATTACTACTACTACTAACTCCTACAACTACTACTAACTCCTCTAACTACTGCTACAACAACTTCTAGTACTACTACTAACTCCTCCAACTACAACAGCTACTACTAATACTACAACTACTGCTACGACTTCTAATATTACTACTACTACTAACTCCTACAACTACTACTAACTCCTCTAACTACTGCTACAACAACTTCTAGTACTACTACTAACTCCTCCAAGTACTACAGCTACTACTAACTCCTCCAACTACAACAACTTCTAATACTACTACTTCTAACTACTACAACTACTACTACTAACTCCTCCTCATACTGCTACAACAACTTCTAGTACTACTACTCCTCCAACTACTGCTACAACTACTACTACAACTACTATTAATACTACAACTACAGCTACAACAACTTCTAATACTACTACAACTCGAACTACTAATGCTACTACTACAACTACAATACCTACAACTTTTACCAGTACAACAACTGCTACTAATAATAATAATTTTACCTATATAGCACTTTTTAAAAAACAAGTTTACAACATGCTTTCCAAATTTAAAACAGATTAAACCAACTAGTCGATTAAAAAGGCCATAAAATCTACCAGAATTTGTAGAGCACATTTATGGAGGTAAAGCAGAGTACCTGATCCATTGTGTATCTTTGTGATTGGATCCAAATGAGTTAAACTACAGAGGAAAAAAAAAAAGAGAGAGACATTTCATTTAGTTCATTTCCCCATGGTACAAGTTTCATAAAAAGAAATCGAATCATTATAATGAGCAGCTCATCATCTTAGGCTGCTCTTCATTACCATGTGACCTTAGATTAGAACTTCCTGGATGGGTCTCCACAATAATCTTACAGAAATGTGATTTAAAATCATTAAGCAGTGCATTTTGATTCCCCACAACCCCCCTGGAGCACATGTTTATTTTATTTTATTTCATCATAGTATATTTTCTCTTCACACTGGATCCTGAGCTCTTAAATATGTTTAATAAATCAACTTACTAAAACCCTCTGGTGGATTCAAGGAACATTATGTACATTATTAGAACAGTTTCCCACCTGTGAATCCTTCTGTACGTGTCCTGTTCCTCTTGACAGAGAATTCTGGGAAGTTCCACAGCAGATTCCAGACACACTTTACCGATGGCCTCGTGAGGAACCACATGGATTGGAATCTCAATTCTCTCATATCTCGTTGTCATACGGAGAAAATGGTTTAGTATATAATTGTTGTATAATAATACAATAATACTGAGGTACCGAGATGCATGCACAAATATAAAGTAAGCAATGAAGTCATTAACCCTTTATAACGTATCTTATTATTCGTTTATCCATCTTAACACCATATCATACAGTAAAACGAATAAATAGAAACTAATTTACAAAAAGGAATATATATATATATATATATACATATATCCGGACATACCAAAGGGGTTAATGAAGCTAAAGATGCTGAACCGCAGACCATTCAGTTTGCAAATATTATTAATGTAATTTAGATATTTATGATTTTTCAATCAATCTTACATACTTCAAGAACAATTCATGACTTAAATCATGAATAAAATCGCACAGATCAGGGTTAGAAAAATGAAATGAATTGTTGTAGATGAATAAAATCGAGATATATATATATATGTAGACCAATGATTAAGTAAAGTATAATTTCTGTAAATATATATATATATATATATATATATATAAATGTTCAGTACTTACTCGGAGCCTTTCTGGGCTTGCACTGACTGAAAACATGTGTACAGAACTCGACCCGTCTAAAAGAGAACCAGCATCATTAAAATGAGCAAACCTGCAAATCTGTTAATGGCCGTGATGCCTTCATTTACAGATGGGACCATGCGAGAAAATCACAGTCTCCTCTTTTTGTTTTATTCATTTACTTTACCTAATTTATATAATGAAATAAAGAACATATTTAGTGGTTTCATAGCAACAAGGGATGAATGTAAAGACGGATTTTATTTCGTGATTTTATTTATTTTGAAATGTTACTGCGAGTCGCATTCAAAAAAGCTGCTTTTCAATAAAGAGTGTACGTGCTGTTTTAGTCTTTTTCGCTCTCCTGATACGCCTCGATAGCGTAGGATTTAAGCCAGGGGTGTGAAACATCCGGTCCGGATTTAGAATCCAAGCTCTAAATGAAAAATTGTCTTGTTGCATCATTATTGAATTAAAAGCTGTGTTATTCCACTAGGGGGCGAAATAGAGCCATAAACTCAGCTACTGATAAAATGTGCTAATTATTTTTAATGTTTATTCAATCTTATTTTGTAAGTGACTTTTCTTTTTGTTTTAAAGATGCTTTCTTTGGATTATTTGAATACTCAAAAGAAAATATAAGGAAATATTACATCATTAATTTGTGTTTGCTGTTGGCTAAATTTCACATTCACAAACAAAAGTTTACTGGCTCTAAACCTCTCTTTTCTTTATTCAAAGTGGACTTAGACAAGTATATGGAAACTATCCAAAGTTCTGTTAATTTGTAGTATTATGTTTTTTATCCTGGCAATAAGTCTGTATATATATATATACATATATATATATATATATATATATATATATATATATATATTTTTCGTTATCTTTCTTTTATTTTGTTTTTGTTTATATTTGTATTGTCATAATTGTTTGATTTATGTACTGTATAATTTAAAAAAAAAGTGCTAATTATATGAAATTCTTAATTAGCAAGAGAAAAAATTTGACGTATATAATCAAGTCTCTTACCAAAAGAACATATTTATTGGTTTCATAGCAACAAGGGATGAATTCTTATACAATCACAACAGTCAGGTTTTTTTCAGTAGTAAGTAATTTTGCTAACTATATTGATTTCCTCCTTCTAAATAAATACAGATACACATTTAAGAGGAGTTGTTATTGTGTTATTGGTCACTAAACTGATTTTTCGGTCCAGCCAACTCGACATTGGACTAAATAAAATGTTGTTATATCTAAAATGAGTTCGACACCCCTGAGAAAAACATTTACTGAATATGAATTTAAGTCCTACATTATAAATCCATTTGGTGGCAGAAAATTCCTAATGTTCTCCCATAAAGTCTGGGAACTTCTGCTTTACATATACAGAACTAAATATTTACTGCTTTATTTAACACAACAGATCATGAACGTCAACATTTATTCACCATACACAATGTTAGCGGTGTAAAAAGTTAGTAAGTTAGCCGGTTTTGTTAATCAGAGTGTTGGTTTATATCGGTCACTGTGCGTTTAATTTTAATCACTGATGGGATGAACATTAATTAAAGGTTAATACATGTGTTGATTATTTGGCTATATTTGGTTTATTATTTTTTTTAAAAGCATCAGTTAATACAAGTGTTAGTTACTCTGTTCATGTTACTTATGATGTATTAATGCTGAAAGTCGAGGTTTGTTAATTAAAGAGTTAAAAAAATATGTCAGTTAAGAGAAAGTTAACGCACAGTAGGTGTGTAACGATGCAATGATTTGGACTGATGCATTGATTTAAAAGGCAACGATTGAATTTAATTAATGCAAAAATCATAAATTGCTCTTAACTCTGATATTTATAAAATACTCCTTCTTTACGTCTGTCATCAATCAGGAATTAACACTAGAATTACCCCAGATTCTGAACAAAGTCTGATCAGATTCTGATACTGAATCGAATCGTATCGTATCAGATTCAATGTTATCATCAAATATCGAACTGCTGACTTATGAATCGAAATCATTTTGTTCCTTGTCCAAGCCTGAGGTTTTTCTCTCCTAATGTGTCTTAAGTGAAACTCCTGCATTTCTCTTACCTTTGTGTTCTTATCTTCTATGAAGCAAGAAAAGATGAGACCAACAAAACCCTGATCCATCATTTGGTACATGGCCTGAGTCCTCACATCTGCACAGAGACACACACACACACACTTAATTACATCCTATTGAAGTAATTACTAGGATAAAAGTCATAATGTAAGAAGAATTAAACAATGAAATAGTTGCATGTTATTTGTACTTTGACTAAAAGCAACTAAACCCTTTTAAAGCTCTGTGCATACGTATTTAAAGTGACAAGAGACAGACACTCTGCTTTAAGAACATAATGCGACTTAGGCTGCGCAATATTTAGCAATTCTTTTGAAACATATTGCCCTAATTGAGCAATGTTGCATATACATGAGCGCAGGAAATGATATACGAACAAATCTGTGTCTGATTCATGAATCTGTCATAGGACATCAAAGCGAGCGCACACGGATTTCTTATGTTTTATTTACTGTTGTCATTAACGCATTAACAGTATAGCCAAAAAAATTACAATATGGCTGTTAAGCCTAAAACTAGCAATGTCCTGAAACAGTTTTTGCTTTAACTGTGAAAAAGACGACTAGTCGACTACTTTTTTAAATTACTGGACAACTAGAAAAAAATTAATAGTCGTGTAACCCTTAATATCTTTCCTGTTCCTCTAGAAACTCTGTGTACTTCACTTTTACCACATCTACACTAATTATATAAATACACCGCAGTTACTCCCTAGATTCTTCTTCAGATATATATGCGTGTGTGTGTGTGTGTGTGTGTGTGTGTGTGTGTGTGTGTGTGTGTGTGTGTATTGTGCAGGTCTTTGAGAACGCCTGCACTCCACCGACCGACGTGCGATGGCCACACGGTGATGTGAGGATGAGAGTGGTACCATCCCACCACCCTTACAGGACGCCCCGTCATCTCAGCCAACCTGTGTTTAAGGTTAAGAAATAAAACTTTTCCATATTTATTTCATTTTATTACATGCATGGACATCGTAAACCTGCCGTTATCAAAGTTATTGTACCTATAAATAACGTCAAATGGAATCGAATGAGACATTAATAAAGAGATATACTGTATTACTGTACACATTTAGACAAATAAATAGTTTAAGTAGTTTGTTTGGAAATAAATGTGCTCTGAGATGGTCTGTGAAAAGCTCCAGAGGTTTGAGAAGCATAATCAAAAAGGTTAGACTCTATTAGGGCTGTAAGGATTACGCGATTAAATTCGAGCACATGATTTTAAAAAATCCTCGATTACAATTTACCGTTTCGAGTATTCGGCAAAATGGCGGAGGCACGGCAGCGCACAGACGAGGGTCCGTGCAACAAATGACAAAGAATATCAACTGTGTAGGAGAACTTTACGTTAGATGTGAAAAACAATCATAATAAGGTCATAACTCCCGCTCTGAGTTCGCATGTTTCCATGGTTACTCATCACACAAATCATGCAATTATAATCGCTGTAACATTTCTATCGTAAAACATCGTGGTCAGATATCAAATATCTACGAATAGAGCCTTTCGATTTATATATAGTTTGGCGAGATTAAATAATTATCTTAAGTGAACTTATTGTACACTTAAGTCTATTTTTATTGTGAATTTTTTTTTAAATCTGATTACTCCATTAATCGTCAAAATAATGGTCAGATTACTTGATTACCAATAAAATCGATAGCGACAGCCACAGACTCTGTACATCTGTTTGAAAAGTCACGCTGTTGGTCTCGTGATGATGATGATGATGATGATGATGAGTGTGATGGTGGTGATGATTATGATGGTGGTGTTGGTGATTATTATGGTGATTATGATGTGGTGATGATGATGATGATGAGTGTGATGGTGGTGATGATTATGATGGTGGTGGTAATGATGATGATGATGAGTGTGATGGTGGTGATGATTATGATGATGGTGATGATGGTGGTGATGATTATGATGGTGATGGTGATGATTATGATGGTGGTGGTGTTGGGGATGATAATGATCATAATGGTGATGATGGTGGTGTTGGTGATTATTATGGTGATTATGATGTGGTGATGATGATGATGATGATGATGATGAGTGTGATGGTGGTGATGATGATGATGGTGGTGGTAATGATGATGATGATGAGTTTGATGGTGGTGATGATTATGATGATGGTGATGATTATGATGGCGGTGGTGTTGGGGATGATAATGATCATAATGGTGATGATGATGGTGTTGGTGATTATTATGGTGATGATGATGATGATGATGATGATGATGATGATGAGTGTGATGGTGGTGATGATTATGATGGTGGTGGTAATGATGATGATGATGAGTTTGATGGTGGTGATGATTATGGTGATGATGATGATGAGTTTGATGGTGGTGATGATTATGATGATGGTGATGATGGTGATGGTGATTATGATGGTGATGATTATGATGGTGGTGGTGTTGGGGATAATAATGATCATAATGGTGATGATGGTGGTGTTGGTGATTATTATGGTGATTATGATGTGGTGGTGATGATGATGATGATGATGAGTGTGATGGTGGTGATGATTATGGTGATGATGATGATGAGTTTGATGGTGGTGATGATTATGATGATGGTGATGATGGTGATGGTGATTATGATGGTGATGGTGATGGTGATGATTATGATGGTGGTGGTGTTGGGGATGATAATGATCATAATGGTGATGATGGAGGTGTTGGTGATTATTATGGTGATTATGATGTGGTGGTGGTGATGATGATGATGATGATGATGATGAGTGTGTAGTGAAAGGATATCTCAGCTTCAGTGGAGGCTGCAGAAAGCTGTTCAGGAGAAATCTCCACTCGATCCTTCCTCTTGTCTGACCTCCTCAGAATAATAACCGAGTGAATATGGACAATGCGATTTGTGTCAACCTGTGGAGGTGATCATTTATTTACACAAATCCCAAAATGGAGGAGTTCGAGATGCCATGCAACAAATTCATTAGTAAAATGTTGAAAAACTTCACCTCTCCGATGCACAGCCCCATGACTTCTTCTTTCTCTGTACTCAAAGCATGATTCATACAAACTAGAAAAGCGTCTGACTCTAAATGCACCGCGCTCACTGCCATGATATTTATCTTAAAAAAGTTTTTTTTTTTAAATCAGACCTACCTAACTCTGATTTTTAACTAATGTTTTTCCTGTATGCAGTATTTCCGCATTAGCGTTACCTGCTTGCGTTACAATCAAATGGTTCCGGGGACAACACCAAAGAGTTGATGATCGTTTAATTAAATATTTGCGTTTGTTAAAAAAAGAATATAATCAAACCTATATAAAAGGGGATAATTTCTTATTACACTGCGTTTGTAAAAGAAATATCTCCCCTACCTTTAGTTTAATTTGGAAGAAATTTGTTTCTAGTCGGAAGTAAATAAGACGTGCACCAGGCTGTCAGTGGATTACAATAGTGTCCTGAACGTAGAGAACTACGTCATATATAGAAGCTATTATTTATTATATCATGCCATAATTAGTGCACATTTATAGGGAAAGTAGAATTTATTAGTATTTAAGAAGTTTTAGAAATTTGAGCCTTTTTTTTAGCCAAGCAGATGCCTCTGAAGGATCCATGCCAGAAGCAAGCTTGTGCCATACAGAAGTGTTTACAAGGTAAACCAGGTTTCACAGCCATATCATTTAAACCTTAAGCTAAATGAAAGCCCTTTTCGTCTTTTTCTCTCTCTTTGGAAGCCAACAGCTACATTGAAGGCCGGTGTGAAGATGTGATCCGGGCGATGAGAAGATGCTGTGAACTTCATGCAGGAGAGAACTCAGTGTGCTGCTCGGGATTTACACAAGAACACAAAACCACAGAGGATAAAACAGACCCAGCTGCACTTCTTACAAAATAATGTCACCTATTTAAGACCTGCATATTTATAGTACCTACACTATAAGGCCAAAAGTATGTGCACCCCTGACCATCACACCAATAATGTGCTTCTTCCCCAAACTGTTGCCATAAAGTCTGAAGCACACAATTGTATAGAACGTCTCTGTGTGCTGTAGCTTTACA
>CM040468.1:950569-969348 GCA_022758105.1 Pangasianodon gigas | reverse complement strand
TGAGTTGCTGTTGTTCCCAAACTCTTCCATTTTGTTATGATAAAGCTGACAGTTGACTGTGGAATATTTAGGAGCGAGGAAATTTCACGACTGGATTTGTTGCACAGGTGGCATCCTATGACAGTTCCACGCTGGAATTCACTGAGCTCCTGAGAGCGGCCCATTCTTTCACAAATGTTTGTAAAAACAGTCTGCATGCTTGATTTTATACACACATATTTAAATATGTACCATGATCTTTAATATCCCAAAATATAATCCAGAATGGTTTAAAGAAAATGTCACACTGAAAGGAGAAATGATCACCAAAATATGAAAATAATACCAAAAGGCACAAAATCAGTGCAAATATTTAAATGCTGGCTGTCATGCAATATATAACCACCTACAAGATATAAATAAGTCGTCAAAGAAAAGAAAATGTATCTGTTGGTTGCACTAAGCTGACATTTTTCGTAGTTCTTTCTAAGACCATGTGAAATGGACGAGAGGCTTCTTATGACGCCAGACCGAGCAGGAATCCTCCGACGAAGCCTCCTGTGAGGACGATGTTCTTTTTCACGAACGTCTGCACCTTTACCACAGAGAGGAAGAGGAATGAATGAAAAAATAATGAAAAAAACTGAATGCTTTACAGACTCCTGAGCTTACTGATGATAATTTAGCTGTAAACCTGGTTGCCTCTGCCAGGAAGTTATAGATTTGTCATTTGTTGAAAGATGGCTATTTCAACAAGATCTTTTCAACGTAGAAATATTCGCTGGACCATAAAATCAGTGTTTTGTCATCTCAGTGTCTTGGACTGCTCCTAATATTAAGACTATAAGATTAAGACTCCTTCTTTTTCTAAAAGTAATTTGCAAAGTATTTTTAGCATGAAAAATGGATCCTAAACATGCCAGAACTTAAACAAGTGCACACTATTCGGCTTACTTTATGGAAAAAAAAATCACAATCGCTGAACACGACTTTAATCGCTTGTGATCAGCTGTGTGGTGGACGTAGCGGTGTGTAGAGTACGCGATTGAGCCTCACACACTACACCATTTTCCACGTAACAAACTGCGTCTGATTCCGAAATCCTGTTTTCTTAAGAAAATAAAAAGAGCTGATTTTTTAGGCCACTATTTTGTACTGAATGAAGGAAGGATTGGCTTGTTAGACGCAGACAGAGAGGATCGCCTGTTCTGCAAAGAGAACTGGACTCATAGTGCAAACAAAAAAGGTAGCTTTTGTTTTTTTGTTGTTGTTGTGTTTTTTTTTTAACTGTGCGCAGCCTTGTGTCATGTTTTAATTAATCTGTTTTTATTTTTGCAATACAGTAATTTCTCATTTTTCTTTTATTTTTTTTTTAACTAATTCAGTTTAAGTCCCAAAATGTAAGCACTACACGCCAAAGACTACTCACTTAAACGAAACGATGGACATGTACCAAAATAGACCACGGTTTAAAAAGATTTCATTTTACTAAATAAATTATGATATAACTATTGTTTCTATCCATCTGCTGTCCCAAATACTTGGCCACGATGCATCAGGAGTATTTAATCAAGCCCTGAGGCGACGCGTCTGTTTTCCAAAACAAAGAGACAGAGAAAGATCAAATTTCATATCCAGATAGACAACTTATTACTCTAAAAAGATGACACAGCTTTTGTTAATACTGTCGCCATTTTCTTTATACGAAAGCTATTTTTGCACAATAGTCAGACTGACCACTTCAGGGACCCGAACAATCAGACTACAGACGCAAAAAATAATTTCTCATAGCAACGTTATTATTTTATTGTGTTTACATTTTGCCCTCGCTCTCTCACACACTAATAGATGGATGATAATCTTTCCCTGAGTTTAGGAATTTCTTAGTGAAAGTCCCTCAAAGCAGGTTTTAAAACAAAACTCTTCGCTTGGAGAAGTTTTAGCGGTAAGATCAGATTCTTTTGGCCTGAACTGAAGACGCACAAACTGAAGAATATTAAATATACTCCAAGTCGTTAAAGTTTCTGCCCTGAAAAGGTGTTTCAGCAGCTACTAAACACATAAGTATGTCTTTCAAAAGTAAAGGTGAACTAGTATTGACACAATTTTAAATGAATAACTACTTAAATAAATGAATTCAATTAATCATTAAAGGAAAAGAGGGATTTTGGACTGTCTGTGTGGCCTGGTACGACCGAGAGATCACGATCAGTTACCTCATGCACTTTTGTCTTCACTTCTTGACTCGGCTTCTCTGCGTTCAGCTTTAGCTGCTTCTTGGCCTTGTTCACGTCACGCTCCACTCTCTTCCAGTCAACTGTAATGTATCCGGTGTGATTAGCAATCTGAAAAGGACAAAAATAGCTCTGGGGTCAGACCCTTAGCATTTCAGACGATCAGCTCTTAGGATCAGTGATGACCAGAAGGTTGTGAGCTGAAGGTTGGGGTCCTGAACCTGAACCTGTCTTTATCAGACCATTGTGATTATTATGGTTTATTATTATGGGTTATTTTTTTCTCCCTGATCTTGTGATAAACAAATAATAATAATAATAATAATAATAATAATAATAATAATAACAATAAAAAACTTTATTTTATATAGCACCTTTAAAAAGGCCTCTCAAGGCGCTTTACATAAGAGTATATAGACATGTATCAAAAAACAGTTAATAATAAAGTACAATTCAATTATTATTATTATTAATAATAAAAATTAAATAACAAAAAACAAAAAGTAATCAAGTAAAAGCAATCCTAAAGAAATACGTTTTAAGAGAAGCTTTAAATATACTACAAAAGTTGTTTTCTTGAGCTAACAACTTGTTTTTCCTCAGGATTAAGCACACGCTGTATAGTAAAAGTGCATCAATGAAGTACATCTATCTATCTATCTATCTATCTATCTATCTATCTATCTATCTCTCTCTCTCTCTCTCTCTATCTATCCATCCTTATGTTTGTCAGTAGACAATAGACAATTTCCAAATTAGTGTCCGGAGACTCAGAAAACTGCAACTACACCGTCATGGACACTACAGTGATCCTGAACGTGTGATCATCGGTTTCATTCCCAGCCAATCCGAGGGACCGGGCCGTCTCCATGGTTACCGCGTGATGTTTGACGTTTGAGAGATGCCGCCTCACGAGAGGTTTGCGTCTCACAAGACAAATGGTAAACAAAACCTTCAGAAATTGGACTGAATTCCTGCAGAATCGCCATCGTACCAATATATATGACAGTGCGCCAATGGACACAATGATGTAAAGCTACGTGTTCTTAGGAAATAACTTTTGCTAGCTGATGCTAGTTTGGAATTTCCAAAAGGAGAAGACAAAGAAAACACCCCTCAGTGAGGAATTCCTACTCAGAAAGCTGGGAATGGTATCCCTCAACCCTGATGCTGTATTCAGCTTACCTCGGAAGTTAAGTCAGAGCTCGGAATTACGTCATTTTCAAGCTACAGAGTCTTTTTGTTTGTCTTTCATAAGCAACAACTTAGCTAGTCAGCTAACTGTGCTGAGGTAAGAAGTGCTGCTGAGTTTACTGCTGATGCTGTGAGCGGCCATTTTGATTCGATGTCACTTGCTGAACTCGGAGTTGAGGAGCTGAGTTCCTGATTCAGAATTCCGAGTTAAACGAGTTCCCATTTTCTTTGTTTTCTTCCTGGATGAAGGAAATGTCAAAATGGCCGCACATATCATTAACAGTAAATAAAATATCACTTCATTCCTTTACTTTAGTTTAAATGAGTTTATAGTAGTAGTTACTTTACAACACAGACATGTTCAGTACATGTACAGTTCACTGTTTTGAAAAAGTAAATGCATCATGACCTTATGATCACTAACCTTAGCTGGCTAGCTTTTTTGCTAACAAAATACACGCGTCCATGGAGGCGTCCATGTCCCCCCCCCCCCCCCCCCCCCCCCCCCCCCCCCCCCCCCCCCCCCCCCCCCCCCCCCCCCCCCCCCCCCCCCCCCCCCCCACACACTTTGTTTCTCGAAAGCACCGAGCTCGAATATTCCAAGTTCCCACTTCTAAGTTAAATCAAATGCAGCAATGAACTGAATTCAACCTCATTCCTAAGTCACTATGGATTAAAAGACTGAATAAAAATACATATGAATGCACTAAATAAATAAATAAATGCAGTAAAACTTTATACTGAGTTACCTGAAGCAAAAAGAAGCCGCCGCCTACGGCCGACGCTGCGACTTTTCCGACTTTCTGAAACAAATATCCTGCACACCTGAAACACAAACACGTGGTTTTAACGCAGTCTCATAACAAATGCTAAACGATGGCACTTTAAATGACGCTTGGTCCATTTTCCCTCGATTTCAGATCGTATTACTCACCACCCAGTCACTCCACCGATAGCGAGCTGCGTTGCGACGGAATACTTCTCAGCAGCCGGGCCGGAATTATCTCCGAACATTTTGTTCCACCATCTCTGCTTCTTGACGTGCTCAGCCAACTCGATCACGTCGAAGGTTTCAGTGTCTGTTACAACAAGAACATATTCAGCATTAATACATTACTTACCTCAACTACTAATTCAGTCTGATGCAACTATTTGTAAACCTCGTGTTTTTCTAAACTTACAGATTTCTTTACATTTAAAACATTTATCAAGCTGCATCCAGTCTTGGGAAAATATTTCCTCACACTAATACTGACAGATCACAGGGTTTAAGGATACTATCAAGCTGTTAGAGAGGAGGTAGTAAGAGTGATAGAACAGCTAAAGCCCTATTCGGACGGGATTAATTATACACAAGGTCATTTTTTATTTTACAGGAGCTACTCTGTGATGTGATGTTATTTCCATCTGGATCGGACGTATCTGTGTTTTTCTCCGTCCTCCTCTGAGAAACTTCCAGGCCTACCGTTTTTCACCAAAACTCAGCGCTCATCTGATCATTTTACTCATCTGATACATGTGATTTTCTATGCAGATTTCTATCACCTCAAGTTTGGGAAAAGAAAAAAAAAAGATGTCTGACTGCTGCTACTTGCTGGATTTATTCAGACGTATCAGATATTAAACACTTCCTGAATCACAAAACGTTAAACGCATGGTTTAGAAGCGGCGCTCAGCCGTACACTCGGCGTTTTCAGGAGGAGAAAGAAAATAAAATCATTAATAAAAGTGAGATCCTGCAGGCTGATTAAAAGAGCCGTTATAACACCAGCTACGGGTATAAAGCGCTACTTTATATTCATGTACGCAAAAATATCATCAACGTTTACTTTTCTATAAATAATGACTAACACGAACACTGACGGCTCCTTAAATATCTAACGACGAACGTGACGTAAACATCCGGCTTCGTAGAAAATAAAACCTGCTAGAAACTCGCTCCTGCTGTGGATCATTTTATTGCTGTCGGGATTCGAGAGTTTTATCCCTGAGGAGTAAAATATTTATTACAGACGCCTCGCTGAGAAACTAATCCGATCCGAACAGGGCTAAAGAAAACCGAGTCATTTAGAGCTTGTGTTAATGTTTTCATGTACATTTTTATTGTACAGAATATTCCACATATTCAGCATATTTTCCCCTCACACAAATTCCAACACGTGCAAATTTTTCTAACTCATTTTATTTATAAGTATGCAACGGAATATTTTTGTACATTTGTGCACAAAAAAAAAATCCTTTTTAAAAAAAAATGTTATTTTTACAACCTTTTTCCTCTGCAAACCCCGCTTTTTTCTCCCCCGCTTCAGATAATCTAAGATAATCTAAGATAATATGACTAGAGGTTACTGAGTTAGCCATGACCTCAGAAGCCCTTGAATACGAGACACCAAGCGATGAGTCATTCCCAAACGAGTCGACTCTTTGAACCGATTCTTTTTGATGAACGTTGAGAGCCGACTCTTGCATATGAGACGTTTAGGGTTTTTATTTTATAGCTCCTGGCAATGCAGTTGGTCTTGCAGTGTAATTTAATCGATGGAAATCTCTTTTTAACATCTCAGATGTTTATTAGTGTGAATGGTGAGAAGTGTAAGAGTGTAAGAGTGTGTGTGTGTGTGTGTGTGTGTGTGTGTGTGTGTGAGCATGTACTGTATTAGGTGAAGGTGATTATTAGTATTAGTACGAATTAAACTGAATCTTCTAAATGAAGCACAGAGACAATAACATTAATACACGAATGTTTATTGTATATACAGTGCATATTAATACTTCCTCGCTGATTTACCTTTTATTTAAATACATTTAAATACATTTTATCAAATACTACTTACTATGTAAAGTAAAGCTGTTCTGTACATCAGAAGGTAGAGTAAGAATTCATGAAACAGTTTTAATCTGTAGTTATACGAAGAACAACAATCACTGGTATGAATTTGTCTCGTTTAAGGCGAAAAATAGCAATGAGTCGTTTGGGAGTCGACTCTTGTTCGTGAGGTGAGTCAAATAATTTGACTCACTGAAAAGATTCGGAAGTCCAAATCACAAATATGTCCTAGCCTTTTATTCGGTTTTTGTATTTTGTGGTTGTTGTTTTTTTTTTGGTGTCTACTTTATTGCAGCGACATTATCAGAAAACTATACTTTGATAACAATTTTACGATCATATATATTATATATATTAAAATAACCTATATAAAGAAGCATGAAGAGAACTGCGCATGCGCAGGACCATTTCTCAGAGCACTGGTCATCCTTTCCATCAGACAGGGTTTGTCATTAAACCCGACTGTGTAGGGACTCATTGTGAGACATTACTGCCTTATTGTTGGGTTTTTTTAATCATCCAAAAAATAATCGGAGGTAACTTTCGTTTCGCTAATCAGTCGCAGAGGATTTCCCCTCAAACCCTAAGCCCTGCGTCATTTCAGCCCTTTGTTTTCTTTCACCAAAGTCACCAAAACTCTTAAGCTACAATGCTCTGAAACCTCTCAGGTTAATCTGGAGCAACATTTCCTCCAAGACCTATACACCACTTACCTATTAATTACTTGAAAATAAATAAATACAAATAAATAAATCAGCACTAGCGTAAATCTTGCTAGCTGACTAGCATCAAGCCTGTGTAGTCACTCTGAAATACATGATAAAATAATTCCCTTTTAACTTCCACCCTGGTAGATTATTTTATTTTATTTTATTTTATTTTTAAATTAAGGCTGTTCTTAGAAAAGCAGCAAAGCCTTCTTACCTTTCTTCTTCCCAGCCATTTTGTGTTTCCTACCCGGACCTTAATCCCGAGCACACCCTTTCAGTCACGTGACCCAACCGGTGTCTCATTTGTTTCCTAAACAAATTTTCATTTTTCAAAGTTTTGCCTTATTAACAATCACCTTTAGAGTGGTGAACACCAAGAAAAGCTTAAAAATTGTTCAAATATATAATGCTTTTATGAATTAATGTCACTTATGTATTTTTGTGACTCTATTTATCCAGTTATTTACTTTTTTGTTACTTGAAACTTGTCATGTGTCTGTTTTTTTTTATTTTTATTGCATAATAATAACAACAAATAACAGTTAAAGTTCTTGGAGCAGGTTATAGCAAAATAAAAACCTTGCTAATAAATTAAAAGCATTTATTCTGGATCTCGTCAAGATGGAGGCCCGTAAGGGCGTGGTTCACGGGTCGAGGTTTCTGAAGGTTGAAGGACATTTGGAAGGAAAGTTAGAAATGAGTGTAGCTCATTAATCTGAAATCAGTGGTGCAGTTTATTTCAGTGAAGCATAAAGACACTCTTTACAGTGATGTTATCACGGGTTCGACATGAAGCCGAGTGTCTAAACCACCTCGAAACCATCATCCGCCATTATTGCTTAATAATATTCACAATTAACTATACTAGAATCACACATTGTAGTGTGTTAAGAGTAAACTTTGGTTGCTAAGCAACATAACAAGCAAAGATTAGGGTGGAACTTAGGGTATGGATTAACATTTCACTCCATTACGTCATATGTATGTCATATGTATGTGACAAATAAAGAACCTTGAACCCTGAAGTGTAACGTTGTTATTGGTTTAAATACAGAGCTTAATTATTGTGATGCGCTCACAGGAGGGTATCGAGAAGATTTTAGTAGAACAGAAACATCACATGGTGCCTTAACAACACCCTTTGCCTTGATAAAATCACTGTAGGGGGGCACGGTGGCTTAGCGGTTAGCACTGTTGACTCGCACCTCCGGGCTTGGGGGTTCAAATCTCACCTCCATCCTGTGTGCGTGGTGTTTGCATGTTCTCCTCGTGCTACAGGGGTTTTCTCTGGGTACTCCGGTTTCCTCCCCCTGTCCAAAGACATGCATTGTATGCTGATTGGCGTTTCCAAATTGTCTGTAGTGTGTGTGTGTGTGTGTGATTGTGCCCTGTGATGGGTTGGGCCCCTGTTCTGAGTCGCCTGGGATAGACTCGAGGCTCCTTACGACCCTGTGTAGGATAAGCGGTACGGAGGATGGATGGAAAATCACTGTAACTCGCAGCTTATTGCTGTCTTTTATCACATCATGACATAATTCGCATCTTAAAACTGGATATTGGGAAAGTCTGCCATCTCTACACGTGTCATTTCATCTAATTGGCTGAGGATTGCCGTGGCATCAGGACTCTTTATATTACATTTCAATGTTTAGCGTCATTATTTTATAGCTTTTATAGCTGATTCATGGGCTGTTTATGACTTTCTCGAAAGCAGTGGAGTTAGTGTTGATATACATGACAGTGTATGAAAGATAAAGTGATTAAAGAGATAAATAAACCCAAAACAGGTAGATTAGTGACACGGATGAGGAAGGTGTTATGATCAAGTTTCTCATGTATGTATTAATGTATTTATCTATTTATAATCCTTTAATATTACACTTCATCCCCATTGTAGATCAACTCTGCTGAAAAATCCAGCTTGGTGTGATCAGCTACGTGGAAATAAAACACTGTTTGAGCTTCTCAAGCTTCCATGGGACGTGTCTAATTTGAACAAACAGTGTTTGAGATTTTGTAATTGTGTTATTTTCTATTAAACAGCCTGCCTACGAGGTTGTATTAGTAGCTGTAAGTAACATAGAGCAGTTTAACGAGCTCAGTCTGTGGTTTAGCAACTGGTAGCTGGATTTTTCAAAAAAGTTTTTTAAAAAAAACAAGCTGTATCTCTGAAATATAAAGAAGAGAAATAATGAAATACAAAGAGGAAGGAAAAAAAGAAGAAATCTGAAAGCACCAAAATGTGATTTGTGATTTTTTTTTTTTTATTTCAAGTTGATTTATAATGTTTAATATTTAAAAACAAAACATGCATTTTTACAGAAATGGACAGTAAAAGTTAAAGTGATGTAGGTGATGTAGTGATGTCATCCCTGACCCAGTAATCAGATGTAGCTGTAGTTGGATACACACAGACCCTACACTGAGTACCGGGTCAGAGAAACACATCCGAACTAAAACCAGCCAGATGTTTCTCAGAGAAACTGCAGAGGTCTCGAGGTAAAGATTCGTCTCTTTCTACATTAAACTTAACCAAAACAAAAAAACTCTTACATCTTTAAAAAAAAAAAAATCCACTCATACACTTTTAAAAACAAGTTCTTATCTCATATTTCAACCCTGGTGTGTATTATTTGTGTATGTTTATGTTTGTGTCTTAATGTAGGATGTATGGAGATGATTACAGGTCTCTATTGTGTGTTAGAAAACTATGTGTGTGGAAAAAGTGAATGTTCATGTTTTAAAAATAAATAAATAAATAAGTAAATAAATCCAGAGGAAGACACTGTTGAAAGTAAAGCTGTGGTTGAAGCCGTTCTTGCACGCCGGATCCGAAAGAAAGCACTAATAAAAGTGAAACTTCTCGCTGCTTGTGAGTTTGTTAGGGGGAATACCACGGCCTTTATGTGTTATACATGCGCTTTAGAAGGTTATTTCCCAAAAAACATCCACACATGAATGAACTGACCTGACCTCCAAATGTGTCCACACTTCCGTGTCTCTGTTAAAGATCTCTCTGTCTCTGCTGAAACTGTTAAAGAGGGAAAAAAGGGTCTTCTGATGATTTGCTGGAAGAAGCGTATATCTTATATAATACATTATATATATATATATATATATATATATATATATATATATATATATATATATATATATATATATATATATATATATTTCCATGAGGATTATATGATCAGACTTCTTAATTCTTAAGTTAAAAGTTGAACTTTTTGTTAGATTTCTCAACTTGGAGATACAATTAACCTTGCAATCATCATCATCATCATCATCATCATAAAAAAAAATCAGATTCACATTTCTTCATCATTTTCGATTTTGTAAGATTGATTTGTCTTCAGAGTAAAACTTACTGCACGCTTCGGAGAGGTTCTTCAGCGCTCCATCACCAGTGCACACGTCTCGAAGATCTCCTGTAGAACCGTCTCATGCACAAAGCAGCGTCTGTCGACTCGGAAAAACATGCTGCAGACCATACCTATTTCCAGTGAAGTTCTCGCGCGGTATTTCACGCAAACTGCCTATTGCTCCACATCCTTCCTCCCGCTTTACTCGACCCTGAATTCTAAGAATCCGACAGAGAAAAATGAGCGACTTCCTCGATCGCAGAAGAGAAGAAAACTGTGTAAGTGTGCAAGTGTGTGTATGTATGTGTATGTGTATGTGTGTGTGTATGTGTGTGTGTGTATATGCGCTGTAGACCTTCCTGCTCCTATGTGTGTCTCTTGTCAAGTGTGCAAGGGCAAGCTGCAAGCCACGGTTTTATCGAGTGTTGATGAATTTCCCCTGGGTCTCTCCCCTCACCTGGCTGGGAATTATGTATGTTAGTCACCTTGGTAAGGGACAGTCCCTCTGCCGGCTCCCGACACACAGCTCAGCGCAAATCTCCATCTTACCACCACCTTACAGAGTCTAATAAATCTACTAAATGTTTTGCTTTTAATGTGTATATAAAATATCACAATCATACAGACTGATATTGTATTGCAGCAGTAACCAAGTGTTTCTCTGATCTTCTTATCTTTACATTTTCAGTTTTGTGTTTTGTTTTGTTTTGTTTTTTTGCCCTGAAAAAATTTCTAGTTTCTTTCAGATTTATTTCAAGTAAAATTTCTCTTTAACTTTATTCACCTTAACAAATTATTGTTCGTGTAAATAATCCTTTTTATTGATAGTAACAATTTTCTTTAGTCTAAAAAAAGACTAAGAATTACATTTCACTGTTATATTTCCATTAACAGATTCTTTAACATCATTGACATGTTTTAGTTTTGCTCTTGTTCGTTATTTTATTTATACAATTTTATCAATTTTTTTATAATATAAAGTTCAAGGTCAAAGGTGTGACAAAGAAAAATAAAATGGAATAAAATTCAAACTATATTAACTATTAGTGATATTAAGAATGTTTTTAAAACATATTCTCTAGAGAGTGTGTTGAAAACATTTAGGAAATAAAAGTTTTATTATTTACTTTTTAAAATTTTTTACTTTCTGTGAAGTTCTGTAAAGAACCGAGCTGTTTCCTGATTAAATGTTTTCTCCATAACAAAAACAAAACAGTACATCATTTATTTAAATTAATCATTACCTTAAAAAAAAAGTTAAAAATAACAATAACAAATTCAAAACTATAGTGTTGTGTGTCTTTTATATAAAAATGATTTACAATCAATTCAAAGTTTATTAAATAAAGCTACAAAATATATAAATGAATAATATTATTTTATGATGATTATAAATGGACAAAAGCTTCAAAATGTTTTCTTTTTTAAATCCAAAAACTGTCCTGAAAAAGAATAAAAATATTAAATTGTTTAATATTTTAAATATTATATATATATATAATATTATCATCTGTACATGTATAGTTTGTACATTATTTTATTTAAATTTTTTATTATAATTATTTATTTTTCTACATACTTTATACATTACTTTATACAGAAAGCTTTTTTACAAATGTAAAATTATTTAATAAATACAGAGATCTTTATTTAATTGTTCTTCCCCTCACACCACTGGCACTTTTACATAGATTTCAGAATTTATTTATTTATTTATTTATTTATTTATTTATTTATTTAGCTCAATCAGAAACCAAAACCGCGTGTGAATGATATAATGCTGAATTAAACACAATAACTCACACACGAGACCATTTGTGAAAAATCACAAAGTGAGAGTTAGAAAAACAAAACAAAAGTAACAACAACAACAAAAAAAAACAAACACTTAGCATCATTATTACTCTAAAAGTTTCCATTAACGTGAGGAACAAACCGAAAATTACTACACTGGTGAACTTTGTGTGTGTGTGTGTGTGTGTGTGTGTGTGTGTGTGTGTGTGTGTGTGTGTGTGTGTGTTAGTTATCTGGGCAACATATTTAGAGGAACTTATTTCGATTTGTGAGACTCTCTCTCTCTCTCTCTCTCTCTCTCTCTCTCTCTCTCTCATGAAAGTATTTCCCCTGCATGAGCACATTACATCACATCTCACACTCCTGTGTGTCTGTTGACCTTATGTAGGTTCGAATAATGATGTCATAATCTCAGGATCAAGCATTTGCATAAAATTTCTGGTGAATCATATAGAACCCAACCATCTGAAGAGGGAAAGTTTGTGAGTGTAGTGTACAGGAAGTGAGAGCAATGCCTGCCACTACCCAGCAACCCCCCGATAGTGGGCAGGGCCTCCCTCTCTCTCTCTCTCTCTCTCTCTCTCTCTCTCTGTCTCTGTCTCTCTTTGTTTACTTGTGCATTGTCGTTGATGTTGCCTAGGTGAAATATGGTTAAAACATCATCAGTGAAAATGTTTTAACGGTCCTACGCTTTACCAGACCTGTTAGTTTAAATGTTTATTAAGAGTATTTACATTTTCCTTCATAGCAAAGGAACCAAGTGAATGTGGTTTTTAAAATATTCCCTTTTTTATTTTTAAAATAATGTGATCCATATGTTCATTTTTGAAATCTAAATCTAGTTTTAGAATTTCACAAATTCTCTTCAGATTTTCTCTAATTAATTTTTTTTTTAGATTATTATTCTTTGAAATTTATAGAATATAGAAATATATACAAATATAGGAATTTATACAATAAGCATTTAATCAGATTTTTTTTTTTTTTTTTTTTTTTTTACAAAAACAAAGATCTTTTGTTCTTCCCTTCGGCTCTCTTTTGCATATCTCTCAGGATTATTATTATTATTATTATTATTATTATTATTATTATTATTATAAGTTCAATTCAACCAGAAATCAAAACCATGTATGAATGATAGAATGAAAAAAGTTGGAAAACTTAAAATATTTTTTAAAAATTAAAAAAAAAAGAAAGGAAAAAAAATAAAGGAAAGAAAAGAAAGGTAGAAAAACAGTGATGGAATAACTGAAGAGTGAGAGAATAAAAAGAATAAAAAAAAAACATCATCAGCATCATTATTATGCTAAATGTTTACAAAATTCATTTAGAGAAACAGTCTAATGCTAAATCTAGGGTTAGAATAGAAATGAAAGTTGTAATATTTTGGAAAGGGGAAAGAAAAATGTAACTGTTAATTAAACTGAAGTAAATAAATGTGAATTCCTGCCATGCTCAGAAACCGTCCTATCAGACGTTTGAGAAATTACTCAGTGTTTTCTCCCCACCCATGTTAACGGTACACCACTAAACTCACTGACTATCATCATCATCACTGCTCATCTCGCCTAAGAGTTTATTCAGAAAAACGAAGCCCTTGGTTTTACCGGGAAAAGAATTTGTAAGGACTGTAATGTCATTAAATTTCCCCGTAAGTTAATGAGTCTATAATAAGTTAATATCTGTTTCCTGACTTCATTGTTTTGTACATTTCCAGGTAAAGATGAAAGTTTTGTGGTAATAATTTACATTAAGGTTTCCCTTTATTTCCCTTTATTGATGCTTTAGTTAACAAATGAATTAACAAACACATTAAGTTCAGTGAAGTAACATTAACAGTTTAAAAAAAAATAACGAACACCTTAATTAACAGAATGTTATCAATTTCAGAACATGCTGTAAATTAATTTGGATTTATTTTTAGTCATGGATTGAATTTTTCCCCTTATTTTCTCCCTAATTTAGTAAATTCCCCTCATTATACATCAGCTATGAAGGGTGAAGGCTAACACGTGAAGTGCTTCCTCTGAGACACGTGAAGCCAAAACAATCGCATCTTTCCAAACTGCAGCGTAAACATGCTCAGATTAAAGCGCTATCCGCCCTCTTCCACATACACGACCTCACAGACGCCTGTGATTGGCTAGTGTCGCTGTGATTGACAGCAGAGAGAGAGTATGCCCCTCCCACCCACAGAGCGAGACCGATTTTGCTCTCGTGGACTCGTTGAGATTCGACCTCACAAACTTCGGACGGTTTTCTGTTCATTCGTTCTCCAATCAGAAGGTAGTTCTGGCCGATTTCTATGAAGCTGTTCTTCATTCTAATATGTTATCGTTTCTATAGTAACGTTAGTAATCCATATGCTAACACAGACACGATGCATTAAAAGCAAAAATAATCGTCTGTACTGTACAGTATAGACTGTAAAGTTATCCTTTACACATTATAATTATTATATTTATACATAATAAATACATCATCGAGAAAGAGTCGCCAAAGTTTAAAGAACTTCACAGAACATCTGCATGCCTTAATTTCACAAAACGCTGCATCATTTCCTTAATCTGTATTTTATACAGCGGGTTGAGGGATTTTCTTGCTTCCAGTTTAATAACATTAATAGTCTGGTCAGGAGATTTGTAATGTTTTGATCATTTCTGGCAGAAAAGCTGCACATTTCCCTGAAAAGTGTGAAATTATGGATTTCTATTAGAATAATCACACACCATTACCTCTCATGAACTACAGTCTGGACCATTATAAACCATTTAAACAACAGTCTTAACAATTCTAGCACAAAAGTCTATCTGTATATGTATTTCTAAGTCAGATCATTTATATTTCAGATATATTTCATTTATACAGTTTCACAATTATCCATAATTTTATAACACTGTTTTTTAAAACAAGTATGAAAATGAAGGTTGATTGATGGATCTTATATTTTGTTGGTGCCACAAAGAAGTGAAACAAATCCCGCTAAACGTGCTGTAAGCTATAATCCTGGGAAAGATCTTCGTGGTGTAAAATGATTATTAAGACTATTGAGTCAACAACAACAGCAAAAAAACCACAAAAAAAAAAACGTGTGAAGAATCATGGACTGAAAGGTTCTGAGATCATAAAGGAACAGAATCTTATGTAATAAAGGCCTGAAATCCAGGCGTGAAGAAGAACATCAGGTGATTTCAGTTCAGAGGAGAAGAAAAATCCTGCTCTGCTCTTTACTGTTTATATTCGATGGGTTTTAAAACAACGTGTGCAGTTTGTCTGGTTCTGTCGCTGTTGGCGCATGTTGATGATGTCAGCAGCCGACCTACAGGTGTACGCAGAGACGTAGATCGATCAGTGACGACACGAACGAGTGATCAGAGGAAAGATCACGTCTTTGGGCCTGTTCGAGGATCAGAGAGAGCAGCAAGTACAGGTGAGGTGATAAACCTGTGGTACTGTTATAGATCTTTTATGGAGCACCAACCCTTGTCCTGGAGATCCTAACCTGCTCTAACACACACACACACACACACACACACACACTTCAACCCTGTTAATAAGCCGATGAGTAAAAGGACTGCTGCTGTAATAATAATAATAATAATCATAATAATAATAATCTTGACTAAAAGTAGAAGTAGTGCTCAAGACAACAACACAAGTAAGAGTAAATAAATCATCTGGTGAACTAATTACTTTACAAATTAAAATTTTTTTACTCTTGAGTCTACAGTTGATTATGTCTAATCTGAAAATGTTCTGTATCTGAGGAACAGTGATGTAAACTAACCAAGTGATCTGTGCTGACGTGAACTCCGCCTCCATTATCAATAGTATATAAAGAGAGATAACATTAACTAACTAGCTAACTTAGCCAAATCCTGTTGGGTTGCTAGGTTCGTTAGCTAGCTCACGTTAATTCAAAGTTGCCCCTTACACATTATCCTACAGGCTGCAGCAGCACTTAGAGATATTTAACACAACAGACGATCTCTACTGAAGATCGAAGTGACGTCTTAAGTTTACTTTCATAGCGCTAGTCTAGGTCACTCAGCTAGCTAACAGCTTACCTGTACATGTTTCCGCAGGTTGGATGTTGAGCTCTAAAATGCCGAGATCTCCACGGCTTTTGTCTCGCATAATAAAATTAACAGATCATTATCACATTGAAGTATTTAAAACTGAAGATAGCTGATAAATTGGGTCAGGGATGCTCATCTGTCTTCACTGTCTCAGACACTGCTGCTGCTGCTGAATAAACTGCTTTATTTTGTTGGAAAAATCAAAAAATTTGCACATACTGTCTTTTCATTGGTTTACAGTCTTCCAGAGTTTCATGGCAGGGTATGTTTTTCTAACCTAGACTTTTACTACAATTAAAGGTACTATGATTTAATTATATTTTTGCATAAACAAATTGGTCATGTGATACTAATTCAGCTCACTAACACACATTCAGCTCTAAAGCATCACATCTCCTTCAGCTTCTGTGCAGAAACAAAATGGAGGTTTGAAGGAATTTGTGAGCAAGATGATTCGACATTTCAAACTCCACGCTCCTCCTGCCACCGTGTACGCTCTCCCCGTCACCTTCATCGCCATCATGCTGCTCTGCTGCGTCACGTGAGTCACTCGGAAGAAATCAGTCTCCCTTTCAGAACTCCTGTTTGAGCTAATGCAGACCATGACTCAACTTTAGACACGACCAATATATGACAAAAATATCCCATCTCAATCTTTCAAGACATTTCTACAATCAGAGGTCACATAGAGGTCACATAGAGGTCATACAGAGGTCCCAGCAAAACAGAAGTGTTGCATTTCAAAATGGGCACAAAATTAACACTGAAAAGGAGGATTTTTTTTTAAATCTGCACAAAATTTTTAAAAACATTTCACAATTTTAAAGATCCAGATATTATGCCCCGCCCACTCATACTCAATGGACTAGAGATATAACATCTTGCCTCCATCTTGAAAAGGTCAGATATTCGTTTAGAGGATCTGAAAAACAGTTCTTTAAGATCTTAAAGAACCCCTTTATCCATCATTTCCATCCATATGTACCAAATAATTCCTTGTTATTGACGGAGCAAATTCTAAAAGGATACCAAACCAGAGTACTTCATCTCATTCTATTTATTTATTTACTTAACTCCTTTTTTCTTTTTCTTTTTTTTTTTTAAATACAAATTATTCTTCGATTAATCTCATAATGGTCAGCATGGGCGTGATTCTGGGAATAGTTGGTGAGGGTCGAGGGAATGTGTTAAAAAATACAATAAAATAAAAACATAAAAAAAATTGAAGAAAAGATTGAGATAGTACTTCATGAAATCTATATTAAAAAATTATTTAAAAAAAAGATATTACAATACCTACAAAATCTCAGTAAAGTGTATCATCACATAATTCATCACGATATTGATATTATATGATCCTATCGCTCAGCAAATTCTCCATATCACATTCATTTATTCCATTTCCCATTAAAAAAAAATTCAATTAGTATACTCATAAGTTTCTGAAACCAGGGAGGGATTCTCAAACCTTTTACAGTCAGGAACTTATTTAACTATAAACAAACAAACAAACAAACAAACAAACAAACAAACAAACAAATAAATAAATAAATAAATGAGCATTTATTTTTGCAAATAAGCTATTTTTTTTTTTAAAACAGGCACATTATTTATATGTCTACAATACTATTTAGATTATTTATTATTTCTGTAGAACCTTTTTTTACTAAAAGTTTTGCTTCTTTACTTAAAATTGCATGTCATCAATTTTTCTAAATATCTCTTATATTAAAAAATAAACAAATGGTTCATATGTTGTTAAAAAAAAAGGTTTAAAAAAAAGGATAAAATGTTATATTAGAAATTAAAAAAAAAATCTACTAATGTGTTTATAAATGAAAATGGTTCACATTCCGATCTTAAATATAGCAATATTCCTGAAAATGTACGCAGTTTATGACTGATTTTTATTTTGTTTGTTTGTTTGTGTGTTTGTTTGGGGGGAATTTGTGTAGAAAGTTTATAAAGCTATATCAGTGGATAATGATTTATTTAAAATGCATGAAAGGGTTCATGAACATATCTGTAATGCGACAATCAAATCTGAGTGTAAAATAAATCTTTGTTTTTAACCGTACTTCTAAAGTTTTTGCTATTTTTCCTGTAATGACTGTGGCTGTATCTGTCATTTTATACCTTTATATTTACATTCCTTCTCTTTTCCTTTCCAGGTGTGCTATAGACAGGCCAGTTCTGTTAGACGGCGGTTTCTAGGAAGCCAATAAATCTGACAACAAACAACAAATACAACGAGTCGTCTGTTCGTTCATAAACAAAAGGAAAAGAGCTACTGAAAAACAGCAAATCCTGCTTTATTAAAAACAGATATACTGGTAGTCTCTCTCTCTCTCTCTCAATAGATAGATAGACAAATGGACAGATGGCCACAGATGGATCTTGGTGGTTTTAAGCCATATGAGCTCTACATGAACATGTTAGCTGTGATCTTATAACACTGTTATATAGCTTATACTATGTATACAGTAGTTATAGTAGGTATAGTTATAGTAGTTATAGTTATAGTAGGTATAGTAGTTATAGTAATTATAGTTATAGTAGGTATAGTTATAGTAGGTATAGTAGGTATAGTTATAGTA
>CM040468.1:935576-950469 GCA_022758105.1 Pangasianodon gigas | reverse complement strand
TTATAGTAGGTATAGTTATAGTAGTTATAGCAGTTATAGTTATAGTAATTATAGTAGTTATAGTAGGTATAGTTATAGTAGTTATAGTAGTAGTGTAAGTTCACCACAAGAGGTCATGTTTGCTCATTTTTCCCATCATGAGGCAGAGAGAACACATCAATCAACCCACATGTTACTGGGGAAACAGGAGCCTGACTGCATGTACAGTGTGTTTAACCCTCCTATTATCCTCAAAATTACTAACATCTTTTATCCTTGGGGTCAATTTGACCCCAGAAATTTAATGTGCTGGTGTAAAGGCTGGAAGTTCTCAGCACTGATGTGGATGCTCTCAGGTGAACACTGACCTCCATCTTCTTCACTGTTTAATCTCACCTGGATACTGTAGACCTTATAGTCATCATACAGCTGTACAAGAGTAATAATCCTAATAAATCTTAATCTTAATAAAAAGAAAGTATAATCTGGTGTGACGAGGAAGAACACGGCTTCCCTCTGGACTCTGTTTTTTTTCCTTTGTCTCTGTTGCTGTCTGTGGTGCAGCAGGTAACGTGTGTGTTGTTCATTATGGATCTAAACGCAACCCTACATCTGGATTTCTGTAAAACTGCTTTGTGACTGTATCAATTAAAACTAAAATTAAATTGAACTGAAGGTTGGAAGTTACATGAAACATAAGGTTTTCAGTAGTAACAAGTTTACATCATTATTTCTGTATTGTGATATTTTTTTGTAAATTCTGTGAATTTTGCATTGAGCAAATATGTGCAGTTTTTAAAAGCAGCTTATTTCAGCTCTTTCATCATTTACTACTTCCTTCCTTCCTTCCTTAGTATTTACTTCCTTACTTCTTACTTATTTATTTGCTTACTTACTTATTTTCTTCCTTCCTTCCTTCCTTCCATACGTCTTACTTACTTGTATACCTTCTTATTTCTTGCTTCCTACCTTCCTTCCTTACTACTTACTATATCCTTACTTACTTACACACATCCTTCTTATCTACTTATTTACTATTTACTTACCTTTCCTACCTTCTTCCTTCCTTCCTTCCTTCCATACTTACTTACTTACTACATACCTACCTCTTACATACTTCTTACTTACTTATGTACCTACTTACTTCCTACTTTCCATCCTTCCTAATTACTATATCCTTACTTACCTACTTCCTTTCTCACTATTTATTTACTTACTTAATTCTTACCTACTTCCATCATTCCATCCTTTATAATTACTATATCCTTACTTACTTACTTACTTACTTACCTACATACTTTGTAGCTAATTTCTTACTTACATACTTCCTTCCTTCCTTTCTATTTATTTATTTAGTTGTGTATGTCTGTACATACTTCCTTCCTCCCTTCCCTACTTCATTACTTACTTATGTACAGCCTTCCTAATTACTATATCCTTACTTACTTACTGACTTACATACTTCTTAGCTACTTTCTTATTTACATACTTCCTTCCTTACATACTTCTTACTTAATTATGTACCTACTTACTTCCTGCCTTCCATCCTTCCTAATTGCTACATCCTTACTTACTTACCTACATACTTCTTAGCTACTTCCTTCCTTCCTTCCTTTCTATTTATTTATTTAGATGTGTATGTCTGTACCTACTTACTTCCTCCCTTCCCTACTTCATTACTTACTTATGTACCTACTTCCTTCCTTCCTGACTACTTTCCATACTTCCTAATTACTGTATCCTTACTTACTTACTGACTTACTTACATACTTCTTAGCTACTTTCTTACTTATATACTTCCTTCCTTACATACTTCTTACTTACTTCCTACTTTCCATCCTTCCTAATTACTATATCCTTACATACTTACTTACCTACATACTTCTTAGCTACTTCCTTCCTTCCTTTCTATTTATTTATTTAGTCGCATACATCTGTACCTACTTACTTCCTCCCTTCCCTACTTTATTACTTACTTATGTACATCCTTCCTTCCTTCCTGACTACTTTCCATCCTTCCTAATTACTATATCCTTACTTACCTACTTACTTACCTACATAATTTGTAGCTAATTTCTTACTTACATACTTCCTTCCTTCCTTTCTATTTATTTATTGAGTTGTGTATGTCTGTACATACTTCCTTCCTCCCTTCCCTACTTCATTACTTACTTATGTACAGCCTTCCTAATTACTATATCCTTACTTACTTACTGACTGACTTACATACTTCCTAAATGCTATATCCTTACATACTTACTTACCTACATACTTCTTACCTACTTCCTTCCTTCCTTTCTATTAATTTATTTAGTTGTGTATGTCTGTACCTACTTCCTTCCTCCATTCCCTACGTCATTATTTACTTATGTACCTACTTCCTGACTTCTGCTTACTAAAATTCAAGCCTCAAAGAAAAGCAGTGAAGGTCACAACAGTGTGGCGGCGATCAAAGAGTTAACAGTAAGGCGGGTGCAGAAGTGGGCGTGGCCACTCGCTGTGAGCAGCTGATCCGATCCGCTGATCCGGGTCTGCTGTATCAGCCAATCATCGCGCGAGGGGGGCGTGGCTTTGCGTTGTGCTGCGTGCTCGCGTGCGGGGTGGGTGGGGGAGAGAATAATGCAAGTGGAAATGGGTTTGTGGATCTGCTGGCTGAGGGGGTGCAAAGAAGACCGGACCGTGCACACACACACACACACACACACACACACACAGACAGACACACACAGACAGACAGACACACACACCATCGCGTAATCATCTCACCGAATTTCAGCTCGTGACGTCGTTTGTTTTATTTACAGCTCTGGCATAGGTGTATGTTCATTGCTCAGTGTGTGTGTGTGTGTGAGAGAGATAGAGAGTGTGTGTGTGAGAGTGTGTGTGAGTGTGTGTTGGGGGTGGTGTTGCACACATCTCTGTAGGATCTGCAAGGCAGGGTGGAGATCTATCAGGGTTCTTGGGTAGGTTTAGATGTTTATTTCAGAGTGCATTAAGGCCAGGAAGCTAGTTTAGGGCGTTTTGTTTGAGCGCGTGCAAAAGCAGAAGCAGGAGACGACGACAGCGACAGCGACGACGGCAGCGACGGTATCGGGTCGCGTCGTGATGTCGTAAATCCAAACAAGAGACCTCGGTCGGATGGATGAAGAGAGCGCACAGCTTTCCGGCTTGGAGTAACGGTTAACCTAGCTTGTTAGCTAGCAAGCTAGCTTAGCTATCTCTCTATCTATCCATCTCTCTCTCTCTTTCTCTTTCTGTCTATCTGTCCATCTTTCCCCTGCTACTCGCCGCTCGCGCACCCGGAACACCGGACAGAACCCCACCGCAGTTCATGTTCCGTCACGAAGTCGGCGTCCTGTCGTTCATCCCGTCGTGTTCGTACCTGTTCCAGCACGAGAAGAGGAACATGTCCCGCTACAGCATGTACAGCCTGCTGGACTGGATGTACGGCGGAGTGGATCCCCGGTTCGAGGGGAACGGAGGGCCCGAGTGCGCCGCCTTCCTGCCGCCGCGCCAGCGCGCGTGCGAGAGCCTGGTGTTCGTGCTGCTCTCCGTGGCCGAGGTGATCGTGTCCGCGCGCCACATCAGCGTCTCGAGGGCGCACCGGGAGGCCGTGAGAGACACGCGCCGCCACAAAGAGGACAGTCTGGGCAAGAACCTGCTGCTCGCCGCGCTCTGCATCACCTTCGGGGTGGAGGTGGGCTTCAAGTTCGCCACCAGGACCGTCATCTACCTGCTGAACCCCTGTCACGTGGTCACCATGATACAGGTGAGGAGGTTAACACAATACTGTACACACATCATACTCCGAATAATAATAATACTAATACTACTAATAATGATAATTAGAAAGAATAATAATAAACAGTAACAGTGTCACGTGGTCACCATGATACAGGTAAGGAGGTTAAAATGATACTGTACACACATCATACTCCTAATAATAATAATAATAATAATAATAATTACAAACAATAACACAGTCACACAGAATAATAATAAACAGTAACAGTGTCACATGGTCACCGTGATACAGGTGAGGAGTTTAAAACAAAAAACTATATATACATAATAATCAGAATACTACTATTACTACTACTGATGATGATGATGATGATAATAATAATAATAATAATACTAGTAAGCAATTACAAACAATAACAATAACACAAACAATTAGTAAACAATAACAGTGTCACGTGGTCACCGTGATACAGGTGAGGAAGTTAAAACAAAAAAAACTATATATACATAATATATTTAAAATGACACAACTCAAGGTTAATATAGTGAAATAGGATGATAATAATAATAAGAAGAAATAAAAAGTAAAAATAAAATAGACTATATAATAATTAGAAAGAATAACAATAGTAAACAATTACTAACGATAACACAAACAGTTAGTAAACAATAACAGTGTCACGTGATCACTATGATAGAGGTGAGGAGGTTAAAACAACAACAACAACAACGAAAACTAATATATATATTTATCATACATCTCAAGGTTAATAAAGTAAAATAGGATAATAATAATAACAACAAGAAGAAGAAGAAGTAAAAATAAAATAGACTAATAATAATTAGTTAATTGTTGTTGTTATTTCCTACAAGAGTTTTACAGTGTGAATTTAAAAAATAAAATAGTAAAATAAGTTAATACGTCACCATGATACAGGTGAGAGATGCTTGGATTTTAATAATAATAATAATAATAATAATAAAAATATATTAAAATATTATTATTACTTCATACATCTCTTTCAGTGCTTTACAGAATGAAGTGAAAAAAAACAGAAAAGTAATGAAACAGAGTAAAAAAAAAATAGAAAAACAGGCTGATAATTATACTGTAATTAAAATAAAAATAAAGTTTGTTTATATAGCAGTTCATACTACAAGAATAGTAAAAAAGTAGAGTAAAAAAATAAATAATAAATGGTAAAATAATGTAATAATAATGTAATAAAGTGACAGAAAGAAGAAAACAATAACAGAGCCATGTGGTCACTGTGATGCAGGATGTGTGTTTTTAATAAAATATAATAAAATATAAATAATTCATACAACTCAAGGTTAATATTGTAAAATAGAGTAATAATAAAAAATAACAAATGATAATTAATTATTTATATAGTGTGAAAAATAATCAAACAAAAGGCAAATAAAAATTATACAGAACAATAGGCTTAATAAATAATAATAAATAATAATAATAATAATAATAATAAATTTTATTTCTATAGCACATTTTATACAACTCAGTGCTTTTCAGCATGAGGTTAAAATAAAAAAATTAAAATAGTAAAATAAACAATAGCAGTGATAGAAAGAAGAAAAGAATAGCAATAAAAAATATAATTAAAATATACAATAAAATAAAGTGTTTTAAAATAGAGTAAAAGTACAAATATTAAACTAATTTGAAAGCAACGTAAAAAAAAAAAAGGTGAATAATAAAAGAATCCTAAAAAGCTAAAGTGAGAAAAAAAAAAAGTAATGCGACAAACGAAAAACGCTGAACGCTACAAGAAAATTTACTCATTTATCAGACGATTTTATCTAAAAAGGAGCGGAGCAGAAAAATTAAACTCCGCCCTGAAACATTAAATTAAATAAAATATATTTATATTGAAGTATCTGCGGTGTGTTTAGTGATTGTGGTGCTAATTTGTTGGTTGGTGTTGTATTTATTTATTTTTTTTATTCCGTGAGACGTTAGCGGTTGTGCGTCACACGTGGACGTGTCTGTGTTAAGTTACGACAAAGACTCGACTCGGCTAGTTAGCGATGTGCGAGATGACGAGCGCGACGGAGTTGACGGCGGCGTTTGCGTGAAAGTTGAAGCTTTGGAAGCTGATCTTTTTTTGTACAGATGACAGAGCAGGACAGACTGAAGGACTAAAGCGCCGCTGCATCGCTCTCTTTAGCTAGAGATGAATCGCGGGCGAAATCTCACTGCACCGATATCAGCAGGGAGACGAACGGCATTGTGGGTAACGCAGGAACTGAAAATACACTCATTTAAGAATAAAAAATTGATAATAACATTCTGAATAAGACGCCAAGAAAAGGGTTTTGCCCAAAAAAAAAAAGATGGCAGATTTTTGGCTGCTTCAAGTCACAGTTTGTAATTACTATTTTAAAAAAAATGGTAGGTAGATTTCATGATATCTGTGATATTTCAGAAAAGTGTATTGTGACAGAATTTATCACGATATCGATATTATATCATAATATCGCCCAGCGCTGTGGAATTCGTGGCATGTGGCGCGACCGAACGTACGATAACGACGCTTTCACACCTGTTAGTCCGTTTATAAAGTTCAAATCAGAGCAAAATTTAATTCTTTTTGGTTCGTTTGGTTTGTTTTGTTTTCTCACCGCACGTTATTAAACGTTGTTCAGAAATACGACGGTGGAAAAAGGGGAACGAAGATTTACCGAGTGAGAAGAGAAATCATACAAAACGCTCAGTAGATGGTCGGATAATTATATGTATAATTAGTTGTAAACATTTTGTGCTACAGCTCTGTGCTTTGGCTCGGTTCAGCAGCTCACGTCTACAGAAAACCCGAAACACACGGCACGCAGTGATTCACTTCCTGCAGGGAGTCGATTCAGATTCAGAGTCGAATCATTTCTTCACTGAGGGGTGTGTGTGTGTGTGTGTGTGCGTTGTAATAGCATGAGTGTATCAAGCAAGTGCAATAGAAAACACCCAACTGTCAGCGCTGAGTTGAGAAATAATCCTGCGCCCAAAAATATCCAGGCCCCAGCGGTCAGAAACCGGCCAGAGACGAGGGGCATAAACATAATTTGTTTATGGAAAACATGAGCTGTGTTTTGGTTAAGTGTTTTAAAACCCCCTGACTGACTGTGACACACACACACACACACACACACACAGAACACACCATTACGCCAATATAATATCACTAAAGGCTAATGCTTTAATGAGAAACCAGCAAAATAATATCTTCTCAGCCATCACCTTCTTATCATCTCTTTCATTTGATGATGATTTAGGACCAGAGACGACTCCGATCCCATACCCGGGATCAGTATCGGGTCAGAACCAACAACAACAACAACAACAACAACAACAACAAAAAATGGTGGCTCAGATTTCGGAGAAAAAAATTCCATCTTATCCTGTAATGAATGGAAAAGATTGGAATCGGATTTGGAGAAGAATTTTTATTTTACAGCTAAAGAGACTGTATTTTGTTTTGCTTTATTGATTTTATTATATTTATAGATTATAATGTTTATTACATTTACCAGGATTTTAAAAAGCTGTGTTTTTTTGTGCAAGTCGTGTTTTTAGCTGCGTATAAATTTAATTTTAAAACTTAGTAGTTTGTAAAGAAATAAAATATATCGGATGAGTATCGGTATCGGCTGATCCTCGAGGTTTCAGTATCGTTATCGGAAAAGACAACGTGGTTTCATACCATCTCTGTTGTAGAATTCGCAATAATTCGTATGATTCAGTAGTTACGAGGGTTAGCGTTAGGGATTTGGGTTTTTCTGACGAATCGTTTGTGTGAAATTCCATGAAATCCAACCTCTCGCTTTGTTGAATTCGTTCAAATCTTTCATGAAAGCGGATCGATTTTGACTCGAGGCAGCGGCGCTGAGAAAGGAAACAACATGTAATCTGAAGCATGAACCTTTTCTTCACAGCAATTCCATACAAAAATATAATATATATATATATATATATATATATATATATATATATATATATATATATATATATATATATGATACATGATTCTAGAGAGCATTTAACTGGATGATCATGAAGATTTGCACAAATCTGTTAATCATTAAAACAATCTTGAAAGTTTTCCTGTAAACGATTAAATATAAAATCTCCAAAAGTATATTTTCCCCAGATATATCATCATACCGGTGTCTGAACTCTCTGAAACACTGGTTTTAATTTCAGGAATGTTTTAAAAGTTGAAGATAAGATGATAGATGTAGATGATAAGGTATTAGTGATGCAAGTCCGTGGCTGGATCTCCTGCTGTACACTGCAGTTTTCTGTCTGATGGATTGGGTGATTTTTGATATCGTTATTAAATTCCAGCTTTGAATATTAAATTTTTTGAATTCTTACGTGCTCGGTCTCTCGAGTGCTGCACGTTCGAGCTGTCTGATAAACACGAGTAGGTCAGGGCTGGGTGGAAATAGCATGAAGGTAAGCCGATTCTTCATCACTTATCACCTTTCTCTCACCCTGAAGGACGTTTTTACTTCTTTACAGCTCAGTGCTAATATTGACCAGGTGAGATAGGAAGAGAATGAAGAGATAGGCGCTAACTGTTCACACAGACGAGTTTATTTACTCAGTAATGCCTTTCACCAGCTGTGATTTTCTGCTTCCTGAATCGTATGTTACACTCAGTGAATGTTATTCATTGATCGAGTGCTTGTTTTGCTCCTAAAGTGCGTCTAGAATTATTGGCACCCTTCATGAGAATGCACAAAAATGAATGTATAAACAGAATTACACGGATATCACGTGATATTTTGAGCTCAGATGTACAAATGTATAGTTTTATTTAAGACAAAAAAAGTAGTTTTTTACAATACAAGAACATTAGTTTCAAATCGATTGGCACGTTCAACATTTTTGTACGAAAATAATCCCTGATGTAGTCCGAAGTCTGTTAGCGATTTGCCAACGATTACAGTTTTTCCTTTATTAATGAGAGACACTTCACGCTTTTTAACTGTTTATAGCTACATTTAATGTTGTGGAACGTCCTCAAGACAAGTTAGTTCCAGTTCTCGCTTACGTTATAGCAGCTATAAACAGTCGTTCCTTCGCCAGCCTCTCTTCTCTCTCTCTGTCTCTCTTTTCTTACATTAATAAGACAGAAAAACGTAGTTTGTCATGTTACAGAAAAACTGCAGAAAAGCGTAAACTCCTCTGTCCTGACTTACGAAGCGCTGACGCTGGAGACTCCTTCCATAAGTGTTAGGTAAACATGTCCTAACAGAAAATGCCATCACATCAACGATTAAACATTAAATACATTTTTAAAATAATGTTTGTTAATAGTTTTTAGGATACTAGGTTACAATGAGCGTCTGCTGGTCCCTGTGAATGAGCTGTTGCCATAGAAACGATAATGTATTAATAAAACGAACGAGCGCATTAATATAATCTAAAGCTGGAACGACCGACAGAGCTGCTGTTAGAGATGGTTTTATTTGAGAATTCAGGCATCGCGTGTGATCATCTCCTTAAAACCAGAACAGAAAAAAAAAGGGACCAGCTTCATGAAGTCGATTGCGAAAGAGCGGAGATTTTGTAACCAACCTCAAATTTAAATAAAAAATGCGGAAGAAAGTAAAAGTACTCTTGACCGCTGGGAAGTGTTTCTTCACACGTTAGATATTTCACTCTGACTGAACCAATCTTGAGTATCGTCTCTCAGATTGCACTTGCTTCCTTCCCCTTTTTTAATTCCACATGTACTGTTGCGTGCACTCGGGCTCGTGCGCCACGGCGCCACCCGATGGCTGGACGCAGGGCAGAACAGCTGGCAGGAGCAGGCAGACATGGTGCCAAGTTCAAGACCCCAGTGCCAGAGCAGTGAGGATCTCCTGCCACTGTTCCTCGTATTCAGTCAGGGGAATATCGGTGTTGTTTGCCAGAGGAAGGGAACGTAATTTTCTCACGACCGCGAATGAAAAGAAAGAAAGGACGAGGCAAGGCTTTTTCAAGGACATGGCTCATACCAAGGAGAGTTAGTCTGAGCATGGCAATAGTTCCACTTCCTGTTACTGCTTGTGCACGTCGTTGAGAAAGAGAGACTGGGAAATACTTGCGTAATTTTTTACAGTTTTGGCATATTTATACTTTAATTGAGTGTTATTGAAATACTTGTACTTTTACTCAATTACATTTCTGTTAAAAAAATTATTTAGACCTTCAACGTACACATTACAAACCTCTCTTCTTCTCTCATCCAGCTAATGACATCACGTCACATGAGCTCAGTTTCACGTCCAATCATTTTGTAGGATAAACTACAAGAACGAGAACCGTTCCACTTTCTCATGCTACATGACACAGTGTGGTTAGCGCTGTAGCTATCCGTGTGTAGACGTCGAGGATGAGTGTCTCCTTTACCTCCAAAGAAGGCATGAACTTCATCTAAAAGCATGTTGAGGAACATCTAAAAGAACGTTAACTTGCTATATTTAACTAAGTTAGCCTGTTTTTTTTTTTTTAGGTTAGGCTAACTTCGATTCCAACAGTTAATATAGAAAGTCAAATTCTAGCTAATGGTAAATATCGGTTATTTACAGGATATTTTACTTCTGATTAATTCGTTAGCAAACTATGTAGCGCTAGTCACGTATACGAGCAGCAAACTTACGGAGATTCAGCGTTTTCAGGCAAAACTTCAGCGAAAGTGATATTCTAACAGTTTTAATACTTCAGTGCATTTAAAAGTAGAAACTTTCTGACTTTGACTTGAGCACATTTTTGGTTTCCGGTTTTAATTGAGGAAGATTTTAAACACGTTATTTATTCTTCTGCTTTTTCACGCCTGCTTTTGAGCCATTGTGTCGTCCGGTGTCGTTTCAGATGAAGTGGTTAATGTATGAATGGCTAACGTAGGGCACGGCTTCTATTGTGTCGTGGATTTTAAGGTGTTAAATTTCATGACTTGGGTTTCGGAGGATTTGTTATCCGATTGTGTTAACCTTTAGTCACCTTTAAGTGCTTTAGTTAATTTAAATATTAAAGCAGAGAGCAGAAATATGACTAATGTTACGCAGTTTAACGTGTAGAATCACTAACACGACATCTAAATAAATAAAAATTTATTTAAATCCTCAAATATGTATAAAGAGTCAGAGATATACGTGCTAATATATTTTTAAATTCTTTTCTTATCTTTTTTCTGAAAGGGTGAAAATACACAATAAATGTATTAAAGCGTTTATAAAGCCTCCTGATCACACACATTTTCTCACTAAAGCCAGTAATGAAATCAGACTTTATTTATTTATTTATTTATTTATTTATTTGTTTATTTAAAATTATATCTGGTCAGCGTGATGAGTTTATTTAACATCAGCCTACATATCTTTGAAATATTTCTTTTCTAACACATCATAAAAAGAGTTAGTGATGCCAGATATTACATACACGGAGAAATAAACTTGTATATTTTTTTGTATTATATATTTTTTTAAGAATTATTTTAATACATAAATATAAAAAGCATATATTCGAGACATTCAAGATTTAAAGTATTTATAAAATATTTTTCTCTTTCTTAGCTAAACTCGCCTAGATGTACTGTTACGAATAAAGGACGTGTTTGCAAGAATTTCCCGGATATAGAGATATATTGTAATAAACAAACAAATAAATACATAAATTAACAAACAAACAAATTAATTAATTATTTAATAAAAATAAAGAGCCACTGGTACCTTGTGTCAAGGCCAAAATATGAAACAAACGCCGAGACTAAATGTAGAAAGAGACGCTGACTTACGTTTACGAATAAATAAAGCACACAAACGATAAATGACGATCTACTTTCGTTTCTCTTTCTTTTTTAAAAGCGATTATCGGTAGATTGTTGAAAGTCGGGCGTAACCTGTACACGCGACCGCTTTATTTCACGACTGCTGAAACGCTAAAACTAACGCACATCTGCTGCACTTGATGCTAGTCGTCTTAAAAAGAGTCAGAAATGCGTCGCTTGTTAACAGTGGAGTTGCCATGAATTCATTTCGAGTATGCTGAATAAAATTGATATTTAATCCATACGATTTTTTTAAACGTGTTTTGCGGTGATTGGACGTGTTTGTTATATTAATCATTCCTGATCTATAGTTCACCGATCTGACGCTGTTAATAACGTTACCATAAAATACATTTATGACGTTCCACTGAAAAAGATTTTAAAAAATGATTAAAATAATGTTAGTAATATGCTGATCTACGTTCCTTTTTCTCCTTCTGCATGCGCTCAGACTGTAGCTGTAGCTAGCTGCTTTCATTCAGAAAAAAAATACCTCACTCTGATTGGTTAATCCAGCCAGTTTCTCACCAAAGCCACTAAAACGAATCGTATGGATGACTTCGTAAGCCTTTTATGAGCCTCGTTATAGCTCCATACTGTGCAAAACAATGTTATACGTCCAGCTGAATAGTTTCTGTTAGACTTTTTTCCTATAAACCTCCTATTATTCTGTAGTTTCAGAGCCTTGGTTATTGGTGTTAATCAGTAGAACAGATAATAATAATATGTTAAAAGTGAATAGCGTTAGTTTCTGGGTTAGCGTTAAGGGTTAGCTTTAAGGGTTCGTAGTAAACGCTGATGTGATCCCAGGTGGAATTCGAGTCTCTATAGAGACACCGGTGCTCTGTAGTCAGTTCTGGACGATCGAATCATCACGAGCATGGAAAGATCGGCAGCGTTGAAAAATTAGTCATCTAATTAAGTCATCTAACCTGGCAAGGGTTAATCATCTGCTCCTGTTGGCATGTGAGTGTGTTTAGCTTCGTAAAGAGCCGTGTCACTGCGGCGTAACCTTTAACGAGTCACGGCGGTGACGATTCTGTTCGTTCATGTTTAGGGTAAACATTGTGCTCCAGCACACACGCACGCTTTTCAGCGTTTGCTAACGGTACAGTCGGATTCTGCGTATTTATTATTGCGTACACGAGACTCGTCTTTGTTGAGAAATAAAAGGTTAATTCATGTTTACGAGTATATTGTGGGTATTGTTGGTATTTCCACAACAACGATGTCAAACTCAAACCAGTGAGCCTTTGAAAGGCCGTAATTAAACGCTATTCGTTTGTGAACGTGTTATTATCTATTCTCTGAAAGTAGAAAAGGAAAAACAATGACTAACAAACTCTTCTTGTAACTGTATGCACTCTAAGATAATAACAACTGATTAAAGATTTTTTAATATATATTTGAGGTTGTATAGAGAAGTTAATTAACACGTTCCCTCAGTATTCACTGTGAGGATGTCGAATAGATGGTTGGTGGGAAAAAAAGCGAGGCAGATGGTAAAGAAGTGATCATTCCAGACTAATACGACATTCATAGATTCGTTGTCTGAGGTTTTCTTCTGCTTTAAATGGAACGTTTTCACGTTTTCGGTTTCCGTATCACTTCATATGAAGTGATTCACTCAGCTGTTTTTAACTATTTTAATTTCGGAAAAGACAGTTTAGACTTTTGACTATTTTTATTATTTTTTTTAATTTGGCCTACTAGTAAAAACTTACGCTTGTGCAAAACCTTATGCATGCGATATATATGTATAATATGTATAATATATCAAAAATATATAAAATATAATCTAATATAATGTTAAGAAGCAGATTTATGATGAACTCGCACAAGCTAAGATCATACGCAGCGTTAGACTTAACACAGACATGGAAAGTCAGAGCTCAGAATTGTAATTTTTTCAAACTCAAGCTACAAAGTGGGCGGAAAAACACGAACGTCTCAATGTACATCATGTGTTTAGCTCATTAGCAACTTAGCTAGCTAGCTAACTGTGCTGAGTGGTGTATATTTATCTCAGAACAGTGAAGTGTAGAGTCAGTGTTATAGATTTAACACGTGAACATGTCTGTATGCTGATTTATCTAAAGCTGATACGTGTAAATACAGTATAACTCATTTAAACGTAAGAAGTGCTGCTGATGCTGCGAGCCGCCATTTTGTTTTGACGTCACTCCCTGAACTCGGGGTTAAGGAGACCATCCCGAGTTCCCGAGTAGGAATTCTGAGTTGAATCTCTCACCGTTTTCTTTATTTTTTTTCCTTTGTTGGAGTTCTGAAATTAAAAGTAATGACCTCTAGAGGAATGCAGCGATATATTATATATTAACGTAACAATATTACTTTTTTTTTTTTTTTTTTGTAAGTTAGGGTTAGACCGTAGACGAGCGGAGTGCGAAAGGAAACTAACATGTTGCAGAAATAATTAGAAACAATCCTGTTTATTATTTCTGCTAGAAAATTATGTTTATTTTTTTTCCCTAACTGCTTAACTGTAGACGTCGCAGTCATTTTATCTCAGAAAATTCTTAAATCCCAACGTTAGAAGACTTAATTAATAATTAATAATTAGTAATTAATAATTCTGACATGATCTGAACCCAATTAAAACCTCATAATTAATTAAAAATCTGGCTGTTGATTTATTGTGCAAATAAAATCAGTGATCGATTGATTTAGCTCCTGTTCCTTGTTAAAATATCATTTTGTAGTATATGAAAAAAGTAGAATGCTTTGGATCATGATGGGAATGGAAAGGCAGCTTGGCCTTAAATCTGGGTATTTTTTTGTGTTTTTTTTTATAATCTCATATCAGTCTTATGTTCCTGAGCAGTCGAGAATGCAGTGGAGTTCGGCAAGCCCTTTTTTACGAGGTTTAATGTTTTGCATAGATGATGACTAACTTCCAGGAACTAGACACATAATTAATGTTAAGTAATGCAGACATGGAATTCCTAATATGGGCATGTGACATGGCAGACATTTTCACCATGCAGTATGATATTTAGTTTGGTTTCTATAATAATAATAATTATTATTCATATATATACCCCACTGCAGGATATATATATATATATATATATATATATATATACACACACAGTACTGTGCAAAAGTCTTGGCACCCTATTCTTTTTTTTTTTTTAGTACAAACTTTGTTATAGATGTTTATTTTCTGACTTCTACATTATTGATTCAGTACAAAAACATTTTAGATTCCAAACATTAGTTTTCCAGCACAAAATGAAATGTTACAGAAAAATGTTTGTATGTCAGTAAAGAAAGCAGCAGATTCCATAAGAGACACTTTTCAGATAAAAACATAATGA
>CM040468.1:904568-926123 GCA_022758105.1 Pangasianodon gigas | reverse complement strand
TTTTTTTACACTCTCACATTCCAGATGCAAAAGTGTATGTAGTAGCTGTTGTTTAACTCCTCTTAAATCTTGTTAGTTAGCATAGCTGTGCTGCAGAATTCAGAAATGGGACTGATGATTCTCCCATGCAGAGAAATTAAAATCCGTGCAGAATGCTGACACAAAAATGTGCATTAAAAAAACCCACATTTTTTACACTCTCACATTCCAAATGCAAAAGCGTATGTACTAGCCTGTAATTCAACACCTCTTAAATCTTGTTTGTTAGCATAGCTGTGCTGTAGAGAGTTGTCTTCCCAGGCTAGCCAGCTAATGCTAACCAGGAAGTGGCAATCGCCGGAAGTCCTGAAGACGTTTTAACTTGGATTAATGTGTTTTCTTTCTTCCAGGCTTCAGGTTCACATGCTGAACGGCGCCCTGTTAGCTCTTCTCTTCCCCGTCGTCAACACAAGATTAGTAAGTACTGTTTACCGTTTATGTCTAATCAATAACACGCCAGAATCCAATCTAATTGAGTTTCAGAAAGAATGTACAGATTTGTTTCTGTTCTTCTACGCAGTGTGTAGATCATTAACCGAGGATTTAATGGAAACTACCATCAAAGAATCTTTTCGTATTAATAATGTTGCCATGAAATACTGAAAAATTACTGAAATGAAAAAGATTAAATAATGAGGGAAAATCTGATCTGCTTTTCTTATAATACGGTGTATTGATATCGCACTGGTTTGATTTGTCGTCATCGCAAAATAAATATATTAAAATTTTATATTTTATTCGTGTCAGTTAGTCGTCACGTGAAGCCCGTATCGTGGCTTTAGTGTATCGTCTCGTGCCTGCTAAGTGCAAAACCAAACACTTATTTTCAGCAAAAAGACGCAGTTTAAGCTCATTTTCTACACCAAATAATTTAGAAATGATTAATTAATATGCAAATTATTGTCAATTGTTCAGCAAGTTATTAATGTCTAATGATTTTTTTTTTACTTTAGAAAAGACTGCAAATTAGAAACATTTTCACTAGCACTCTCAGGTTTTGTAGAAATGTGATGAAAGAACGCATGAGAAAGGGTTAAAGAAAAACGAGGAAGGATCTGAGAAGCAAAGATTGCTTTTAGGTTCCATGAGCAGAAATCCGATCCGTGATGTTGCAGTCTGATTTTTTTTAAACTCAGATTGGTCATGAGTTAGCAGCAGTGGCCTCGATACGCCAGTCCTCGACTCGTCTACGCTCTCTTCCCCTCCGCACTCGTCCTCGTGACCCGCTGTAACCTCGCTCATCACCTCACAGCGCGGCGGGACGAGGGCTTCGCTCGGCCGGACTCGGAGGCGTTCTTATTGCGAGTGTGTTAAAGTGTGTGCTGTGTGCAGAGAGGAACGAGGCACGGCCTGGGGTGTGAGCTTTAATAGACCAGAGTGGGGCGTGTTTAAACACACACACACACACACACACACACACACGGATCTCTGCAGGTCCACAGAGAGGAGAGCTAAATGTTAACATTATAAACTGTGACACGAAATCAACACGGTGCCGTTAGATCACTGACAGCCACAGCATTATTCACGGTTTTTTTTAAATATCGTAAGATTTCTCCGACTTTCCTACTTTCACTGTTTGCAAATATTTCCCTTGTTTTGTTTAGTTTTTTTGCTTTACATCCGAGTTCTACAGATACGCCATTTCTCCCAGTTTTCCGACTCCAGCGAAGGATCATGAAATGTTTAAAAATGTGGAATTTTTTTCACCAAACTATTTGTCACAAAACATTTCTCAGGCTGCAGCCTCCTTAAATCAGAACATGTGAATGTGTATGTTCTGGTTGCATTTATTTATTTGTTTGTTTGTTTGTTTGTTTGTTTGTTTGTTTATTACAGAGTGCAGGTTAATTCGAGCGCTTGTATGTAAATGGACTTGCTCAGGGCCCTGAAGTGTCTCTGTCTCTCTGTGATCATCTTTTAGTGCTCATTTAGTGCCCTGGTATTAAGCTAATGTCACGGTTACGGGTTTTATTTTACGGTAGCGCTGCACGTTAGCAGTTGATTGAGAGGTGATAAGGATGTTCTTAACGTTAACGTTATCACCGATAAGGACGTTCTTAGGAACAACGCTAAGCGGAGTTCTAAACCCTCCTTACCTGTGAGGATTATTACGTTTATAAACACAAGCGATCTGATAAAATCCAGTGTTTAATTTATTATTAATAACAATCACACAAATCATGCAATGTAGTCTGTTAACTGAAAGCTTTGGTTGCTAAGCAACGTAACAGGCATAAGATTACACAACGGCTTCGACCGAGGCTCAGCCAATCAGATGAGAGACCTTTGATTTTTGTCTATTTACTTTTTATTTAAAGCCTAAATCCACAAGTCAAGACTCTAAACACTACAACAGAGTTCTTCTGGAGCTGGAGTTGGTTCCACAAAAATGAAGTTATAAAGTGGAAAAAGTAGTTTTAACGCTCTTCAGGGTTTTTGTTCGACTTCTTTTAACTTGTTAAAATTAAGCCGTGTCTAAAATGTCTTTGCAGCTTCCCTTTGAGAAGGAGATCTACTACATCCAGCACTCCATGCTCTACTTGGTGCCCATCTACCTGTTCAGGAAAGGAGGTGAGGTTTCACACGTCTCGCAGGAACACAACCACAGCAGGGACGTAAACGGGTACGAGTACGTTATTCGAATCGAACAGATAATGTGATATAAACGAATAGAGATACAGATAGGAGGTGCGTATTCTTCTTCTTCTTCTTCTTCTTATTATTATTAAGAAAGCGTGAAGAGAAAAGGCAGGCTAGATCCCATCAGGATCCTGCAGGAGCGACAAAAACTTTGCACCAGCAGAAGTGAGGTTTTATACAAAGTATAAAGCTCACGACACAAATTGAGATCATGTTCATTAACGTGAACGTGCCGCGATCTTTACGTAACTGCCGGTCAGGGTCACGGTGGTTAAATTACGCCACTACAAACGCGAGACAAACGAAAACCTTTCTTCTTCTTCTTCTTCTTCTTCTTCTTCTTATTTTGCATTGTTTAGTGCAAATAGTTGATAAAATTTTTCTACACAGTCTCCATTTCATTCGATGTGAGCGTTCCAGCACTTAACAAGTGTCCGGATTCTTCTAGAAAAAAATGAAAATTGCAATTAAATGTCACATTTTTAAGGTTTATATTTGACTTGCCCTCGAAGTTTGTTAACACGTTCGTTTTATATGTTTATTTTTATTTTTCAGAAAGAGTGATATTTGAAAATATCTCAAAAAAGGTAGAAACGAAAATCATAGCTGCGTAAGCGGGGAAAAAAAAACAGTGGTTGAGTCCAATAACAAACTCGACTGATGCAGATTTCTGACCAATTTACGAATACGTTCTCCGTCATTAATAAAAGGAAAATTCCAGAAAATTTAACAGGCATTATAAAGAACAGGACGCCATTTTGATTCTCAGCTTCGTAGTCCAGCAAACATTTCTTATCTTTCTGGAAAATGTACAAACCCCCCAAAAAAGAAAAATTTAACTATAAAGAAAAACATTTCCCTGATTTGGGAAAGACAGCGTTGTTTTGAAAGATAGTTCCTCAAGCTTACTCAGTTACATTAAAAATTTGAAATCTTTCCAGAAAGTTGTTCAGAGCGTCTGTTTGAGAGCGACGATGAACTCGAGTGATGTAGCTGAGGTTGAGGAAGTTCAAAAGTTCTGCAAATTCCTTATTCGTTATAATTTGTTAATTAAAAAAGACTTCTTCTTCCTGGGTGTTTCAGTGTTTCGCAGTGGACATAGTGCTAGAGTTCACGTTTAAAAAAAACCACACACACAAGTAAGGTCTAGGCCACGCCCACTTCTGCTTTTTAAACCCGATTACAGATAGAGATCTGAATATAATGTTACACTCTCTACCACAATGTCCTGTTTACACACAGCTCATTTCTGCTCACACGCAGCTCGTGTAAATCCGGCTGTAATCGAGCTCTCGAGCACTCAGACGAACACATTCGCCTTCCTCATGCGCTAATTTGCTTACGCTAATGACAAAGCAGGAAAACGGCTCGAGTGACAGATCGTCCTCAGACGACCCGCTCGGCTTAAAACCAGGAATAGTGCTAGTCTGCCCTCTAGTGCTGAGATGCAGCTGTTACACACAACTGTGGATTTCCTAGAATCTAGATACTGCGTTTTGTTACTTCTGCTGCTGCTCGTACCTCGGACTCATCAAAACACCTTCACATCTACCTGCTTTCATAAATATCAGGGCCGAGCCCTCTGTCTTTCACAGATTAAAAAATCAATATAAGTTTGCATTTTTTGCATCTACATCATCTTATTCTCTAAAAGAGGATTATTTAGGATTAAAAAAAGAACGAGCGCAACAGCACCATCAGCAGTCATAATTAAAACACACAGGGAGGTTCATCCCTCACTCCCTCTTTCTGTCCCTCCCTCCCTCTGTCCCTCTGTCCGTCCGTTCCTCCCTCACTCTCTCCGTCCGTCCCTCTGTCCCTCCCTCTGTCCCTCTGTCCGTCCCTCCCTCCATCTGTCCCTCCCTCGCTCCCTCTTTCTGTTCGTCCCTCCCTCTGTCCCTCCCTCTGTCCCTCTGTCCGTCCCTCCCTCTGTCCGTCCGTCCGTTCCTCCCTCACTCTCTCCGTCCGTCCCTCTGTCCCTCCATCCGTCCATCCCTCTGTCCCTCCCTCACTCCCTCCCTCTGTCCCTCCCTCCGTCCCTCCCTCACTCCCTCCCTCCATCCCTCTGTCTGTCCTTCTGTCCATTCCTCCCTCCATCCGTCGGTCCCTCCCTCGCTCCCTCCCTCCCGCCGACTGTTCATCCATCCCTCTCTCTGTCCATCCCTCCCTCTGTCCGTCCCTTTGTCTCTCCGTCTGTCCTTCCCTCCCTCCCTCCGTCTGTCCGTCCCTCCCTCTTTTCGCCCGTCCCTCCCTCCCTCTGTCCGTTTGTCCCTCTGTCCCTCCCTTCCTCCGTCCGTCCCTCCCTCCCTCTGTCCGTCATTGTGCTGCTGTCACGTGATTGGCTGATTGGATAATTGTATGAATGAGCAGGTGTTCAGCTGTTTGTGTTTCTGATTTTTGTTCCTCCGTATTTTCCTCTCAGGTGTGTACAAACCAGAGCCGCTAGGTGATATGTGGTGGGCGTTGTTATCCACAGGCATCCTCTTCCTCTACCATTTTGTGTTCCTGCAGGGCCTGGGAATGGTACGACACACACACACACACACACACACACACAGCTGTATTGGAGACAAAATCCAGCTGGAAAATGTCACCGATTTCACACTGTATAGGCAGCTGAGATGTGTGATTTCCTGTGTGTGTGTGTGTGTGTGTGTGTGTGTGTGTGTGTGTGTGTGAAGTCGGTGAGATCAGCAGCGTGTCTGTGTTTACCATCAGCCAGCTTTCTGAGACGCTGCATTCTTGTCAGTTAATAAATATAATTAGACTCTAAAGCTGAAATTCCTGTCTTTATGTCACAGGTTACACACTTTACTCTAATTGTTTGTTTGTTTGTTTGTGTTTGTTTGTTTGTTTGTGTTTGTTTGACCCCACCACCCCCTCTAGAGGACCCCTCGGAGGACCATGAAGTCTTTGTTAAGCACATGATAACCTACAAAATGATAGTTTACAGTTCTTCTCAGACCGTTCTGAGTACGAGTATACGAACAGAAAATAAAAACACTGAACCAATAACACAGGGAAAGAAAAGAGAAATAAAGAAAAAGAGAGAGAAAGAAAAAGAGAGAGAGAGGGAGAGAGAGAGATACCTAAGCAGTGAGGAGTTGGTGGATGATTGTAGAAACATATAGTATATACCGTACATATACATTTCCACCGTTTCAGGTTTAAGGAGAGAAGTGGAGGAGGAATAATATTACCGGCTGTGCAGTCGGGAATTCTCGACCTGTATCTGCATGATTTTATTGCATTGTGCTGCTGCGACGTGATTGGCTGATTCTATAACTGCATAAATGAGCAGGTGTACAGGTGTTCCTAATAAAGTGGACGATGAGTGTGTATACAGTACATACATAAAATTTTCTATCGCAGCATCTCTCAGTAGTTTCAACTGTAACATAAATCACAGGTTTGTATTAACGCTCTCGTTCTAATACGTTATCGTTTCTATAGCAACAGCTCGTTCACAGGGACTTCGTACAGCAGACGCTCCACCCTAATCTAGGAGATGTTGATTTTGCATTTATGGAAGGAGTCTCCAGTTTCAGCGCTTTGTTATCAGTCAGTATGTTTTCAGACGTCTTCAGGAAAGAGGAGTTTACGCTTCTTTGCCGTTTCTCGTGACGTGACAAGCTGCGTAGTTTTTTTTTTTTTTGCTTGCCTTATTAACTTCAGGAGAGAAAACGAGAAGGTGGTGAGTTTATAGCTGCTATAAACTATAAACTCGTAAGCGAGAACGACTCGTCTCGTGGACGCGCCATAGCGTTAAATACGACTATAAATTACTGAGAACTATTGTCAGAGATGCTGTTACAGGAAATTAATCAACACATCAACTTGTGATTTGAGTCGAGTTTTTGGAGTCTGAAAACAGAAATCGCATTTATTTAAATATACTTTTTGCCATTTAGAATATTCTGAGTGCCAATATTTTTTCATACATATGTGTTATATGCTGCTTACGTTGCCATTTTGAGATCATTAACCGATACAGAGAGATGGGTTAATGTGTCTCTCGCTCTTTTACCTGTTGCAGGTGACTGAGGTGAATCTGAACAACATGCTGTGTCCGGCTGTGTCCGATCCGTTTTACGGGCCGTGGTACCGCGTGTGGGCCGCCGCCCACCAGACAGCGCTGACGCTGTTACACGGCAAAGCGCTCACCATCATCTGCCAGCAGGTCCCGTCCGCTCTGTGCCACCTGCTCCACTCGGGCCGCCTACGCTCCAAGAAAGTCGACTGAAACTCCACCCACAAAGCGTTCTGCACAAATCCAGACTCATCGAGTACCTTGTTTCTTTTTTTTTTCCTCTCTCCTAACTGGTGATAACAGAAGGTCAAAACAGGCTTGTGCAATAAAACGATTTAATCGTCTCTACACGATATTACACTGCCACAATATCCAGTGACGTTTACTCTCATCATTATTAAATTATATTTCCAGACTTGAAAATCTTTACGCGTTTTGCGTAGGAGCTTCGTGATTTAACACGCAGGAGTACGCTAGTACGAGTTCTCTCCCAAAAACACTCCAAAAGAGAAGTCGTCTTTTTCTTCCCGATAAAACAGGAGATGATTTGACAATCGTCATATGAATCTGGAATGATTGACAGTTGCGTGGATGTTTTGATCTCTCCGATATTAATTGACGTCACCTGGAAGCCCCGCCCCCTTTCCCTCTGTCTCACCTGCTCTCGCCTGGACTCGCGGCACGATCTCGCTTTCTGTCACGGTAAATGGAGAATATTTCGTGTTCATTGATGTGAAATAAAATCTGTTAAGTGTGTGTTTGACTTAGCGAACATTAAACACGTATATAGTTAACGTCAGAACAGCAGCTACTGTATTTATTAGCGCTGTTACCGGAAAAAAAAAATCGACTGGGAAAAAAAAATTTGTCTTTTGGTTTTGGAAGAGAAAAATTCCAAAAATTATAACCTAAAGACATGAAATATTCCTATAGCAAAGTGTTAAATCTAACATAACTTTTTATAAATAATGTTAATAGTGAAGATAAATAGAAAGTGATTAAATACACTGTTTAGTTTTTTTTTTTTCGCCGGTCAGCGTTCAGACGCGTTCAGACACTTCGAGCAGCAGATCAACTGTGAAAATGTCGGCCGTGTGGACGTTAGACAGCCAGTTTGTAAAAGGATTATATTAAAAATGTACTGTTTTTATTTCTTTAACTATAAATCCAGCTGAGTTTTTGCGATTGTCTCTGCCTGGTAAGCAGCTCCCGACCGCACAGCTGGTAATATTGTTACTCCTCCTCTTCTCTGCTTAAAACTGAAATGCTTGCTGGTCATTTTTTAAGGATAATGATTCTAGACGATTAAATCGTTTATCGTGATTTTTTAAAAATGTAAAAATCGCTATTACACAAGCCTGAGTCCGAGTGTCGCTTGGCGTCTCTAAAGCAGGGAGACGCTGTAGGTCAGTGTTTTATATAAAAATATTGAACAGGTCTGAGGATTTTACTGAAGTCACTCTGCTTGTTTTTGAGTTTCTACTCATTTAGAGCAGACTTTTATCTCCAGTTGCCTTTTAATTTTTTTATTTTTTACGTTTCTTGTACAGTCGAGTGAAGCCACCACTCCATGTTTACACAAACACACCGCAGAACCGTTCTTTCGCTCTCATCTCGATCTCCGCCGACGTTTAGTGCGCATCGTTGTTCAGCGTGTCGTAAACAGCATCCGTGTGTCGATGTTGTGTTCGTATCGATGTGTGGCGCTTTTAACGTTTCCTGATCTTCACCTCATTGTGATTTTTAGCGTATCATTAGTCCACTTTTGGAACGACGGATGAAGAAATCCTCGCGTGTGCCCAGTCTGCAGGCTGAGCGTGTCGTGAGACAGCGGACTGAACCGGGCCTGATTTTTGTCAGCGTTTTAAAAACTTTAAAAACGCCTCATTTTTCCTGCTTTTTGCCGTGATTTTTCAGTCGCACTCCTCAGTTCTCATACTTACCATCTCCATTTGCTTTTTTTTTCCTCCATAAAACATCCTCGTACTGCACATTAACACATTTTTTAAAAAAAGAAAATAATAAAAGTTGTCATACCTTGTACAAAAGAGAAAAATAAATTGTTTTAGGTCATTTCTAGGTGTTTTTTTGCTTGTTTGTTTGTTTGTTTAAAGTTGGACGATGTCACGTGACTTTTTGAGAGACTTTCTTCTGAGAATCTGAGAACTGAACGTTTTGTGTTCTTCAGAAAAACCTCTGTCAGGAAAATGAGGGATTTACAGACGTTGATTAGTCGTCTGAAAATTAATCATTCTGGTTTCAGTGTATAGACATTGATGCTCCTGTCTCACACACACACACACACACACACACACACTCCAGAAACAGGTCTGATTTCCACAGCTGGATCTCAGCAGGGTTTTGTTGGAAGCCAGATGGTGTTTCCTCCAAGGACTGGAAGCGTCTGGAATCCGAGACGACAAACTGAAAGGGATTTTGTAGTTTTTCCTTTGTACATATTTTTGGTGAAGTATGTACTGTATTGTGGTAATGAAAAATAAAAGTTCTTCCCCAAGCTGTCCGTTTCCTCAGATGTTCTTCAACATGTTCATACAACAGACACAGAATATTTCAAAAGTGGTGCATCAGTCTTCACACATCAACACTGAAGTTATGGCGAGGGTTAAAGTTAAACACTGCCCTGAAACACATTAAATATATTAAATATATTAAAATATCTGTCGTGTTTATTGGTTCTGGTTCTGATTTGTCAGTTGCTGGTGTATTTCCGTTATTCCTGTGAAAAGTTAGCGGTTGCGTGTCGCTTTGATGTCACAGAGCTACATCTCAAACGTGAGCGAGAACGCTCTGATATTTTGCCGTTAGCTCTTAAAAACGAGCTTCTTTTCTCTCGTAAAATATAAATCAGAAATCCAACACAGAAATCATGGAGGCGTTGGAGCAAACGCTGGACCCAACGTCCCAGAATGCAATGCGGCTATACGACGGAGAGACTCGGCTCGGCTAGTTAGCTACGTACGAGATGACGAGCGCGATGGTGTTGGTGTGAAAGATGAAGCTTTGGAAGATGAGTCTACAGATGAGGAGGTGAGGGAGCTGGAAAGACTAAAGCGCCGCTGCATCACTCTCATTAGCTAGCGATGAAGCGAGGGTGGAATCCCACCGCGCCGCTATCAGCACGGCATTGTGGGTAACGTAGGAAGCTGTAAACCAAACTGTAGACGAGTTCATAACTCAGAATTCCTGATCTCAGACTAGGAAAAAATACTGAAGAAAACGTACTCGCAACTTCAAAACCGTCGTCCACACGGAGTTCAGTCCATGACGTCATGGCAACATGGCTAGCTTGTAGCTTAAAAAAAAACACGTTTTCATGGAAACTCAAAAATGACACAATTCCAAGTTCTGACTTCCGGCTTCCGAGTTCAGCAGTCGGATCCAATCCAATCCTATTTTATATGATTGTTTATATGTGCATCAAGTACAAGTTTAACTCGGAATTTCATGAATAAATTTCAATTTCAAAGTAAATCTTGGGTGATGTTGAGGATCACGTGTTAAAGATAAAGATTAATGAAATTATTTCTTCATTACTGAAGGTGGATTTTTTTCTCTGTGAATCCTGTGTAAAAATCACAGACAGATTTATTACAACAAATGAGGAGAGAGAGAGAGAGAGAGAGACAAAGAAAAGAAAGAAAAGAAAGAGAAAGAATCCACCAACTCTGAACATTTGTTCTTTCAGAATTTTTTTTTTATTGGATAAATGATTTAAAAGGTAATAACAAGGTTTAAAACTACATCATCGCCACAGCTCACATACCCACTGATAATCCATCTAGATACGAGTCCCCCCCCTCAACGCACAGGTTTTTTTTAAAGGTTTTTTGTCATTTTTTCTGTTTTTTTCCTCCTTTTTTCATTATTATTATTTTTTTTTACTTTGAGTCATATCATATATCATATCATCAATCTTTAATAAATGCCCGTTTCAAGTTTCTTCACACGATAATAGCAAATTCAGGTGAGGAGGAGGAGAAGGAGGAAGAGAGAAGGTTCTAGTTCTACAGGTGAGGGGAGGGTCTTTCTTTCTTTTTATTAATTTTTTTATTTGTTTTTTTTTCCAGGTTATCATCATCAACAATTTTCAAGTTATTAAAGCAGAGAAAAAATTCCAAACTGAATAGAAATAGAAAAAAACTGAAAGGAAACGGTGGGTATGAGGGGCTACGCCAGGTAACCCGGAGCCCGCTGTGCCGATGCTGCTCAGAAAATCGTCAGTCAGCGAGTCACACGTCCAAAACTCAGCTCCAGAAAGTTCCAGAACATAGAAAACCACTAAAATAATTTAGAAACTAGATCCAAAATATTTTTTTTTTAAAAGAATCAACTTTTTTTTTTCTGATGTACAAAAACTGTTCTGTTTACTATTGTCTTGTTTTTTTTTCATTTAAGCATAGTTTCTTAGAAAATGAGAAATTCTCAAACAAGTTTATTGTAGTTCTTCTTATTTCATGTCATTTATTATTATTTATACGCTTTTTTTTTTTTTTTTTTTAGATTTTTTTTTTCTTTTGTCATCAGTGCGATTGTATACCAGTGCTGCTACTGGGTCCAGAGTAAAGAAAAGAGGCTTTTTTTTTGTTTAATGGCATTTAAAAATAAGGATCAACACATCTTTTATATATAAAGTATAACTGCTGGTCTTAGGAAAAAACACATTAAGAAACCCATGAATCTAAGAGGCACGCTATGGGGTTTTCTTTTTAAAAAAACAAAACAAAAACGATAATAGTAACAATAATGAACAAAACAAAACGAAACAAAACAAAAAAACGAAAACAGAAATGTGCAACCCGAGCGTTACGGTCGTCGACACCAAGCGAGCGAGGCATCAAACACCGCTACAGAGAGAAGTCATTCACTGAAGTCAGGTTGCAGGGGAAAAAAAAAACAAAAAACAAAAACAAAAATTAAACGAAATGTTAGAATTTGTACAAAACAAAACATATTTTTTTTAAAAAAACTACAGAACAGACGATTTTTCTTGCAGGGTGTTTTTTTTTTTTTTTTGGAAGGACAGGAAGGCAGGTCTGAGAGCAGCATCAGGACATGGCTGGAGGCATCTTTGGTTCGATCGAACACACAAAGTTAACGCGAGCCTTCACACTCTGAGCGAGAGAAGAAAATAAAAATAATAAACACGACGATGAACGGAGGATACGATTTTGTCGGTGACGATCCGGTTCTGAAATATCGGACGCCACGATTCGGGAAAGACGAGTGAATGTTTTTTCTCTCAGGGCAGAATGTCGTCAAGGCGACGACGAAAACTTTCAACGGTGCGACGGTCATCGGTCTCAAACGGTAGCCGATGTGACGTGACGTGTTTCAACTGTTTTGGGTTTTTTTTGCCACGTGACGCTTAACGTGGCTTAACGTCATAAAACGACGACCAGGAAAACCTGTTTTCCTCAAATTTCTCTCGTCATAAACTCTATCTACTGCCAAGACAACGGCATCGTGATCCAAGCGGAAAGACGATATTATCACTTTAAGCGTTTTCTCCCCCATAGAACCTCGTTATAAAGAAAACGCTTAATGCAGCTTAACGCACGTATTAACACAGTGATATTAAAGGACTAAATTCAGTACACACCTTACTGATGATGCGTACGATATACAGGTAAGTCAGCAGACGAGCCCAGAATCTGAACGTAAGGCGCGAAAAGTTTCATGTTAAGCGTTTTCTTTATAACGAGTTTCTATGGGAGTAAAAAAAAAAACAAAAAAAAACGCTTAACGTGAAACTTTGCGCTTTGCGTTCAGATTCTGGGTTCGTCTGCTGACTTACCTGTATATCGTACGCATCATCAGTAAGGTGTGTGGTCCTTTAATATCACTGTGTTATCAGGTGCGTTGAGCCTGTAACAGGTTTCTGCGGTAAAATATTATTAAAATATATTTTTGTCTTTCCACTCGGATTACGGTGCCGCTGTCTTAGCAGTAGACGAGAGAAATGAGAGAAAAGTGTTTTCTCTTCTCGTCGTTTTTGCCACGTTACGCGCTTTAGAACGCCCCGGCGTTTAGATCGGACCTCCAAAAGTGCGATGATTTGAATCGGACGACTTCTCGAGCGGTCGCGATGCCTTCAAGTATTTCGCAAATTCCTGCGAACTTTTCAGCTGTCTGACAGTACTGTGACAAAAGCAGCGTAAAGATCTAACGATTTAACCGAAATTTCGTTCTTTGACGAACGTTTTGCGATGTTTAACGTGAAGAACGTGATTTTTTTTTTGTTGTTGTTGCTATTTAACCAAGTGCAAGTTCAGTCAGGAACACTTCATAACGGACGTCAAAGACTTTTCGGATCAGCCTTTAACTAATAATCGTGTGTGCATGTGTGCGTGTGTATGCATGTGCGTGTGTATGCGTGTGTGTGTATGCGTGTGTATGCGCGTGTGCGCGCGTGTGTGTGTGTGCGTGTTGACTGCTGCCGTGGCTGTATACTGTATGACAGACGGGATGAGACGTGTATGACCGTGTATTTCCCCCCTAGGCCATGAGGGAAGGATGGGTTTAGACGCGTGACTCCTTGTCCTTTCAAACCTGCAGGAAATTTCAGTTTGTTACACGAGTAGGAACAACAACAAAAAAAAACAAACAAAACAAAACAAAAAATCAACAACAACAACAACAACAACACCTGTAAAACAGATCTGCATATATCGAGGATAAGAATAAGTCTGATATGACTGATGAGTCCGCATGACCAGTCACGTAGAAACTGTGACCTTTAACCCCCCCCAGAAAAAATGAGGTCCAGTAGCACCATTTTATATTGTCTGTTCGCTCTCTCTCTCTCTCTCTCTCTCGGTTCATTCAACAGGTCTTCTGTAACATACATGCAACAAATGTATTGCAGATGTGCATAAATACGTTCATTCTTGTACGCAAAAAAAAACAAACAAAAAAAAACCTCTGTTTACTTTGTTTTGCAGCAGAAAAAATAAAAAAAATAAAATCCAGTTTGTGCTGTACTCGAGTGTGGAACGCAAAATGGCGGCCTGATCGCTCAGCAGCGGCGGCGGCGGCGCGCGAGATGTTCACGGAGACATTCTTAAAGCGTTTAGAAGAATAAAACTGTGATACGAGATGGACGAGATCTTAACGAAACGTTGGTGGGTTTTTTTTTTTGCTGGAGATGAAACAGAAATCACCGTGGCGTAAAGTTAAAGCAGCCTGAACGATCAGGACCAACATTTCACCGATCCGTTTGTTTATAAGGCAACACAACTGAAATGAAGGTTTTGTTTTTTTTACTTTTCATGGAGCTGGAGATGACTGTGGATGGAACACCGAAAGCCCTTAACACTTTTTTATTTAGTTATTTTTTTTGCATATGAAAGCAAAGAGAGAAAGAGAGTCCTCCTGTGGTAAAAGTGTCTCAGCTTTTAAAAACGAAAACGTTCTTAAATCTCAAACGCTTGGTCCTGCGACGCCACTACTGAGAACAGGAGGCTTTAGTTTTTGTTTCGAGAAGAACTAGACCTGCTCAAAAAGAAAAGCCTTGAAAACACCACACTCTTCTTCTTTTAAGTTCTTAAGTTTTTCCGATCGGTTTGTGAAAGACCTCGAAGAAAAGCTCCTCTTCATCCAGCGTAAAGAGAAGGTAGAAGAAATGATTTATACCTGACGGAAACCACGAGAGAAGACGATACGGTCGCGACGCCACGCCGTACGGGTTACGGGTTTTCACGATGGTTGGCCACCTGTGCTCGACGTGAGGATTCGCGAACGATCCAATGTGTCATGGCAACCGGCGTCGGATTTTGTGGCGTTTGGACATGGATGTAAACATCGCTTGTGTCAAGCATCATGAGGTGTGTTGTTGTTGGTGGCGTTGTTGGTGGTGTTGGTGTTTGTGGTGGCGTTGTTGATGGTGGTATTGGTGGTGATGGTGTTGTTGGTGTTGGTGTTGGTGTTGGTAGCGTTGTTAGTGGTGTTGGTGGTGATGGTGGTGATGGTGGTGATGGTGTTGTTGGTGGCGTTGTTGGTGTTGGTGATGGTGGTGATGGTGTTGGTAGCATTGTTGGTGTTGGTGGCGTTGGTGTTGGTGGCATTGTTGATGGTGATGGCGTTGTTGGTGTTGGTGTTGTTGATGGTGGTGATGGTGTTGGTAGCATTGTTGGTGTTGGTGGCGTTGTTGATGGCGGTACTGGTGGTGATGGTGTTGGTGTTGGATTGGCATGAAGGTCTTAAAGTGTGAGGTAACATCTTAAGAAGAGGTTTCGTTTTCCACGAACACGTCGCCTGATCAGGAACAAACCCCAACTGGATCAGATCGTAAAAACGCGTCAGCGACTGAAAACTTCCAGTAAACAAATTCCCAGTTCGGGAGAAACAAAACAACCACCCTGACGATTAAGCAATGCCTTAAGAAGAGTATGGCTTTTAGATTTTTTAGTTTTTTTTTTTTTTAAATGCTCGTCCCTGTCGTCTGAGCTAAGTCTCTGCAAAGATTTTTTCCTCTCCGTGTGATGAAAATAAAATAACAGCGGCGTCTCGTAGGAGGGGAATGAAATCCTGTACTCCTCAAAGATGCCAGTTTTTTTTTTTTTTTTTTTTTTTTTTTTTGCTGGATTGGCTAGCAAATATTGAGAGAGCCCATCATCATCATCATCATCATCATCGTCACGTTCTTCATGATTTTCTCCTGGCTGGTCCCTCACTGAGAAACGAGACTGTAAAGTTCTGCAGTTTGTAAAGTTTGAGCACCTTCGATACCAAAAACCTGAAGCAATGTAATGAACAGAACGGGGAATTAAGTTCGAATGAAGCACCGTTCAGAACAACAGCGTGATCCGGCTTTTCGTACAAAAGGAAATTTAAAAAAACAAACAAAAAAAAACAAACAACGGAAACAGTTCATCAGAGCCAGAGCGAATAAATAAACGCGACGTCGCCGAAATGCCGTCAAAGCGACGAGTGGCTCTCTCTGGTACTGAAGAAAATATTTTGACTTTTCCAATAACTAATTTAGTCTAGCGGTTTCTTCTGACGAGTTCGTCCAAACAGCGCACATCTAACACCACACAGGAAAAGAAAGAAAGTAAGAAAGAAAGAAAGAAACTAGTAAACTGTTAAGCTAGTCATTTCTGGCTAACTTTCCAGTCAGAAAGCATAACAACCCCCAAAAACTCCTACGACATTATTCACGATTTCACACCTAAGTCACGCCTCACAAGTATTTTGGATTGAAAAAAAGAATCGCACAGAGAGGAAAGAAACGAAACAATAAAAAAAAAAAAAACCAACCCCCTCCGGTGGCTATATGGTGTACATAAAAACAAATAAGAAATGATAAAAGCAGATTACGCAACCAAGCGAACAGTACACGACTTTTACGCCAGTTACGCCACGACGTCACGACAACGCCAGGAGTCGTTAACGAATTACTAACGAATGCTTCGTTAATAACGTTTGAGAGTTATTTTGTTTTCGTAGCCAAACCTGATGAAAAATTCTTGCCACAATTATGAAAGATTCTCTAGCGTGTGATTTTCTTCGTAAAAACGGCAATCAGCCGTAAATTACAAAAGCGCTGTGTCACGGAACGGTTAGGTTTAGCCCCGCCCACAAATCTCCATAAAAGGAAAATCTAACAGCAGAGCTGAAAGAGCGGATTTGTTCTGGAGCGCTTTCTTTCAAGTCTTTAACGTGAAAAATGTAGCGTGTAACTGAAATATATCGGCGATTTAAACGTGTCAGCGTCATTTCGTGCGAATTATAAAACACGAAGCCGGCCAATCCGAAAGATTTACTCGCAAACTGATAACCGAGAACGTAAGCTTCAGGTTAGCTGATCAGCTGTTACTCTGATTTTTATAGCTGTGACAAAGTAGAAAGAAAAAGAAAAACGTTTCACCATGTTATCATTTTTGTGCGATCTACGATGTTCGCGTGATCGCTTAATCGTAACCCGGCGCAAAGTCGTGTAGCGTTCACTCGAACGAAAGCTTAGCGTACATAAACAAATCTCCAAATCTGCAAGACGAGCCCCTCATTAATATGACTTATTTCCATCCACAGACTCAAAAAACCTGATTAGGATTGTTGGAAAGATTTTTTTTTAGCAAAAAAAAGAAAAGCAGTACTTGTTTATTTGCTTTTTTTAAAAATAGGAAAAAAAAGGGGTTATACGTCCAGCTATATATATGTATATTTATATATATGCTGCAAAAAAAAACTAAATTAATAGAAAGGATAAAAAGGAGAAAATAAATGAGTTGTTTTCAATTTTTTTTCCACGTCATAATCGTGATGCTTCTTTGCCACCCGCTGCCATGCCACCATCTTACACAGAGTGCTAGCATGGCAACGGAAACTATCATCATAAAATGGTACAGTAGTAGAGATAGCTAGACCACGAGGGGGCGGGCTCTCCTGGGAAGAGGTCCGCGGAGAGGTCCAGTGACTGGTCATGCGGCTCGCTGTCAGGAATAATGGTTGTACGGGGGGAGAGGGTGCCCGATGCCGTTCTGGTAGTGGTGATGCTGGCGATGGGCGATGTACTCCGCGTAGCTCATCGTCATCTTTTCGCTACGGTACCTGAAAGAACAAGGAGACGTTAAGCCGGAGGTGGAACCGGATGCGAGCGCTCGGGAGCTGAGCTGGAAGAAGAGGAACTGCTAAGGAACGCGGCTGGAACCTTTACAGGAACGGAGATCAGAAGGTACGGAGATCAGAAGGTACGGAGATCAGAAGGTACGGAGATAACTCCGTCAGGGCTTGAGGAACCGAGATATAAAAACGGATTTAAAATATATATACAGATATAAATCCATGAAACTGGAGATCTGGCGGAGATGATTACGTTTCTTAACGCGTCAGAGAAACGTTCTGGTTAATTTCAATGTTTGCGTACGTTATTCTTGGACGTGTGTTTAGGTCACGTGGTGCAGGGCGTCTGCACTTTAGAATGGACAGGAAGAGACACTTTTGTGACGTCAAACCCAAATCTCACCTCGAGAACGAGGAGGAATCGAGCTCTACCGCTTGAGGAAATGAAAACGATACGTCTTTAGTTGATTAAACGCTGCAAAAGAGGAGGCGTGGCTTTCAGCAAACTCATTTGTCCCGGGTCTACGAGGAACACATGGTTCTTCAAATAGGTTAAAAAAAAAATTGAATTGTAAAAGAAAAAAAAAAATCGGAGAAAACGTGAGATAAAAAAACGGGAAACGTGTATTATGAAATGCGACACAATAAACTTATAAAAGTTGATCTTAAGGCTGCAGTCGTGTTTTTTTTTTTTTTAAATCGTCCGACGCTATCAGCGACTCCGGAAAGTTTCGTCGGTTATTGCGTACGTTCTTACTTGATTTTAGAGGATTATCTGATTATCTGCCGTTTCCCGCTGGACAGCGTGTTACGCCAAGAAAATTAAATCCCCCATGATGCATTTTTGTTGTTGTTTCCGTTACTTTCTGGTCAAAAACAGCTTATCGTCATAAAATCAGCTGATGATATCTCTGAGTCGAATCGTTCTCATCTGATGTTAAATAACGGTTAGCTCCGGTCCGCTAATCTGATTGGACGAGCGGCGTAGCTCGAGACATTTTGTATAACAGCACTGGGACGTTTCGCTGCGTGCATCACGCTGCTTGCCCGTGTCCGCAAATGTTTCGTTACACTGAAACCGTTACTACATGTTACATGTAACTAACCGTTATTGTCAGTGTTACCACGGCAACACGCAACACTTACAAAACAAGCTTATAAACAAAAATTAACGAAACGTTTGGCCGTATTGTGTGTGAAATGCGAGTCACGCGATATTAATTTCTCGTTTATAGAACTGTTTTTATAAAAGCAACATTACACTCGTATCGCAATCGTACCGTTGTACTGAATTCGTACTGATATTCAGTAAGCCAGCACACGTGCGATATCGTTTAATTAACGTTCAGCACGTAGTTGCGTCTCTGTCCCTGACTTTTCATTTTCAACCATAATTTCCAAACGACATCTTTCTCGTAAAACCTAAACGCAGACGGTCGTTAGCTCCGGTAACCGTTATTTAACATCAGACGAGAACGATTCGACTCAGAGATATTATCAGGATGATTTTATGACGTGCACACGGGCGACGTTTCTGCGTTTGTGTCCTTGAACGAATGAAAAATCTCTTTACGAACTTTACGTGATCGTACAGCGATAACGTGTGTTTATCGCACAGTTTATTTACTTAAAAAATAAAAATAAAAAAAGGAGAAATAACATAAACGAAGAAGCTCTACTTCTTGACGGACGACTTTACGCTCATGAAAGAATTAACGTGAAACGCGATAAGTGATCCCGATCGATGAAACTTACGATGAAACTTATCACATCAAAATGAAAAGATCTAGTTAAGAATTTTGTGACTATAAAAAAAGGAGTAAGCGGCTGAAAGGAAAGTTCTGATATACAGTTTAGCTTCATTTCAAACTTTTAACACTAGAACATTGCACTCGAAGATTTTCAAAAGCTAGAACAGCGAGAGTAATTTAAAAAATCCGTTTAAAAAAATAAATAAAATCTTTTTTACCTGGTCAGTTTGATGGTCTTCCTGAAGTCGTTTGTGATGGGAGCTTTGTAGCCTCCCTTTCGAAGTAAGGAATCTATGGTTTGAATGTGGTCCCATCCTGTAACGGCACAGAAAAAGGAAATAAACTCACGCTCCTTCGTAAAGTGTTAAGTGTTTGTGACGCGTAAGTAACGCATCTAATAAAACAAACTAGTGCCGTCTAATCTCCTTCAGCACTTCCCTTGCTCATAGCTAATAGCTAATTAATTAATTTACGAGCTTTACGAGGTGTGTTTGAGGAGGAAAATCACCAAACGGTCCTGAACAGCGGCTCTGCAAATCTCTAGCTAGTCCAGAATCGCTCTCCATCATATATTTACTATACGAAAATACAGTTTTGCTTCTTGTTCCTTTATTTCTTCCAGAAAAAAAAAAAATACAAGACTATTCTACCAATTACCAATTATTCTACCAATTATTCCTGAATCATTTTATTTTATTTATTTAATCATAAAATTTATTATACGGCACGTAAACACCTAAATCAACTCTTCAATACAATTGAAAACCTTCATTCTGAAGCGATTCCTTTAATGAATCGCTGCAAATCTGATCACGGAATTCATTTCGATGGCGGAGAGCGACGACTAAAACCCTAAAAGTCTTTCCGAATCCGCATCTCGCTGACAGAAGGACGGAATAAACGTGATCGTATATAAGAACGTCATACTTTTCTGTTTACAGTGACACCAAACGTGAATGTAGAATTCAGCGACGTTAAAAACGTCACGTTGTTTCAGCGAGGCTAACGTGTTAATCTCACCTTGCTCCTTCGCAACCTCTGGCAGATAGGTGGCGGTGCGCTTTGATCCTTTTTCATTGAAAAATTCTATCCTAATGCCGTGAACACCCACCTAGTAGTGAGGAAGAAGAAAAGAAAAAGCGTTAAATAAAAACAATTTTATTAAATAAAAACAAGTTGACACACAGAGTTAGACAAAGAATGTTTTATCTTTAGTAAAGTCGTAAAGTTATTAGTAGTGAAGTTTATTTTATGGTAAAGTTGTACGTAAACGTTTTTGCAAACTGAAAATTTCCCACATTTTTAAAAATCTTTTAGAAATCAAGCTTCTGCGAAGCGAAGATCAGTCGCGTGGAACAAAACATTTGTTTAATAAAAGTCGATAGAAAGCGGTTTTGTCCGTCCTGAAGCGATTTTATTTTATTTTTTTTAATTTTTTTTTTAAGTGCGATGTAAACTGGTTTAACTGTAATTTCCCAAATTAAAAAAAAACTCCTCATGGTGGAAAGAAGTGGAAGAAGTGTAAACTTTTGTTTATTATTGTGTATTATTTATATCTGGCAGTTCGTTCTCTGCGTAATGGACATTATAGACATTTAATAAATACACATATTTAATGCTTACGCCTATTTATTGCCCGTTTTAGATATTTAATTAATAAAAAAATGCTCCATTTCATATAAATATTTGGCACAGAATGGCTAAAGACACTGAATGAACACTTATGCGAATACGAAGGCGTACGATTGGTCCAAATTAGAGACGGCACGATACCATTTTTTCTTTTCCGTTAACGATATTGTTTTCTGTAAAAATGGATGTTTTGTGGTGTTTAGTATGAATACGTTAGCCTTAAGTTTATCTATAAGCTAGCGTGCTGCAAAACAAAGACAAAATTCGCATTTAGAAGAGATACGCATTCAAAATGTACACTCTCTCTCTACCACTCATACGGATCAACAATTTTGATGACATCATTCTGCACTTCAGCTTCTCAGTCCAATCAAATGCTCTCTAGAATGTCCCGCCCCCAACATTATATAAAAAAAATCACCTTGTCGCAGTTGCAGGTTGTTGAGCGAGAGAAATCATATCAAGCTAAACTCTATAGGCTATTTTTAAAAAGGGGAGGAGCCACTCAATATGTCCCGCCCCTGACTTCCTGTTTCAAAGGAAATTACATCAACACAACAAATAACGCAGCGCATTTCAAGGCACTCAAATCAAAATCTCATATAGTAAATATTGGCTATTTAAATAAATAGAATAAAGTATAAATATATAAATCAATCCTAAAAAAAGGAAAAAACAACAGTAAAGTCTTTTTATTTGTAAACATTTCCCATTCGAGAAGTAAATTTCTTTCCCAAATCAAATTCATTCCAATCTTTGCCGTTTGTTACAGGATCCGATATCCGTTCCACCGTCGCTGCTTGTATCGGATCAGAACCGTTTCTAATCAAAAGGACCTTTTTTTAATTTTAAAGTTTACAGCACAAATAACTTCCA
>CM040468.1:851410-878458 GCA_022758105.1 Pangasianodon gigas | reverse complement strand
AGATTCCATAAGAGACACTTTTCAGATAAAAACATAATGAAGGCTGCTGGGTTTCGCTGCAGAAATAAGAAGCGAGTCGACAGTCAAAGTCTCCAGAAGAACTGTGGCTGCTTCTGCAAGATGCTCAGTAACACTTACAGCTCATTTCCTTATAAAACTGCACACACTGCACCTCAGATACTGTTTTATTTATTTAAAGTGAAGGATCATCACATTAAATATTGACTTTTTTTCATTTATTACTGTTTATTGTTCTTTATAGTATTTTTTTAATGTAGAAACATTTAATTTCATTATTTCTGAAGGCGTCTTTACTCTACAGCATTTCTTTACAGGTACCTAAGACTTTTACACTTTGTACTGTATATATATCAGGATTTCCTAAACTAGGGGGTTGTGACCCCACAAGTGTCGCTTGATTGAGTCTACGTCCACATTAAATCCGAATAGATCTGAAAATGGCATTTTTTGAAGATGAAGATGTGTACGTCTCTACACTGCGAATGCGTAAATCTCAAGAAGCTTCGGCCTGCGTCGTTTCCGTCAGGCATTTATTTAAAAATGCAATCTGAAGGTTGTATGAAGTGACATTAATCTTGACGCAACAACTGCAGCATGACATCGTTCACCATCTTGTTTGTTTCGAGTTGAACGGGTCACGTGACTGAACATAACGTCATCGATATTTTTTTGAATATCTCCGTTTTCTCCGTAAACGCTACAATGCGAAAACGGCATTTTCAAATTCATCCACTTGGAAGGACGTTTTTGAAAAGCTCCGTTTTTGCTGGACAGAAACCCGAACGTAGAGAAAAAGATACGTTTTCAAATTTATCCGGATTAACGTGGACGAAGCCTTACAAAACGGGCTGCGAGAGAAACTCACAATTCTCTTGTTTCATTTGTTTAACAAATTAATACTGAATAAAATTTGAACGGATTTTGTTTTGTGCGCTAACATCTGGAATTGTTACTCTGAGTCACATGCAGACACGAGCCACGTGTTAGGATATTTTAGCCTTTTTCTTCATTATCATGACACGCTGCACTAGCGCAGTTAGTGGACAAATTTCCATGTCCATCTGCCTCTGCTAAACAAACAAACTAGCCTTGTGTCTCAAATTTCATACTTATGTACTATTCTAGTCCGTTATGGATCACTAACACAAACCGGGTTCCAATTTTAAAAACATCTCATGTTGCCTTAAAACCTGACGAATACACAGATTTTCTGGATTCGTAAATATTTTGGAATGTAAGGTCAGATTTTTCGATCTGAGACGCAGATCATGACAACAATCACGACGACAGCGGGACGTTTTAAAGAGACACAGAAGCTCGTCAGTGTGTTTAACGTCGCTGTGCGTCAAATCGGTAAAAGCTCGATTTGGAAACCTGACGGACAGGAATGTTCTGGATCTGAGAGTCTAGAGAATGCCGCTTTCGGATGTAACTAAGATACGCAGCGATGCCGTTCATGTTACTGCTACTACTGCATGCGATGTGTATAAACCACACAGCGGATTATTTTCCTACAACAACAACAACAACAATGACAACAACAACAACAACACCACTTCCCATTAGACAGGTAAATCAGTGTAAGGAAACTTCCTTTGGTTTTTAGTCACTTATGTTACACATACGTTTGCTAACGACGTAATAAAATGTTCGAATATTACAGAAGCTCTCTATTATAAATATAGAATAAATAAATAAATAAATATCAGGTGGTCAAGGCTAGGGGGTTGCAGAAACTTCATAATCGTTTCCCCAAAAAAAGTTGGAGAACCCCTTTATTAAATTAAAAAAAAGAACAAAAAAGTCAACACCTGGATAAATAACTACGAACGTTTCTTTCTCCTCGGTGTGGAAAAGCTTGCTGAAGTCTGCAGTCTGAATTCTCCTGACCAGCACAAACGGGCAGCGTGAGCGATGTTCTGCCTGAACATTAAGCGCAATTCATAAGCTGAACTGAGCGGCTCGAAAGGTCAACAGCGCTACGGAGGATATAAACGACTTCCCGAGTTAATGGAACGCCCGAGAGGCAGAAACCTGGCTGTGTGGGCGCGGGACGAGCTGAACCTGAGCCCAGGTAGGTGTGTGTGTGTGTGTGTGTGTGTGTGTGTGTGTGTGGGGAGAGGACGCCACTGAGAATCGGATCGTCACGTGACCTAACGAAGTGTAAGGCTGTAAGTAAATTACCTTCGTTTCATTTTAACTTTATCTGTAAAACACTTTTAACAGAAATTGTCGTAATGCGACTTTTCAGGAATCCAGATGTAACTCTGAAATAAAAATTTTCCAAAATCTGAGCATTCTGGAGGTTGACCTGTCCGTTAGCGTTATGGACAATGATACGTACTATATCTGGGGGGGGGGGGACGGAGACGGACGATAGTTTTAACGATAAATGTTAACACTTTGTTCTACGCATATTTATTTATTTGTTTGTTTGTTTATTAATTAGAGTTTATGTCCTTTAAGCGCAGTTTTTCACCATTTAAGATCAAAATTTTCATCCTTTTTCCTCTTTCAAATGCTCCAAACTCCCAAAGTGACATTTTTTTAAAACTATTTTCTGACTTTTTTTTCCAGTAGCATCCCTAATAAATAGCTAGCTGATGTTAACTATACACACACACACACACACACGCGCGTGTCTAATGTACGCCAAGTGGAACTGACGTATTTTATTTCACATTAAACTCAAAACATCCTCCATTTACGGTGACAGAAAGCGAGAGCGCGTCGAGAGTCCAGTCGAGAGCACAGGAGATGAGACAGAGGGAAGGAAGGGGGCGGGGCTTCCAGGCGGCGTCGGTTAATATCGGAGAGTTCGAAACGCTTATGGGAATGTCAATCATTCCAGATTCGTATGATGATTATCTCATCCGATGTTTTATTGTATTCTGGGGGGAAAGGAGGAAAGACGTACGAGTTTTCGCTCACAAATACTCCACTAGCACGCCGATGTTAAATTACGGAGCTCCTAACGAAGCAAAATGCGTAAAATGTTAAAACGGTTAAGCGCTGGACCACGCTGGTGATCTTGTCCATGACTTTAGATGAAAAAAAGCTTAAAGAAAAAGAAGGAAAATTAAATATCGGACACTTTGAGACTCCTTCAGAGTTATATATAACACCACACACCACACACACGCGCACACGCACACACATTTATTGACATTTACGTACGATTTAACGTAGCCGATCCACCGATTGTCACGTTATGGAGAACACCGGAGAACCCAGAAACACGTCTGACGTTAATCTGAGGTCAGACTCGAACCCTGGAGCTGTGAGACGGCAACTTGCGCCGCCGCGTCGCCCCGAGGAGTCTCACTTTACATAATTATTAAAATTATTCTTCAGATTTTCATAGTCAAATATTAAAACGTTTACAAATTTCCCCATCGTGTAAAACTGCTTAACTCGCACGTTTCAGTTCCAGACACTCGACAATCTGTTCCAAGGTGCTTTAAAGCTGGTGGCTTCTGGTGGCTCTTTGTGGCCGAACATCTTATTATCATGGTTTTTTATTTTCCTTTAATTTGTCACCCGTCTGCACGAACAGAAAGATCCACAAACCTGCGCAAAAAGATGCTTCGTCGCTCCAAAGCTCTAAGGTTTCATTTCTCTCATGTTTCAGACTCATGTGTTGTGTGCAGTGTGTGTGAGGAGCGAGTCATCTTCATGAGGCGTGTGTGTGTGTGTGTGTGTGTGTGTGTGTGAGATGTTTGCAGAAGAGTCGAAGAGGCACAGAAGGAAATAAAATACCACCATCTTGACATTTTCTGGCAAAATTATTATTTCTCGTTACGCCGCAGCTCCTTCTCTCTTCAGTAAAAAATTAAAATATTGTGGTATAAGAGGAATAAAACACTTCCTTTTTATGGGAAAATAATCCACTCTGGAATGGGAACGGTGATTCCAATCTGCATGGATTATTTGCCTATTTGTTTTATTCCTTATTTATAAAGCAAATCAGTTTTTCAGGTTTCAGAGGTAATTTTTTTTTCATTGAATAGTTAAAATAATTAATAAAATAAAGGAAGAAGTGCGTACCTGGTAAGGGTGTACTCCCTGAGTCCTGAGTGCAGGTTCATGGCAGAAAATGTACCTATACAACCCCTCAACCGCTTGTCCCGGCCGATTTTCCAAGTGACAAACAGTGGGCTGTGGAGGGAAAAAAAAAAAAGAGAGAGAGAAAGAGAGAAAAATATAATATTTCTATATAAATAATTCACATAAACAGGATACGGAACGACACTGTGGTGTAAAAACAAACCGGATGCTGTTTGTGTGCGTCCTGGAAAAATCCTACACGTGGTGAAAGTCGGACATTTTCTAATAAATATAGTTTCACATTAATTTTATATTTTTATTATATTTATTATTATATATAAATATTTCTGGATTTTATACAAATTCAAACGCTAATTAGAAAATGCCGATTTAAACATGTATTAGTAATTGTGTGTGTGTGTGTGTGAAAGAAAAATAAAAATACAGCAAAATGAAAGCTTTTATTTACAGAATTTGCTCTTTTCACGATCAACAAGGCACGAGGAAGACCTGTCAATCAAACGGTGTGGGCGGGAATTTTGGGAGTTTTTTCGGAGAAAGTGACGGCGTTTAATTAAAAAAAAAAAAAAAAACGAAGATAACACCTGCGGTGTCAGGAATAACACACTCCAGAGACGAGTTAGTTCCTGTTCTCACTTATGTTATAGCTACGATAAATATTTGTACCAGCTACTCTTTCTCTCGCTCTCTCTCTCTTAACTCGGAAAGCGTAACCTCCTCTGTCCTGAACACTTTCCCGCGCTGATTCCGTGAAACTTCGCAAAGCACCGTGACTGTTACAAAGCTCTGAACACTGGAGACTCCTTCCATAAACGTTAAACAAACGTCTCCTAACAAAAAAAAAAAAAAAAAGTCACCAGATCAACGATTATACGTTCTACTTTTATTAAAACGACATTTCGCGTTCACGGATTTTGTCCGCTGTACGAGTAAACGAGCTGTTACTATAGAAACGATAACGTATCAGAACGAGCACGTTAACATAAACACGTCGTTCACGTCACAGCCGGAACGACGGTCCGAGCCGGTGTTATATATAAAATAATACACACCTTCTGACCAATCAGATACCTCGCTGCGGTGTGACGACGTTTTAACGCTCGCCAAATACGACATTTCAATTGCGACTGCAAATCTGCAGCACGTAATTCCTTCGAACTGAATTTATTACGCATGTGTTCGCTTCGCTACGACACGTAGCTATTCAGAAACTCGATCGACTTGTGACGAATAACACTCAGTTAGCGAGGTTCTGGATGTTTTTTTTTTTTTTCACACAAACTGTTTTCGTTAAACTGGCTCCGTACGTAACGTGAAGTTTGCGAGAAGACGCCAAGGCAAGATTAAAAAAAGTAAATAAACACTATTACTTGTCATTTAGGTGAAATATATTTATGATTTTTTTTTTTTTTTTTTTAAAGCTAAGATACTTTCGTAAGTACTTCGGGCAGAATTTGGGGCGACACCCGACGGGTTTTCCCCCGAAGCCTGACGTTTATAACCTGATGGAAATTTTTTTTTGAAACCTGCCTACTCTGCACATTCTCAGGTGAGAAATTATTTGACTTAATTTTCATTACTGATGATTCAGCGTTACGAATAATAAGGTGTAATAAAAAAGAAAAAAAAGAAAAGGAAAAAAAAACTCGGCAGTTTTTCGTCCCTTGGCGTTTTCGCCGCTTATCGAGGTGTAGATACAGCTGACTGCAGGAGTTTTAAGCATGAATGAAAAAATAGAGCCGAAATCGGTTTCAACAGCGGCGACGGCTTCAGTCTGAGAAGCAGTGTGTTCTCACCAAGGACACGGACACACACACACACACACACACACACACTCACTCCAAAAAAATAAAATACACTCCAAAATACCTGAGCAAAAGGATGTGCGGTCAGGAGCTGCTTACCAGGCAGAGACAATCACAAAAAAAAAAAATAACAATACACTCGCGATATAATTCTTTTACAAATCCGTTCGCTAACGTCCACACGGCCGACATTTTCACCGTTGACCTGCTGCTCAAAGCGTTTGAACGCGTCTGAGTGCTGACCGGCGCAGGAGAGCAGGAAAAAAAATAATAAAATAAAATAAAAAATAAAAAACCAGCGCATTTAATCGTTTTCTGATTATCATCATGTTACCATTTTTTTGTAAAGCGTTAGATCTGACACTTTTCGGAGAAATATTTCAACTTTCAAAGTCAAAATTTTTGTGCTTTTTTCACTTTCAAAAATTCCAAAACCCGACGTTCTTGAGCATTTTCGATCGAAATTTTTTCGGTTACGTCTCTAATAAATAGCTAGCTGATTTATAACTATAAGCTAGCAGTTAATAACTATATACGTGTGTAATGATCGCTAAGTGGAACACGCACACCAATAGATTTTATTTCATAACGATTAAATCAAAACATTGCGAGTCCAGTCGAGAGCAGGTGAGATGGAGGGAAAAGCGGGCGGAGCTTCCGGTTAATAGCGGAGAGTTCAAAGCACTTGCGCAACTGTCAATCATTCCAGATTCTTTTGTCGATTGGATCATGTCTTGTTTTATTTGGGGAAAAAAAGACAACTTCTCTTTTGAGAAGTTTCATTCTAGCGTACTCCGATGTTTAACTGCGGCGCTCCTACGCAAAATGCGTAAACTTCAGCAGGTCTCCTAATCTAATCTAATCTAATCTAATAGGAGTCGACATCACTGGATCTTGTAGCAGTGTAATATCGCACAGAGACGATTAAATCGTTATATCGCACACATCTAATGTTCAGACAAATATTTGGCCCTTTTTTTTTCTCTTTTCGGATCAGTAGTCGCAGTGCTGAGGTATCTATGACATCACTGACATCCGTGACGACCGAACATCCATTTATTTCTAATGAAGCGTCTCAAGTTACAGCCAATGAAGCTAAATTAGTAATGGGCAGATTAAAAAAAAAAAAAAGTCTATGATCTTTTAAAGATCTGATCGTGAATACGCAACGGCGGTTTAAGCGAACATCTCGGGTTCATATCCGAATCGGGCTCGTAAGAGAACTCGAAGAAAGCAAACACGTCTATTATTAGAAGCTGCTTCTGCTTCTGTCTTGCCCTTGTCCTGTCGCTCATGCATATTTAATCGAGCCCCATGGAGGGAAAGACAATAAAACAGAGTGGAAAAACGACATGACGTCTTACATCGTGGATATTTGGAATATTTGCGAAGCTTAGGAGTCGCTAAGAATTTCGCCGTTCGTCTATCGGCCATGCGTCCGAGTTTCTTCCGATCTTCATGAAACTAAAGAGCAAAACGGAAGGATAGAGGAGGTGCGGAAAAGACAGTAGGAATTAAGAGAAAGACCAGCAAACTGTCTGTTTCCTTCTGAAACAGGAAGTCAGAGTGAGCACTGATTTACACAACAGCCAATAGAGTTCGAGATAAGCCACACCCTCACCTCAATCTAAACAAACCTGACAGCTAGCTAGCTAAACACAGAGAACAGTGAAGAGATTAGCGAGAGCCTTTTACTGACTTTTACTGATGGAGAATCTCTGATGGTGTGTAAAGACGGAATTCTCGCGACGTGTTCGAAGAGCGCCAAGTTGGTAAAACGCCTCCGAAAAAGCGCCTGTCACATAACCGCCACCTCGTACGAACTCTTCCCTCTTTACAGGCTCCTCCCTCTTCACAGGCTCCTCCCTCCTCACAGACCCCTCCCTCTTCACAAACTCCTCCTTCTTCACAAACTCCTCTTACTTCACAAACCCCTCCCTCTTCCCTCTTCACAGACTCCTCCCTCCTCACAGACTCCTCCTTCTTCACAGGCTCCTCCCTCTTCACAGGCTCCTCCCTCTTCACAAACCCCTCCCTCTTCACAAACCCCTCCCTCCTCACAAACCCCTCCTTCTTCACAGACTCCTCCTTCTTCACACACTCCTCCCTCTTCACAAACTCCTTTCTCTTCACAGGCTCCTCCCTCTTCACAGGCTCCTCCCTCTTCACAGACTCCTCCCTCTTCACAGACTCCTCCCTCTTCACAGACTCCTCCCTCTTCACAGACTCCTCCTTCTTCACACACCCCCCCTAAAAACACACTAACAAACCATGTTTACTGATAATGAGCTGCTACTGTAGAGCAAGACACGCCTCTGGGGGCGGGACATAAGCGGATTGTTCGGACGATCTTTAAGATCAAATAGAGCTGAAATCAGTTTCAGCAGCGGTGACGGCCTCAGTCTGAGGAGTACAGTGTGTTCTCACCAAGGAGACACACACACATAAAATACCTGAGCAGAGCAAAAGGCTTTTCCTTCGACTTCCACATTTCAGGTGTAAGGAAAGCAGGTGAGGAGTAACAGTATTACCGGCTGTGCGGTCGGGAGCTGCTTACCAGGCAGAGACAATCACGAAAACTCAGCATTTGAACCAGTATGAATCCGATATATTATTGTATCGGTGTCACGAGCACTGAAGGACGCGTACAAAATGCTCCGAGACACTGATTTCGGTTTCCGTGGCCAAACAGAAACCGAAAGAAAAAAAAAAAAAGAGAGAGAAACACGGTTCTGCAGAGAAAGACAGAACAGATACTAAAAGAGGAATTCAGGGAAAAGCCAGAGGGGAAGATTAAAGAGGTGAGAAGCCCGGAGTGCTCTCTCTCTCTCTCTCTTTTTATTTTATTTTTTTTTAAGATTAATAGCTTCTAATCTTACGGCGTCTGGAACAACAGCACGAGAGACGATCACGAGAGACGATCACGAGCATCGACCGCGTCCCAAAAAAAACAAACAAAAAAAAAACACTCCACTGACACTTTTCCGCAGTTTCACTGGAGTCATGATTCGGTTTGAGAAAGAGGAGAAGCCTGTAGTAGAGGTCAGCGAGTTTGTTATTTCAGCTGAGCCGACGCTCCACACAGCGCCATCGATTTTTCTTAATGAATTGTGGACAGTAGGACGGCTGCAGATCTGCGCAAACAAAACTGTGTGCCGTGTGTCAGACTGAGTAAACGGACACGCGTCCCGAATCGTCTATAATCCAGGCAACGACCGAGTGCCTTCTCCGAGTGAGCCGAGTCCTAATCCGAGAGAAACGGATACTTCGGGCTGGTTCGGTTTCACGCTGGACGTAATTCATTAAATAAACCCGAACAGCAAGGGGCTGGGCGATGCGTCAAAAATAATCGTATCACGATACAAAGATATTTGTACGATACGCCGTGCGTTACGCATCACGAGCTACGATTTAGCTACCGAACTCTGGGCAAAAACCGACGCATTGATGCATTAAACCTGTAAAAGTTAAACGTTTGTTTGGTGATAGTTTTATTTAATGTTCACAAAAACACTGAAAATCTGTTTTTCGTTTTGTTTTGTTTTGTTTTGTTTTAAGGTACAACTTTAAAGATGAGCCCTTTCACGCATAAATGATTTAAAAACATCCACTTTCTTTTACTTAAAATTGCATGTCCTATGTTTTTTTTTTTTTTTTAAAGAAATGTTATTTGAATTAAAAAGTAAATGGAGTGTCCATGTCATTGTTAAAAACCACGAGAAAAATGGATAAAACATTACATTCGAAAATTAAGACAGCCAAAAAAAAAAAAAAATATCTTGTTTATAAACAAAAATCGTTAGCATTCCAAGACCAAAGATTACTGAAAAATATAGAAAATATCATTTTTGAACAAAATTCTTGATATACAAAAGTTTAAAACTGTTGCATGATGAAGCTGATCTTCAATAAAAAAAATTAATAATAAACAATAATATCAATAATAATAAAAAGGTAACTGCACTACAAACTAGTGATCAATTCAAACGTAGTAAAAAAAAAAAACCTATATTTAATTAATAACAATAAAAAAAAAAAATCCGGAGCCGAAACATCAGACTGGCATTAATCTGACCCCCTTAAACTCTCAGCACTTTTTATTTTTTTCGCTCTACCCTGAACACCTGATCCGGAATCCCTCCTGAGTCGGAATAATGCGACACTGAGGAAGCTTTCGCTGTCTTAAACGTGACGATAATTACTCCGCTCGGCACAGACGAGACGCATCCCGAGGGACGAAGCGTTTGCCAATCACGCAGGACGAGCGTTTCGGCCGTGGTGAAGAAATAAGGAATACCCTTCACCTCATTTTTTTTCCCCCCATCTGTTTCTACTCGGAGAAACCCGACTGCTGAAATCCCCAGAACGCCGTCTGAACGTTATTCATTAAAATTAACCAACCTAAGCAACATCGCTCTGGTGCTCGCAAAATGGCCGCCAACCCTCTTAGGTTCGTCCATTTGCTGTTGTTAATATTGCAATCCCAGAATGCACCATTTCTAGGATGCCCCGGATCACGTGCCGTGGTGCCGTCAGAGCGTTATTCAGAAAATTAACAAACGTGAGCATCGTCGCGGCTCAGGATCGCGAAATTTAAGATATTCTTCCATCGATTGCGCAATTCTGGCGCTCGCAAAATGGCCGCCGCCCCGTTAGTTTCATCCGTTTGCTTTTTTTTTTGTTTAGATATTTCCTTTGGTGCACTATTTAAAGAGTACAGGAAGAGCTGGGCGATGATACGATACAACATCGAATTTGCGCTAAATTGTCGCAACAAAAAAAAAAAATCTGAGATTTTGTCTGATATCTTTTTGTGACGTCGTTTTTTTTTGTTTTGTTTTTTAAACTTAACAACGGAAATCTCTTATTGGACGGCGACAACTCGATATTAAAACACTTACACAGAAACTTTTTCTTAAAAAACTGCTTAATTTCTTTATAATCGATTATTATAACATTATTGTTCTTTCTCCATTTTTTTCTTGTTTTTGTAGACAACAAACAAAAAATGTAAAAAGAGTTTTTTAATACAACACTATTTCGCTTTAGCAGCCTTATACACACACGTATATATCATGATACACGTCATGATATCGTAGAAATTTCTTAAAGTATATTTATATTAAAGTATATTTTATTTGTATCGTATCACCGACCTTTATATCAGACTAAAGTATAAATAAACCTAGAGTACGTATATAAACAAAAAAGTGAAGGTGAGATCTTATTTCAGTCTCGACAGCATTCCGGTCCAGAACCAGGAAATGCGCTTCGGTTCTTTAGCTAAAGCCGGATAATTTTATTTAAAAATTCATTAATTTTTTACAAGAATCTGTTAGGCAGTGCTCATGAAAATAAAATGCAGCGTTTTCCTCCTCATCAGCTGCTTTAACGACTTTATCGACATGGTTTCATGTGACCTGCATTCCAGAAGCGGAAAAGCGGAAGAGTCAGCAGTTTAAAAAAAAAAAATTTCCGTGTGACCCGTGAGTCTAAAGGTGAAAGGTTTCTTTCGTTTAATTTCACTGCTGTAACTCGAGAAAGAAACTGAGATACGATTACTTTTTTTCCCGTTCTGTTTGCTGTAATTTCGGTTAAAGCGAGAAAGGAGCGAGATGAGACGAGGATCAGCGACGGCGAGGAGCGTTAGTAAAAAATAAACAATTATGGAAACATTGTTTAATAACTAATAATAATTACAGAGTCATAATTAAAATCGAATACCTTGTCCGAGTTCTGACTTAAACACACCTGACGGTTTTTTGATAAAACTCGATTTTACTCGATACGTAGCTTGTGTGTTGTGAAAAGTTTAACATTTCATTTAGACCTTTATGTGTTTATCAAATTCCAAGAGATCGCGAGTTCGAATCCCACGAATCCAAGAGAGCGAACTCGGCCGTGCTGCACTGGGTGAGTGGGAGGAGCTTATTCTCTCTCCCCTGTCAATCACAGCAGCGCTAGCCAATCGTTCGTGAGCTCGTGTATGCGGAAGAGGGCGGATAGCGCTTTCCTGCGAGTGCGACACGCCGTCCTGTGAAAAGATGCGATTCTTTTCGCTTCGTGTGTCTCGGAGGAAGAACGGATTGGTAGACGTCGTAGTTTAGGGCAGAGCTGGTGATAAATATGACTTTCTTCTGGGATTCCGTGTTTTTCCTGAGCAGAAGCGCTGGAAAGCGTTTAGGCAGGAACTCGGGGGAAAAACCGACTCCAAGCTTTCCGAGATCCGACCCAAGCTCTCTCCAGGAAGCGCTCGCTCTTTTCTCTTTCCTATCGTCTCCTGCCAGAACCAAAACAAAAAATACAGACAAGGTTTTAAAAAAAGGAAGAGACGTTTCGGAGGAGAGACGCATCTGGGGGTTTACAATAAGCAGCATACAGACGTGTTATGGTCATGTGATCATTAAGCCACGCCCCCTACACCGAGACGTATGGCTGCATACGCGTGGATTTTTTTTCTAGTGTGACGAAACGTGTATATCGTGAAGACACGTCCATCTCTGTGATCTTGCAGAACGAACATCAATTTGAGGATTTAATCTTTTTTGTCTCACACACACACACACACACACACACAAGCATATGCAAGGAGACTTGTACGGAGATTAGTCTGCTTTATAAACCGTAATATTTTCACAGGAGCTTATCACACCGTGATAATTTCACGCCGTAACACTCTGAATATCTCCCCGAATACAAATCGCTCCTGATTAAACACGTGCTTTAAAAATCTCTTCAGCCAGAAAACTGCCAGCTTGAATATTTTAATAACTTCTAGTTCTGGGTCTAAAATCCCCGAGGGGGGGAGACGTGAAGAATTTTAATGCTGGCAGATTCCGATGTCAAGACACCGATGTCAGAGCTCTGGACCTCGTAATAATCGTCCTTTGCAAACGTGGAGGAGGGGGAGGGAAAAAAAAATAATAAACGGCGTTTTGAAAACCGGCGTTTAAGCAGATCATTAAAGATAAAACCTCGCAGCTGTGCAGAGATGAACGCTGACCCGGAGCGCTTGGAATTTTCATCAGGCATTTGCTTTTGACCTCTAAATCCCGGGACAGCGGAACGCATCAAACGGATCAAGAGATTAACTTACATCACAGGGACTCTTCCATCTGTAGGTCTAGTGATGTGACGTTACGATACGGCGAAAAAAAAATTTAAAAAACACACACACACACACACACACACAACGCGCTCAGAACAAACGTGATTTAGTCAGATTTCACGCGTTTCTCACTGTGAATCGAACCCTCACTCGTTTTCCTCTTTATTCTTTACGCAGGTGAGGACGCGGCGATCTGCCGCACCGGTCCGAGAGCGTCCGAGCAAGACGCGGTTCGATTGCGGCGAGAAAACGATTCGACTCGGAATCGACTCGCTGCAGGAAGCGAATCGAACACGCCGACGTTTTTAACGTAGAAACTGAAACCAAAGCACGGAGCCGTTGCGCTGCGGAAACGCTACGTGTTCTGGAAATGAATTTTTTTTTAAAAAAAAGAGAGAAAATAAACGCTGGATGCGACAAACAAAACGTTTAAAACTAACAGTTTATAAAACGATCTCGTCGTTTACTCGGCGCCGCGCCGTGTGCGATTTCTGAGTCTGAAATTAATATTTTTTAAAGGTTTAATAGTCTTTTCTTTTTATTTTTTTTATTCATTACTTATCCAAATAAGATTAAATCTTGGTTTGTATTAAATCAATGAGAAAGTGGATTTGTTCCTGTCAGTCATTTTACTCTATGCTATAGGCCGGTGTAGATGCTAGTGGGTGGAGCTTCGTGAACACGGAGGAGCATTTAAAAAAAATAATAATAATAATAATAATAATAATAATAATAATTCAAATGTCGAACAAACCATTAAAGCCCTAATCCTGGAAAAGGAAGACTAATTTTATCTAACGCACAGTAACATTTACGAAGGAGAACACGCTATTACACGCTATTACACGCTTTTACACGCTTTTACACACTTTTACACACTTTTACATGTTACTCCGCCATGTTTACTTTTCAGAGGATTCCGTCCACGCGTGTATGTTACTCCGTACGATAACGGACGTGACCTCTGAGGAAGCCAGACTTCATTTCACGACTCAAACCTGATGAAAAACAAAGCTGTGTGAATTGAGGAGGAGAGAAAAAAAAAAAAAAATCCACATTTGGTGCAGCTCCAGCTCTGAGCTTCGAGCTCTTACACTATAAATAGAGCGCTAATTCAAGAAATCCCTGTGCATGTAAACCGAGACGCGATCACATGACCTGCTCTCAGCCAATGGCTTCTCACTTCCTGTCTCCCGGCTTCGGGCGTGTGTGTGTGTGTGTGTGTGTGTGTGTGTGTACAAAAGAAGAGAGATGAGACAAAGAGCTGATGAAGGCCGTATCTTTGATTTTTTTTTTGTTTGTTTGTTTTGTTCCTTAATGAAGATTTCAACCATTTTGTGAAGTCATACTGAGAAGTAAAGGTTGGACGATACGCAAAAAAATTCATATCGCGATTCTGGAAAGCGTTTGTACGATAAACGATATGACGTACAGGTTTTCTCGCAAAATGCCAGTCGCACAAGCAAGTCTTGCATTTTAAGAAATGTTAGAAATATTTTTTTTTTAAAAAACATCTTTACTACAAATTTATTATTTCTTTTATTGTTAAAACGTTTACTTTTTATTATTATTATTTAAAAAATAAACAAAATATTTAGCAATAAAAGAAAAAAGCTACAATTTTAGAGAGTAAGTACAAAATCAGCTGCTTGTAGTGAGATTATTTTTATTTTTAAGTTTTTTATTTAATGAAAAGATATCACGACGACGTGTTGTGACGTAATTTCACGATCTCGATATCCTAAAATATCAAAAATCACCTAAACGCCTCATCGTGCAGGATACATCTGATTAATTCATCAATCAAAATTATTACGTATAAATACGAATTATTTAGTTAATATTCATTTTTACAATTTTAAAGCTTAAGTACAAAATTTTAACATCGCATCAGAGGCTTTTGGTGAGTTTATAACTGCTTTTAAAAGTTTTTTATTTAATAAAATAATATCAGGATATTCACGATATCTCAGAAAAGCGTATTGTGAAATACTTTTATCATGAAATTGATATCGTTAACAAACTACTGAAATCGGAAATATCGTAAACGCCTCATTGTATAATAAATATTTTACCTATAATTTGTTCTTTTTAGTGTTTTTATTTAGTAGTGTTTTTATTTCCGTCCAGAAATACGCCAGCTACAGGTATAAAGCGTTACTTTATATTCATGTACGCACAAATACCATCGACGTTTACTTTTCTATAAATAATGACTAACACTGACGGCTCCTTAAATATCTAATGACGCGCGTGACGTAAACATCCGACTTCGTAGAAAATAAAACCTGCTAGAAACTCGCTCCTGCTGTGGATCATTTTATTGCCTCGCTGAGAAACTAATCCGATCCGAACAGGGCTAAAGACGTCGGGCTTCGTTTATAAATCTTTTACTTTTTGTTGTGTGTAAATGTTTGCGTAAGCCGAACCGAACGAAAATCTTCCGCCAGATTGACAAGAGTTTCAGAGACGCTGATTTTCTTCGTACTTGCGTGCTTATGTTGATCTCCGTAAAGTACAAAGCGTGTTCCTGACATGACGCAGCTCATTTGCATGTAGCGACGCCCACAAAACTCCATAAAAGGTAAAGTGCACAGACAGCTGGGAGCACGAAATGAGCAATCAAAGTAAAGACTGAAAAACAGAAGCGGAAGTTATTTTGACTCAAGTTATATTTAGTGACCATCAGCTGAGGCGTTTGTTTACGGCTTACGGCTCTGCGCAGACAGAGCGGCCCGTTCTCCGTTTATACACCACCATTTATTTTATCATAACTGAATGATTAGTTTTATTTGTCTTCATTTATGGGTGTGTGTTGGCTCACTTTCTTTATTTTTTATATTCTTTAATTAATGCTAATAAAATAAAGCGTCTGGTTTTGAGTAAATGTTGTGGATGGAGCTCTGAGTCCCTGAGTGAGTGAACTAGCATGAGGATGTGTTTCTGATTGAGACTCTAAAGCTCTTCTATCAGTCGCTCTGGATAAGGGCGTCTGCTAAACGCTGCAAACGTCATAAACACAAACAGTTTAAACTCCACAGAATATTCCAGATAGAAAAGTGCAGTAATCCATGCAGATTATAGGATCTGAAGTCGATCGAGTCGAGTCGAGGATTATATTAGTTAGTAAATTTACACACGCTCAGGAGCACGAGGTGGTTACGAACGTTTTTTCTGAATTTACGTATTGTCATGAAAACCGAATTTCTTGCGTAAGCGCTCGTACTAACGATTTACGCGTAAATCCGTTCGTATCCATCTCGATAAATGAAAGTGTGTGTTTTTGTTGGAATACAGGACTGAGATGAACACTCCGGATCGCTGACTGAAGCAGGACGCAGTTTGTTTTCATTCACGTCAGTACAACAGAACAGCTTCGTGACTGCAGACTCCATAATCTCCATAATCGCAAACCGCATAACGCGGAGTAAGTAGTGCGCCTGAAGAGTGAACGAGGCCTACAGGAGCACTTTAGCGCGAGAGTACGCAGTTTCGGGACGCAGCCGAAACAGTAACGACTCTGAGAGAATATAATAATCTGAAATATTACACAGAATTGAAAATAAAAACTTTAAGCAGTTCGTCTCTGAACATTGTTTTGTTGTTTCCCGTCTAGGGTCGAGGCGATACGACGAAAAATATCATATCACGATACTTGAGGGCATTTTGATTAAATAAGATATGCGTTACGAAGTGTACTGAAAAAAGAAAAAAAACACATTATGTCTATAAAAATTACTTAATACTGAAAAAAGATCAAAATAATAATCAGTTCTAATATTCTAAAAATAATTTTAAAAAATAAATAAATAAATTTACCCCTTTCATGCATAGAATCCACACTGATAAACGGTAAACTTTCTAAAAATAATTTATAAAAATATAAGAAATAAAAATCACCTCCATTATTTGAGAGCATTAAACCGTTATCCCGACTGCAAAATGTCTCCCGTATAAAATTTTTAAAAATTAAAACATTTAAAAGAAAAAACATTTGTACCACTCCCCTGAACAACTTTTAACTATTTTTAAAAACTTTACAAAATATTTTGTAAAAACTATGTACTGTTGTACATGTCAAGAATATGTTTATATTTCTATATTTTGTTCATAAATTATATTTTCGATGACTGTAAACAACTTGTGTTTACAAAACCATTGGAAGATTTTTTTTAAACTTCAGTTATGTTATAATTATATAATATTATATATTATAATTTAATAATGTAAGTGATATTTAACGCTGCTGTTCGGATTCGACGACACGGTTATTGCGAAAAAATTGGCAATTGAAAAAAATAAATATATGTCTGATTAAAATGACAGAATTTTTTTCAACTCCGAGACGGATAACGATTTACAATAACGCAACCTCGGGCTGTTTCTGGCGTACGAAATTTCCACAAAATAATCCGCATCACGATAAACTAACGTACAAAATTGCCACGAAATAATATCAGTATCATGATAAATTACATCACAACACATTTTCAGATATTGTTGATATCGTGATCTTTTTTACAACTTTGCGTTTTTTTAATAGCAAGCAGGCGATTTTTTTTAAAACTGTACTGTTTCCTCCTTTCAATATTAATCTAAATTTGTAGCAGTTAGTTAGGAAATTGCGTATTGTGTAAAATAACGAAACGTCCTGAGTTACATTTTCCTCCCCTGACTCGATGTTTTTTTTTTTTATTTTGTTTGTAATGAATAAAATCTTTTGCGCCGTAGCTTTACCACAGTCGCAGTAATCACTCGCTACACTGCGAGAACGACGCAGGAGAATAAACAAACTCGTGTTTTTCTAGAGCAGCTGGGATTCACTCGCACTCGTTAAATAATTCACTGCTATAAATAATTATTCACTTCATGTCTAATGAACAAAGACGCAAAAAAAAACCTGTTTCGTGACTTCAAGCTGAAAAACCGCCAACATCAAAGTGGATCTAAAGCTACAGAACTAGAGGCAAGTGTAATTTAAAACGGAGGCCCCGCCCACACCTATACGAATATATATGAATATGCAAATTTTTTTCTTCTCTGTGTTTTTGCTTCCTGTTCTGCGTTTTGTGTTACTGATAACGAAGCTTTACAAAACCACGCCCCAAGGCAGGGAAATTTTAAAGCTTCATTTTTACGGTTATCGTGCGGACATTTTTTTTTGTTGTTTGTTTGTTTGTTTGTTTGTTTTTTAAGTCGCATCGTAAACCTGCGCGTGTTCATTGTGTGTGTTATGGGTTAGGTGTTTAATTTAATAATAAAGCCATAAGCATAAATAAACAAATAAATAAATAAAGACAAGCAGGATATAAGGATAGATAAATAAACAAGAACATTAAATAATAAACAAGCAAACAAACAGATAGATAAATAAGTAAATAGGTAAATAGACAAGCAAATAAACAAATAAACTGATAAATAAACTGATAAACAAACAAACAAACAAATAAATAAATAAGCAAGCAAGCAAATAAGTTCTGTGAAGGGCCTTGAAATGTGCAGCGTTATTCGATGTGTTGATGTAATTTCCACTGAAACAGGAAGTCAGGGGCGGGACATATCGAGTGGCTCCTCCCCCTTTTAAAATAGCCAATAGCGTTTAGCTTACCTCACAGCCTGATAATGATGTAATTAAAATTGTTTATCTGTATTTTTTCCACGTTTCTCCTCATCTAGCGCTCAATACGCATCTTTATTGACGTGATCCTTGAAACGTTTTACGTGACAGTCTACGAGATACTTTTGCCGCCGATTTCAAAAACGCAGCACAGGACGGGATTTTTTTTTAAAGATATAAAACTACAATTTCAAAAAATTTTCCGTAGACGTGTTAAAGTTAAGTCGACTCTCCATCTCAGCCAGGTGAACCACAGAGGAAAAAAAAAAAAAAAAAAAAAAAAATAGTTGTGCATTCCGCGACTAAACCCGTTGCAATTAAAGCCAAAATATTGCGTTACACATTCCATCGATCTCTCGAGATCATTTTACGCATCTTCGTTATTAAAGCGTTATCTCTGAGCGGCCTGAGGACTTTAATCTGGAGGTCGTTTAATCTGGCGTTTCTGAACGTTCCTCAGTGAGCAGGAGGCACGAGACGATACGCTGAAGCTACGACACGAGACGTATCGCGATACGGACTTCACGAGACGATATTAAGACGAATAAAATATTACATTTTATGACGACAAATCGAACCTCTGCATCGTAAGAAAAGTAGATCAGGCTTTATAATATAAGGTTAAAAAAGATTATAATTGACATAATATATAATTTTCTCCTAGTATTAATGACATTTTAATCTTTTTCAGTGTCATAAATTCATTTCACGTCAATATTATTAACACAGAAAGATCGTTTGACGGTAGATTGTGCCTTAAATGACTGAGTGCATCACACTTACCAACTTAATTTAATCGTAGAGATCTAGAAAACACTCGTGATTATATTTTGTATATTTCCTCATCCCTCTGAAGTCAGTTTCCGGTTACACCACGGCGCGCTTCCGAACCGTTTCTTTAGATGCGAGTGCGACTTACATCAAGCACAGCACACAGACGCTGCGTTTCAGACCACAGTCACGCCAGCAGGTATATATACGGTGTATATACGGCAGTAACTTCCCTTCTCAGCGTGAAAACGTCATGAAATCAGCTGTAGTGTATTACGAGACGCTTCAGTCGTATTTTTCCCCCCGAGTTCACGCCAGCTGAATGAAACAAGTTTTTTGGAGCAGGTTCCATAATGCTTCCTTCTTATCGGCTTAAATTTTGGACTATTATGTAAGATCGTCTGTTACGACTTCTGCTGCTGCTGCCGCCATGTGTGTACGAAGAGGTAGAGCTTCTCATGACGAATTAAACGTAAAAATATATATATATATCCTTTCATGATATGAGCAGCACCAGTATTTTGTATCACGATAGCGAGAACCTTAAAACAAAATATTAAGCTAACATAGCTTGGTTTTATTCAGGTTCCGGATGTCTCGATATTTGACGATAGCAATATATCTATACGCAATATGGTTTAGAATCCTACGAACAATATGAACAAAGTTCATAATCTGTTAGCTGTGAATTCGTGAACGACGATGACGTACAGAAGGACTATTTTAAGAGTATCAAAGTTAAGAGGAAAAAAAATCACCTTGTTAAATTATTTACACATCCGTCTGTCCTTCTGTGGATGATAATCGATTTACGGTTGTTGCATCGATCAAAAGTCATCAGATCACCATCATCCGTCATCAGATCACCATCATCAGTCATCAGATCACCACGGCGCTGTAAAAGGTCACGATGCAGAACGCAGGAGCGATTTTTTTTTGCACGCCGAGGTGCAGAATTTGTCACAGAAACAGAGCTGCTTGTGGTGATTAGAGTTCAGCTGGTCGACTGTAAATCATTAAGCCACGGATTTAAAATTCTCGGGCTCTGTAAACACGGAACGTTTCATTAAGCCGGAATGGGATAGAGAGCGCACGCACGTGGATTGTGTAAAATCCAGTTTTACTTCTGCAAATACAGAAGGAAATACACACGTCCCGAGTACAATCCGGACGCTCATCCGAGTTATACGAGACAAACACAGTGCATTGTGGGATTTTACGAGCACAATGTCTGATATTATTCTCCGTTATGATTGTGGACTCGAGCACAGAAAGACAAAACTTGTAAATATAGTGCAGTTTTCCGACATGCGATTAGTTTTGCTGAAATATCACTTGGTGTGAATGTTTTAAAAAGAATAAAAAGATGGACAACAATCCTTGAGAGCTCGTGTTGTGGTTCTGGTTCTGAGAATTTTTTTTTACCCCAAAACTACTTGGTTTTCAAGTGACGTCACGTTTCCTGTGATTTATATCACGGCCGCCATTTTGTGGGTCGAACACCAGGACTAACGATCGTAAACAATCAACGACGTGTAAACAAATTCCAAAGTTTGTTCGGATCACTCTGTAACAGGTCAGTGTTACGATTTTATTTAGTGTATATATTATATTTTTATATAACTATGACACTCAAAAGCTGTCTATTGATTGATCTACAAAATGGCGGACGCCCCAGTGACTCGGATGTAAACGAAGCGAGTGGAAACGACTTATCTACGATAGACGTAAGACGCATCCCAAATCGCATACTTACGCACTGTTCTACGCCATGTTTGTATTTTGTATAAATAGTGTGAATAGTGTGTTCATACTAAAGTGCAGATTTTCTTACGTAGCGGAAAAGGGGCGGGGCTACCAGGCGCTGACGCTGTTAATTTCCTCAGAATCAAAAAAAATAAATAAACAAATAAAAAGGAGTGTGAAAACTTCAGTAAATAAATTTCTTCATTTTACTGTTTTACCTTTAATGCGGTGAAATTAATTTTCTCGGGTATTCTGCTAAAGCTAGCGATGTTGCATTACATGCGTCTGATGTCATTCGTCATAGACTGGGAAACGGCTACATAGCGGCGATCACACTAGACTTTCAGCGTGCGAAATTTCTTCGGAGACGCCGTGAATGTGAGCAGGAACAGGATATGACATCACATCACGCACCAAGGCGTTGGTTTTTTTTAATCCGCACATCACGGATTCCGACGTGCTTCTCTTTCGATGTTGTTTATTGTAGTTATTCTTATAAAGCGGTGTTGTGTAAAACGGGACGGTGCGACACCGCCATAATCAGCGCTTCCTCCATCTTGGATTTTCTGAAGACGTTACGCTGTGGCGCGTCGATCTTCTATCGGTCACACGTCTTCACGCGATACGAATTCGCAGGTCAGAGTTCACCAAAGTTGAACTTTGGAACGTAGCGAAAAGCGAAACTTCTTCGTACTGAGATTGCGTTTCCGGTCTCCGGCGTTCGCACGCGTACGAATGAAAGTCGACGGAACTGAAAAGTGTAGCGTGAGCGCCGCTTTATACTTCCGGTTTATAAAAACAAAACAAAAAAAACGTTAGTGCTCCATCCGAGACGATTAAAATTCGGTAGATTTTGTAGTTTACAGTTTATAGTGTATAGTACATCATTTGCGACACAGTTAAAGTGTTTACTGACAAAACAAATAAACAACAACAAAATAACATCGTTTTTAAAGGTTAGAACACAGCCGGAGTTTGTAAACAGCTAATATAAGGGTGCGTGAGGTTCACGAGGAAAACGCGCTTATTCTGATTATGCTACGTTACCGTTTCCATGGTAACGTTGTCACATTCACGGCGACTTGTACGCCACATAAGACTAATAATAGAAAAAAAAACGATTACGAAATGTGTTGTTTAACAGCGACCAAAAAAAAAAACAGCGTATAATCGTTGATGTGGTGACGTCTTCTGTCAGGAGAGGTTTACGTAACATCGATGGAGATGGAAGGAGTCTCCAGTGCCAGAGCTTCGTAGCAGTCAGGAGGTTTCTGCGTATAAACTTCTGTATGAACAACACGTGCTGCGTTAAAGAGAAGACATCGCGTGTGTACTTTAATAAAATATCTCTTAATGTTTGCTGCGTTTTCTGACAAAACAGACAAAATATTTTCGATTAAAGCGATAACAACTACGAATACGGCGATACGATAAAATCGATATTGTGATAAATTATATCAATGCTCTTTTCTATGCTACTGTAGCTGTATGGTGATATCTTTTAATGAACTTATTTTATGGGGTTTTTTTTTAATTAATTTGATTACAAACTGACTGGAAGCAGCTGATTTGATCAAATTGAATATTTAAACCTTAAAAGTAAGTACTAAAAAGATTTTTTAAGCTCTATATACATATCGTGAAACCTATAATGTATCGTAGAAATGCTTAAGAATCGTGATATGATTTTTTGTCACATCGCTCAGCCCTGACTTATCCTGTCAAAAAGACTATATTACTAAAGACATGTTATATGTTTTAAAACAGAAATTAAAAATACCAGATAAAGGAGCGAGAGAGAGAGAGAAAGAGAGAAAGAAAGAGAGAGATTCACATTCAATAAGAAGCTAAGCTAATTAGGTTTCAGTCAGGTCAGAGCAAGTTCAAGCTAAAAACACGGACATGTACTAAATTAAATACTTGTTTAAAAAAAATAACCAGAGATCATTTAAATAAAAGTGCTTCAAAAATACCGAGTTTGGAATCTCGACTTTAAATCGCACCTTAAATCGTTAAAAAGCAAACAAGCTCAACAACTCGGGCTTTGTTAGCTACTTAGCACAGAGATGCTAGCTGGCTAACTAGCTAGCTAACTAGCCGTTTGGCTAAAATAATGGGTTCCGAGACGGCGATAAAAATAAATATATGACACAAACTTGTCGGAAATGGGGCTTTGAGTGTAAATGTATTTATTATATAACAAAAAAAGATGTTTGATCTTATATTCAGTAAACATATAACGAATAAAAAAAATCATCAAAACTAGCAACTAGCAAAAATCAAACTAGCTTTCATTTATTCTGTATGTAGAGCTCAGAAAACAGCGTTTAATATGAATTAAAACCCTTGTTTATGATCAGCTGGATATCTAAATTATCCCGAATTAAGTTTTATTAATTTATCTTACTAACATTGAGAGAAATCAATCAATCCAGGGATTTTAAAATAATATAATTCGAGCTCGCAAGAGATAAAAAACACAAATACACTAAAGCTGCTCTGACATCTGAATAGAAAAGTAGTTAGGAAGCTGGTGTTGATCTTTTTAACTAAATATAGCAGAAATGTGAGTTAAATTAATGTTAGACTTTGTAATAAGTGATCATAAGGAAGAAAACTAGTGGTGTAAAGGTGTGAGTTTGGAAAAGAAAATTTAAAAAATAAGGAAAAACTAACAATAACACTGACAATCCTACTGATACTGATACTGATAGTGTGGAAAGCTTGACTAGTGAGTAGTGTTTATATCTCACACACACACACACACACACACACACACACACACAGAGTAAAAGTTTATCCAAAATAGATATAAATAAATAGATAATAGAATAAGGTTAGAGTTTAATAGGAAGTAAACTTCCAAAGTTGTCATTATTTTAGACAATGGGATTGAGAAATAAAGAAAGAAATGTTTATGTTTGTGTTTATGTTTATGTTTATATTTAAATACAGAGACACACACACACACACACACACACACACACACACACACACAGAGAGAGAGAGAGAGAGAGAGAGAGAGAGAGAGAGATCCAGCTTCACTCGGTGCTGCTACTTACTAGGGGTCGTTTGTAAACCTGGGTGTTCGGGGAGGCTGGTATCCGTAAAGATGGCAATAAAGCACGTCGAAACAGAAGCAACACATCTCCGCCGAGACCACCATCTTCCTGGCTGAGCCCGGTCCCGGACTGAGGTTCGGGGAAAGCCCGGTGCTGGAGTTGTAGCCTCCTGGAGCTGGAGACAGAGCGGTGGTTGTGTTGTTGCTGTTACTGCTGCTGCTGCTTCCACCACATCCACCACCTCCACCTCCACCACCGCTGCTGCTTCCACCACATCCACTGTTACTGTTACTACTGCTGCTCCCGCTACAGCTCCCGCTGCCCCCCGGACCCCCGAGGCCGTTCACTCGGTTCACGGTTCCGGCCACGACCGTCGACGACGAGGATCCGATCCCCAAGTCTGATCCGCAGTGCCCGGTCCCGGCTGCCCCGCCGCCCGCCCCGCCGGGACCCCCTGCTCCGGGGGATCCCGACAACTTCTGCTTCTTCACCCCGCAGCAGCCGGCCGCCATCTTCGAACAATCTGCACCGACACACCGCTTCCGACCCATCGCCGTCACGGCGGGAAGGGCGGGGCCAAACGCCGACCACGCGTAAAAATCCCACTGCGTCACGACGTACGACGCACGACGCTCCACCTTCACCGCTTTATTTAGTTATTTATTTATTTTTTATTTATTTATTTATTTATATATATATTTTTTTTTTTAATTTCCTTCCTCCACCTCCTCCTCCTCCTCCTCCTCGGAACGTAGTCACCCAGGAAGTAAGCTTACGTAAAAAAAAAAAAAAAAAAAAAAAAAAAAAAAAAAAAAAAAAAAAAAAAAAAAAAAAAAAAAAAAAAAGTAAATATATATATTTAAAAACAAAAAACCCAACAGCAGAGTCAAGACTCTGCAATGTCACCCCGATCTGCTGTGTGTTAAAGCCCGAGGAAGGAAAGAAGGAAGAATACGTAGCCTACGCTGCAGACGCAGCAGCCTTACGCAATGTCCGTAGAGAGGCAGCTCCAGATCCAGCTCCAGCTCCAGCTGCGTCCTCAGGGTCTCTTCAGGAGGAGGATAAATAGAGGGAGAAAAGAAAAAGAAAGAAGAGTCGCAGGGTGGTGGTCGTAGTGGTCGTAGTGGTGGTGGTTGTTGTTGTTGCTGTTGTTGTTGTTTACCTCCTTCAGATGCCAGGCTCATCAGTTCCTCAGTTCCTCAGTGCATGCAATGCGTCCCATTTTAAACAGCAATCCCTCTGTATTTGTGTATAAATATAAATATATATATAAATATAAATGAGCTCGCTGGGTGGATGATGGAGCACGCACGCAGACACCGCACTGCACCCTCTATGAGCAGTGTGCGGGAATCCGGGGGCTCGAGCTCCACGCAGGACCCATACGCCTCCCTCTCTCTCTCTCTCTCTCTCTCCTTCTCTCTCTCCTTCTCTCTCTCTCTCTCTCTCACTGCACGAGACGAGACAACCCGAGACGAGACGTTCCGCCCCGGAACCCGCCGTGTTGTGTGTCAGTTGTTTACTTCTTGCATATACGATCTCTCGGTCGTAAAAACATACGAGTCAGCTCCTCTCAGCTCCTCTCAGCTCCTCTCGGCTCGAGACGCAGGGACCGGGACCGGGAGCGCGAGCGCAGGCGCGAGCGCGAGCACGCACCGAAAACAAAACCGACGCAGTTTTCTGCTCTCTCTCTCTCTCTCTCTCTCTCTCTCTCTCTCTCTCTCTCTCTCGGCGTCACTGAAACCTCCGAGTCATTTCTGAGCTCATCAGTGAACCGGTGCTCGGTTGGTTTTTTTTTTTAATTTCCTCTCCAGCCTCCTTCACTGCTCAAACAAAAAAGTTTTCTCCCCCAGGTGGGCTGGAATGCTGCTGGAATGCTGCTGGAATGCTTCTGGAATTCTGCTGGAATTCTGTCATCCGTCTATCAGGACGCATTTTTCCTTAAGCTGCAAGACAACAACATAAACAAAGCCGTCCATCATCCGGATTCTCCCAGGCTCTGCTCAGGCTTCCATGCACAGCAGCTGGGCTTCTTGTTGCTGCTGCTGCTGCTGTTGTTGTTGTTGTTTATATTGTTGTTGTTGTTGTTGTTGTTGTTTTTAGGAGATCATGCATACATGCATGCATGCAAAGCCAGCACAGCCAGCACAGTAAGCACTTCTTCCACCATCCAGCACGTATTTTACGGCCAATTCTTACGCACCCTGCGTACGCCGGAGTCTGTATTCTCAATCACGGCTACGTGAAAAGAATTGGTATCCCGACTGAATCTTCTCGGAGTCGACTCTTCACTGAGGAACCGAGCGACTCTACTGAATCGTGTGGGCAGGGTTGCCAGGGTTGTTGGTTTTTGTTTGGTTTTTTGTTTTTGTTTTTGTTAAAGTCATTTTTGGAGCAAGACTGAGCAGGTGCAATCTTCTACAAAATAGACTTCTGAATAATTAAAATGAAATCTATTAAAAATTATCCACAATTTGGCTGTGGCAAACAAAGAGAAAGTGTAAGTGCAGACAGCGTGTCTATGACTCTACGTTTAAGGTTACAGCCGTATTCCGAATATGATGTTTATATATATATATATGTGTGTGTGTGTGTGTGTGTGTGTGTGTGTGTGTGTGTACACAGTACTGTGCAAAAGTCTTGGCACCCTATTTTTTTTTTAGTACAAACTTTGTTATAGATGTTTATTTTCTGACTTCTACATTATTGATTCAGTACAAAAACATTTTAGATTCCAAACATTAGTTTTCCAGCCCAAAATGAAATGTTACAGAAAAATGTTTGTATGTCAGTAAAGAAAGCAGCAGATTCCATAAGAGACACTTTTCAGATAAAAACATAATGAAGGCT
>CM040468.1:809288-821977 GCA_022758105.1 Pangasianodon gigas | reverse complement strand
TTCTTATTTCTGCAGCGAAACCCAGCAGCCTTCATTATGTTTTTATCTGAAAAGTGTCTCTTATGGAATCTGCTGCTTTCTTTACTGACATACAAACATTTTTCTGTAACATTTCATTTTGGGCTGGAAAACTAATGTTTGGAATCTAAAATGTTTTTGTACTGAATCAATAATGTAGAAGTCAGAAAATAAACATCTAGAACAAAGTTTGTACTAAAAATACTGTGCACAGTACTGTATATATATATATATATATATATATATATATATATATATTAGGTCAGTTTCAACTTTATTGTCATTGTGCAGAGTACGAATACAGAGCCAGTGAAATGCAGTTAGCATCTAACCAGAAGTGCAAATAGCAATATGTCTATATATATATATATACATATAATATATACATGTGCAAGGTATGAGGTAGAGAAAGTAGAGACCAGCTCAGTGCAAATATAGAAGGTGCACGTAGTAATTAGTCAGTAATATATATATATATATATATATATATATATATATATATATATATATATATATATATATATATATATATATATATAGACAGGTGAGGTGAATAACGTTGATTATCTTGTTATAGTGGCACCTGTAAAGGGGTGAGATATACTAGGCAGCAAGTGAACAGTCAGTTCTTGAAGTTGATGTGTTGGAAGCAGGAAAAATGGGCAAGCGTAAGGATCTGAGTGACTTTGACAAGGTCCAGATTGTGATGGTTAGATGACTGGGTCAGAGCATCTTTAAAACAGCAGGTCTTGTGGTGTGTTCCCGGTATGCAGTGGTTAGTACCTACCAAAAGTGGTCCAAGGAAGGACAACCAGTGAACCGGCGACAGGATCACGGGCTCTCAAGGCTCACTGAAGGCTCCGATCCCACAGAAGAGCTACTGTAGCACAAACTGCTGAAAAAGTTCATGCTGCAGACCGGTCAGAGTGCCCATGCTGGTATGTGAGTTTGTGGGTTCTGCACAGTATCTTAGCTGTTCCTAGGACTGCACTCTTCTGGACAGAGACCTCAAATCTGCTGGAGCTGGTCTCCCAGTTTGGGGGTCACAGCCCCTAATGCTCCTGTTACCACTGGGACCACTTCGACTTCAATTTTATTTGTATAGCATTTTTAACAATGGACATTGTCACAAAGCAGCTTTACAGAAATAAATACATTCAAATTAAATTAAATCAAAATTGTAAATATGTGAATTTATCCCTAATGAGCGAGCCAGAGGTGACGGTGGTGAGGGAAAACTCCCTGAGACATCATGAGGAAGAAACCTTGAGAGGAACCAGACTCAAAAGGGACGCCATCCTCATCTGGGTGACACGGATAGTGCGATTATAAATCATTCCCTTCTATAACTGTGTACTACATGGACAAATAGTGCAATTGTGTAACCAGGAAATTCATTATAGTTTTAACATGAAGTCTGGTTTATTGAACTTATCCATTGTTCACTGATGGAGCCCTGAGTGCAAAACTGAACATCAACCGCAGCCCCAAAGCCATAACAGCACACCTTCACCTTCCACATCTGTTCCAGTTGTTCCTTCAGCCCCTGGTACATCTCGATCTTCTCATGCTCCTTCTTCCTGATGTTACTGTCAGCTGGGATTGCCTCAACTATCACACCTGCCATCTTCTGCTCCTCGTCAACCACCACTATGCCTGGAGTACAAGATCTTAGCTCTACTTTATATATATCTATATATATATATATATGAAAGAAAATGAATAAGAATTTAATTTTAAAAAGATTTTGTGTTGTTTATTACAGATAGATGTGACAAAATGTATCGTATTCCTGCATAATATTTTCTACATTTCATTCAGTGCAAGTGTTCCAGCGCTTGTCTGGATTCCTCTAGAAAAAAAAACTAATTTATGTCACTTTTAAGTTTTTCTTTATTTAACTCACTCTTGTACTTCTTTAGACAACAAAAGTCTACACATACAGTCAATCCTAATGAGGATGGATTGGGAGTACAGATAGCACGATACCACTTTTATCGTAATTTCCGATATCGATATTGAAACCCATCCGATATCGTTTTCTTTAAAAAAAACTACTCAGCTTTAAAATGATTTATTTTTACCTGAAACTCTTTCACACAAAAATCACTTCTATTGTAAATGGAATAAATAGAATAAAATCAATCCTTACATTCCTTTTCCAAATCCAATTCCAACCTTTGTGATTTGTTATTGGATCCGTTGTCCGATATGTTTTCTCCTTTATCCGATCCAACAGGTTTTGTTTGTTTGTTTGTTTGTTTTGTTTTGGTATCGACCTGATACTGATCCTGATTCTGATACTGATCCTGATTCTGATACTGATCCTGATACTGATGGTGAGTATTGGATCAGTGGCATCTCTAACTGAGCTCTAAAATATTTTTTTTCCAAAATAAAGGAATAAATAACACTAAATAAAATAAGGCCAGTGTTTAAACACACTGTTTATCTGCACAAAAGATCAGGAATAAGCAAAACATAGATGTGTTAAGAGATTTTGATGGTTATTTAGGAGATTTATACATTACATACAAACAGTTTTATGAATCAGATTATTTTAGTGTAAATGCAACCATACTTTTTATAAACAAGCCCCTGGAATTTTACACACGAGTGAAAGAGAAACTCACAAATGACCACATGAGATTTATAGGAAAATACCTTTATTTTTATCTATGGCGGTCACATCAGTGCAATTTCCTTGTTACAGAAAATCACACTTAGTCATTAACCTTGCACAAGTAAACAATTTAAGTTAATTTAATCTGCAGATATTTTCCAGCACAGCTGAAACTGCTCACTAAAGCACACAACTAACCATCAGGTTCATAAATCATACATTAATATAACAATAAATGCAAAATAATGCAACAGTAAACTCTTTCACACAGTATAACTCTTAAAGTAAAACAGATTTGAAGTAGATCTTCATCCAGACAGAAAGTTCTGCTGTGTCACATTTAAGAGGCTTTTAGAAATAAATAATTTCAGAGGCATCCTACAATAATTCAGAAAGAGGTCTTTGGTATTTTTTAAGACACACACGCACAAATATAGCTGTATTTTTCTTTTTTTTTCAGTCATAGAGATGAAATCTATTTAGACGATTCAAGTTGAATACTAAAACATCACGAGTGAGAAGTTAAAAACACACTCAGGTCAGTCAGCGCCTTGTGACTTTTTTGATTCGGACGTTTTCTTTGGCAAACCCGGCTGGATTCATGGCTATGCAGGTGAAATTGGTGTGAAAGTCTTTCTGAGAAAGGTCTGTGAACACCACCTTGGTGTGGAGGTACTCCGTCCCGTCATTGGACCTGCAGATACAATGATATAATGTTAACTTAGACGTAAAGTTCTGTTTATTTGTGACGTGCTGTTACAGGAAAATAATCCAGGCCCGGGTGGTGCGATCCGGTCTGACCCGAAGTGAATTATTTTCCTTTAACAGCGCTGAAGTCTGAAGTGGTTTATTCCTCTTATACCACAACGATTACAATTTTTTAATAGAATTTTTTAACAAACGACACATCGAGCAGTTTAACCGTTTAGAGCTACATTTAACGTTATGGGACGTCTGTGAGACGAGTTAGTTCCTGTTCTCGCTTACGTTACAGCAGCGATAAACAGTCGTTCCTTCACCAGCCTCTCTTTTTTCTTTCTCTTGAAATCAATAAGACAAAAAAAACACAAAAAACGCAGCTCATCATGTTACCGAGAAACCGTAAGGATGCGTGAACTCCTCTGTCCTGAAGATCTGAAGATGTTGGAAAACTTACTGACTGTTACAAAGCACTGGGACTGGAGACTCCTTCCATAAATGTAGCCTTACAGAAAACTTCACCATGTAATGTTTTTTTATTATTAGGGTTAGATTACGTAAAGCGTGCGCCGTACACGTCCCTGTATGTGAGCTGTTGCTATAGAAACGATAACACATTAGAACCAGTGCATTAATATAAACCTGCGATTTGTGTAACAGCCGCAGAAACGACTGTCCGAGCTGCTGTTATAGAAAATTAATCAACGTCTTCTGATTCGTTGTGGGATAATAGTATATTAGTTGTAAAGCTCGGCATGCAGGAAGAGTCTGTTCTTACCTTTTCTCTGTTTTCATCACACTGATGTTCTTATAGACCTCCTCTAAAAAGTTGCCGTCAGCCAGCCAGTACACCATCGTCTCGTCTTTCAGTCCTCCAGGGTTCACTTTGCAGGTGATTCTGTAGCCAGTGCCTAAGAAGTGGTCCATCAGACAGGAATATAACTTAGTGTCTTACCTACTGTAAATAATCTGTTATAGATCAAATCAAATCAAAAGGAGAAATGACTCTAAACCAGAGAGTGACCTGAATCTTTGTGTTTTATTAAGCTTTATTTTGTTTGAAAATGAAGAAGAGGAATACATCTTACCTAAACGTTTGTGTGCTATGTTGACGATCGTAGGCGCTGTGACTTCTGATCCTGCAAAACACAATATTTCAGCAGGTTAAAACTCTTATAACGGTTGTCGATAAGTTAAAAGGATAACTGTGTTATTGATTTATCAATAGATTTATCAATAGATTTATCAACAGATTTATCAATCTCATAACTCCAAGAAGAATCCTAGAGAGTTCAGAGTCGACAAAACGACTCTCTGAGACACAAAAAGTGACTTTACAGCGACACACACATGTCTCAGATGATGAAAAGGATAAAGAATGGATGTATAAAGCGTTTGGGTTCAGGACGCAGGTTTGTAAGTGAACTGTGAGGGTTGAAACGTACTGGGATGAGCCGTGGTGGGAGAAGAGTGGAGCAGCATGACAGCGCTGATACACACACACAGAGATCCTAAACACACAACACAACACAACACAACACACTTTACACACACAGCAATGACAACAATACATAAACCTCACACCTGAGTAAAAAAAACACACCTTTATTCAATCACTTATTTATAGCTAGACTCCAACAGTGACGTCCTAGCAAGTGAAAATATCTTGTATACACACATGTACGAAGTATTTCCTATTATCAGATTACAATAAACCAAATATAAGATTATTAAAGCTACTAGACTAAAATCTTTCTATAAATCTATATCTTTCTAGACATAATTGCTTTAAAAATAACTAAATTGCTAAATCTAACGAGGTTCAAGGTTCTTTATTTGTCACTTTATTTCTTTATGTTTCTTTATTTGTATTTTATTTGGTTCTTTATTGTTTATTTGGAACAACAGAATAAAACTGTGTCAAGCTTGAAATAAGTACAAATATCCAGAAATATGTTTAATAATCTTCCTAAAATAAGGAATGTTATTATACTGGAGATATTTTCACTCGTTCGGACGTCATTCTTAGAGTGAAATACTAAACTGTAATGTCTGTATGCTTTAGAAAAATAAATATTACAGTCTGTGTGGAAAGAATAAAGTGCAGTTATATATAACACTGAGGATAAACTGACAGGTTACAGACATGGCCGTGTTGTTTGTTTGTTTGTTTGTTTGTTTGTTTGTTTGTTTGTTACATGAGCCATCAGGCTCTCGGGGGGAAAAAAGCTGCCACTCGTCTGTTTTAGTTTTGATAAAGACTAGAACATGCACACTTTCTTACTCTTTTCTGCACATAACATCATTTTTGTAGTTCAGAAGTCTCATTTTGCACAAATTTGTTCAATGTGTAAATAAAATAAGGCTGTAATATAGAAAATAATAAACATCAGTTTACAATAACTAGACAAAATGGAAGATTTATTAACAGTAAGATCTCTGTTCTTCTTTACTATGAAATCAGTTCACTGACAATTTTAAGTAATACTACTACTACTACTAATAATAATAATAATAATGATAATAATAATAAGAAGAAGAAGAAGAAGAAGAAGAAGGTTGATAAAAATCTAACTTTCAATAAGGAGATAAAATAAATGATCTATGAAACTATGTGCTTTCTATTTTTTTTTGGAACCTGAACTCAACAATCTGTCTTATAGAACGAAACAAAAAAAATTTCTCACAGTGAAATGAACCGGATTCAGGACATTAGACAGAGATGAGGAATGATCAGATGATGTAGTTACACATTCAGGAGTGTGATTTATCTCTGCAGTTTGGACTTCACTGAAATTTCTCTCCAAAAAACCCCCAAACAGTTACACTAACACTTTAAAAGTGAAAGTAAATGATTGTGGCTCTCTCTCTGGCAGCCACCCAGATAAATAACCAGGACATGAGTGACGTGTTAGATAACAAAGTCATTCATAAATCCATTTTCACTTCACAGTAAAGATGTTTCAAATAGAAAGTGATGAGAAAAAAGATTAGTCACTCTAGTCAAATCCAGAAGTGAATGAATAACAGAAAGTTTAATTTATATATAACTCCTTTCCAAACAAGACGCTCCTCAAAGATAATCACAAAATCAACGCAACACAGAGGCAGAAATAAATCAAATCAAAGTGAATAATTAACACAAAATGTTTCCTTCACTGTCCTTTACACCTTTATACACCACGAGACGAGACTTTAAAACATTTTACAGCTTTATTTAACTGTAAAATAAACTCCACAGATCTTACTTATATTTATATTTATATTTAAAAAGTTATATTTGTATATTTGTATGTATAGCTAATAATAAACAATATATTTATTACTCATTACTTAGAATTGAACTGGATCTTAAACAACTCAAAAACAAGTCTATAAATAATGACAGTGAATCTAATGACAAAAAAAAAGCTCTATGGCTTTAATATAGAGTCAAAATGTTCACATTTTAATAATCAGGAATAAAAAATTAATATATAATATATAATAATGTATAATAATGTATAAATAGGGTTCTGGAAAAAATGTCTTCATTTGTCTAGAATGTGTTTAATAGTCGAGTAGTTAGATTATGTTTATATAAAATGTGTTGAGAAAATCTGTGGAATTTGTTTTAGAGTTAAAAAAGATTTCCCTCATAACTGTAAATAAAAATAAAAATAAAAGAAGTTTGCATTAATACTGTATGCAATAACGCCATCTCGACACAGTGACACCTAGCGGACACATGAGGAACTGCAGGCGTCATTAATAAAAGCCAGAAGCAGCTTGTTAAAGAAATAAATCTTTACAGAAATTATTTTAAAAGTTTTTCCTTCGTAGTATTTGATCTCATCCTCCTGAACTACACACAAGTTTATTCTGAAGCCTTCATACCAAAGACATTTATTCATTTATTCATTTTTAATAGATCTCTGCACTAAACGATAATAATAATCTATCTTTTTTAAAAAAAAAAAAAAAATTAAAATTGATTGAGTGAAAAATCAAACTCGAAGAAACAAAAACAAAAACACAAACACAAACATCAGGAGCTTTACCTGAGATGGTGAGAGTCCAGGTCATGGTTCAGGCTTCAGAGCATCAGCACAGAGGCGCCTGAGGTTTTAAACCCTCTCTCTGACGTCATCAGCACGTCTGCTTCGTCATAGGGCATGATCGAAACCACAGTGTTGCCATGGAAACACACATGGGATTGCCATTTAGGTTGAAACGGTGTGCATCGAGTTTATGCATATTCATGATAAACAGAAACGGAGACTCCAGAAAAATCTAGATATAAAATACTCCAAATATTAATTCAGTTTGTTCTCAAAGAATTAAAATAAATAAATAAATAAATAAATAAAGATGTAGTGATAAATTGTGATATCTTTTAAAAATTACTCTTAAAAAATGTAATATAATTTTATTTCTTAAAAAAAAAATTAAAATACATTTTGTACCTGAAAAATAATAAATTTGTTTCTACTTTTCAGCGTTAAATTTACATTTATAAATATAAATATATGTTATATTAAATTTATAAATATATTTAATATAAATTGTATGTTAATATAATATAATAAATTTTCATTTTGAGAGATAAAAAATAAATTCATAGAAATTTTATACATTAAATATAAATATGTATATTATACATCTTTGTTTCTATTTCAATGTTAAATATATATTTATTTATTTTTATTAATTTATTTTTTTATGTAAATAAGACACATTTATATAAACTTATATAAATATTTCTGTAAATATTTCTACATTAATCACATTAAATATAAATATGTATTTTATTGTAATTTTATTTCTTAGAAACTTTTAACACTTTTTTTGTCTGTAAAATAAATGTTTCTATTTTTCAGTGTTAAATATACATTTATAAATATAAATAAATGTATTAACATATTTAAAAAATATATTTAATTTATTTAATATAAATTATATGTTAATATATTTAAATTTTTAGAGGTAAAACAAGTTCATAGAAACATTTTTGTATATTAAATATAAATATGTAATTATACAGCTTTGTTTCTATTTCAGTGTTTTATTTATTTATTTATTTTTTAATGTAAAAAAGACACATTTATATAAACATATATACATATTTATACATTAATCACATTAAATATAAATATGTATATTTATACAGATTCGTTTCTACTTTTTTTGTGCGAAATATGTATTTATTTTGTACTTATTTTCTTCTTATTATTGTTTATAAATAATAAGAATTTTTACATTTATACAAATGCATCTTTATACATTACACCCTATAGCCTATTTTATATTTTTATAAATATAATATATTTATATTATATAAAGCAGCAGTTCTCAAAGTGGGGTTCAGGGGTCTGTGATGCTTTATTTATTTATATTTATTTGTTTGTTTATTTATATATATATATATATATATATATATTACAGTGGTGGAAATTAGAACCCAGTTATTATATACGTTATATTTATTATTGCTGGAATGTAATGGGATGTGTACAGTAAAGTTTAATAATAATTTTAAAAAACTTTAATAAATAGCCATAACTGTACACATTTAAATAATGAGACGTAACATTCACTGATGTTGAAATTTATTTTACATGCTGCAAAAAGTTTAAGAAACCCCTGATACACGTCGTCGAATGTCGAACGTCGAACGTGAGCCGTATCTGCTGGCTGTTTGAGAGGAAACGTAAATATCGTGGACGGGAGAAACGTCTTGGTGAATCGGGACACGATCAGGATCTCTGTCACGTTATGAAGCGCTTGCGTAATACTCCAAATAATCTTCATCAGTCACGGATTACACATTAATATCTTCATCAGTCACGGATTACACATTAATATCTTCATCTGAGATTGAGTTTACCTGAGAAGGTACTGTAATTCTACCTCATTTCAAATCTAAACATCATCATCATCATCATCATCATCTAATCCTGCTGATAAAATGAATCCGCTCGTAAACTCAAAGCTTTAATAAACATTCTCCTTTAGTCACTTTATTTTCTTCAGCTGTGAAGCTTCGAATAATCTTATAAACAAATCCAAAAGTTTACTAGAGACCTTTTTTCCTTTTTTTTTTTTTAAAACAGAGAATACTTTCAACACTAAATCCATCCTCCCAATCTTACGCCATCAGATTCATCGTAAATGAGCGATGACACACACGAAGAAAATGCCAGAATAACAGAATATCATTCAGTCATGTAATGTACCGTCTTTCAGAATACCACTCCCTTAGCAGCCGCTGAAACCCACACATGGAGATAAGGAGTGAAAGAGAAACTTTGTGTTAAAATGCCTCAGCATCCAGGAACAAAGGAACACAGCAATATTCCGAAACCTGAGAATGTCGCTGACTCAGAGACGAGCATGTTCGCTCAGAAAAAAAAACATTTTCCCCTAGTCAAAGAGATTCTGGTCAGTGGCTTCTCCACATCTGTGTGTGTTTGAGTGTGTGTGTGTGTGTGTGTGTGTGAGTGTGTGTGTGTGCTGTGTCTAACCAAGGCTCAAAAAAAAAAAAACCAGTAAACATCAGCAATGACGAGAAGTGAAAGAAGGGTTTTCACTGGACGGGACAGAGGATTTCATAGTAACTGGAAAAGAGAGGGGAAAAAATGATTTGTAGTTTGAGGTTGTAACTTATGGTTAAAAACATTAAGACTAAAAAGGTTAGTATTTTCTTTTAAAAAAAAAAAAAAAAAAACTTTAAGATTTCAAAGTTTCAAGAACAAAGCCAGACCTCTAGTAGATTTTTTTTTCTCCTTTAAATACACATATGCACAGTGTGTGTGCCAATATACAGTACAGTACACACTTTTGGTGATTAAAGTTCCAGTCCCAGTGTCCGTGTAACTCCATGACAGATTGCGTATAGTCTCTCTCTCTCTCTTTCTCTCTCTCTCTCTCTCTCTGTCTCTCTCTCTCTGTCTCTCTGGGATGGTCGTGGCCGTCATTCCAGACCCAGGGTGTAGTTGATGCCTTGCACTAGTCCGATGATGACTGGCTGCCAGGCTACGAGATAGCGAAGCCAGTCCAGTAACTGTCCGTACATGACGTGAGGTCTCTCCCACCTTACGGCCGCCGGTTAAGGAGAAAAAACTGAACAAATGAATAAATTTGTGCTAATTTGTGCAAATCAGCCAATCATGACGTTTGGTTTTTTTTGGTGCAGTGTATAAAATCATGCCGTTAAGAGCTTCAGTTAACGTTCACATCAAACATCACAATGTGATCTCAGTGACTTTGACCGTGGCGCGGGTCTTCTGTTCCCCTTCTGGCAGAATATCGTATCATATTGTATCATATTTCATATCGTATAGTATATCGTATCGTATCGTATCTCATATAGTACAGTATATCATGTCGTATCATATCGTATCGTATCATATCATATTTCATATAGTATAGTATATCATATCGTATCGTATCATATCATATTTCATATAGTATAGTATATCATATCGTATCGTATCATATCGTATTTCATATAGTATAGTATATCATATCGTATCGTATCATATCATATTTCATATAGTATAGTATATCATATCGTATCGTATCATATCGTATTTCATATAGTATAGTATATCATATCGTATCGTATCATATCATATTTCATATAGTATAGTATATCATATCGTATCGTATCATATCATATTTCATATAGTATAGTATATCATATCGTATCGTATCATATCGTATTTCATATAGTATAGTATATCGTATCGTATCATATCGTATTTCATATAGTATAGTATATCGTATCGTATCTCATATTGTATAGTATATAGTATCGTATCATATAGTATTTCGTATATAGTATCATATTTCATACAGTATAGTATATCGTATCATATCGTATCGTATCTCATATCGTATAGTTTATGGTATCATATCGTATCTCATATCATATAGTATATTGTATCGTACCGTATTTCATATAGTATAGTTTATCGTATCATATCGTATCTCGTATAGTATATTGTATCGTATCGTATCTCATATAGTATAGTTTATCGTATCGTATCGTATCATATCATATCTCATATCGTATAGTATATTGTATAGCATCATATCGTCACGTATCGTATATCGTATTGTATCATATCATATCCTATTGCATCAGATCATATATCGTATCGTAGGAGCGGAACCCGGTGTCTTCTTCCGTTTCAGCTCATCCGCTTCAGTGATGCTTTTCTGCTCACCACGGCTGCACAGAGTGGTTATTTCCAATTTCCATCTGCTCTTCAGCCCATAAAACCGGATAATTATTATTATTATTTTTTTTTACGCCATTCATTCTGTGTAAACACTACAGCGTTGTGTGTGAAAATCGCAGGAGATTTTTCACTTTTCTGTTTCTGAAATACTCCAACCGGCACCGACACCCGTGCCACGCTCAAAGTCACTGAGATCACTGAGATGTTTCCGTCATTCTGAACGTTCAGGTCTGAAGCTCTTGACCTGTATGATTGGCTGATTGGATAATTGCACAGGTGTTCCTATTAAAGTGAGCAGTTTGAGTATTTAATAATAATAATAAAAAAAAACATTACAAAGTAATTTTTCTAGTCTGTTATTTCTGTGCTAAATATCTGTTTTTTGTTAAAAGTCTATGAGAGTAAGACACAACCATAGAGGCAAATTATTGTAAAGAAAAGAAATCTCATGAAAGAGGAAGTACTGTTACCCAACACGCTGCTGTAAGAACAACAATCTATGATTTTTTATTTAAAAATTTTATGAATTATTAGGAGAGTCTACGTAATGTCCTGTTTCAGTCTGAGTCACTTTTTAATGAAACTGCAGGATGACTCGGCTGCTCTTTGCTCAGAAGGTGGAACTTTAAAAACCCCGCCATCACAAAAGCCATTTAACAGGAAAGGAAGCTTTCCCAAGTCGGTGATTAAGCTAGCGTGGAATTTCTTCCTAGATGTCAATGTCTCCAAACAATCATCCCACACACACAAATACACACACATTACAGGGAACTACAGTGTAAAGCATAGTAATATTTCCCATAAATCATTGTCTCGCTACATGACGTTCCCATCACACAGGGCTCTGTACACACAGCAGGGTTTGGCCTTATAAACTGTTCCACAAATAGACAGTGGGTCAGTCAGAGCCGTGACACAGCAGCAGCAGTGAACAGGGAAGTCAGTGTGAGAGAGACGGAAAAAAAAATACCAATGATTTTCAGCTGTTTGGTTTGAAATGTGATACGCCGTATCATATCGTATCTCATATCGTAACGTATCATATTGCATATTGTATCATATCACATATCGTATCTCATATCATATCATATCATATCGTAACGTATCATATCTCATATCGTAAC
>CM040468.1:789244-809188 GCA_022758105.1 Pangasianodon gigas | reverse complement strand
AACATATCATATCTCATATCGTAACATATCATATCTCATATCGTAACGTATCATCTCATATCGTAACGTTTCATATCTCATATCATATCGTAACGTATCATATCTCATATCGTAACGTTTCATATCTCATATCATATCTCATATCGTAACGTATCATATCTCATATCGTATCTCATATCATATCGTAACGTATCATATCACATATCGTATCTCATATCATATTGTAACGTATCATCTCATATCGTAACGTTTCATATCTCATATCGTAACGTATCATGTATCATATCTCATATCGTAACGTTTCATATCTCATATCATATCGTAACGTATCATATCTCATATCATATCTCATATTGTAACGTATCATATCTCATATCGTAACGTTTCATCTCTCATATCATAACGTTTCATATCTCATATCATATCTCATATCGTATCCTATCATACGGTAACGTATCATATCTCATATCATATCTCATATCGTAACGTATCATATCTCATATCGTAACGTTTCATATCTCATATCATAACGTTTCATATCTCATATCATATCTCATATCGTATCCTATCATATGGTAACGTATCATATCTCATATCGTAACGTATCATATCTCATATCATATCTCATATCGTAACGTATCATATCTCATATCGTAACGTTTCATATCTCATATCATAACGTTTCATATCTCATATCATATCTCATATCGTATCCTATCATACGGTAACGTATCATATCTCATATCATATCTCATATCGTAACGTATCATATCGTAACGTTTCATATCTCATATCATAACGTTTCATATCTCATATCATATCCTATCATACGGTAACGTATCATATCTCATATCGTAACGTCTCATATCATATCTCATATCGTAACGTATCATATCTCATATCGTAACGTTTCATATCTCATATTGTAACGTATCATATCTCATATCGTATCCTATCATATGTATCATATTTCATATTGTATCATATTGTATCTCGTATCATATGGTATCATATCATGTCGTATCATACTGTATATCGTAGAGTATCTCGTATATCGTATCATATCATATTGTATATCGTATCATATCCTCTCATATCATATCTCATAACGTATAGTGTATTGTATCATATCGTATAGTATCTCGTATATTGTATCATATCGCATCGTATCATCTCGTATTGTATCATATTGTATCGTATCATCTCGTATTGTATCATATTGTATCGTATCTCGCACCGTATATCGTCTCATATCATATCGTATCCTATCGTACATCGTATCATATATCGTATCGTACATCGTATCACCGCACATATCATCTCATATCATATCATAACGTATCATATCTCATATTGTATCATATCGTATTGTATCATATTGTATCGTATCTCGCACCGTATATCGTCTCATATCATATCGTATCCTATCGTACATCGTATCATCTCACATATCATCTCATATCATAACGTATCATATCTCATATTGTATCATATCGTATATCATCTCATATCATATTATATTGTACATTTGTATCGTATCGTATCCTATCGTATATCGTATCATATCGCATCATATCATCTCATATCGTATCATATTGTATATTGTATCGTATCTCACATCGTATACCATCTCATAGCATATTGCATCGTATCGTATATTGTATCTTATCCTATTGTATCATATTGTGATTGTTGAATGTTTTAATCGGTTGAATTGAGACATCACTGTATCGTATCGTATCAAATTAGAATTCTGTGAATTGCTACAACCCTGGCGTCTCTCTCTCTCTCTCTATTTTTCCCCACAGCTATTTTCCACTTGTTTCTGATCAACCTAGTCCTCTCGTTTTAAAGCATCGGCCAAACGATGCTTTATTTTACGTAACATTACGTAAACGTAATAAAATATTCAGCATGTCTGTATACTCAACAATCAACTAATCTCATTCTAGAGTCTCATTATTACGCCCGAAACTTATGTAACCACACACACACACACACACACACACACACACAAAGGATACGGATTACTGAACATTCTCTTCAGGTCCACCTTTTCTTTGCAGTATGGGCACGTCTGTTTCTTACCCACAATGCACCACCCTCGTATGCAGAACTCGTGGAATCTGGGAGGAAAACAGTCAAGGAAAGAACAACGCTATGTTTGAGGCATGAGCATATAAAAATTTACATTTGTCAAACTGCACACTAAGCAATATGTTCATGAGGTAGAACAGTGTTTAGGTACAGGCGAGCAAAGAAAAATCCAACAGATCAAAAAATAAAAATAAAAAAGGATTGAAATGGGTTTTTTCAGCTACTCGGATATTTTAAGGCCACATCAGACTCTGAATCACATCAAACTAAAAGACATGAACATCCAGCGATCCTCGCTTCTACTACGATCTCGAAAAACGTGACTGGTGACAGAAAATCAGAATCGGTTTTTCAGGTTTTTGTACCTGTTCCTTAGCGTTACGAACGCTGATACGACACTATATCCAGGAGAAAAAATAGTTTTGGTGGTATTCCTTTTTTAATGTTAAGCTTCAACACTTTTATCATGATTCATATTTGTTCAAATCTTCATGATCGTCCAATTAAATGCGCTCTAGAGCCGCCCCCTGGAGGCGTCTTGCTCTACAGTAGCAGCTCGTTAGCAGTAAACAAGGTTCGTTGGTGTTTTCTGGCTAAACGTCTTCACACACACACACCCACCCACACACTATTCCCTTTTCCAACCATTGCTCAGTTTGAGATGAATAATGGTTGGAGTTTGTTTAGTCTCCAAGTCGTGAGATTTCCATCTTTAAGATACGTTCTCACATAGAGATTTTATCGCTGTAAGTCGCCATTCGCTGTACTATGAAGTCGCCAGTAGGCGTTTTCCTTACGACTGGGTGGGTGGCGCAACTAGCATTCTACTTTTGACAACAAATCAGTTTTCTTGCCGCTAAAATAAACATTCTGTAGGGAGAGCGTTTGCATATAAAATTCACCAGTGTATATATACATATATACATCATATCACATGAGATGAAGGAGAAGCAGCGTGCGCTCTTCGCCATTGCGGCCATCTATCTGCGGCGAAAGCGCAAACAAAACAATTCGGACTCGCGGGCAGCATGGCTCACGAGCTTGGATCACGAGTGCTCTACTGTCTTCACTCCCATTGGTCGTCACTGGACCAAGTCGCTCCAAATTTGCATAAAATTAATCTTTTCTCAACTTTGTGGCGTCCCTGGACACGCCCACACCTGGTCACCAAGGGTCGCTGTCACTCACATCGCCAGCTCTCGTTGAAAACGAACGGTCTCCGGTCGCTTTGTCGCTGCACGTTTGAACGTATCTTTATACAGCGTCTGGGATTCTCCATCAGTAAGAGCCAGGAAAATGCTCTCGCTAATCTCTTCACTGTTCTCTAGATTTAGCTAGCTCACCGTCAGGTGTGTTTAGATTGCCTGGGGAATGAAATCACAGCTCAAGTGAAGAAGAAAAACATGACTACTGGCCTTAAATTCTTACAAAATGCAGTTTAACGACTTCTTCTTGGACAATAATTTACTGCATGATGAGACAATCCATTGTAATGCCATTACTTACACGAAAAAAAAAAAAAGTACTGCTTTATACATTAACACACAGACATGGACATGTGGGACTCCTGGGCTCAGTACAGCTGTTGTGGAAAAGATATTCACTTGGCTTTAATGAACAACGTGATGCAACTGTGGTCACGTCAACACCCAAATGAATAACCGCAGACACACCAAGCGGAAGCTTCACCCACCAACTGACGAGGAGCAGCAACTTCAGTGGACAATGGGTGTGTGCGAATATTAAAGGTCAGCCACTGTTCATTGTAAAAACAAACAAGCAAAAAAAAAAAGAACAGAAATGTCAAAGAATGTGGAACTAATCTAAAAACAGAAATGTGTGTCATTGTTTCAAGACAGACACACGATAAACTGCTGCATGAGGAATTTCTCTGGTATGGACTGATTACGATGTCTGAAGTACATGCGAAGACCTTCACAGTCCAGGAAAGAATTTGGATTGGTGTGTTAGTGAGAACTCTTCACCACCACCACCACCACCACCACCATCATGATCATGATCAAAACACCAATAGAGGAAAAGTCATTTGGAAGAACGGTGTTCCTGTGGAGCTCCTAGAAACTACATGAATCTGTTCTGGTGATCAGACTGAGACAGTATCCCCTTTAAGCTTCCCTTCGTGAGTAAACCTGCTACATCATGCTGTGGTTTCAGCGAGTAAATAAACGTCTGAGGCTCAAAACAGTAGCACACTCTTTACTTCTTTGGGTCCTTTATTGGAAAAAGAATAAAGGTCATCCCCAATACTGACACAGATCTTCAAATCTGTTTGGAAACCTCAGTCACTGATCAACATGTGATGAGGAAGTGAAAAGCCACTTCCTCTTTTTTTTTTTTTTTTTTTTTTGGTTTGTTTGCTGTGACTATTTTATTTTCCTCACACGCTCACTATAGTATGGTACGTGACATGTGGTATTGCGGCATGGAAAGAAACATCTACACACACATCCACATGTGAGAAAAGCCCTCAGTGACGTCTGTATAGCCCAATTTAGACTGGAACATCATGTAGATCTCCCAGGAGCAGGACTAATCTGGTTCAGATCATATTTTTGTAGTAGATTATTTAGTTATTATGTTAAATTGGGAAGCCACTCATCAAGACAAAATGATATTTTCAGGTATATTAGAGGTCCGTGTTTTTTTTTCCCCTCTACATGTTACCTCATGATAGATTCATTCAAAAGCATGAAATTAGTTTTCATAGTTATGCAGATGACACACTAATGCTGGACAATGTTCACAAATTAATTCGAATTGACAATGACAATGACAATTTATTTATATAGCACAATTAATTACAACTTCCGTTGACCAATGTGCTTTCCAGCAAGTCATCAAAAAAAAAAAAACACACAACAAACAAACAGAAAAGTTATAAAAAAATCATACAGATATCCCATCCATATGCTAAAGCCATAAAGCCATACGCTTTAGAAAATAAAAATGTCTTTAGCCTGGACTTAAAAATATTAAGAGAAGAAGCTTGTCTAATGGATAGTAGCAAGGCGTTCCAGTTCCCTACACTTAAGCCTCGACTTAGGGGTAAACAATAGATCCTGGTTGGAAGACTGAAGGGATCTAGTGGGTTGATACTCCGTCAATAACTCACAGAGATAAGTAGGGGCCAAACCATTTAGAGATTTGTAAACGAGGAGCAATATTTTAAAATCTACTCTAAAACGAACAGGCAGCCAGTGTAGTGAGCGTAAAATAGGAGTAATATGCTCCCTCTTTTTAACCCCACTCACGAGTCGAGACGCAGCATTTTGAACAAGCTGCAAACGGGATAAAGCTGTCTGGCTAATCCCCAAATACAGTGAGTTGCAGTAGTTCAGCCTAGATGAAATAAAAACGTGAATTACTTTTTCAAAATCTTTAAAAGAGAGAAAAGGCTTTGCTTTAGAAAGCAATCGCAGCTGAAAAAAGCAAGCTTTGACAACTGAATTTATTTGACGGTCAAACTTTAAGGTTTCAAGCACAAAGACATCCCACCCAAATCTAATATCGTGGAATTTGAAAACTCAGACGGACTAAAAACAATAATTTCAGTTTTCTTTTCATTGAAAATTAAAAAATTTAATGAAAGCCAAGCCTTCACATCCGCCAAACATGCCGTAAGAGACTCAAGACCCACAGAATTGCGTTTGACTGATCCCACCCATCTTGACTGAAGAACTCCTATTTGCAAAATACGAATTAATGTTTTAACGCCATTTCAAAAAACGTTCTAATCGAGATTGCACATATTTATATATATTTACATTTTTTAACAAAACATCTGTAAATGCTATTTAAATTTTGTTTAGTTTAAAATTGACTTTGACTTTTGACTCTGAAAATTGGATTAAACCAATATAAAAGAAAAAAAAACAGCCTTATTAAACTGATAAATGCCTCCTACAGCCTGCGCTAATCCCAAACACTGCGCACTTAGATTAAAAAAAAAAAAAAAAAAAAAAAGATAAACAGGCAGTACTTCGCGAGGACTGAGCTCGTAGCAAAGAATCGTTCAAATATCACTTCAGAGACGTGGAATTGGTACGAGTTTGAAAAGTCAGATGAACAAGATTGTGTAAAATATGATGCTGCGTTACGTCCTAATCAGCTGGAATTACGTCATTTTCGATCTCGGGATGTTCGACAGACGAAGTGAGAAAATTGACGCCCACATGTTCGTATTTTGTTAGCAACAAGCTAGGCAGCTAATGTGGATGAGTGATGTATATTTTCTTTCTCAAATAGCGAACTGTAGAGTCAGAGTTTTAGATTTAACACACAAATATATCTGTATGTTGATTCATCTAAAGCTAATACTGTATTTACAAGTATTAATCATTTAAAGATAAGAAGTTTTGCTTTGTTTATTTCTGTCGCTGTGAGCAGCCATGTTGATTTGAACATTTAATTCAACGGTCCCCGTTTACTCTGCCGAGAAAGAAACGTTCATTACGTTGTGCAAAAATAGTAACAGCGCCATCTATAGCAAATAGTGCAAACAACGTATTTTTAAAAATATATCCGTTCTTTAAATATCCTTTATTTTAAAGAACGATTGTTTGCACTATTTGCTATAGATGGCGCTGCTACTATTTTTGCACATCTACATTTTCCAAAGTCCATTCTAATAAATAAAAAAAACTTTATAAATAAATTGCATGATTTTTCAATTGCATTATGTAAGAACAAAAAAAATCGTAATCAAGAATCGTCAATAAAGTTGAAGAAAAAAAAAAAATCGAGATTATTTTCTGACACATAACTTTATATATCAGAGTCACCACGTAATCGAGAGTCAGTTAACAACCTGATGATGTGCTTGAATGAAATATCTGACTGGATGTCACAGAAAGTTCTACAGTTAAACCAGGATAAAATGGAGATATTAACTGAGAACTAACTAAAGGATTAACTAAAGACGTATCGAACAAGCTGAGTTCTCTCTCTCTCTCGGTAAAAACAGACTGGAAATCTGGGTGTAATATTCGACTCTGATCTCAGCTTTGTTCCTCACATCAGTGATATCTCCAAGGTTGCGTTATTATCGATGCAGAAAAACTCATCCATGCATTTATTACATGTAGATTAGATTACTGTAATGCTCTCTTTTATGGGAAAAAAACTATTTATCCATTACATTTAGTATAAAAATTTACTCGGCTTCTAACAAACTAAAAAAAATAAATAAATTTAAAAAGAGATGGTATTACTCCTATTCTGAAGGACCTGCATCCAGGTTTTAAAGTGCTCTTATTAGCTTTTAAAACTCTTAATACCATTGCATCTGTGTATTTGCATCTGAATGTCTGATGGATTAAACCCTGAAATCTTTTATTTGTTTATTTTTTTTAAGATCAACAAATGTTAGCTTCCTTAAGGTTCCTTTTAATAAGAAGACGTTTGGTGAAACGAAACCAAAACCGGCTTTGGAGTAATAAAATCTGAGCTATTAATGATATTTAAACTAGATATCACGTGCCACAATAAATACCGCAAGTAGAACATAAACTGAGCAAATATTCTTTAAATTAATTTTATTAAACAGTAAAGAATCGACAAGGTCTCAGTGTTTTTAGCGTTATACGGAGTCAGGGTCTGATTATAATAGAATAACTCACCTTTTAATGAACGTCAGAGCAGTTTATTTCGACTGTACACGCTTTATTTTGGAGGATTTCGCCAAGTTAGACAGCACTAATTCTAAAATATGTTTTAAAAATATAACATGAAGATGTGTTCACGTTCCGCAACACGCTGTTTGTCTCTGTAGTTACTGTCTGTTTAGTTAATTTGAACTTACTTTATCTGAAGGATGTGATTTGAGGATTTTTCCTATAATCGATTCAGAATACAGAATATCTGTGTATGTCACTTAAAATACGAAAAGTTAGCGAAACATTAACGATACACGCCCTACATGCATCCCATGCGATCATCCGAATAAACAAAATTTATTTAAAAAGCAGCTTATAACGCATTTATTTTCTTTGGCTTTTCATTAGTACTCTGCTTCCCTTTCTCTTAATCATCTATTTAATATTTTATTTTCTGTTTCATTACTTATTTTTATTTCTTAAGGACTTTTTAGGTTATAATATTTAATTTTTTTATGTTGTGTTGCATTAGGCATTATTATTGTTTTATTATTATTATTCTGATCATATCTTTTCCATCGTGAAGCACTCTGAGCTGCATTTTATGTACGATAAGTGCTATATAAATAATTATTATTACTGTTATTATTGTTTGTTATTCTGTGAAGGCAGGGTGATGTAAATATTCCTGGAGTATTTGAAATGGTGATTTTTACATGAAAGATTACGGCATATTTTCCCTTCCTTATGAAGGAAATGAGAAGCAGAAATAATTCCAGACAATACACAGTGTAACCTGTCTGAAAAGACCTGCTGGGAAACTCAGCTGGACCTGATGAGTTATATCCTTTGTGTGTGTGTGTGTGTGTGTGTGTGTGTGTGTGTGTGTGTGTGGGAAAGCAGTTTTGCACTTTTTGGTCATTATACAGACATTCCAGGAAGTGCTCATGCATCTCCAGCCAAAACCCAACCTGAAACCAAGCGTGAGTTTAAAAACGCAGAACAGTAAAATATAAGCGTTCCGGAGAAGAGACACATCTTGCGGGGGTTTTAGGTAAGTTACCGAGTTCCTGCTTGAGGTACAGCATACACACTACACACGCTAGTCACACGGTCATGAGATGTACGGATGGGATTTTTAGCATGATGACCAAGCGTACGTTGTGAAGCAACATCCTTCTCTGTGATTCATGCAGAGATCGCTTGTCCCGGATCATCCGATCGTAATATAAGATCGTGATTATTGTGAAAGGATACACATGGTTGCAGGAGAGCCTGTAGGTGTTCTCCATGATCCCTTCTTCGTCCACGCTTACCAGGATGGGCTGACCGCACACGGCGCAGATGCTGTCCGAGAGGTGTTTAGTAGGCATTCCGGATGCACTGTAATACTGAGCACAAAGATTAGAACGTCACGAGATAACACATTCAGTCTGTTTTTTTGGGCGGGAAGGATGAAAGCTAACGAGACACATGACGCCAGACAACCGAATCTCAGAGGAAATCCCGCTATCTGCCCTCTTCCGCATACACGACCTCATGATTGGCTAGTTTTGCTGTGATTGACATGGCAGAGAAAGAGTATCCCCTTTTTCAGTGAATTTTCTCTCTCTAGAACTTTCTCCTAGGCACGGATTGCTGTGGCGTCATCGGGATTCGAACTCGCGATCTCCCGACATTCACATTCAGTACAAGCGTCTACAGGAAATACTCACCCCTACTGTCGACGCCATGAAGTCTGCACACATCTCGGCAAAATCCCTGCCCAGGACGCCGTAATAGAGTCCGTAAAAGAGCATGGAAACGCCAAAATCCATGGAATCTTCCGGCTTTATCCTGAGCGAGAAATATGACGAAGGGTTTCAATTCGTAAAAAAAAAAAAACAATAAAAACACTTTGAAAACTCAAACACGGTGACATGTTTGCAAAATAAAGAGCTAACTTAAATATAAAAAACAAATTGTATTAACATAATACAAAATTTTAAAACATTTCCCAGCACATATGATTATTTTTTTAATGTTATATGATCCATTAAAATCTGACACATATGATTGTTCGTTTTTTTTGTTATATGATCCATTAAAATCTGACACATATGATTATTTTTTTAATGTTATATGATCCATTAAAATCTGACACATATGATTGTTCGTTTTTTTTGTTATATGATCCATTAAAACCTGACACATATGATTATGTTTTTTTTTTTAATGTTATATGATCCGTTAAAACTTGACTCATGCAGTTTGTTCTGTTTATCTGATGACAGCATGTGATGCTGCATGTTCACAAGCACAATTCCTTTTGTTAAGCACTTCCTTGACTGATGTCATGCATAGTAAGTCTTACAGAGAAAAAAATTATTGCCAAATCATGAGCTGTTCCTCTTCAAGTGATTCATTCCTCTACTTTAAACACTTATTTTACATAATAATATGAGTTATTATACTACCTGAGGATTACACAGGAATAAGATCTACTGCATGTGACTGTTTCACAATAGTGTTTTCTAAAATCGGTCACAAGCTGGAGATTAGAATAATGAAGCACATTATACAGTGTATACACTTCCAGGTGTGAGAACTCATCATTAGTTAACTAGTAATCATCCATAATTACGAACATTACAGTTTACAGACCTTAGTGTGACTGAGAAATCTATTTTGAGACCCTTACGGTAAACACTGCGCAGAAAATTTTTTCTCACGTCACTTCCTCGAGATGTTATTTCAACCAAAAATAGGCGACATGGGAGTATTTTGGATTTCTGAAGAATGATCAGGGTGTTGTTCACAACGTCTCGGGGGGAAAAACGTTACTCCCAGTGCATATTCTGTCCCTGTTTTGGGTTCGTGCTTATTTCATTTCAAAACACATTTGAGAAGTTGACAAGACGTCTGGAAACACTGCTCATATGACCTCGAGCCTGGATTATTTTTGCCGTTAACTACGCGTACACGTATACAAGATGGCTGCTGCGCATCTCCTGCAGTCGTTTGGAGCATTACTTGTACTTGTGCAAATCCTCGGACATTAACGCTACACGTCAGCGTGGTGCAAAACCACAGCAGTACAGCACCAACGCGACTAAATAAACTACCGCTGTGTCTCAAATCGCATACTTACGCACGATTCTAGAGTTATTCAGTACTAGCAAAAAAAATTTCATCTATTACTGTTGGTGTTTGGATTTTAAAAACCTCTCACATAGCCTTCAAAAGTCTGTCTCGTGGACCGTTCTGCTGGATCTTCTAGATTAGTAAATACTTTTGAACGTAAGGTCAGATTTTTCTATTTGATACGCAGCTCATGACAACAATCACAACGACAGAGGAAATGTTTTAAACAGAAACGGAGCTCGTCCGTGTGTGTAACATTTTACAGTTCGACTCGGAAACCTGACGAACGAGGAAGTCCTGGCTCTAGAAGATGTGGATTTAATCCTCCAGATGTACATAAAGAACGCAGGAACAACACTGCTGCCTTACGTTTAAAGTGAAAGCTACCGATGAGCTGCACTAATAAAGCTAGCTCGTGTATTTTACCTTGTTTTTTGCACTCTCTACCTCACACACAGACACACACACACAAAAACAGTTGCACTATGGACAAACAAAAACTCTTGCACTCTTGCACTATGAGAATTTTTTGCATACTACACTCCTCTAAAAGCTGCTAAACATATTTTTACATATAACATCTATATTTGTCTGCTAGCTTGCACTATATTTTATTTATTATATTCTGCTTTATTATGTATCACTGTTGCACTGTGGGACGAGGCACTGAGGAAAAACATTTCACTACATTAATACATCACATGTGTGTGACAAATAAAGAACCTTGAACCTTAAGAACAGGATTCATTTCACAGCCTCACCTGTTAGTTTTTTATTTATTTATTTATTTTTTTTTAATTTGACTGGATTTTTACATGAGAAAAGAAACTCGTACCATCAGACTCCCAAACCGGCGTCCTTGTTTTCATCTCACCGTGTGTACAACTCACCTAAATATCAAATTGATGCCAAAGAGTGTGAACATGACTACACTGTATCCCACAATTCCCGTCGTGTAGCTGATCTTGTACAAGAGGAGAAACCATTTGTAAACCAATCTAGAGAGAGAGAGAGAGAGAGAGAGAGAGAGAGAGAGAGAAGGTATGAGCAGATGGATATTTACAGAAGGATCAGAGGGGATTACCGTTTACAAATGTGTCAACAAGCATGTAGGGTTTACAAACAGCTGACTAATAGTACACTATGAACTTGTAAGTCATAAGTCTTATGACATTAAGTCACTGTGTCACTGACATTAGGTCACAGAGTGATAATACTCAGGAATAAAGCAGACAAAAGGGCAAAGGGAATATCTGAAGCCCCTTCCCTTCCCTTCCCTCCCCTCCCCTATCTCAGACGCTCTCGAATGGACTCGAGAAGCTCTCTCTCTCTCTCTCTCTCTCTGTTTTTCTCTCTCTTCCCCTCCGTCGTGATAAAGTACCTCGGCGTGGTGCATTCCAGAGGCTTCCGAGTGGCACGGAACGTGATGAAAGCGGTGACGATGGAGAAGATGGACCACGTCACCAAGAATCGCCACCAGTGCAGCTTCGTGGTGAAGTAAAGAGGCACCACCCACATCTGAAACAGGGTCACCAACTGCAGAACAGCAACAACGCGTTTGTAATAAGAAAATCGTACGCAAAACTTAATCGTAACACGTAACGTAAAGAATGACCTTAATAACCGTCTATTTTTAACCGGGTCATTTCTTTTTAATGTGGTTTATTATTGCAACATAACAGTGTCATACTCAGGATGAGTCACTCACTTTCACATCGCCAAATAACGTAATAACTTTAAGTTAGCGCTGATACAAGGACCTCAAATGGCTGTGATACTTCGCTAAAATTTCAGTGTGTATTTTTCCTTGTGTGTAATTTTGAAGCTATTTTGGACAGGACATTCTCGCAAAAGAGATATTACTCATCTCAAGAGACTTCCTGCTTAAATTATGGTTAAATAAATAAAAATAAAAAAAGAGAAACATACATGTTAGGCTTTAGAGAAAGCCTAAATAATTCTCTGAAATAAAAATAACATCTGTTTGTTTTTTTTTAGTTAGTTAGTTCAGAATTACTTCCTTTTTATGTCCTAATCTGTAGAAGCTCTGAGTTTGACTGATCTACTCAGGAATTTGGTTAGCACTTGGCAGGCTGAAGAAATATTTCCATCAACTTTACGCACAATTTAACGCAAGCAATAAAACGAATAAAATGAAAATCCTTTTTTAAAAAATCTGAGAACTTCTCAACCAGCAGCTTGTTGTAATTAAATAGCTGTTAGTAGCAGTTGGAAAAACAAATTTCCTCGTCTGTCTATCTCCGCTAAACAAACTAGTGTTTTGTCTCAAATCGGATACTTACGTACAGCTCTAGACGTTAATGAGTACGAACGCTAACCATTTTCCGTATTATTTTTAGTGTTTGAATCTTAAAATCCTCCCATGTAGTGTTCAAAGCTCTGTCTTGTGTAGCAGCCTTCTGGATTTTTTTAGATTAGCAAATACTTTTGAACATAAGGTCGGAGTTTTCGATCTGAGACGCGGATCATGACAACAATCACGACGACAGCGGAAAGTTTTAAACAGAGACCGGGCTCGCCAGCGTGTTTAACGTCGCTCTGTATGAAATCACATTTCGGATACGGATATCCTGGCTCTTCAGCTCTTTAGCTCTTCAGATTTAAATATTCTGGATGTACATAAGATACACAGCAGCGAGTGTGTGAATCACGCGTCAAGTATAAACGGAAACCCCTCTGTTTGGCTTCGGGACGAATCACGCCACACTGGCGAGGATTATTTTCCTAAAAAAGCCCAACAGACTGGTGAGTCAGTGTGAGGAATATTCCCCTGGTTTGGTTTTTAGTCACTTTGTTAATATTACAGGAGTCCTATTTTATAAATCTGGAATTGGGGTCAGGACTCGTGGTCGCAGAAAATTCATAACATCCATTTTGGGTCTTTTACGCACACACACTCATTAATAATAATAATAATAATAATAATAATAATAACAATAATAGTTTCTTAGCCTATAATTCTTCTGTCTCAGTGAACAAAGCCCAAAATATGATGCTGAATTGTCAAGTGAATTAAAAATCCCCGTCTCTTCCTTCATCCAATGTTTTGCTCAAATGTTCCTTCCTCTGTGGAACAAACCCGTTTCTTTCTTTCTTTCTTTTTGGACATGTTTCCTGAGGGAGATAAACATACAATCATTTTACAGAGGAACCTCAGAACATCGTGTTACACGGATTTGCTTCAAATGACCTTTCCTTTACATAACTCCAGTTGTATTGCATAAATATAATGAAAATATCCCAGACACTTGCTTAAGATGCAGCGACTTTAAAGGAACGCTATATCACTGTATATGGGAATGCGAAGAAGTTAGGAATTTTTGGAAAGATGTGAAAGGAATGATAGAAAAGATCCTTGATGTTAACATACCACTGTCACCTTTAATCTTTTTATTTCATTTATATCCTAAGGAGATCAAGTTAAAAAAGAAGGAATATATATTTATAAAGATATGTATTCTTCAAGCGAAACGGCTTATTTCTTTAAATTGGAAAAGTATATATGCACCAAATATAGGACTTTGGCTGAAAGAAATGGTAACAAATCTGTTAATGGAAAAGATAACTTATATATTAAGAGATAAAAACATAATTTTTGATGGAGTTTGGGGACCTTTCAAATTGTTTTTAAAATGTGGTGGAGTTGGAAATGTGTTGATAGAAGACTAAAAACAGAGGTGATATTGTATATTAATGTAAAATACTGAGAAGCCTTTTTTTGTGTGTGTGTGTTTTCTCTGTTACATGGAAATTTATATGTACATGTGTAGTTAAAATGCAATAAAAAGAAATTAAAAAGAAAAAAAAGACCTTTCCTGTCCTCTTTAAAGAGACGGATCTCCTCACAACAGACACACGGACAACCTCGTTCCGAGAAAAAAAAAAGCATAATATAAGAGGTAAAAAAACAAACCAAACCAAAAAAAAAAAAAAACTAAAAATTTGTAATAAATAAATAAATTTAATTTCTCACCAGATTATATTACATCACAAAATGGTTCAGTGACTCAATAAAAATTCAATTAAAAAAATGTAAAAAATAAATAAATAAATAATAAGAATAGTAATAATAATAATAATAATAATAATAATAATAATAAAAAAATAATAGTAATAACAACATTTACAAATATTAATGTAAATGTTCATGTTAAGGTCACATATAAAGTTTAAAAAACAAAACCAAAAAAAAAGCACCTGAAAATATTTCACATACAAACAAACCCGTTTCTTACGGAAGACATTTTTCTCAAATTTATTTGCTACTTCGTGTAAATTTTTTAAAAGTATATATTACGCTGATATATTAAAGATTATATTAAGGATATATTAAGATGGCTTCCTCCGTGGCAGACGTCTTTGTTTGCTCCTCTCGAGAACGCTCGCTTTTTATGTTACTTTCATGTGTTATTTTAGGGGTTTTTTTTCTTGTATTTTTATCATCATTGTAATTTATTGTTTGTTGCCCTTCTACCTCGTCTTTCTCGTGAGGGAAAAAACAAGATAAGAATTTCATTGTACCAAATTGTTTGTTTGAAGCTAAACGTGTGTGTTTCAGCTCTCATTCTGTCTCATTAAGAATTTTTTATATGGATCCTGTATGTTTAAGACTAAGATTTAATATTAAAAAGCTTCGTTTTCCCCCGTTTTATTTTCTCGGCTCGTAGCAGGGACACGTGATAAATGATGCCATATGACGAAATTTCTCCGTAACTGCACCATTTTTACCTTCACCTCAGTTTCTCGGATGTGTCAACAATCAACAGACTCACCTGTTAAAGATAAACAGTTTGGTTCTGTAACTGCAAATATTTGGAAAACCAAAGTATATCCTGGAGAACTGATAACATTTGCTGTAATACAAGTTAAGCAATCGATGTAACCATAGGTTAAAGGTCATAGGTCATAGGTCACGCTGCCAGAGTGGTGGTGTAGGAGTTACACAACATCATCATCATCTGGGAATGACTTCATTCAAGGATTAAAGCGATCGAGTTTACAAGCGTAACACCTCCACCTAGTGGTAAAGCGCAGAATATACCGGAGTCTGACGTCACTTTCATATCATTTTATTTTTATTTTAAAAAATATACAAATTCTAGTATTAGATGTCTTTTTATTTCTTGAAATTGCAGAGCTTTTTTTTAAAAAAAATATATTATATTAAAAAGTAAATTAATTGTCAGAAAATAATTCCTGACAGCTAATATATCATTTTATCGAACTGCTGCTCATGCTGCATCACGAGGAGGCATAACACGCTCGGAGGAAAGCGCTATCCGCCCTCTTCCGCATACACGAGCTCTCAAACGTACACCATGATTGGTCAGTTCACTGAGATTGACACGGGAGGCAGAGTATGCCCCTCCCACCCTGAGAATACTCAGCGTTTAGATTCGAATTGTCGGGATTCAAAGTCTGTTTTTCACTCGGAAGCTCAGAAAATATCATTTTTCAACAAAATATAGCGACATTTTTGATTGATATGAGAATTGTTGCATGATGTAGCTCATTTCGGAGGTAAAGGAAACGTATACTTAATTAAAATAAATAAATAAACTGAAATCTGGCACAAATATATGTTTGTTTTTTGTATTTAATTTGGGATTTTGTGTAGAAATCTGTAACTATACAGTATATATTTAATAAACAGGAAGTGACGTGACAAACCGATGGCGTGTTACACGGAACACGGAGAGCTCGCGTTAGTCGCGTTTGACTTCGTCAGGAATAATTTTCTGTCATTTTCTTCATTCATCAGCGTTAAATAATTTAGTCCTGAACGTTAACTATTTTTTTCATAAACATATTGAAAGGGTTTTTTTTTTTATTTTTTAAATTTCAGGTATATTTTTTTTTTTATAATGTATTCCTACACATGGACAATTAATTTACTTTTTAATATAAATATTTAAAAAAGTAAAAATTCACATGACAGACGCACGACACGAAGCGCGCCGCAGTTCAGTTGAAGTGAATCCCACAGCCTCCCCATCTTTTTTTTTTTTTTTTTTTTCTTTTTAAGAGGACCAGGGATCAGATCTCTGGAAAACATCGCTCACATTTCACCAAAAAAAGCGCTCACGAGGTCCAGGGAAAAAAAAAACTTAAGTGTGAGAACGACCTTCTAAACCTTCTCTGGTTTCTCTCTGGCTGAACTCATTGAGGTAAAATGATCAGAAACGTTCTCAAAGCCACCGGAGAAATCCTTACGCGAGGTTCCTGAGGTAAGAGAGCGGCATTCCGAAGTACTCGGAGACACGGGACGGATTTTTGTGCCCTGGGATCTTTATCAGGTTGCGTGTTTTTTTGAGCGTACTCACGTTGTAGGATTTGGAGTGCCGCTGTTTCCACTGCACCAGGACGAGCTGAGCGATGACGAGCGTGACGATGAGGATGAGCACCATCTCGGCGTGCATGGCTTCGTGCCCTTTGTGTTTGGCGTGCATTCTCGCATGTTCCAGTCTGTCACACAATCACAAAGTAGACGTTCAGGACCCGACGTCGCCTTTACTTACGATACGATACGACATTTGTGGTGAAAATCAAATAAAAAAAGCTTTCGTTTTAAGCTCCAAAGACAGGAACGGAGCTGATTCTTATTAAATCGAGTCCAGATTATTCTTCATTGCAAGCTATGCTGTATCTCTGCTGCATCTACACGTGTACACACACCTGAAAACCTGAACACACACCTGAAAACCTCCGAGTGTTTCTGCAGACGAGACAGAAATATCACGATCGTATAAAGACCTGGATTAATTCATAAAAAAGGCTTTGACAGAAACAGAAGTGAAGTAAAAATCGAGCTGAGGAGAGAAAGACATGTTCATGCAGAAGGGTGGAAATAACAAACATTAGATAAAACATTAGAAAATAAAAGAAAGACCATGAAAAGGTACAGTTGGGGTCATACGTTTATATACGCCTTGCCGAGTCTGCAAAATGTTAATGATTTTAAAAAAATTATAAGGCGGATCATAAAAACGGCATCGTGTTTTTATTTAGTTCTGCCCTGAATAAGCGATTTCACACAGCAGATGTTTCCATCTCGTCCACGAGACACAATAATAACTGAATTTACACACAGGAACCAGTTCAGAAGTTTCCATACGCTCGATTCTTAATACTGTGTGTGTTTCCTGATGATCAGCGACTGTTTTTATGTTTTGTGGTAGTTGTTCATGAGGCTCTTGTTTGTCCTGAGGAGTTAAACTCCACACTGTTCTTCAGAAAAATCCTCCAGCTCCTGCACCTTCTCTGCTTTTTATCATTATTGTGTCTTTCTTTTATTATTTATTTCTGTACAGCTGCTTTGGGACAATGTCCATTGTTAGAAGCGCTATACAAATAAAACTGAATTGAAAATTGCTTTTCCAGCATCTTCTGCGTATTTAACTCCTTTCCATCAGCAGCTCTATGATGCTGAGATCCATCTTCTCACACTGAGGGACTCGAACACGACTATTACAGAAGCTGCAAACGTTCACTGATGCTCAAGAAGGAAACTTCAGGGGGGTGTAAACTTTTGAACAGGAATAATAACAAATAATTGTTATTATTTTGTTAAAATATCTTATTTTTTTCATTTAGTGCTGTCCTTCAGAAGCTACAGAAGATATTTACATGTTTCCAAGAAGACAAAATAATAACAATGTACACGGATCATCCTGGTCAAAAGTTTACACATTGCTGGTTAATCGACCGTCAGATCTGGCAAACAAAAATTCTATTTTTCACCCGGTTCACAAAGCCTCTCTCTCTCTCTCTCTCTCTCTCTCTCTCTCTCTATATCTATCTCTCTATATCTATCTCTCTATATCTATCTCTCTATATCTATCTCTCTATATCTATCTCTCTATCTCTCTCTCTCTCTATCTCTCTATATCCATCTAGCTATCTATCTTTCTCTGTATATCTATCTATCTCTCTCTCTCTCTCTGTCTGTCTATCTATCTATCTCTATATATATCTCTCTATATCTATCTAGCTATCTATCTCTCTCTATATATCTATCTCTCTCTTTCTCTCTCTCTCTGTATATATATCTATCTATCTCTCTCTCTATATATCTATCTATCTTTCTCTCTCTATTTCTCTATCTCTCTCTCTCTCTCTATCTATCTATCTATCTCTCTTTCTCTCTCTCTATTTCTCTATCTATCTCTCTCCCTCTCTCTCTATCGATCTATCTGTCTCTCTCTCTCTCTCTATTTCTCTATCTATCTATCTCTCTCTCTCTATTTCTCTATCTGTCTCTCTCTCTCTCTATCGATCTATCTGTCTCTCTCTCTCTCTATTTCTCTATCTATCTATCTCTCTCTCTCTATTTCTCTATCTGTCTCTCTCTCTCTCTCTCTATCTATCTATCTGTCTCTCTCTCTCTCTCTCTATCTCTCTATCTATCTATCAATCAAAAAGAGTAAATATTTACCCAGTATTCCAGTTCGACTCGTTTGCTAGCTTTTGCTTGTTTACTGAAGCGCGTGTAACTAACGAGTCACGCCGTCGTATATTTTGGCATCGACGATCCGTCAGTAGCGTAAAATAAAACACCATTTTAACTTGTACACCTGCAATATCCTCCAATATTTCCTTTTTTATTTAAACAATTTCAAATCAAACGTAACGTAATAATCTTTCACTGGATGTCCGCAGACGTTAAAGCTACATGATTGTAATTATTAAGAATGTTTATTAAGAAATGATTAAATTTTATTTAAAAAAATAAATAAAATAAATAAAAGACAAACCTCCACCTCTCTTCTGGTGAAAGCTGCGAGAGATCGACCTAGAGAGAAGCAAATTACATTCTGGTTAAAAAACAATTTTTACAATTATGCAAATAAATGCAATTAAACATTTAATTAATTAATTAATTAATTTTTAATGTCCTGTGTATGAATGGTGTTAGTGGTAATCTTCTGGGCTAGGGTTTGTCTGAAAAGGAAATTTTATCTCCCTTGTTAAAAGGTTAAACAAACAAACAAATGAATAAACAAACAAATAAATAAATAAATAACAGGAATACTAACTTACCTTATATGGCTCTGCTTCATTTGAATATGCAAATCACATGACCTTTCTT
>CM040468.1:742905-767808 GCA_022758105.1 Pangasianodon gigas | reverse complement strand
CGTGTTCTCCATTTGCTCGGGTGATTTGTTTTGTGATTTTTACGCTCACTTGGTAGAGATTTGTTCGCTTTTTCTCCATCGTAGTATTTCTGACCATCAGCCCTACACGCCCTTCAGACCTTCTTTGGTTTGTTTATTTACGTGCCTTGAGAAACCAAAAACCATTACATTTTAGCTCTGATTTGGACTCCAGATTAATCGTTCTGAAAAGCGTGATTAGGTCCTGAATAGTGCTGTAGAATGATGTTGGTTCTCTGCTTTCGGCGTTCCAGGTTCCCATCATCGAGATCCCGGGCTACGGAAACCTTTCGGCTCCTCTGGTGTGTGACGAGCTGAAGATCCAAAGCCAGAATGATCGAGAGAAGCTGGCTGAGGCCAAAGAGAGAGTCTACCTCAAAGGCTTTTATGAAGGGGTGAGACTGCAACATTTAGGGATTTTACAGAAGGAGAATCTAGAAAATTAAAAAGAAGTCAGCTTGTGTTGACTGTATGTTGTTGTTGTTGTTGTTGTTGTTGTTTTTGCAGGTTATGTTGGTTGATGGTTTTAAGGGACAGAAAGTTCAGGATGTGAAGAAACCGATTCAGAAGATGATGGTGGACAAGGTTTGTTTTTTTTGTTGTTTTTTTTCCCCTCTTTTCATGCTCCGTGGTGTTGAGTGTATCACTGAGCTGTTTTTGTGCATCACACCTTTTACATTTAGCATCATAATCGACTTCACGCACTATTTCTTGAACTAGAACTGCAATTTAAATGACATTTGATTTATTTTAAGTGTGAAGGAGGTGGCTTATTAATTAGAAACAAAACTAATGCAGGGATTTTCTTTTCTACTTTTTGGGTGTACACATCCAAAACCGTGCATTGCCTTGCAATAAAATGATTTTCTCTAAATCATTATGTTGACAGAAGTAAAATTCACATGTTTTTAAAATTCTCCTTACTCATACACTAATGCCACAAGAGAGAAAGGCAGTGGGCTTCATTTATCAATCTTTTAGTAAAGTTGTGTGTAAATGTTCGCGTAAGACAAACTGAACGAAAATCTTCTGCCAAATTGACAAGAGTTTCAGAAACGCTGATTTTCTTCGTACTCGCTTGTATATGATCAGCGTAAAGTACAAAGTTTGTTCATGACGCAGCTCATTTGCATGTAGTGACGCCCACAAAACTCCATAAAAGGTAAAGTGCACAGACAGCTGGGAGCACGAAATGAGAGATCAGGGTAAAGACTGAAAAACAGAAGTGGAAGTTATTTTGACTCACTTCTCTGCCAATAAAACTATTTAATAATAATAATAATAATGATAATAATAATAAGTGAGCGCTAAATCCTCCATCAGCTGAGGCGTTTGTTTACGGCTTACGGCTCTGCGCAGACAGAGCGGCCCGTCCTCCGTTTATACACCACCATTTCTTTTATCATAACTGAATGATTAGTTTTAATTTATGGCTTTGTGTTGGCTCACTTTCTTTATTTTTAAAATTAAGCGGCTGGTTTTGAGTAAATGTTGTGGACGGAGCTCTGAGTCCCTGAGCGAGTGAACTAGCATGAGGATGTGTTTCTGATCGAGACTCTAAAGCTCTTCTATCAGTCGCTCTGGATAAGGGCGTCTGCTAAACGCTGCAAACGTCATAAACACAAACAGTTTAAACTCCACAGAATATTCCAGATAGAAAAGTGCAGTAATCCATGCAGATTATAGGATTTGACTTCGATCAGGTCTTCTAGTCAAGTTAGTTCTCTTATGTGTAAATTTACACACACTCAGGACCACGAGTAGGATACGAACATTTTTTTTTTTTCTGAATTTACGGCTTTTCATGAAAACCGAATTTCTTGTGTAAGCGCTCTTATTAACGATTTACGCATAATTCTGTTCGTATCCAGCTCGATAAATGAGACTCGACGTCTACGTCTGTCTCTGTGCCGAAGTCCTATTAGAAGAATCTCAGCTGTAAGTGGAGCAAGTGTCGTGTTTCCTTTATAGGAGATCACATTTACTAAAACTTGTACACAACACGAATTAGGAAATAAACAGCACGTGAAAGTCAGTGGTGTTATGAGGAGCCATTTTACGATTAAGAATTTGAGTTGTTTAAATTAAACACATTGTTCTTCACACTTTCCTCAGGGTGAGGCTTTGATTTACATGGAGCCTGAAAAGCAGGTGATCTCTCGCTCGGCTGATGAGTGCGTGGTGGCGCTTTGTGATCAGTGGTGAGTGGATTTTAAATACTGATGTTTCATTGAAAAAAATAAAAAGCTTGTTTAGCTTTTAGAGGCTAATATTATTCACAAAACCTTGGCTTTAATACTCTCTCTTGTACAGTTGAATAAGGATGAGATTTTTTTTTTTTCCTTAGACCACATTAGACCTTTTAACGTCGCTCTTTTGAGATTTCAGTCTGGCTATAATCACCGTAACTCTTCATCTCTCGCTTTTGTTCCTCACACGTTGATGTTTTATCCGCGACAGGTATCTGGATTACGGAGACAAGGAGTGGAAGCAGCAAGCCGTAACTGCGCTGGAGTCTCTAGAGACGTGAGTTCATTTCAGAGGATGAATATTCATAACCGGAGTGACCTTTAAAAAGTCATAATCATAATCTTTATTTATTTATGTAGCACTTTGAGTTCAAATGGCACGTTTCTTTACATAAAGAATCAAAATAAGACAATAAAACAATATGTATAAGGCTAAAAGAAATTAAATAAATAAATAAAAGTTTGAAAGTAGAAATATATATGTGTGTGTGTGTGTAAAGCAAAACACTGGAGATAAATTGTTAAGGATATTGTACAACAATTAAAAAATAACAACATTAATAATACTAATTGTAAAATTCACTATTAGTAGGGACGGTGCTGATCCCCTGGATCAGTAATGGGTCGATGTCGATGCCAGCAATAAATAAATAAATAAATAAATAAATAAATAAATAAATAAATAAATAAAAACAAAAATGAAAACAATAAAAAGAAATTGATCTGATATCGGAGGAAAAAAGAATGAATTCGATCCGATCCTGTAATGCGTGGAAAAGATTTTCGTTTTTAACTGCAAATGTTTACAGCTTAAGAAACTTTTCAAATATATTTATTTTTATAATATTTATACTTTATTATATTTTATTTGCAATGCAAGAGATTTTTGTGTGAAAGAGTTTATCTAAATTTTTTTTAAAAATCTGCGGTTTTCTGTAAGCCATGTTGTTAGCTATGTATTTTTTCCCCCTGTATTTTTAAGTGCTTCAGCTCAAAACAATCATTTTAAAGTTTAGTCGTTTTTGTACTTTTTGTAAAGAAAATAATTTCGGATTGGCATCAGGGTTTATTAAAACGCAGGTCATTTTGTTTTCAAAAAATTCTGTAGCCTCTTTAACAACGTGCCGTAACAAACTCTGTCAGATCTCCTTTCACAGTGTACTGATACACAGTCATAATTATAATCACGTCACACCTCCGTTATTCATTTATAACTGTTTTGACCACACACACACACACACACACACTCACACACACACACTGCTCTGTATGTTTTGCAGATTTTGTGATGAAACGAGGAAGAACTTTGAGGCGACACTAGCTTGGCTTCAAGAACACGCCTGCTCCAGGACATACGGTCTAGGTAAACCCGGTTTCTCTGCATGTCCGTGTGTGAAGCAGCGATCGAGTCGATGTTGTTAAAGATTCATTTATCAGTGTTTGCACTGGAGCTACAAGACTAATGTTGCTTATTGCTTATAGCTCAATTCAATTCAATTTTATTTGTATAGCGCTTTTAACAGTGGACATTGTCACAAAGCAGCTTTACAGAAATAAATACATTCAAATTAAATTAATCCAAAATAAATTGTAAACATGTGAACTGATCCATAATGAGCGAGCCAGAGGTGACGGTGGTGAGAAAAAACTCCCTGAGACTTCATGAGGAAGAAACCTTGAGAGGAACCAGACTCAAAATGGAACCCATCCTCATCTGGGTGACACCCGGATAGTGCGATTATAAATAAATCCCTTCTATAACTGTGTACTACATGGACAAATAGTGTGATTGTGTAACCAGGAAGTTCATCACAGTTTTCACATGAAGTCTGGTTTATTGAAACTGTCCACTGTTCACTGATGGAGCCCTGAGTGCAAAACTGCTCACAGCAATCACAGTCCCAAGCCATAACAGTACAACTCCCCATATGAACCGCAGTCCAAAGCCATCTCCACGGTCCCCAAGCGACACCATCCCCAGCAATCCCACTGATCTTCAGGCCGTCCATGTGGGGCCCCAGCAGCAGCGAGCGAACTTAACCGATGAGAACTCCAACCAGAAGTAGGGCATCAGGATGGATCAGGCAGGTCCTGAAAGCAGAAGGGGTCAGGATCACTGGCATCTCAGGAGTAGCGTGTGTATCTCGAAAGAGAGAGACGGACAGAGAGAGACACTGTGAGAGAGAGAGAGAGAGAGAGAGACACAGAGAGAGAGACACACACACTGAGAGAGAGAGAGAGAGACACACTGAGAGAGAGACACACTGAGAGAGAGACACACTGAGAGAGAGAGAGAGAGACACTGTGAGAGAGAGAGAGAGAGAGAGAGAGAGAGAGAGAGAGAGAGACACTGTGAGAGAGAGAGACACACTGAGAGAGAGACGGAGACGGGGGGAGAGAGAAAGACAGAGAGAGAAAGACAGCGAGAGATACAGAGGAGCTGCTAGTTTAGTCTAATCACACACGTATCGAGTTATTCGGTAATCTCAAATGTGTTTACTTACATGGTTTTTAACGCTGCATGAAGCTGTAATCTTTAAACAACGACTAAAGTCGTATTTTGATGTTGCGTAGCTAAAAGTAGTCGCACATACGACATTCTGAATTCGGAATTGCTTTCTTTCAAAGCAAAATCATCAGATTTGTGTAGCTAAGTGATGTCCTCTGAGACACGAGTGTGATTTAGACATGTAGTTTGCACAAAATTACAAACTTTCCTTGTTTGTTAGTAGTGGTGTTGTGATTCGATGATTTGGATCGGTGCGTCGTTTTGAATCAAGGCAACAATTGTAAATTGACAAACTGCTGTTTTTAAACTGTTGTGTAAATAATTTAACAGATTAGAAAAGCGATTTTCTCTTAGTTTTAAACTAGTCCTTCTCTATGTTATTATCATCACTCACGAATTAACAAAGTTGATCACATCAGAGTTCGATCAGAGGATACTGAATCGAATCGTATTGTAGATGATTCTGTGTCAAGTATCGAATCGTTACCTTATGAATCACAGTCGTATCGTATCATTTAGAAGCCTGAGGTTTACACCCTTGTTTTTAAGTAACATTATTCAAATCAATCTTTATTTCTAGAGCACATTTAACAACAACAGAAGGTGACCCAAAGTGCTTTACAGATCGATTGAAGAAATAAACAATGACAGAGTTATGTATAAATATATAATAATAAATTAATAAATAGTTACCTTTAAATACAGCATCAGGTATTTGCCTATTTCATCCTATTAAAGGAAGCTAAAGAATAAAAATACTTTTTCAGAGAAGATTTAAAAGCTGTTGAAGACCTCACATGGAAAGGGAGACTGTTCCAGCGTTTAGGACTTTCCACAGTAAAGACACGATCACCTTTAGTTCTATAGAGAAAACGAGGAACTCTTAAAGGAAGCTGATCAGAAGACCTGAGCGCTCTGGTGGAGGAGTAAGGAACAAGATGATTGCTGATATATTGGGGCACGAGACCAGAAAGTGCCTTAGAGCAGAATTTTAAAATCAACCCTGAATTTCACCAAAGTAGAGACGCTAATACAGAGGAAATGTGATCCCTCTTTCTTGACCCTGTTAAAAGCCTAGCTGCTGCATTGTGAACCAGCTGTGGGGAGGATGACCCAGTTTGAGGGAGATTAATGTACAATGAGTTACAATAGTCTAACAGTGATGAGATTAGCAAGTGAATCAGAATGTCCAGGTCTTTGCTAGAAAGAAAATGTTTAACTTTAGGGACAGATCTCAGATGGAAAACGCTACCCTTAACTACAGAACCGATTTACTTGTTGAAAGGTAATGATGAATCTAAAATCACTCCAAGACTCCTAACATGATCGCATACATTTGACGACAGAGGACCCAATTAGGCAACCAATCCAGGTAAAGAAGACATGGAGGAACCTAAAATCAGAACTTGCTTTCGCTTAATTGTAAAAGATTGCTTACCAGACGATGTTTAATATCCTCTAAGCAATTTAGAACATTATTAAATGAAACTTCTTGTCTAAGCTCACTGAGAAACAACATTATGAATTGTCAGTATAACAGTGATAAGATATGCTATACTTCTGGAAAAATAAAACTAAGAGGAATCACGTATAAGGAAAATAGTAAGGGTCCTAAAATCGACCCTTGAGGGACACCACATGATGACTGAGCCAGCGTAGAAGGAAAATTCCCTAAATGTACAGAAAATTTCATGTCTTTCAAGTAGGAGGCAAACCACTGAAGGTTCATACCCTGGATGCTAACCAAACACTCGAGATGATTGAGAAGAATGGTGTGGTCGATGGTGTCGAATGTGGCAACGTGTGAGCCAGAATCCATGGAGAGAAGAATATCATTGGTGACCTTCAGTAATGCAGATTCAGTGCTGTGCAAAGGTCTAACGCCAGACTGCAATGTATATAAAATGCTAAATGTGTTTAGATAGGATGTTAGCCTTGTTGTTCCAGTACTAAGCTAAAGAAGCATCCTCACACATGTCAGGTCTTGGCTGCAGTACATTTGGAGTGAGTAAAAAAACAAAAACAAAACAAAAAAGAAACTCTTGGGCAATTCCCAAATGAGAAAAAATTCTCATTTCGTCAGTCCGGCGTGTGCTTGCTGTTGCTCGCTCCTCGCTTCCTCCTCATGTCAAGTTCTTCTTAGAAACCTTTTTATTTCACATTCATTCTGATCAGCTGAGCTGCCTGACCTGCTCCGCTCCTCCGCTTTGTGGTTCTCCTGCAGATTTTCCCGGACAGGTGTTGATTTCTGTTTGTTTTTTTAGGTACCCGTTTGCCGTGGGACGAACAGTGGCTCATCGAGTCTCTGTCAGACTCCACCATCTACATGGCTTACTACACTGTAGCCCACTTGCTGCAGGGAGGAGTCCTCAGCGGACAGGGACCCTCACCTCTGGGAATCAGGTACTGATATTTCAGCAGCTTCTGTATTTCTGCGAGCGTCCTGTCTGCTTCCTAGCTAATTAGCACTGCTTGTAATATGATTATATTCATTTTCAATATAGCTGATGTTCTGGATAAATATATTTGAAAGAATAAGTGCCACTAGATTGTATTAAGATTCCTCAAAATTAGAGCTGTGTCTCATTTTCCAGACCAGAACAGATGACCAGAGAGGTTTGGGACTTCATCTTCTTCAAAACAGCTGCCTTTCCTAAGACAGACATCCCTAAGGAGCATCTGCAGAGGCTGAAGAGAGAGTTTGAGTACTGGTACCCCGTGGACGCCCGTGTCTCTGGAAAAGACCTGGTGCCAAACCATCTCTCCTACTACCTGTACAACCACGTGGCCATGTGGCCTGACGACAGGTGTGTTCTGATTTAAGAACATCTGAGCTTCTTCTATTTACGTGAGAATGATCATAGGAGTATTTTAGGCTTTAAATACATCTGTGAACTGTGTACAGTGTTACTGGAAATCTGTAACTGGGTTATGGGTCATGATGATATCTCAGATTCTGAAGAAAATATACAGTACTGTGCAAAACTAAATTTTTTTTAGTACAAACTTACAGCTCATTTCCTTATAAAACTGCACACACTGCACCTGAGATACTATTTTATTTTTAAAGCGAAGAGTCATCACACCAAATAACGACTTTGTTTCATTTATTACTGTTTACTGCTCTTTATAGTATTTTTTTTTAAATGTAGAAACATTTAATTTCAATATTTATGAAGGCGTCTTTGCTCTAAGACTTTTGCACTGTCCTGTACTTTGAGAACATTAAATCTTGCGGTTTCACACTGGACTCTACTTTAGTGCTTCTTAAAGCATCTTTAGCTAAACAGATGTGATTCTCGTTCTATCTCACGTAATGTTTCTGAGCAAACGTTTCGAAAGGGAATGTTTTATTCTTGCAGTGGAAAGTGGCCCAGAGCGGTTCGTGCCAACGGACACCTTTTGTTAAATTCTGAGAAGGTGAGTTGATTCGTTTTTTTTTTCTTCATATTATTTTTAGTGAAAATCTTGGAGTATTAAATCAAATTTAATTATAACATACAGGTATAAGGACATGCTGTAGGGAGCTGATGGCACATCGTACTGTGCCATGATTACACAAATTATGCATTAATATGTTACAGAAATCTCTGATGCTGCAACTGAAGGAAATTATGATTTATATTAACACGATATGTAAGAAATAAGAACTAACACACTCGAGGCTGTGTGATTATCCGAAAAGAATCCCCTCAATGTGCAATATTTTTGTATGACAGCGCAGTCTGCAGTGTTTTATTCCACTTATACCACAGCGATTTACCAACGATTACACTATTTAATTCATTAAAGAACAACACGTTGCACATTTTAACGGTTTATAGTTAGATTTAATGTTGTGGAACGTCTGAGAGACGAGTTAGTTACTGTTCTCACTTACATTATAGCAGCTATAAACATTCTCTCTCTCTCTCTCTCTCTCTCTCTCTCTCTCTTTCTCTCTCTCTCAATCTCTCTCTAAAAACGCAGCTTGTCATTTTACCGAGAAACCAGAAAGCGTAAAGTTGGCGTAAAGTTGCGTAAAGCATAATGGTTAACGGTTTATAGTTAGATTTAATGTTGTGGAATGTCTGAGAGATGAGGAAGTTCCTGTTCTCACTTACGTTATAGCAGCTATAAACAGCCTCTCTCTCTCCCTCTCTCTCTCTCTCTCTCACTCTCACTCTCTCAGAAACGCAGCTTGTCATTTTACAGAGAAACCAGAAAGCGTAAAGTAGTGTAAAGCGTAAAGTTAGTTCCTGTTCTCACTTACGTTATAGCTGCGATAAACGGTCTCTCTCTCTCTCTCTCTCTCTCTCACAAAAAACACAGCTTGTTATTTTACCAGAAACTGGAAAGCGTAAACTCCTCTGTCCTGAACACTTTCCTGTGTTAGGAAACTTCGTAAAGCGCCGTAAAGCACTGACACTGGAGACTCCTTCCATAAACATTAAATAAACACCTCCTAACAAAAAAAGTGCCCAGATCAAAGATTTCACATTTTTCTTTGTTAAACAACACATTTTTTTTTTTTTATCCTTTTATTAGTCTTAGGTTATGTAGTGTGTCCGACGTACACGTACCTCTGAATGAGCTGTTACTATAGAAACGATAACGTATAAGAGAGAGCACATTAATATAAACCTGTGATTTATGATGCAGCCGGAACAAACTGTCTGAACCATAATGTTATGCAGAAATAATAATAATAATAATAATAATAATAATAATAAACGCCTTCTGACCAATCAGATTTGAGAATTCGACCGTGCTGTGGTATAATGAATGGTTAATCAACTGAATGTAAACTAAATATTGAATGTACATATATAAATAAACATATTCATCTGAGGTACATTGTATTAATAAAGATATTAGTATGTAGTGTAAAGTTTTTTGGGTGTTTTATAGTGTGTGTGTACAAAACTGTAATTGTTCCTTAAATATATAATGGACTGATCTGTTTTCGTCTTCGCTAGATGTCTAAATCCACGGGCAACTTTCTGACCCTGAGTCAAGCGATCGATAAGTTCTCTGCAGACGGTAAGTGCTCTGAATCATCATCCATGACTTCATTTCATCTTTGTTCCTCCAGAAAGACGGGAAAGCGCGTCAGCAGTTTACTTTCAGATCTAAAATCTGTTCCTTTTCACACGATCCGTACGATGGAAAGACAGAAGGGAAGCTTTTTTTAAAATGTTGTTTTGTTTTTGATGTTTGGAGGCTGACTGAACAGAATACAATTTCCCAAAGGACTGAGCGTTGAAGTCGGTCCATCTGGAGAGAACTACAGACGTCTGCCGAGTCCTCATTAGTGTGTGTGTGTGTGTGTGTGTGTGTGTGTGTGTGTGTGTGTGTGCAGTGCGCTCGTCTCTGTTATTTATGGAAAATATTACGCTAGTATTGTGAGCCTGATTTTCTTGCTTACTTTCCATAGACTGTAAAATATTAGGATGGTATTTTTTAATCATTTATGATTCACAGTGAGCTGTAACACAAACACACACTTTCCTTACAAATTTAGACAAAATTTAAAAAAAACTTCACCATATCGACAATTTTTATATCGCCATCCGCCGTACGAGTCCCTGTAACGTAGAAACGATAGCGTATTAGAACGAGCGCGTTAATATAAACCTGCTGTTATGGAAAATTAATCTGGAAAAAAAAAACACCTTCTGATTTAAGAATTCAGCCTCACTGTGGGGAAAAAAGCATTTAATATGATAAATAGCTATTTAAAGGAAATAAAATGATGTTTGATAAAGTAATTTAATAACTACAGCGTGTCCCAAAAGTCTCCATACAGAGGGAGAAATTAACACTTTTTTTTTTTTTTTTTTTTAAACAAAATGTGAATTTATTTACAAAACATCCTCTACATGATCGCCATTTCGTTGTGAACACACACACACACACACACAAACACAGAGTTGTCTCTCCTGATCCAGCCATGAGAATGATTTCAATACGTTCTTCTTTTGTTAAAGACATTCTTAAAGGCTATCTGGAAAATATATATATATATATATATATATATATATATATATATATATATATATAATATAAACTAAGTATGAAAAGTTTTGGAAGACATTTTGCTAAAAAGTGTTAATTTCCCTGTATGTATGTTGACTTTTGGGACACGCTGTATTTATCGCTATTCTTTAACTTTTTTCCTCTCAGGTATGCGCTTGGCTCTTGCTGATGCCGGAGACACCGTGGAAGACGCTAACTTTGTAGAGACCATGGCCGACGCTGGCATTCTGCGTCTCTACACCTGGGTAGAATGGGTCAAAGAGATCATCTCCAACCAGAACAGTCTGAGAACCGGGCCTGCCGACACGTTCAACGACCGAGTGTTCGCCAGGTAACGACCCCTGCACCTTCCTGTGCATCACTGCTTCCTGCTCTTTCTTCTCTTGCTGTTATGAGGATTATTGTATTTATTACAGCGGCTGGGGGTTTGTTTGGAGGTCATTTGGTGGAAAAAAAAAAATCTTTTTCCGGATTCATTTTGTGTTTACAGTGAAATGAACTCAGGGATTATTAGAACTGAGCAGCATTATGAGAGGATGATGTACAAGGAGGCCCTGAAGACTGGATTCTTTGAGTACCAAGTAACACACACACACACACACACACACACACACACACACACAATTCATTCTAGCATCTGATCAATTATTTATTATTAAAATACACCTGTATTATTTTAAAGCTCTATTATTACATTTTAGTCTCTGTATATACACATATATAGACATATGACTTTTACTATCATATATATATATATATTTTAATTATTAAATCCTTTTAGGAGAATTCATTTCAGTGCACAAATTTTATCATCATGGTTTTGCTGCGTTTTCCACAGAATCTGAAAATTAGAAAAAATTTCTATGAAACACAATGACAGGTCATCGTAATTACATCACGAGATATAAGATCCTATCGTGTTAAAACACACAACACTGGTTTACCAGGGAACGTGTCGAGTCAGAGACATTTTTAATTTGATATAATTTGAATTTCCTAATCAAGGTACAAATAGAGGAATGCTTTTACACCTTTTCCTGTTGCACAGATTCCACATCGAGCAATTGTTTATTCAAAATAGAAAAAAAAGATTTCTTTTATGTTTCTTTAAAGCCTTTTGTTTAATTCGATGTCTCCTCCTAGGCAGCTAAGGATAAGTACCGGGAGCTGGCGATCGAGGGAATGCACAGAGATCTGGTGTTCCAGTTTATTGAGAACCAGACCCTGCTTCTGGCGCCTATCTGCCCTCACCTGTGTGAGTACACCTGGGCCCTGCTCGGAAAGGTGAGCCACAGTACATACAGTAAATGTTCTGGTTTTAATCAGTCCCTACAGGAGTTTTTATTGTGATCGTTGCGGCTAAAAATGCTTGATTTTACTGCGGCTTTTTTCAACATTTGTGATGCAATTTGCGGAGGTTTTTGTGCTACTTGAATCGCTGTCTTTCACAGTGATGTTTGTTGGTAAATGAGACCATTTAGCTGTACTCATGTTTGACGCACGTGAATCAAAGAGGGCTTTGACTGAATGTGCGTTGTGATGACGTCACATGATGCGTCTTGGCCCAAATCTGCAGAAAATCTGCATTAATTTTGAAGAATTGTGAGCTCCTCCAAATATTGTGGAGTTTGCTTAATTTTGTGTTAATTTCTGAGATCATGAAATCCTGGAGAGACTCTTTAATCGTGGAATCATTAATAATTAACATGTTTATCTGTAAACCATAAAGTCCTTGTAGTAGGTTTGGTGTGAGTTGGTGTTTGGTTCCATCATTTTTTATGATGTTTATCTCTTGAATTGACTTTGATGTAACCTAAAGCAGTTAGTTGTTTACATCAGAGAAATTGTGTAGTTGATTTTGAGCAACTAATAAAGACAACAGAACAATTATTTCAATTATTATCATATTTTTCTTCAGACAATAGTACTGTCCTGACTGCTTTTACAATCTATTCGCTCTTTCAATTTATTTTAAGAGAGAGAACAGGTTTGGGACCCAAACTTCTATCCTTTTAACTCCACTGAAGACAGAGTTCTAGTCATTTCCTCCTTTATTCCCCCTGAAGTATCCCGCAGTGTCTGCTAGACGTGTAAATTAAAAATGATTCAAATCAGAAAATCACCCTGAGAGTCTCTGATATGAGGCCGGATCTGGTTCGAATTGAAAAGGAAAACGGTTCAGAAACAATACTGATGCTGAAAATTGATGCACGTGATGATCGACCTACACTGAGTGAGAGTCTTAAATCAAAACTTTGATTAAAGATTCAACAAAAGCTCAGCAGGAAATCTCGACAAAAGCACTGATATGCAAAACTTAGACGCAACGCTGCAGTTAAACTCACTGAAACCTGCTACACACTTATGAAGGCGACATGGAGTGATGACGTTAACCAAAACCGATGTTAGTTAGTCTGCAGCTAAAGACGCAACAGCTAACACTATTGGGGTTTATTTCCAGAGCTCGCTAATCAACACTTCAAGCTGGTCGAACATATGAGAAGACGTGCTCCTATAGTGTTACAGTAAATGTCGGATTCAGATACGTGATCGTTACGCTGGAACACAGATACACGACACCGAGTCGGGAGTGTTTCAGTGAAACGTGCGTACTCATGCTGTACGAAAAACAGATTTGATAATGTACTGATTCTCAGACAAAATAAAGACAGTAAATTAGAAATGAATTAGAAATGAATCATTTGGGATCGGCGCTGAATCGAATCGTATCATATCAGTAGTGAATCGAAGTGTATGGAATCGATATCGTTTTGTATCGTATCGTCTAATCCGTGTCCTGATGTGTATCGTATCGTCTGAAATACGCCCCTAAGACAAGACGTGCTAGTTTTAAAACTTATTATAAAACTGATATTCTGTTTATTTCCTGGTTTGTGCTCTTTTTGCAGAGTGAATCGTTGATGAAGGCCAGCTGGCCAGTGGCCGGTCCAGTGGACGAGGTTCTGATCCGGTCCTCACAATACCTGATGGAGACGGCCCATGACCTGCGCCTCCGCCTCAAAGCCTACATGCAGCCTCCCAAGAACAAGGTGTGTGTGTGTGTGTGTGATTACATTACCCAGGACCGCTACAGACTCTTTCTCAGATAAATTCTAATCTAATCTATTTAGTGACCGCTATCAGAATGTTTCTAGACATAACTTTATAAGAATTTTGCGTAACACTGTGTGTGTGTAAACCTCGCTAAGTGATATTGATTCATTTTGCTTAAAAGGGAACAGAATCTTAGCCAACACAATTTTTCCTCCTTTCTTTTACCTTCTTTTAAATATATATATATAAAACATACTGAGCTGTCTGACTGAGTGGCTGAATTCACTTAGCATCAACTCGGCATGAGCTCTAATGTGCAGCCAAAAATCTTTTTTAAAGATATTTTCTTTCTACTCAGCTGGAGAGTCTCTGGATATATTTATGTCCAGGAGGAGATGAGCGTCGTCATGTACGATACGTGGCCAGATATAAGTCGTGTAACATGTCGTGTAAATGTTACGGCATTATGTACAGCGGGAAAAAAAACGAAAGCTGGTTAAAAGTCGGCTGTTGCTGCTAGTCACTAGATTTAGCTTTTAGTAATAATAAATAAATAAATAAATAAATAAGATTATATAAAATACAAGCTGAGCTGAGTGTTAGGGAAGTGTTTAGTATTGTTAGGTCGCATTACTGACCTTGTTAACAAGGTCATCTTTTACATCATGTTAACATATTTACATCAAATCAATTTTATTTTTATTATACAACATTAACTTGCATGATAAAATACAGCTGTAATACAATTGTCTGATTCTGCAAACGTACACATACAGAAATGTGACTTTCGGCATGTCCGAATGACAAACACAGGATGATAAATTCAACACAAGATTCCACACTTGAGCAGCACAGTGCCGATAGACGCAGTGAAAAATATACAGTTAAAAAATTTATCACAGGCACAACTGTGACAGCGCGCAGGAATCAGAATTCTGCTCTGTCTTTATAAGCTGGGTTTCTGCTTTCAAAAAATGATGACGTGGTAGCGCTAATATTTACAGTACGGTATGTAAGTGGTAATTAATAGGCAAGTATGTGGTAAGTATCTGTCTAATAGGGAATAATGTGGTACGTAGCTGATATTGAAAAGAGATGTATGTGGGAATTAGCTTGTTTTTAGTAGGGAAATGTGTGGTAAGAATGGCAAAATGGCAAAATATTAAGCTTTTAATGGTCTTAACAACAAATCATTGGTCAGGAAATTAAACAATTAGATTTCTTTTTGATTTCTGTAAATGTTTAAGCCTTGTGGCCCTTGATGAGCTGCATCAGGTGCAGCAGATAACCAAATACTGACTAATCTTTTAAGAAAAAAAATCCCAGAAGATATTTTTGGCAAATTTTGTACACCCAGACATGCCTTAGTTTGAATTTTACATCAAACATTTTAATCATTATCATGATTTTGCGCACAAGAAGACTATAGAAGTGAATTTCCCTGTTTCTAGCTTTTCCCCAAACAGCAAAAGGAAGCCAGTGAAGGGAGGCACAGGAGCTCTCAGGAGTGCATCTGCTTCATTCCTGCTCATTTTCTCACCATTGATTTGTTGTTAAGACGATTAAAATCTTCATATTTTGCCATTTTGGGCTTGACTAATACTTTTTGCCCAGGAGTGTAGTATATAATGAGTAAATACTGTATGTGGTAATTAATAATTAATAGTATTTTCTGATTCATAACAAAAAGCACTTTCAATATTCTAATATATAGTATGTGAAACTATCTATAGCAGTACTTGGTGCTATAAAGCAGTAATTATCCAGAAATGAACAGGAAATTAATAATGATGTGGTGCGTACAAGTAATAGAGCATACTTTTCAAGCTGAAAATGTAAGTACGTAATTAACGAAGAAAATTAAACCAAATTGATTCAGTAATTATTTATTTACATCATGAAAAAGAACAAGTAGGTACCTTTCTTTACTCTATTGTACCCTTCTTTTCAGAAAATTCAATACTTTCTGGTTATTTATTCCTTCTTATTGGTAGATTTATTAGTCAAGTCAAGTGGCTTTACTGTCATTTCAGCCATATACAGCTAGTTAGTACACAGTGAAACGAAACAACGTTCCTCCAGGAAAATGGTGCTACATAAACAACACAGAACTACAAGAGACTACACATTACTACATAAAGTGCACGTGCAAACGTGTGTAAACAGCACAAGACAGTACAATAGCTACTAAACCAGGACAATAGGCACAGTAAGAGACAGTGCAGCGCCGACTAGTGCACAGTTCTAGTGAATCAGATATAACAGTAGTGCAAAAGAATAACAGTATAATAAATTGCTGTGAATGTAAACATAACATACTATAACATAGTATTCAGCAGATCAGCTAATACCATATATGGACATAGCAGTTATTGGGGTAGCAGCCAGGTAGAGAGTATAGTAATGAAAATAAATTATAAATAATATTTTTATAAATACAGTAGTAGCAAAAATACAGGTAGTAAATACAGAGATGTGCAAAAATTGCAAAGAGTGGGATGGAGTTCTGTTGCGTGTGTGTGTGTGTGTGTGTGTGTGTGTGTTGTCAGTCCAGTCTCTGAGTATTGAGGAGGTTTTAGTAGGTTTTCTATAAAAATGTGAGTACGGTAATTGTTAACTATTCAGACCGTGTGTAATAGGTACACAAACAACTAACTTGTTTTTAATGCAAAGGAAATGAGACTGTAAAATAAAGCATATTTTGTAAATGGTAATTTAACCATAACTTGTCTTTTCTGTGTAATTATTGCATTATGAGTTCAAGTACTGTTATAGAAACCTGATATTTATTTATTTATTTATTTATTTTACATATCCAAGTTATTTACAAGTTACTATATCCAATGAAGTTGGAAATAGTATTTTTCCTATTAAATGCAAGCCGATTACCACATACATACCTATTACTTACTAAATATTTACCTCATACTTCCCTGTTAATTACTAGTTACTTACTGTACTGTAAAATAAAGTGCTATCGATTTGAAGTTGTAGAAATTCATTTCAGTTTTGCGCTTTGTCCTCACAGAAAGGAGACAACAAACCACCAGTCAAGCCTTCTCACTGCACAGTGTACGTGGCAAAGAGTTATCCGCCCTGGCAGCACAGCGCCCTCTCTCTCCTGGCCAAACACTACAAGGTAAGTCTGCTTTTAACGCCAGGTTTGCTCTGTAGATGTGTATGTGAAAGATCTCATGCTCAAACTTAAAAAAAAAAACCTCTAAATGTTCTGTTTCTAATAGCTCAGGACATGTTTGACGTTCAGAACGTGCTCTGAGATGCGTGATGTAATACTGTTTAAATCTCACTGCATGGATAACTTGCTTCCTTTTTGGTTCTCAGAACAACAGTGGAGCTCTTCCTGACAATAAGGTGATTGCGGTGGAGCTGGGCGCCATGCCGGAGCTGAAGAAGTACATGAAGCGTGTCATGCCGTTTGTGGCCATGATCAAGGTACTGACGTGCAAACGACCCGATGCTCCTCTGGACACGGAGAATAATTTAAACATAATAATCTAAAGTACCGAAGAAGTCCTTTTCGTGTCATTACATTACATCACATCGCTGTTGAATTCGGGATTCTGATTGGTCAGAAGGTGTTGATTAATTTTCTGCAAATCACAGGTTTATATTAACACGCTCGTTCTAATTCGTTATCGTTTCTATAGTAACACTCGTTCACAGGGACCTGTATGGTGTACGGCGAATGCACCACAAACAGATTAAAAAACATGCGACATGATCAGGTTTTCTGCAAAGAGATGTTATTTTAACATTTATGGAAGGAGTCTCCAGTGCCAGCGCTTTGTAACAGTCAGTAACTTTAAGTTTTCTTAAACATCTTCAGGACAGAGGAGTTTATGCTTCTCGGTAGCATGACAAGCTACTTTTTTGTTTTTTTTCGTCATATTAACTTGAAGAGAGAGAGTAAAGAGAGGCTGAGAGGTGAGGAAACGAGTGTTTATAGCTGCTATAACGTAAGTGAGAACAGGAACTTTAAAAAAACGTTTAAAGAAATTGTTGTTCATTAATCAATTAAATTGTAATCGTTGAGAAATTTACTGCCATAAAAGAGGAATAAAACACTTGGGGACACGCTGTTATAGGAAAATAATCATCTTCAGGGTGGTTAGAGTGACTCTGCTTTATCACACCACCCCGTCGTTGATTATTTTCCTATAAGAGTACAACCCCAAAGTGTTTTATTTCTTACATAGTATCAGAAATGCATCTGAAAGGGAACCTTTACAGCTCAGCGTACATTTATGTAATTCTTTATATCTCGATTTGAGATTTTGTATGATTGGGTTTGTTAATATCATGAGATAGGATTGATTAATTAATTAATAACATTAATTTATGAAGAAGAAGAAGAAGAGGAAGAAGGCTTCTGATTAGTAGCCTAGAGCATACATGGACAGTAGCATGTTTTATACTGGGTTTATAAATGGATTTAATACTGTATAAGCAGAGCACTGTGTTGAGACAACTCTGTTGAAGGGGTGTGTGTGTGTGTGTGTGTGTGTCAGGACAACCTGGAGAAGAAAGGGCCGAGGGTGCTGGAGCTGGAGCTGGAGTTTGATGAGCGAGCAGTCCTGCTGGAGAACATTGTTTATCTCACCAACTCTCTGGAGGTAGGAAGCCGAACAGCTGTGCATAAAATATGATGAGTTAGTCTGTACGAGTGAAGTAGCTCCTAAATAAAGAAAAGATTTTGGCTATAACTCTCAAACCTCTTCATAAGTCTTACAGAATTACGCTCACTCGTACCACACTGCCAAATCAGTCACGGATGATGTTTTCATCTTGTGATAAATTACATATGCAGTTGTGAAAGAGAGGATGAGTAGAATTAGGCGTGTGTTAAGTCAGTAGTTTTATGTTAACTGTTGTTTTTTATTCTGTAGCTGGATCAGATCGATGTCCTGTTTGCCTCCGAAGGGGACGATAAAGTGAAGGAGGACTGCTGTCCAGGAAAACCGTTCAGTGTGTTCAGATCTGAGGTAATGCAGATGATTTCACCAACACGCTCTTCGGTGTCTGACATCACTCTGAGGAATATGGAGTCTTCAGCACAAAATAAACATCATGAATGGAGTGATTGTCTGAATGTCTGCGTTTACTGCCAGGAAGTGTGCCAGAATTTCTGTCAGATTATATTTCATCATTGTTCAGTATTAAGTGAAAATATAATCTTCATATTCTGAAAGTAGCGGTGATGAAACAATAGTAATAAGAAATCTAGTCGCAAGCAGCGATCTGCGGGGTCCAAGCACTCCTCGCAAAATAGCGCCCCCAGTGGCCAGTTCATTCCAAGTTTCACAGAGCAATAAAGAGATCATAGATGAACATACTTTCACTTTTCAGTTTTTGTGACGATAGTGCAGTGGTAGCTGTGTGGAATGCCTAGTAAAAAGCTGACTGGCTGACAGCAACAAATCGTTCGAAATAACCGTAAATAGTCATCATTTTAAAAAAAAGGCTCCGCCTTGTTAGAATTGATTGACATGTCATTGACATTGTATAACATAATTATTGAGCTTCTACAAAAATGCTGGGACTAGTCAAAAAAGTAGGTTTCCCATATTATGCAAATTAGAAAAAAAATCCATCGAGGTGGAAATTAGTGGGCGGGGCCTATATAGATTCAGCTTAAGCCAAGAATAAGGGGGGATTTTAAGTGTAGGATTTATGGCTCTGGAGATATGGGCCATAATGTAAATGTTTGTGCTATAGCGCCACCATTAGGCTGATTGAGGCCCATGTCGCTTGCTTGTGTAGGGGCTACTACCTTTTAACCAAGTTTTACGTCTCTTACAACTTACGGTTTGGTCTGCTTCTGCTGTGTGCTTGGACCCCTAATAATAATAATAATAATAATAATAATAATGATAATAATAATAATAATGATAATAATACAGTGTCATGGGATCGTATGTATTATCTTTTGAATGACGTATTAGGCATTATGACAGTTAAAAATAAAACAATTGCTGTGTGAATAAAGAGATTTTATACAGCAATTGTTAAAATGGATATCAGTTCAGTTGAGATGATGATTTAATGAAAATCGTTCTGGATTAAGGATTTAACCCGTTAGCTCTTTTTTTTCCCCACTCCCTCGTTCCCTCCCCGTAGCCCGGAGTGTCAGTGTGTCTGCTGAACCCTCAGCCGTTCAACGGACTTTTCTCCTCTCAGATCGACATCCGGCAGGGAGACACCAAGGACAGCATCACTCGCCGACTGTACAGAACCAACCGAGGCATCAAAGGTAAAGCGGCGTGAACTAAAACCACCCGCACTGAAGCTGTACTAAGAGGAATTACAGATTTAAAGAGTTTTAAAAACAGTTTAAATAGTTATAATATCATGTTTGAAATGTGGGAGCTCAGTAACTGAACCTGGTTTGAAGAACTCGGTCTGATCGAGTTTCTTCATTTGTGTGTGAAATTTAAATTTCTCAAATAATATTAGTTTAAACCTAAACCAAACCGTGTTCTTTCAAACTTCTTCTAAACACCTTGTACAAAAAAAATCCTTGTTGGTGTGTTCTTTTATTTAACCTCAGTTCAGTTACTTAAAAAAATGATATAGTTAAGAATATAGGCCAGAGGTGTTCAGTTCAAACTGGTAAAGGTCCAGTTTCAAAAAACTTCCTTCCTTATAAAGGTCCAGATGAGCGACTGTCATAACAATGGTGACCTTTACCAGTGTTTTACTGAATACCACCTTTACAGACAGTTAGTTACCTTTACCAACAGATACCTTTACCAAGAGTTAGTTACTTTTACCAACAGTTAGTTACCATTTAACAACAGTTACCTTTACCAGCAGTTAGTTACCTTTACCCAGAGTTAGTTACCTTTACAGACAGTTAGTTAAAGTTAGTTATCTAAAGGTAACAGTTACCTTTACCAGCAGTTAGTTACCTTTACCCACAGTTACCTTTAATGCTTCATGGCTACTAATCAAATAAAATTAAGACACATCAGATGTATTTTATGGCTGTTTTATTTTGGCGGTGTGGTGGTGCAGTGTGTAATGCTGTTGTCTCAAAAAAGCACTTCAGAATTTACTTAATTGGTTCTTTAAACGTAATGGATTTAAAGGTGCAATAGCCGATTTTTAAAAATTTCTTATTGATATGAATAACCTGAAAAATATGTAGAACATGATAAAATATAATGGTGAAAGCCACGGCCTCAGCACAGGTGTATTAAGTGGCTGAGAAATCCTGTTTGGAAAACTGACTCCCGGTCCGGAATGCTTGTTTGTGTTTGGATGAGCCTCCTGTCGGTCATTTTATAGACACTATATGATTGGATTTCCCAAGATAAATTGCCCCTAGGTATGAATATGTGTATGTGTGTGTGTGTGCACATGTGTGTGTATGATGCCCTGAGATGTTTCCTATCTGGGGTGTGTTTTCACCTCACGCCCAGTTTTCCCAGGATAGACTCGGGATTCATCGCCACCCTGACCAGGATGAAGCACTTATTTAAGATGAATGACTGAGGAACCGTAACAGTTTTGTGAACGCTGCTAAAAAGTTTGTTTAGATGCTATACAGCGTCTTCCTGAATGGAATATGGAGAGGCAAAGAAATTTTGAAGTGTCTGATTATGATGTGTTGAAAATCGTGATTATGAGCGCAGCTCTACTTGGAGCAGATGGTTCAGCAGATTACTGTCGAGTACGAACACAGTGATATAAAAGTGATGTGTAAAAATGAGCTTTCTGCACAACATTAATTACAAAACAGAAAACTCTCTCAGGAAACTTTCTAGTGTGTGTGTATTTCTAAGCCTCTTAACCTTTTTCTCTCTCAGACTTATCCAAAGTGAAGCTGATGCGTTTTGAAGATCCGCTGCTCGGCCCTCGCAGAGTTCCCGTGCTGGGGAAGGAAGAGCGGGGCAAACTGGCCATCTCAGACACGTGTGTGTTCCACATCAACCTGGAGGAGAAGAAGGTGCGTCTGAGCGACAACGGCCTCACGGTGGACATCGGAGACACTCTCGTCTACTTGATCGAGTGAGATTTGCGACGATTTGCGAGGGAAAAACCACCAGCGCTGCTTTCTACAGATTCTGAAATGGCTGTTGTAGTCTAACGACACTGCAAAAATAATGTTTTAGCAAGTGAAAATATCTTGAATATAGTCACATTTATGTAGTATTTCCTATTATAAGGTTACAATAAATAAAATATAAGATTATTAAACCTATTTGTACTGATTTCAGACTTGAAATGTTATTCTACTGGCAGATGATTTCGCTTCCTTCTAGAAATAACTGCATAAAATTAGCAAAATGATCTGCCAATAGAACAAGACTATGTCACGCTTGAAATTAGTAGAAATGTCTGGAAATAGGTTTAATAATCTTATATTTGGTTTATTGTAATCTTATAATAGGAAATACTAGATAAATTTTACTTACTATATTGAAGATATTTGCACTTGTTAAGACATCTATATATATTTTTTTTTTGCAGTGTAAACTTACTTCCTGGTTTGAAGTTTAGAGGAATAAATATTTCGCAGTTCTCTGGTCTTGTTTAGGGTTACAGTCATTTATACCTCGGGATGTCTAATGGATTTACCCTGCTTATGTTATAACAATAATGATATTAATTATGAGACGTTTTAGAGGTCTGCATTGCCGTATAAACTCAGCATTTTGGCTTTTTGGCACTTAAGTTATGTATCTTGTGTCTGTTTATAAATCTATTCAGTAAGAAGCATTTCCACTTTCTCCTGTTATCGAGGCCCTGTTTTTTTTTGTTTGTTTGTTTTTTTTTCGCTGTAATAAATTCTGTGAATGCAAACTGATCCAAATAAACTTCTCCTTAGTAAATGTGTTACTTTTTGACCTGATATTATCAATATCATTATTATTGTTATTAAATCTGTGAGGCGGTGTTTGCTTTACCAGCTGGAACACAGTGAGAAGGACGAGAGCGGATTAATGTGCTTTAGATGTTCAGAAGGAGGAAATGAAGCAGGACGTCAGCGTGGAGACGAAGTGTCGGTGTCGGGGTGTGTGTGTGTGTGTGCTGGAGCATCTTTTCATAACGAAACCGGAGCATTACACACACACAGTAAACTAATGACTCTAATGATACTGGTGTACACTAGTAGAACACTAGTTTCTCTGTTGAATGAAAGTTTTTCGTATTTAGTGTTTATTGTAGACACTGTTTTGTGTTTATGTGGATGTGTGTTTGTGGGAGTTGTCTGGGCTTTTGCTTCATTTGTGTGTCTTAATTTGTTTAGCAGTTGTGAGGATGAATGAGTGGTGCATTCAATTGTTTCTTTACTTTGGTTTGTTGATGTATTGTGTGTATGTGTGTGTATGTGAGCTACTCTGAGGATTTCTTATCTTTACAGTACAGCTTGTTGTTTGTGCCTCCCAGCCAGGCAGCTATCTGTATTAACACACTCCTGTCACTAAAGTGAAAAACTCGCCCTGCTCTCAAGTCAGGAACTCTTCAACACCATCAGCGTTTGTGTTTCCAGATCAGGAACCATCTCTCGTGTCAAAAGAGAAAATTTTCTTCCAATTTTCTCAAGTTCTGTGTTTATTTTAATCATGCAGCAGCTGCCTCTGCTGAAGTCCGAGGACAAAAAGGAGGATTTCGGTGAACGAGGTAGGGAACTTCATGATACACGAGCTGAGCGATGGACATCGTGGAGCGACAGGGCGGAACTTCCTGTACTGACTCAACCCGGTCTCGGAGTAACGACCACGATGGTGACCACCATCACCCAGACGGGGGGAGACTGGAGCACGGGTCTGTGCGATGTGTGTGACGACGTCAGCACCTGTAAGAGGAAATGAGGTTCTTGTTGTGAGAAAAATGTTACAGCATTCACCTTCCCAGTGTACAGGCCCTTTTAAACAGATGAGAAAAGAAGCAGCATACGAGCGTCTGAAAAGTGTGACGCTCTTTAACAGAGACGTGACCGTGTGAACATACTCGTAACTCATTTCAGCCTGTGAGGAAATACTTGCACTTGTCAAAGACAAACCTGTAAAGATTTTAGAAGGTTTTTATGCTATTGTCATCTCTGAGGTTTTCTATTCAGTAATTCAGAGAAGACCTGCACATCTGTCTAAAGTGAGACATTCGCAACGTTTTTGCAGACACCTTTAACATTCCATGGACCCAATTAGTAAAGATTTATTTCATAAACATTTATTTGAATGTGTACAATAAAATTTTAGCTACTTATTCGACCCATAGAGAGCATTTTTACTGACTTCACATTAGGGCACAAGTTGACGTTATTTGGTTTGGATTAAATACATTCATTTTAATAGGCTAATAATAATGAGAATATACTGTATGTTAAAGTATTGTTGATATCATTATAGCAACTTTTATATACAACATTTTAGGTTTAAAAGGTTGTGAGAGGAGCACAGGAGCGAGTCGGCCTCTTCACTTACTTCACTCTCTGATTTTAAACACTTCACTTTGGATACCAAACACTAGGTGGCAGTATACATGTAACACAGTGGACCAGAAAATTGAAAAAGAAGAGGAGGAGCTCACCTGAATTTCACCTATTGGTCTACAATTATTCTAACCTCCTGTCCATTTTACTTGTCATATTTCATTTTAAACACTCTTTAATAAGACTCCGCCTAATTGGGAGTTACTGGGCCTCATTTATTAAGCTGAGTACGAGCAGATTCATACGTAAATCCTTTGTACGAATGTTTAGACAAGAAATCTGGTATTTGTAAAAAACGTTCGTATCCTACTCGTGCTCCTGAGTGTGTGTAAATTTTCACATAAGAGAACTAACTTGACTAGAAGACCTGATCGAAATCAGATCCTATAATCTGCATGGATTACTGCACTTTTCTATCTGGAATATTCTGTGGAGTTTAAACTGTTTGTGTTTATGACGTTTGCAGCGTTTAGCAGACGCCCTTATCCAGAGCGACTGATAGAAGAGCTTTAGAGTCTCGATCAGAAACACATCCTCATGCTAGTTCACTCGCTCAGGGACTCAGAGCTCCATCCACAACATTTACTCAAAACCAG
>CM040468.1:705457-742805 GCA_022758105.1 Pangasianodon gigas | reverse complement strand
CGCTTTATTTTTTATTGGTGTTAATTAAAGAATATAAAAAATAAAGAAAGTGAGGCAACACACACCCATAAATGAAGACAGATAAAACTAATCATTCAGTTATGATAAAATAAATGGTGGTGTATAAACGAAGGACGGGCCGCTCTGTCTGCGCAGAGCCGTAAGCCGTAAACAAACGCCTCAGCTGATGGAGGATTTAGTAGTCGCTCGTTATTAATATTATTATTATTAGTAGTAGTAGTAGTAGTATTAGTATTAAATAGTTTTATTGGCAGAGAAGTGAGTCAAAATAACTTCTGTTTTTCAGTCTTTACCCTGATCTCTCATTTCGTGCCCCCAGCTGTCTGTGCACTTTACCTTTTATGGAGTTTTGTGGGCGTCACTACATGCAAATGAGCTGCGTCAGGAACGCGCTTTGTATTTTATGGCTGATCAACATACACACGCGAGTACGAAGACAGTTTTCTGAAACCTTTGTAAATCTGAAACTTTTGTAAAAATTTTTGGTTGGTTTGGCTTACGCAAACATTTCCACACAACTTTACTTAAAGATTGATCAATGAAGCTCATTGTTTATACTTTAAAATTAATAAAGTTCATGCTCTTACTTTTAAAACTCATTTAAAAAAGAACTCCATAAATCTAACAGTCCCACATAGCAAGACGCTAATTAAAGATCAGAATCATAACACCTTATTCCCAAAGCTCATCATGCAATAAAGAAAAAAATGCAAAAACCCTGTCGTACACTAGGCCTGAGTTGAGTGACGTTGCTGTCGGGAGACTCTGATGGATTTATTTTCAGTTTAAGGAAGCGGTTTTCGGTTTCAAGGAACAGCGTGAGATCAGGCTCATCTAACAAAAGCTACTGTAACGCTTGTCTCTATTTTCACTCTTAACACCGTTTAGAAATCACAAAGAAGTTTCTGCTTTCTGCTCACTGAGAGAGAGAGAGAGAGAGAGAGAGAGAGAGAGAGAGAATGAATGAGACAGACATTTGGTTATTTATTTGTTTATCTATTTTTTTATTCTCAGGGTTCTATAAGTGTCATTACTGGTGTTTCTTTTTGACTGTACTGTTGAATGTATGTACATTTGTCTCTATTTATTTATTTCTTTAGTTATTTTCTAATTTGTTCCCAAAGTCTGTATTCAAGCTTCAGCAATACAAATGTTAATATTTATCATGCCATTAAAGCAACCTTTTTACTTTGACTTGGGATAGAGAGAGAGAGAGAGTGACAAACTAAGAGAAACTAATGACAAAAATTTTCAAAAATAATGTTGATAAATAACACTTATGACTGAATATTTTTGAGCTTCTCTCTCCCTCTCTCTCTCTCTCTCTCTCTCTATCAAATTTAAACAAGCTATTCATCCACATGTTTATGGATCCACAAGCTATTCATCCACAAATTTTAGTTTATAAACTGGATTTGTAACGCTTTTGATCATGCAATTATTTATTTATTTATCTATAGTAGATCTGTAAAAATGTTGCTTATTTGATGTAAAATAAATAATTTGTTGGCACATCATGAATGATTAGAATAAAGGACTGTCAGAAGTCAAAGTCTCTCTCTCTCTCTCTCTCTCTCTCTCTCTCTCTCTCTCTCTCTCTCTCCCTTGTGCAGGTTTAGCAGGTGCGTTTATTCCGTGCTGTCTGGATGTGAGTTTGGCTCATCAGTATGGAGAGTGTTTGTGTCTGCCTCTGCTACCTGCCTCCACTTTTGCTATGCGGGTTGCCATCAGAGAGCGTTTCAAAATCAGGGTGAGTGTTTTACAGTGAAAAAATAGATGTCGCCCTGCTGTGTGTTGAATTATAATACCGTGTTTCTGAGAGAATGCACAGGAAAGCTTGGAGTATTAAAATACCACACAAATGATGATGTTCATGGGTTAAACACCAGTACACAAGCAGTGATGCAGTAAAACCTCTCAAATCTCAGTCTCAATCTCGCTCAAGAGGAAGAGTTACTGAGGAGATTTCTGACCTGCAGTAAGAAAACCTTTGCTCTCACAGTCACAGTTTAGTTTCAGAGTCTTGAAAAAGGTTTTGAACTTGCTGTATCATCAGGAAAGATGATTGTTATTTAACAGAATTGCTGTGCTACACTAGCCAAACTTTACGAACAATATTTTCCTTCCTGGAATAGAATAATGGAATAAAGGCCTTGTGTGAGCTACTTAAAAATTCCATAATTAAACGTAGAAATGATCACAGAATATCTCCTGTACATGGAGAATCTGAAATAAATATCCACAGCCTGCTTCTGTTCATGGTTATTTTCTTTTTTATTTTCGTTTGTGAGCTCCTGCTGTTCACTTGATTACATATAATCAACTGACCCATTAAAATCATTTTGGATAAGTAGCATTTTTCCCAAACAGTGAAATTATACTGATCAGGCTTTAGCTGTATGAAGTGTTCGAAGGACGTGCTTGAAGGGATTTTATACTCGGCTGGGCTCCTAATAATAATCTCGGTATTAAAAATGGGGTTTGGATTGTAGGTTATGTGTTATTAGCAGTGGCAGCTCGTCCATAGGGGCAGGTTCAGCAAACTCCCTCATCATATACAGTACATCATCTTCAGAAAGTCCTCATTCAACTCCATACATTTTAAATTTCCTTTTTGAGCAACCAGGGATTTTAAAAAATGTCACTGTTTGACAGATATAAGCCGATGCTCTGTTGATTTGTTCACCTTTCTAGATGTTGCGTGATGGTGGTGCAGTGTGCTCACTGCCTCATTTATCTCCATAGAGTTATTATTGCACCTAGTGGTCAAACATGGGAACTGCAACAGGCGTTAATAAATAGAGGCCCACTGGGGCAGGAATCACGCTGCCCCATGCTCACTCTATAAACATAAGGTTGTGTTTTTTGCAAGGTTAAAAATACTCAGAGGCCTCTGAGATGTGGAAGAAACCTGGCTAATGATATTAGGAGGATATCAGGAAACACACCTGCTGTATGAAACACAGTTAAACAAAGGTACTAGGACTAAACCACTCAAAACGATCCTGCTACGCTGGATAACTGCATGTTGTCGACTCTCGAATCCTGATTAAAGGGTTACTCTAAAAATTCACTAGGTAGTAGCCTGTAGCGTAAGTCAAGTGTGAAAATTTTGACTTCATTGTGTTTATCTACAAAACTAGCAGACAAATGAAACTTACTGTATATTAATTATTAAATTATTTCTACATATCCTTCTTTAAAAGAATACGTGTTTTGTTTTGCTTCTGCATCTCTGTGTATGATCTGTGTAGTGTGTATGTGTGTGTTGTGTATTACAGGTCAGTGTGTGTGTGTGTGTGTGTGTGTGTGTGTGTGGGGTGTATCTGCAGGGCAGTGTGTGTGAGGACTGGGTGACGGTTTACTGCTGCTATCCTCTCGCTGTGTGTCAGATGACGCGGGAGATGAAGAGGAGGCTGAAGAGACAGATGTACACCGTTACCACTACACTGGAGAGCTCCTGAGAGACTGTGTGTGTGTGTGTGTGTGTGTGTGTTAACCCTGACACACTAATTACCAGTTTTTGGGCAATTAATTGCATTCAGTTCAACTCAATTTTTATTCCTTTAGCTCTTTTAACACTAGACAAAGTCCCAAAGCAGCTTTACAGAAATCTGGATGTGGATTTAGATCCCTAATGAACAAACCCTGGGAGACGGAGGTGAGGAAAAACTCCCTGAGACGTCATGAGGAAGAAACCAGACTGAAAATGGAGCCCGTCCTCTGCTGGGTGACTCTGGATAGTGTGATTATTATTATAAATACTCAGTACACAGATGTAGATATAAGAATAAAGACAAACAGTACTGAGTGTGTTTACAGGATTATAAGTGTGAGGTTCAGATTGTGAATTAAAGTCTGTATGATCGCATTAAGATCCTTCAGCAGTGGTGCACGAGTCGAGTGAAACCGATCCATGTTTCCTGACGTTGTTTCCTTCACATTATTCTCCATTTCTGAATCCTGCTGAAGACAGAAAGCATATGAAAGAAACCTATATGACAGAAAAACACAGATTCAACACTCACTGTAATTTTCCCTTGGTGCATGGCTCAAGAGGAAGTATGTGATGTAGATGAAATCGTCTGGTCTTGCAGGAATTAACGGCTTAATTTATGAACTCAAATTCTTGTTTTACACCAACACTGCAAAAAATGACATCTTAGCAAGTGAAAATATCTCGAATATAGTCTAATTTATCTACTATTTCCTATTATAAGATTACAATAAACCAAACATAAAATTATTAAGCCTATTTATAGACATATTGTACTATTTTTAAGCTTTAAAGTTTCTTATTCTATTGCCAGATAATTTCACTTCTTTCCAGAAATAAATAAAATTAGCTATTTCAAGCTTGAATCAATTAAACATGTCTAGAAATAGGTTTAATAATATCAGATATGGTGTCTTGTAAGCTTCTAAGAGGAAATGCTAGATTTTGACTATATTCAAAATATTATATCTTGCTAAGATGTCATTTTTTGCAGTGAACAATTAAAATTTTAAGTGTGTCAAAATTGGTAAACCTGTCATTTAAGGAATTGTAAAATATTACCTTTTGATTTCAAGAAATCTATAACGTTAAAAAAACTCCAGTAGTGCTGTGGATCTTTAATCTTTAGTGTACATGTGTGATTATAATGTATTATAAATGCATAATTTAATCAAAAGATGGCCTGTTGTTCAGTATTTCATGAGAAGAAAGCAGGATTTCATTCGGACCATTTTCCACAGTTTGTTTTGGCCGAGTTGACGCTTTTTGAGAACTTTATTTTAGAGAAATGTTTCATATCAAATGAAAGTATTATTTGCTGTTTTAATTTTGTACATGTACTTATATTACGAAGCAAAAAAATACAATGCAAATGTCAGAAATGACTCCATAAATATCCATTTCAGAAGATTTTATTCAGATTATATGTACATTAATTTACTCAACATCAAAATCACCTCATTTTAATTAAACACTGAGCAAAAACCAACCAAAAGACCCTCCAGCTCCTTTTACTGCATTATAGTCCTAGCTGTAAGCCGTGTGTATTCCAGTGTTTATACTCAAACACACAAACAGATAATTTCTGGGCTAAAATAAGAGAATTTCTTAGTATTTGCTTCGTCCCTGTTTTGCACTCAAGCTGAGTCCACAAGTTCGTGTAAAAACCTGATGATCCGATCAGGTTCGGATCAAATCCATCGGAGTGTCGTCTGAACACCTGCCTTCATGGAAGAGATAAGACTCGAGAAATTTTGTCCAAAGGAGTTTACATGATCATAATCACACATTTACTTTTTGAAATTTAAATAGTGACCACAAAATAGTGCAGAATCTTCAATACTGAATATTCAAGATATTATCATTATCAGATCATTTGCCTTGTTTGTTTAAAATTTCCCAGAATTCTAAAATTTTCCAGTTTTAAATCAATTCCCAGATTTTCTCGAGACCTCAGACTTTTGGACCCCGTCTCTCTCTTTTTTTTGCTCCATTGCTGCTGAATCTAGTCAGTCAGACAGAAATGAAAGGAAACTATGAAATCTTTAACGGATTCAGCATGCACTCTGTGGTATTCGCAGAAGCTGTGTGCATCGCAGAGCTGAATTTTATTTTCGTTTCTTTTTTCGGACAGTTCTGCTAAAACACAATTTCAAGAAAATGCATGTAGTGATGCAATCATGACTTTTTTCCTCCCTTGGCACCTTCATGTATAGAGGAGTCTTTATTTTTTAATTTTTTTTGTCTATGATGTGTTTCAGGTTTTTGCGTTCAGGTTTGTAGCCAGAACTTTTAGGAAAGGGTTGCCAGATTAGACCCAGTGAATTTTTATTGGGGTAGTGATCTAGGGGCGGGGCAAAGTACTAATCCACATCCATAGAAAATGACATATTTTAGCGCCCCCTATCTGTATATGGTCTGAGTGCGATCCCCATCGGACATAAAACACCACACATACACACCTAATCAGCATTTATTTGTCATCTAGCAAGCTACAAAAACATAACACCAGGCTACATCTTATCTTATCCAGTGCAACGAATACAATATCAATAGCTGACAATAGCTAATAACGAACTGAAAAAAAATCCAGATAATGAATATCGTTAATTGCTAGCTAAATTTGCTTGTATGTAGTTTGCAATTGGAAAATGATTATATGGACTTTCACATTTTTCCAGATATGTTGTTGTGGGCATTCTGTTATTATTCAAACTAACCTATCACAGCGAGAATTAGCAAGTTGTTCAGTTTTACATCATATAACCGCACTGACAAATAAGAAGAAGAAGAAGAAGAAGTAAATAATAAGTTTGCCTCATGGGGGGAAAAGTTTGAATATCTCTGCTCTAATCACAGAAATGACGAATTTAGGATTTATTTGAGTTTTTTTTTCTTTTACAGAGACACAGTTTACTCATTCAGTTTATGTAATGCAGATATCAGGATGCTCACATTTATACCTGCTTAAAGAGGTGAGTAAAGTTTACAGAGGAACATGAGCTTCAGATAGAGCGAGTACAGCAGGAATATGAGTGAGGATCTAAAAAACCCAGAAGCCCAGAGAGAAAGATGGAAAATTCCTGAAATTCAGCAGATATGAGCTCTTCACAGAGAAACTGTCAGAGAGAGAGAGGCATGAGGGAATCAATTACTGTGTGTGTGTGTGTGTGTGTGTGTGTGTGTGTGTGTGTGTGGTCCTAGCTCTGCACTTGCATGTGTCAGAGCTCATCACTCACTCTCTGAGGAACACACACACACACACACACACACACACACACACACTGAGAGCTGTGTTCTCTTTTCCTGAGGTGTGTACAGTAAGCTGTAGGCCTGGGGTCAGTTTATTCAGGAAGTTAGAATTCACACCTTTTCACACAACGTCAAAATCCAACCTCATCACTCCAGTCTGTTTGAATGTACACCATTTTTTTTAAACGAGATCAGATCTTTTCTTCAGTAAGACAGCTTTAAAGAGTAAGGTGTAGATCTATATCCTACACAAGTTATTAATTTTTTACCTGTTGTGATTTTGCTACTTTTGAAAAGATGGAAGTTTTCATGGAAACGTTTCATGCAGTTTCATTCATGTGGATTCTTACTGAGCTTTCAGGACTGAGCTGTATACGAAGACGTTAAAAATATGATCATTGTAAAGAATTGCTCAGGAAATCTCTTCATGGCTGCTGTTTTAGTAAAACTGAGGAAGACAAATGTTGCTTTTCCTTCAGCGTGACAGCGTAAAATGTTGCATAACCCCTTACCCCTTGAGTGCTATTTATATTTCAGGTTATGAATGAATAGATTCAGCACCAAACCGAAACGCTGTAAGAAACCTCCTCACAGATTTAAAGCAATATATTCCACCACACACACACACACACACATACACACACACACTGATACTGAAACTCTGTACTGTGTGCATCCATGGCATTATTACTCAGAAAAAAAGGCTCAAGTAGCAAATAATATACACAATGCTGCATACAGTAAATGTTCATCAGTCAGGCAGATACAGTTACAGTCATGGTTATAGTTACGGATACGGTTACAGTTACGGTTATAGTTACGGATACAGTTACAGTTACGGTTATAGTTACGGATACGGTTACAGTCACAAATACCGTTACAGTCACGATTATAGTTACGGACACGGTTACAGTCACAGTTATAGTTACGGATACGGTTACAGTTACGGTTATAGTTACGGATACGGTTACAGTCACGGTTATAGTTACGGATACGGTTACAGTTACGGTTATAGTTACGGATACGGTTACAGTTACGGTTATAGTTACGGATACGGTTACAGTCACGGTTATAGTTACGGATACTGTTACAGTTACGGTTATGGTTACGGATACGGTTACAGCCACAAATACCGTTACAGTTACGGTTATAGTTATGGATACGGTTACAGTCATGAATACTGTTACAGTTACAGTTACGAATACTGTTACAGTTACGGTTATAGTTACGGGTATGGCTACAGTTATGGTTACAATTTCTGTTACGGTTACAGTTATGGTTACAGTTACGAATACGGTTACAGCTATGGTTACAGTTATGGTTACAATTATGGGTATGGTTACAGTTACGGTTACAGTTATGGGTGTGGTTACAATTACAGTTACAGGTACAGTTATGGTTATGGTTGAGGTTACTGTTATGGGTATGGCTACTGTTACAGTTGCAGTTATGGTTACAGTTACGAATACGGTTACAGGTACAGTTATGGTTATGGTTGAGGTTACAGTTATGGGTTCGGTTACTGTTACTGTTATGGTTGCGGTTACAGTTTCTTTTTCCATGTCATGCATGGGCCACTCATGACTCTGAAGAACTAAAGCAGAAACTTCAGCACAACATGAAGCAGTGCTGGGAACAGCGACAGCATCCCGTGTTCATAAAACATATGCAGCAGTTGTTAAAATATATTTGCGATAAATGATGTTGGTGCAACTTAATTTATCACATTGTCAGTCTGGGGTTTGATAATAACAGTACAGGAAATAGAAGTAGTGTATATTTAGCGATTGTATGGTAGCTACTGTAGTGGATATGTTTAGAAACCTAAACTATATAGCTTCAATAGAGGTACCAGTACACTGTTATTAGCATTTTTAGACCAGTTTTGAAAAGGATTTGTACATATACTGTAGGTTGAATGAAATCTGATATCCTGTGTTAGGTTTAGTAAGATGTGTTGCTTGCAATAATTCTAATTACAGTAACTCATCCAAAAACATATCTGAAATAGCACAAAAGAATATAAACATTTCAGAAACTCACAGCAGTGTTAATGTTTGAGTTTAGTTACAGAACCAAAAGTCCAAGAGTGGAGCTGCTCTTAAACCTCATGATATGGTTTGCAGTGTGAAATCTCCTCATGCATGTGCTGCAGTAAGCTAGAACAGTTTAAGAAAGTGTTAGCACCTCCTGATGGAAGAGAAACAGAAGCTTCTAGATACGCTCAGCCCAAGCTTACACCCTGGTCACAAGGATTTCTGAATTATTCAGTGCATGATGTGTTAAAATGAGGCGTTTCTTCTCTGTTCATCTCTTCAGCCCTCTGAGCCCTGGCTCTGCTGGAGCTCTCAGCAACACTGATTAATCCCAACACGACCCACAGTGCGACGCTTAATATTAAAAAGCCTATAATATTATTAAAATTCCTTCTCACTCAAGTGTTATCATCTGGGGCAGAAAGTGAACTCAACTGGTCAACTGGGATTCAATACTTTTAGATGAAAAAAAAGCATTAAAACACTATAAAGCATATAGCATTTTTCCTAAAGTCTGGAACGAGCAGATAAGAGTGGAAGTTTTGGAGCTTTCAGCATCTTTTAAGCATCTCACATTACAAACAGGTGAGAATTCAACAAAATACACACCCTGGACTTTTCTTTCAGACCCACGGGAATATCCTTCTGGCTTCATTTGCTGTTATCATTGTTCTATCCAAGCAGATTGCTGCTATTTTTGTATTTGCCTTGAGCAACAGTGACACACACTCATAATTAATGACTCCAAGTGCTTTGCCTCAGCAGCATTAAACCCTAAAGGTCCTGCCATATCTGGTAAGTAATGCATAAACGACAAGGTAGAACGAGAAGTGCAAAGTGAATCTGCTTATTCTGACTAATGACATGCTATGAAACGGAGAACTTACACTTCAAGGAATTCATTTTAACTTAGCAGACTTGGATTCATCAGAAAGACAGGAATTTAACTCTCAAACTGAGCTTCTAATATTATAGATAAGCTACTGATTACTTCATGATCACCTGTAAGCAATAACATGAATAATATAAAATCTTATCAACTGATTTTGAATAATTTTTGACTTTTAGGTTGGATGCAATCAGTGTTCTGTTTGTAATGTCTGTATCATTTTAACTCTTGGACATGCATGTATTTTATTTAAGTGATCCATATTGTATGAAGCACCTGATATTCTCATAAATGATAAAGAAATAATTCCCTAATTCCCGAGAACTATGGCACTAACTAATGATTACTCCTATGAATGGCACCTGTGAATGAAGTGAAGATGTTTCTCTAACACAAGTCTAGATGTAGGAGCTCAAAAATGCTCAGTAAAAGCAAGCCAAGGTTTATTCAGTGTAACGTGATTTTTGACTCTCAACCCGATTTTCTGTTCAGTTCACTGATCCAGCTCTCTCCAGATGCCATTGTGTTGAAATGTTCTGCAGAAAACTTGGCAAATCCGTTTTAGGTTACTGCATTATATGAAGAAAGTAGAAAGAACAGAAAGTAAACAGAGTTTTAGTGTCACACACTGTGAGCTGATCCACACTGTCATTGCTGCGGGTGAGCACCAGGGCACACATTTTGGATATGCATGTTAGTGCCAAAAATGACAACTTATCATTTAGCTGTCAGCAAATCTGCCAGTGTAGATACAGAAATTGTCAGTGTTGAATTACTTACTGTTCATTTGAGTCTGCAGAGTTCAACTAAACTCAAGTTAACTCTGGAAGTGCTAGATTTTTTAGATGCGTGTGTGGAAATTTTGTCGTGCATCCACAATCTGATACGCCAGATCGTTCTGTTCAGCTGAAACCTTCTCATGTTTTCATTACAGTATGACCAATCTGATATCTTCAACATAAACTCTGCAGAGAAATATATTAATTTCATTCTCGTCCTGAATTATGGAATTGTGAAATTATGATTGTGTCCAATCTATTAAAGGAGGCATAAGACATACGGCTCATGGGCCAGGACCGGCCAGATATAGGTTCTGTCCCGGCCCACCAAATAAATTTATAATCAGTGTTTTAAATTAAAATTGTCTTGTGGACCAGAATTAGATCATAAGATTAAAAAAAAAGCTAGTCTGTTATTCCACTAGGGGGCGAAATAGAGCAATACACTCAGCTGATGATGTAATTCTTCGTTAGCAAGCTAAAAAAAAATTAAGCTTTACCCACATCTCTTTCCAAAAGATTTAAATTAGGGGTTGAATATTTACGCAATCACAATTTTTAATTTGTAAATTATTTTGCAAACTATATAGATTTCAACCGCCACTTCAACAGACTAACTTTGAAATAAATGTCGATAAATGAACACTTGACAAATAAATGTCGATAAATGAAGACTGTTAAACACAAAAGAAGTTGTTGATGTGTTCAACAGTCTGCTAAACTGATTATTTTGGACCCGCCCACTTGATATTGGACTGAGTGTAATTTGACCCGTTACCTAAAATGAGTTTGATGTCGCTGACCTATAATGTACGACACACACGAATATTTCATTTTCTTTCTTAGTGGCTGCTCTCTTTTGTCACTGATGCGCCACAGGAATGAAAATAAGAGGCCTGTTAGGCATAATAATAATAATCCTGAGAGGGGATTAGTACTAAGTAGTATTAATACTCTTTCTTACAGTGGATGTTGTCAGATTGAGTTATTTTTAGACTTTTAAGTCCTGCAACAGAAAATACATTCTATTAATCTTTAACAGTCAACTGAATAAATGGAAGCACAAAGTTATTTATATTTACCGACACTTACTGACAATTAGCCTTACAGCATGATATCTTTTAATCAGGGAAGACAAACACATAAAGCAGATGAAGTCTCTCTTGTCTTGATTAAACAGTTTTGTCCTGACGCTCAATAATGAAGTTGTGAGAGAAATTAAGTTATTAAATTATAAACGAAAGAGTACGAGGCAACAGAACACCACAAAGTTCTGCTAAGAATAGTTACTCTTAATAATCTTGCGCCGATGAGCACGTAGTAAGATAAAGATAAAGAGAAGCATGTGTGTAGTTTCATATTCATTTAGCCCGACGTATCTGGAGGCTTGACGCATCAAATGATCCTTTAACCGGGAAGCAAGAAAAACAATTTCACACATGACTGACTTCACAATAAAATAACACACACAAAAGAGTCAAAATAACTTAGTAGTTAGGATGCAATAACATTCAGCTGCGGAGATAATTAGCAGATTGATGTTGAAATACATACAGGCTCATGCGCTCTTTGTTAGATTACTGCCTCCTCGTCTAATGTTGAAATTGTGTGGATATGTGAAGCATAAAATGGCTAAAAAGAAGGAAATACTATAAGTGCTGAATGATGCTAAAGTGCTCAATTTCACAGCTCAGCTTCCTAACTGTCTAAAACATAAGTTGAAAAAGAAAAATGTGCTTCAATACACAGTGCTGAAACATTCCCACTGCGATACTTCAACCATGATTATTTAATGAAAGCACAAGGTCTCAGTTTCTGTCTCTGTTCTTCTGCACCTGACCTGAAGCTCTCAATAATTCAGCAGGCCGGTGAAGAATGAATGAACTCTCTACACCATACTGTGAGCGCAGACGGCAAGGGATTCTCAGCTCTCAAGCCAGGCATATAACATCAAAAATAGCTGCTGAGGAAACATGGAGGAGTGCTCGAAGAAGACAGGGCTGAGACACGAGGGCAAGCCGAGGAAGGTGAGGTTCAAACTGGCGTCGTCGTACAGCGGCCGTGTGCTGAAGCACGTGTACGAGGATGGCCAGGAACTGGATAGTCCTGAGGAGAAGTACCCTCACAGCTTCATCCACACAAAGATCCCTCAGCACCTGGATGTGGAACAGCTTTGCAGCTTTGAGGAGGTCCAGGGTCAGGATGTAGATCCTCCTACGGGTCTTATAGCCCAGCGCATTAACGTGTACCGAGCAGTGAGTGGCTTCAGACCGTTAACATCTAGTGATCAACAAGCTGAAAAAGTGAGTCCTGATAACAATAATAATTTGATTAGTTGATTGAGCATTCATGTGTGTGTGTGTGTGTGTGTGTGTGTGTGTAATAGTATAATCTCAGCAACATAATCCTTAGCACTTTCTTCCTCTACCTGTAGTGTTACATAATTGATGTTTCTCCTGGATATAAATTTTTTCCCTCAAAACCAAACTATTTATATACACAACATCTCCAGCACAGCCTACAACCTTTTAAACAGCTTTGTTTGTGAGTTTGACTTTTCTTTTCCACTTAGTGTGTGTGCACAATGGTGATCAAAACCTCAAATCACATTTATTAGCATGAACCTGCAGATAAATATAAAAGATATAAGATTGGCTTTTGGGCTTTTCTTCTCTTTGACATCCCCGATTGTTCAAGACAAGTCAAATGTATTAATATCTAGGAATAGTTAGGGATGACTGCTGAGAAAATGGCTTTTGTATGTAATTGTGCTTTGGATTATTACAGTGTCAGTCATAAAGTTCTGCTGCGGTGGTTCTGTGGTGCATCTGCAGCGGAGCAAATCAAACTCATCATGACAGACATTCTTTGTCTGGTTTCTCTCAAAGGAGCTTTGTGCCTTAATCATGGCATTCAGTATTTATAGCAACAGATTCAAACAGATTCAAAGACTCTTTTGTGTAATTTTTTTATACCATTTATTAATAATATGCTTTGTGTCTGTGTGTTTGCTGGATTCCTTCAGGCACCGGTTTTAGACTTCGAAAAGATCATCATCTATACCAGCAACCTGAAGATCATCCGATCTCCTAGTAAAAAAGCTGACAGTGGTGTGAGCTATCATCACCGTCGAGGAGAAGGACGAGAGGTTTCTCCAGGCCGGGAGTCCAGATCCAAAGGGAGACACAGAACAAAAAGTGTCCGTAAGGAAGAACGATGTCCTGCTCCCAAGGAAGAGGTGACTGATTATTTTTTTCCTCCCATTTTATCCTTGATTCCTTCTTTCGCAAATCCCAACCACGAGCCAGCTCTTTCCTATCACATTTAATGCTCATGCTGCATCACAGGGCAGCGTAACACACTCTGAGGAAAGCGCTATCCGCCCTCTTCCGCATACATGAGTTCACAGACTATACACGGTTGTTTAGCGTCGCTGTGACATTGGTAGAGAATAGAGAGTATGCCCCTCCCACTCAGACAGAGCAACCAATTATGTTCTCTGTGGCAAAGTCAGGATTCGAACTCATGGTAGACCAAACGCTTTTCTGTTGTGGCACTCGAGAGAAGTGACTTGTTTTTATAGGAACACAAATTCATTCACTGCAGGCCCCCTTCATGAAAATAAGCAAAAATGAATATATAAAACGAATCTCATTCTGCATGAATGAGTGATATTCTGACCTGAAACACTTGTTTGAAAATAATCAGGACCTACTTAATATTTCCCAGAAGCTTCTCCTGGAGAGAATAACAGCACTGAGTCGCTTCCTGGAATGTCTCCAACAAGAGGAGACTCTTGTACAAAGATTTTGGTCCACTCCAAATCAGAAAATTTCAATCTCTTTTGATATGTTTTAGTTTTGTGCATGACTGCCATCTTGAAATAACCGCATATGTTTTTTTTTATTAGAGTTCAAATCCTTACATAGAGGTATAAGATTCCCTAAAGCCTTAACCACTGAGCCACCACTGACTGTGATCGTTATACAGGAAGATACTTGTATGGCCAAGTTAACCAGGTTTTAGTCTAAAAGATCTGGGTTCTGAGCAAAATTCATTCATCTATAAATCTTTACAACAGTCCTTGGACTAATAGCTGCAAAATGGTGTCAAAGCATCAATGATTCACCACCTTATATTAGATGATTTTATGTGCATTCAGAACATTCTCCATTTTTCACCAAACATGTTCATACACACAATATAAACTGTAGTTATAATGTTTAAGTGCTGAGTTTTGTACCTGTTCATGCAACCATGGATCTGGTGCCTAATAGCTCATTTTGAAACTTGATAAATCTGAAACTGTAATTTTTTGATCCCTCCATCACCACAACAGACATTTTTGTCCATTATCTTGAAGGATGCACATAATTCTATACACAAATAACCTGATTACTTGAGTCACACATTTCCCTTCTTAATTAAAACAAAAAAATTGCAGTTTTTATTTTGATCTGTTCCTTAATCCTCGAACGAAATTTGGAGCTTAAGTTTCAATACTCTGTAGTTAAATACTGCAGTGCCTTGAATAATAACACACATCTACAGTAATTCAACACTGAATCCAACTCATGCAAAATTATTAGTCACTTATTTCCTACTTCTGTCAAGTGAAGCACTGTAACTTAAAGCTGGATTTGTGTTATCTGGAGAGGTTTTGTAATGCATGTTTAAGAAGCATGCAGATGTACAAGACGAGACGAGATAGGATTAAATCTGTCAGTCACAAAATAATGGACTTCAAATGAATTTTCTAAATTTTTCAGGTTATTCAAACTGGGCTTTATGAACAGATCTTTTAAGAACATACAGTATCTATGTTCCTGTGAGTGTCATAGTTTGCACAAATATCACTAATGAGCTCTTCTCAAAGTCAGGAACCTAATTAGTAAAATAATGTGCTTGTTATAGAGATAAGATAAGATAGAACTTTATTCATCCCCAGGGAAATTCTTGTGCCAGAGGTTGCTGAAACAGATATATCAGAAATGTATACACTCCTGAGCAAAAAAAAATGAACCAAGCCAAAAATTAGCAAATATGAAGCTTTTAATCGTCTTAACAACAAATCATTGGTGAGGAAATGAGCAGGAATGAAGCAGATGCACTCCTGAGAGCTCCTGTGCCTCCATTCGCTGGTTTCCTTTTGCTGTTTGGGGAAAAGCTAGAAACAGGGAAATTCACTTCTATAGTCTTCTTATACACAAAATCATGATAATGATTAAAATGTTTGATGTAAAATTCAAACTAACACACGTCTGGGTGTAGAAAATTTTCCAAAAATATCTTCTGGAATTTTTTTTTTTAAAAGATCAGTGATTATTTGGTTATCTGCCGCACCTGATGCAGCTCATGAAGGACCACAAGGCTTAAACATTTACAGAAATTAAAGAGAAAAGCTCTTGTATACTAACATACTTTATCTATGTGTTTAATTCTTGCTAATTTCCTGACCAATGATTTGTTCTTAAGACCATTAAAAGCTTAATATTTTGCCTTTTTTCTGCCCATGAGTGTAGATACGACTGCTTTTCCATCACGTAACTCTTCCCCGTGTGATTTCTATTGATTTACTCTACCCTGCAGGAGACAGGCGGCTGTGAGCAGTGTGGAGGTTCGGGTACCGCCCCGTGTTCCCTGTGCCACGGCAGTAAGCTGTCCATGTTGGCCAACCGCTTCAACGAGTCTATCCGAGAGTTACGCTGCCCAGCCTGCGATCCCCACGGCTTAGAGCCATGTCAGTCATGCGTCCAGTAGACTTTTAGATACTGTGCAGTTCTAATAAATGCCCTGGACAGTTATTATGGACAGTGTGAAGAGGTCTGGTATTACAAGATGGAACCTGAGTGTGAAGTTCTGCCCAGGAATAATGTTTATGATGGTGATAAGAGAGGAATGTGTAAGAATCCATTACCATGCAGTAGGAAAACACTGAGGAGAGAAACAGACCTGAGTCTGACTTTTACTTATAGTCAGCACAAGGTTCTGTGTATAAGGGAATATTTAATGCAATATCAATATATTGTAAACATTTTATTTGTCATAAAATAAGCATTTGACATATTCAATTAAGTCTTAAAGTGATATTTACTTTAGAGTACCTTTACCTAAAATATTTGTTTTGTTGTTCTGCTAGTGACATCTCTCCCAGGAGGTGATCGTTTTATGTACTGGGATGGAAGGACAAAACAGACGAATAATTATTCTATCAAATTATTTTTTCCTCATGGGATATGGACGTGATCACATATTTGGACATGAACTTAAATACAGTCTATTATGGCGATGTTCTTTTCATATGATCATAGGGATGTTGTGTATTAAATAAAAAATTTCACCCCAGGAGAATTCCCACTGAGTTTTATTTTGAGGTCTGACATTTCGCAGCGTTTATTTGTGTTCATTCCTGTCTGTGGATTTTCATTAATCTCTGAGCTTTTTGCTGTAGAGTGGGAATTAGATTCATTCTTTAAAAAGAAGAGCTCCAACTCTCCTGTCAAGCAGTTGGGAGTAATACGTTTGGAAAGCTTCATTTAGCTGTCGAAAAACAAGAACTCGTCTCAAGAGAAGATGATGAGTCATCAGTTCATATTCCTTTATTATTCCTTTACTCCAGTGTAAGATCTGGAGCAGTGGTTCACAGTAACACTCACGAGAACTCTGGTTTGTCTACCTTTCTAGTTTTCTAGCTTTCTAGTTTACTAACGTTTGCAACAATCCCACCCTGACCAACCTCCACCTCTGAGAAAGAGATCCACTGCTCTATTTTTTCCTTATTTACATTATTCTTTCATTTATATTCATTATTTTTGGTTGATTGTTGTGTAGAAGTCTTTCAGCATCTATTTCAACATGAGGTTAATCCTGTCAGAGATCTTTCCTCTCATCTTTCCATTAAAAGCTTTTTCTTGTTCGGTAAATTCAGTCACATTATCTCTCAACATGTTCAATCTTTCTGTGTTGCTTTTCCTGTAATTTCTCCTCAAATATGCATCTTTTTCCAAACTGTAATGCTGGCTCATAGTCTGAAAGATTTGTACATTAAAAAAAATCTACTTTAAGAGGAAGCGTTTTGTATTAGCACTGACATTAACAGGAAATTCAGATTAAAGACATGACTTGACTTCATGTGGTGTTTCTTCTCATTTCCATGCAGTAAATACTGTATACTGTACATCACGTAAGGTTGAACTCCTTCAGCTGTTTCTGAAACTCCAACCAAACAAACCTTTTGAAATAAGGACACTGAATCTTTATGATACATTTTTTTATGTTTTATTGTAAATAAGGAATCTAAAGCTAATCAAAGTTGATTAGCCGTGACAGATGCTATTGTTCTTCTAATTATTATCAGAGGCTAAAAATGAATCAGTGCTTTAACATTTTTATTTAGATTTATATTTATTTACAGCAAAGCTGATCATCTATGTTTAAGTCTTTTCTGTATTCCTGTATCTGTACATTGATTTTGAACAATCCATATTTCATTTTACAGATATAAGAATCTACAGAACCGCTCTTCGAGTGTGCATTTAAAAAGAACTGGAGTGCTTTTTATTCTTTTATAGTCTTTAGAATACAGATTTACAGAATTGTGTGTGTTCAACTGATAGCTGTTGTTAGAGGTTGAGGATATTAACACTGTTTTTTTTATATACACAGGGCTTATATTTAGCCTCTGAATTTATTTAGTTATTAAGTAAAATGTGTTACGTCACATTCTTTGTCTTGCTGAATTTAAAAAGCCATTATAATAAAATATTAATTCTTCATTAAATAGCCATTACTGAGACAGCATACGTACATAGCTATTTTAGTTTATGTAATATTTGTTTAGCCTCACTTCACAACCTGCTGTAGTGTGAGTTTTTTTATTTATTTCATTTATTCAAACATCATTTCATATTTAATTTACTTACAGATACAGTACGAAGTGGCTGTCACTTAAAATCCCTTCAGAAGACACTTAAAGAAGGAAAAGCTTCAAATCTTAAATATTGATGTGTATGATGATAGCATGGGTGAATTAATAAAAATGAATTCTGGTTGAAGAAACATCACTGAAGTTAAAAATCCACCGTTATCCTTTTACAAATAATAATTTTGGCAGTTTTGTGAAAAAAAAAAATTTGTGAAACCTGTTAAAGAGTGCAAGAAGAAGAATAAATAAACGTAAGTGCCACAGAAAACAAAATTGCAGAAGCGGTCCAGAAAGAAGGCAAAGAAACTCAGGAAACTAAGAGATAAATGATTGAATGCACATTTTGAGGATTTCCATAAAGTTTATTCACATGCTTTCTTTTCTTATTTTTTCTGGCCCTGTGCTTTTTTCATTGGCTGTGGTGTATTAGGGTGTGGCCTGGCCTGTGGCCTGTGGTTGGTGGGAAAGGAATAGTGGGAGGAGTCAGTTTTTGGAGGGGAAAAAAACACCACTAGCTAGTTTCCACCATGTAAGGAGGAAAGTAGCTAAGCAGCCAGTTTTGCTTTTTTACACTTTGTGTAATCAAGTAGTTTAAGGCTGAAAAAAGAGAGAAATTGAACAGCAGAAGCAGAAAATCAGTGGCTCACTGGATGCCCTGAGAATCTACTGGAACTGAAAGAGAAGATTTTAGCATTCAGGTGATTAATCCTTTTTATCATGTTTCAGTTTGATTGAGATTTTTATTTTGGGAGCAGACTGAAATTCAGAAATTTGTTGGAACATTTTATTTTCTAAGCTACTTGGTTCGGATATTGGCTTTGAGAACTGCATTTGTGTAACGCCTGGGACGTACGCTGTGCTGATGTTAATGAAGATTGTCAGTTCCCTGTAAGACATTTCGGTTTGGTTAAACTTAGGAATGAAAGTTCACCTGCTGCCTTAAAACGTGAGTAAACTCAACCTGAAGATAACCTTTGTTTCAAATCAAAGCAAAGTCAAGACAATGGATTACTTTTAGTTTTATTTTTGGAAACGTAAACTTGAGTTCAATATCGAAAACTTGTCATGACAGTTGGAGTTAAAAAGAAGAAATAAGTTCACGTAACTTAATGGGGCTGTCATGTTTTACAGTGTTAGGTCATAATCACTTTGTTGTTGTTTTTATGTTCTGAATTTATAAAGTGGCTTTGGGTTGTTTAAGGTTTGTCCTTTCAGCTATATTACGAGGGAAAATATCTATCAAACAATATTATAAAAGTGTGTTAAATAGATCCTGCCCTTTAGTTTCTATAAGGTGCTTTATTAGAAATGTTTTACACATTTATACAGTTTAAAACCTGAATTTTAGTTTCTCCTAATAACATATTATGCATTTTTTTTAAACCAGTTGGATGATGGAGTATGATATAGATTATAAAAATACTAACCTCATTCTAACACAATCCATTTCTTCTGAAAAAACTTAGTAATCTGTTCCTTCTGTCACTTCATGTTAATCAGCATTTGTTTATTGCGCTGTCTGGACTAATTACCATCAATTAATCCTTGTAATCAAAACAGTACTTAATAGCAAATAAATCTGTGTCTTTGTCCTCAATTAAACCATCTCGATTAACATTAACATATCCAACGTGTAATTTGAGAGCCGTCTTCACTGCAGTTTGTGTCTAATAGCAGGAGTTAATTAGACGCTTCTCGCAGGCAGCAGTGAAAATGTTCAACACAGAAAAATCACAAGAACAATTAGCTCTGTGATGACACGCAGGACACATAAATAATCCAACACGAATTATGACCGACTGTTGGGGACTAAATAACACACACACACACACACACACACACACACACACACACACACATGTACCTTTTGGCAACCTAATTTGAAATATCAGATAGTAAACAGGTAAGTTTGCTTTCTCAATAAATACCAAAAACACTAATTTTATTACAGTATTTTGAAGATAAAATCACACTTATGACAGCATTTAGGGCATTAATTTTTTAATCCCACTGGCCATATTTGTGTTTTTAAAAGAAACAAACTACTTTCACTACATTATACCTTGTTTTCATATCATATGATTATTTTCGTGTGGATTTTATCTGTGCCAGATTTCTATAAAAGTAAGCAAATAGCTTATTTTTATAATTTATTCAGCTATATTACAGACAAGTTCCATAAACACTACAATCTTTGAAGGGTCTTTATTACGAAAATAAAATGATTGATTTTATTTGCATGCTTATGTATATCGTGCACAGGAGATGTAAGAAAGTCGTGGTTGTAGCTTGTGGATAGACTTATGTTTCTGTAGGATTACAAAGAAAATTATAGAGACTAAAATTATGGCCATATCCAATCACTAACATTCATGTGACCTTGTGAAAAAAATTAGGATTGGAGATTAAAAAAGACAAAAGGTCACAAATATTTTTTACCAATTGGAAAGGCAATGTTTTAGATTTGTTCAGTTACTTTAGTACTTCCAAACTCTTAAATTTAGCTTGAGGAAGTGTCAAGCTGCCAAATCAATGATGCCTATATACAGAAAGTGTGTGTGTGTATGTGTGTGTGTGTGTGTAATCATAGTTACTGAGGATGGATTGAAAAGTTACAGAACTCTGAGTTTCCCCAAGTTAATTTCTGTGTTATATTTTCTACCATTTAATTTCTATCTTCTTTAAGAATGGTGAGAAAAACAAAAAACACTGAGTGAGCGACAGTTCTGTGGGTGGAAACGCTTTGTTGATGAGAGAGGGCCAGAGGAAAATGGCCAGATTGGTTCGCACTGCCAGGAAGGATATACTGTAGTAACTCATATAATCACTCTTTACCACTGTGGTGAGCAGAAAAGCATCTCAGCATGCACAAAACACCAAACCTTGAGGTGGATGAGCTACAACAGCAGAAGACCACATCAGGTTCCTCTCCTGTCAGCCAAGAACCGGGATCTGAGGCTATCATGGGCACAAACTCACCCAAACTGGACAGATGAAGATTAGAAATAAAAAAATCACCTGGTCTTTTTTCCAGCGTTCAGCCTGCAGATCCTCTGCTCACAGGATGTTTTTTGTTTTTCGCACCATCCTGTGTAAACTCCAGAGAATGTTGTGTGTGAAATTCCCAGGAGATCAGCAGTTTCTGAAATACTCTAACCAGCCCATCTGATACCAACACCCATGCCACGGTTAAAGTCACAGAGATCACACTTCTTCTTCATTCGGATGTTTGATGTGAATCTGCATGATTTTATGTCACATGATTGGATGATTAGATAACTGCATAAATTAGCAGATGTACAAGTGTTCCTATTAAAGTGGACGGTGAGTATATGCTTAGTATTTATATATGTATTTTTTTCCCGGTCTTCTCCGACCCTCTGTGGTTTTGGTTCCGTTAGCTGATCTGGTGTGAAATGTCTGCTACAGATCTTTGTTTGAGTGGAAATGGTGCAACGTAAGTTTGCTAATCTTCGTCTCCTGAGATCACTCTGAGCTGAGAAACTGTGGAAGCTTAAAGCGGTTAAATTTTGAAGATGCTGTGCAGAGAAGGACGCAGAAGTGCTCTTTACATTTGGATCGCGTTATGAAGGACAAACCGACGAATGTAAACAGTGCTACTGGAAACTCGGGAACAGCCCAATTTCATGTAGCCCTTTAGATTAAAACTAAACTTCTGACCAGCAAAGTGCTGAGCAAAGTGCACAAGAACACAGTGAGACACTGAGACACACCACACACTGTCCCTGAACACCAACAGATTTTCCTTTCACTTGCACGGAAAGCCTCCAGGGCTCGACTGTTTACTGTGTTCAGTGTTTGTGTTCTCGCTGCTTTTATTCTAGTTAGAATAAAACACTGAAGTTAAGCTTTAGGTTGGCGTTTATGGAACCAGGTCACATTAATAATATAAGCTTAATGTTGTGCACAAATAGACTCAATGCTGTCCAGCTGCACCATTTTGAAGCAAAGTGAAAGATGAAAAATGTCTCAAAGGCACAAATCTGTTCTGTTTCAGAGCTGAAATAGAGAGAAATTTTGCCTCTCCTGGATTTCTGCAGGTGTTCGGTCCTTCCTTTGTCTTTGCTGATTGCTGCACTGCTTCATGCTGATCTGGAAATCAAGCTGTAGCTGAACACGTGTGTTAGCCTGAAAACTGATTTTCATCCTGTTACTAAAATAGAGATCATTAAATCTGTAGCTGGATCTGTTTAGTGCTCCAAATAGTGATCTGTATTTGTATTTAAACCAGAAGTGGTCATGGTCTAGACCAGAAGGTGTTTACTGTGTACACTGTGGAACTTTCTGGAAAGCTTTCTGTTTAATGTCACTGATTAAGCTAGGAAACTATCTTTCAAAGCAGAAGTGTGTTTCTCAAATGCTGTTTATAGTCAACAACAATAGAAACCTAGTAATATTTACTTACGTTTTTGGGTTTGTTACATTCCAGAAAGATCAGATATTAGAATCTAATCTACTGCAAAGCTGGACATGGTGTTGCTGTGAGTCAAAATGGAGTCCTTTAAGCGACATTTCATTATAAGGAGTTAATATTTTAAAAATTATTTAGATGATTATTATCTTAAAACCCAGCAGGGATACACAGAGCATCGTCTACGTAGGCTATGAGGAGCAGCAGCTCTATAAATTAATCAGAAATGAATTTTTATTTAGACTAGTTTCAAGTCTTTTGTGTGTTTATTGAGTTGCAGTTGAGGGGGAATTTTGCTGAGACCTGGCAACCCTCCCTTTCAAACTCCATATGAAAGTAAAAATCTCAAGCTTTCTTGCATTTTTTTTTTTTTTTTTAGTTTCAGTCACGAGGCACATATATCTGTTACATCACATATAGCTGAAGCACATAAATATATAAAGCAGCCTCTCATCTTCCATTCCAGAGAAAAAAAAAATCTATGCGAAGGTTGTTAAAGAACAAACTAAAAGATATCTTGGATCTAAAAGACTCAGAATCCAATCTAAACAAATTGGGTTCCTATGCAGTAATAAATGAATAACATCAAAACCCCAGGTGGTCAGAATTCACCAAGTCAGCTCACAACTCCACAAAAGATTAATTACCTCTCGGGAGACTTGGTCTAAGTGTAAAACCAAGGAAAATTGCTTTGGCGAACGGTTCTACGCTAACTAAGACGAGACGGTTTGGCTGAAATGAAGTGCATTATTATGTGTTACAGAGGAATCATATCTGCTTCAGGATAATTCATTAATTTTCATGTTTTGAGACGTACACACCTGCTTTCAGCTGACGTTATCTGACCTTATGAGATCAGTTCACAAATACTCCTGCTACATTAACCTTTGTGACTCAAGTTGTATTGAATATGTGATGAATAAAACACATCGGGGTTTGCGGTTATAGCAAAGTAATCAGCGATGGGGTGGTGTGATGCTGTATCTTCATATCCTGGAGTATATGAAGATATGAGCGTCCACAAAGTTCCTGTGAATTAATTCTTACTATGGATATGATATTAGAATGTATTAGAATGAGTGGAATAACATAGACCTGGAATTTACCGAGCCGACAAGAAAGCACGACATGTTAGGACACAAATACTCACAAATACTCACAAATACTCAATACTCACAAATACTCACAAATACTCAATACTCACAAATACTCACAGATACTCAATACTCACAAATACTCAATACTCACAAATACTCAATACTCACAAATACTCACAAATACTCAATACTCACAAATACTCACAGATACTCAATACTCACAAATACTCACAGATACTCAATACTCACAAATACTCACAAATACTCAATACTCACAAATACTCACAAATACTCAATACTCACAAATACTCACAAATACTCACAAATACTCAATACTCACAAATACTCACAGATACTCAATACTCACAAATACTCAATACTCACAAATACTCACAGATACTCAATACTCACAAATACTCACAGATACTCAATACTCACAAATACTCACAAATACTCAATACTCACAAATACTCACAAATACTCAATACTCACAAATACTCAATACTCACAAATACTCACAAATACTCACAGATACTCGATACTCACAAATACTCACAGATACTCTAATATTGTTTTTATAAAGTTTGAAACCAAAATGTAACACTGGTCAAAATGTTTTTTTTTTTCATGCACGCATTTGGGTGTGCCAGCTGCAGCCACACCCCAACATATCCTCACACAGCCTCACACACCCTCACACACCCTCACACACCCCGACACACCCCCACACACCCGGACACACACTCACACACCCCGACACACCCTCACACACCCCAACACACCACAACACACCCTCACACACCCCGACACACCACGACACACACTCACACATCCTCATACACCCTGACACACCACAACACACACACACCCCAACACACCACGACACACACTCACACACACTCACACACCCTGACACACCCCGACACACCCCGACACACCCTCACACACCCCGACACACAACGACACACCACGACACACCCTCACACACCCCGACACACCACGACACACCCTGACACACCCCTGTGATGGTAAGATCTGGCTCATAGTTTTTTAGGGGCTGGTTGTAGCTTTGAGTGAAAGAAGTGAGCAGATGGTAAGTTGTGATTTTTGTTAACAGGTCTTGATGGAGGCTTGAAGAAGGAGGGAATAAATCAGAGGAATTGTCAGTGATTACAGTGAAGTGCAGTTGGAATGGAGATAAATTGGTCTCATTACCTGCACTTGTTCACTATGTTCTTTCTTCCTGACCCTTATGTCACAAATTTATACATTTCTCCTCCGAGAGGACTGATCAGATTCTGTTCCATGATTTTTAGGCAACTTATTTGAGATGACTTCTTTTAATAAGCTCATAACATTAGCAGTGTGTCCTTTATGGTAAGATTCACTTTTGGGAAATTTGTCAGAAAAATTGGTGGATAATTATTTGGTTCCCAGGAGTTTTTTGTGTGAAGAAACTAAATAATCTTGACAAGAATAAACGCACATCTAGTATATGAAAAAGGGTGTAGTTCTGATTTTAAAAAACGAATTTTTTTTAAATGGATAAATTATTATTATTGTTGTATTCTTTTTATAGAGACACACATAAACAAATCTGAAAAATGTGGCGTTCCACAACATTAAATGTAATTATAAACGGATAAAAAGTGTGATATGTTGTTCATGAATAAATAAAACATTGTAATTGTTGGCAAATTGCTGTGGGATAAGAGGAATAAAACACTTGGGGGTGTGCTGTTATACAGTATGTAATCAAATTCATGTTAAACCATGTGACACCACTGCGATGTTGATATTTTCATATTACAGCACAGCCCGCTGTGTGTTATTCCTTACATATACAGGTACAGTGTAAATAAATTGTGCCTCTAAAGTGCTGTTAGAGCCATCTCAATTATTGACTACACAACACTGACTAAAACAGCAGCAGTGATCGTAAATTCTTCACTACACTCAGCCGCTTGGTGTCAGTGTAGCGCACTTTCAACACCATTTACTGGCTGTTTCATAAATCAAAGAGGAAAGTCACTTATACTGGCTTTAAATGCTTGAGTCTGTCTTCCAGTTAGAGAGCATCCATTTGCATGAACTCATCCGAGGACAGACAGTTCCACCTCTTACTATTTTGTGCCAAATTCTTTCCTTGTTTCTCAGTCATTGATGCAACACAAGCAGACAAATGAATGCGTAACCTCCAGTGAAAAGCTTCCCATTTATTTTTAATCAGCTTCTCTCTCCAGTACAGTAATCATGAGCCGCTGTGGCTGCTCTCTCTCTCTCTCTCTCTCTCTCTCTCCAACTCTCGCTCTCTAAATGATCCTGGCTTGCTGGTATGAATTGGAGTTCAGCCCAGTGGTCTGTTAATTGCCATTTCCTCCATCTCAGGCTTCCTGATGTGTGTTAAAGATAAGTGCCTCCTGTGGTTCTGAGTGGACCAGCTGGCTATCACAGTGCAGTCTCATCGATGTAAAATGCATGTCATGTGGGGTGATGAAAGGATTTTATATGTTTTGTAAGGCATAGAGCAAATTATAATGACAAGTGATGAGTGAATGAAACATAAATCATTGTTGCTCCTAACGTAGGCAAGCTAAAGAATCATGCAGTAACTCTTAACTGTTAAGATTGTAGAATTTTAGATTATAATGAACTATTCAATTAGACAATGAAGAGATTTATGCATTAATGGTTTGGCATAGATAGACAAAGGCAGAAAGGTAATCCACAAGCGTGTTGCATATAAACACTAGCAGATAGTTGCATCAGTTGAACACTGTGAACACACCTCTCTGTACAAGACCTTATCTTCAATCAGATCTTGGAGGATTAGGATCTCTGCACAGACTGAATCCATCCTAGCCAGGATGAGGAAGCCTGTCAGTAGAGGAACAGGTTATGAGAGTCCTGAGGAGGGTTCGATCCTCAGCCTGTGCTTTTATGCTTAACGATTATGGATATGTCCTTGTCATTCATACTTACTTGAGTTCTGGTCACTGCTTTATCTTTTAATCGTAATTATTGGAAAAACAAGATACAGAAGTGCTGCTCTTTTGTAAAGCCACCTACTACTAGATGCTTTGATTAGTCTTTCACCCCTATACCCAGGTCAGACAGTCACTGTCCATCTTAATAGGAACACCTGCTCATTTATGCAGTTATTTAATTATTCAGTCATGTGGCAGCAGTGTAATGCATAAAATCATGCAGGTACACGTCAAGAGCTTCAGTTAATGTTCACATCACACATCAGAAAAAGAAAAAAAGCGTGATCTCTGTGACTGGTTGTTGGTACCACATGGGCTGGTTTGAGTTTTTCAGAAACTGCCGATCTCCTGAGATTTTCACACACCAGTCTCTAGAGTTTGCACAGAATGGTGCGAAAAACAAAAAACATCCTGTGAGTGGAGGATCTGCAGCTGAAACACCTTGTTAATGAGAGAGATCAGGGGAGAATGATCAGACTGGTCTGAGTTGGCAGGAAGACTATAGTAACTCAAATAAGCACTCTTTACAACCGTGGTGAGCAGAAAAGCATCTCAGAACACACAACACATCAAACCTCAAGGTGGATGAGCTACAACAGCAGAAGAATGTTGTTTTTAAAATAAAGTGGATGGTGAGTGTATGTATATTTCCTCATTAGGGAAGATCAATAATATGTAGAATAATTTATTCTGTTTTGTTTGAGTAAAAAACATTAAAGAGCTTAAATATTGGACAGCTCTCCATGAAATATCCACAGAGTTCAGTGTCGACATCAGAGGGTTGTTTATCGTAATTAGATGAGAAGAGTTCTTTAACCTCGATTCTGTGTTCATTCCATTCTACATGTTCTGTCCACGACACATGATGATTTCCAGTGTAATTGTTATGTGATAATAATTATATAATAATTATTTATATGATATAAAATTGCCATAGAAACTGTGTCTGTAAGTGTGAGTAATCCACAGCTGCCATGTGATGCATTATCAGTTCTGTATTTAGCCATCTCCATCACCCAAATTAGACAAGCAGAAAGAACAGGCGTACAGCCATCGTCTGGACAGAACTGATTCTCTCTGTCATCACCAGCAGTCCCTGACCTCACAGGACTATTTTCTATTTCTATAGTCTGAGCAGAGGAGAGATAAGAGTGTTTGAGAGATGCTCATGGCCCTACAGGACTCCTGATGATCCAGCCAGTGGGGAAAACAGCGTCCCTCTCGAGGTCCTCGAGTTCAGCCTCAACAGTTCATTATAACCAGATCTTTCACCAGGGTTTATTTCCATCCACCTCCCTGTAACACTACATACCCCAATCCACCTCATGTGCTGCAGAAAGAGACAAAAATTCCACAATAGCAGCGTGGAGAGGACGGAGAGAATTTCCGTTTGATTAAGTTGCATCATTTATTTACGACAATATGGCAAAAAATGACATCATTCTAACTTCAGTGTGGATTTTATTTGTGGTTGATAGACCATGTAGAAATGGAGATATAGTTAAAATAATATGTTTGTTTTGGTTGTGAAACTGTAGTCATGACAGTTGTTGTATTTATTGGAATATCTTTGGCATTTTTTTGTCGTTTAAACAAACAGGTGGAAAACATCATCATCATCATCATCATCATCATATTCATAATTTTCTAAATCATGGAGTTGGGTTTAGTGTGTTGATATTATATAAAAAACTTAAGCGAAAAAGAGTTATCAGCTCATATCAGCTAGGTTGTGCTGAAAAAAAAAAAAAGATACCAGTCACTTGAATTTTTAATGGCAAAATTTTTAAAGGTTGCAGAACCCCAAATGGTTGATGCTGTAATATCTGCAGGCTAAAGGGTTTAAACTGGGCAGGATGATCAGTAGTATCAGAGACCTCCTTCCAGGCAACATCTCAAGAATTGTGATACTACATTGTGATGCTTGCTCTCTCTAGCAGACTGGCCAACCTCAAGGAATAGCAGTGAACAGGGATTTGGCGTCTTAGCTTCTGGGTGTTCTTATTCTCTCTACGCCGAACACGAGTTTCAGACCAAAGCTGAGGAGCATTTATGATAGTACACACCAGAGGTCATTAACCACCATCAGTAGCAGCCATTTTGAAAGGAAAGAACAGACAACAGTTAGTAATAGCTGCAAAAACAGTAAGAGCTATCCATATGGCCTCTTTGTTTACCGTAATTATGAACAGTTCATGAGCTATCCCTGCCCTCAAATCACGCAATTATCTCTGTGATAAAGGCTTTAACAGATTATTTCTTCATTTGCCTCACATGATGTTTATTGCTGTGGTTCACGACACATTTTGGATTGTGCACGTGACAGTGAAAATGTGCTCATGTTGGTCATTTCAAAGAAAGACTGAAAAAAAGCAGGATTGAACAATTCATCTTCTGATGGAAATGTTTCCAAGCGCAAGCAATCAGGCTGTAGAGATTTTAGCATATAAACCCGCTTTCCATGTGGGCCAGAGCAGAGCAAACAAATATATCTGCATTACAGCGGAATGAATCCTGCTCACTGACTGAACTATCTTGACATTTGGCAGTAAAATAATGATATAAGACTCACATTTTGCCACTTACGTGGGTCTTTAGGTTCTTAAAGTTCTCCCATACTCTCACAGCGCTGAATAAACTGCTGCCCTGGTTAAAGAGTGCTGAATTAATCCATCTACCTCCAAGGTCCTTTTTACTCACTACTGAATTAATCTTGTGACATGAAATCTAACACTGGGAACCAAAAAGCAATTATTTGTTCCCCTGCTGTGGAGTCGGGATGTCAGTTGACTTAAGTGGAGATTTATTTGGCTTATTCAGCTGTTGGAGCGAGAGAACTGCTTCATTCCTCTTCAGACGTGTTAAGTGGCTGTTAGACACCTTCAGCTGAACAGGACTGCAGATTTGAGGTGACAAAAGATTCGCAAGGTGTTGGAATACTAAAAAGCAAATGGGTTTTGTAAATTTGGGCTGTTGGCTCTATGACGTTTATGGCCTTTTTTTGAAATGGTAATGAAATGGGCTACACTTAATATTATTCTCAATGTTTTTGTAGATGTGGGGTGACAGCAGGTGGGTAACGTGTGAAATAGTTTTGCCAGCATCAGTTATTTTAAAATGGATCTGCTGTGCCTTTTATTACTATCAGACATTGTTGCTTGCTGAGTTCCCTGACAGATATTTGATGATCAAACGTAACCTTTATTAAGAAGTCTGAATTTTTAATTGGTTCTAAATTCAAAAATGTTTCATCATTCAGCCCTGAGTTTGCGTTTCCGTTTGAGAGTACGCTGTGTGTGTGTGTGTGTGTGTGTGCCACTTCTGACTAGAACATCTTCTTTCTTTTCTTTCAATTTTCGTGCAATTTTTCGATCACAGCTTTATTGAAATCAGATGTTATAATTTTTTACAAGCAATCGGTGCAATTATGATGTGTTTCCGTTGCTGATATTTTCACTCCAATGACACATTAACAACCTAGCTAGTTACGTAGTTAGCTAGATAACTGTGTACGGTAGATTAACTTGCTAACTCGTTAAACGCATTCTGGTAACTTACATTCGAACAAGTTCAGCTGTTTTCGCTACTCTCATCTCTGATGTCAGAGTGTGCAACACGAACACAGAACAGCTAATAATATTAACTTCCATTAAGCTAATGGAAGCTTATTAAGCTTAACATTGTTGCAGTTCACATATTCGACCACTAGGTGCAATAATAGCTCTATGGAGCTAAATGGGGCAGTGAGCACGTTGCACCACGATCTAGAAAGGCGAGCAAATCAATAGAACATTGCTTCTAACTTAACTTCTGACTCCTAACTTAATTATTTGTATTATTATAGCATACCTCGTCTGTGGTATTACACCATTTCTAATTCTGCTGCTGGATTTCCGGTCCTAATGTGAGCTCTATCACGTGTTGTCTATGGCCTGAGGCTTGTGAGAGCACATATGGCAGGTTTGGGAGTTGTTGATATTAGTGTGGTCTTCACACATTGCTAATAAATGATCTACAGCACATTGAGGAGAATGTTTACTGTAGTGTCTCTGATGTGACCAGCATGTGAAAATCCTCTTCCAGCCAGTTTGAACTACCCTTTGTCCAGAAAACGTGAGATGACTTCAGCTCTTCAGCTTGGAGATGAGGTGCGGTTTTTTGGTTTCTGACTGATTATATTAAACGATCTGATTTGACAGTTAAAAAAAAGTAATTTTGTCTTCATCAGATGTACTTTGTCATTTATCTTGGTACTTGTGTAAATTTTTTTCTTTTGATTAAAAAAAGCTCTTTGAGAAATGCCTGTTTTATTTTATTCACTACTCTTCAAAACTGTCATGATAGCCAGACATCAGCCATCTCTGGGGATTTATATAACAGACAGATAAGATGCTTTGCCCATCTGCATGGTTTGGAAACGGAGCGTCGCCAATCTTCTGATTCCTCCGTAAGGAGAAACAGCATCGTGCATCCTGCTAAAAAAAATAGCTGCATGTTGGTGTTCTTATCGCTTTAATCCTGAGAGCAGCATGTTCACTCCCGGAGAGATGGTGTGAGGAAGCGATAGCACACTCCAAAGACCAATCTCTCCTAGAGTCCTGAGTCCAGCTCCTGCTCCAATCGTGCCTCAGAGATCCGATCTGGAAAAGCATCAAACTGTCTTTCTCTTTGGCTTTCCTTTGAGATGAATATTTAGTCTTTTTTTTTTTTGAAAGATAAATGCTGTAGATGTGGACATGCATGGAAATGATCTTTCCAGAATCATGGTCATACAAGGTCATCACTGAAACCTCATCTCAAGGTCGGAGGTGTGGGATCGCTGCTCAAGGACTTCATGACATTTAAACATCCGAAAGATGGAATACCAAGTATGACATCATCAGATATTAGATATCTTTTCCTCCGTCTCATTTTCAGAAGTAAAATGTCTTGTTTTTAGTGCACAAGCTTCACTCTGTGAACAACGCCACGACCTATTTAAATAACAACCACGTTCTCATATCCAAATCCCAACTGCCAAAGTGTGTTTATTCAGGACTTTATTTTTATACATGAATACAATTTCCAATCCCTTACACTTGTTACTAAAGATCTTTCACATCATATTGTTCTGTTCTTTATTATATAACAACATACATCTGTGACAAAACAGTAGTAGATGCAATCCACACATTGTGCTTATCTTTATTCTGATATATATATATATATATATATTTTTTTTTTTCATTTTTAATATTGTCACAAATCAAATTATCTGTATAAAGTATTCTTACTCAACATACACACAATGTTCTGGACCTCGTCACAGTCAAAACACTCATCATTCAAAATCCCTTCTGTGCATTTTTGCTTTGATTCATGTCTTCTTTATCATTATTAAACGCTGTTATGATTTTGTGTGCTTTATAGAACGAAAAGTCAGTGTAGATTATTATATTGTAAGTAGAGCTTCGGCTTAACAGAAGAAAGATACGCAGCAACACACTTGATTTAAAGCTTGTGTTTAAGGTCAGGTGCAATCGGATTAATGGACAATACAAATGAGCTGCAGGACAAACAATTCAGCGTTTCATACCTTCATCATATAATAGTTAACTGATGTGATTTTTTTTATTAATACAACAGAAACAATCAGGATTTAAATAAAGGGTTTAAAAAAACATTCCCCCAACCTGAGAGAAAATAAAAGTGTCAGGATTTGTGCCGTATGATTGAGATGACATTGAAGAGGACTGATCTGTGATTTGTCCTGTTCCAGAGACAAACTTCCTGTTCTGTTAAACCATTCTCTCTATCAGCGTGTTCAATCATAGCTAATAAATTATTTGCTGACATAAATCGGATCATTGTGTGAGCTTTAACAAGTGAGCTTTTACCGCTGATCTGAGATTCATTGCTTTCTTTAGTCACATAAAGTGCAGTATTCCGGCTTTATGATCCCGGACCATGCCGATATGCTGACACGGGATGAGCACCGGGATTAGTATACACTCTTTATACACACTTTCTATTCAACACTGTTTACATCTTGAATTTAAAGTGTGCATACTTTTTTTTTGCTTTTGCATTTATACTTAGTATTTTTATCTGCAGCCTTTTCATGTGGATTGGAATCAAATCTCATGTGAATTAAACAAACGTCTGATATGGGGTAGCAGGAAGTCAGTCAGCTCAATTCAGTCACTCAACCAACTTATAAGCCCTAAAATAGAACGAATAACACGGCAGGTCCAGGGTCAGCAGATTCCGGGGTTTGGAATAGCTTTGTAAATTGGGTCTCTTTTTTTATAGAAACTGTCTCATTTTTCCAGGACGGCGCAAACACTTCACAAGTCTACTTGACATTTGTTCTCTTGCTGGTTTCAGAGAATCCAATTTTGTCATAGCAAAGTTCACAAGCTTCTCACAGAATAATTACTGCCATCTCTCTCCTGCTGTCCAAACACACGGGGCATGTGTGATTTACACCTTACTCGAGACTCGACTGCAGCATGTGCCAGTCTAACATTACCTCTGAAGGTGGAATAGATAATCTGATCGCAGTGCATTCTTTTGTTTTTCTCTGTTCAGACAAGAATACAAAATAGAAGTCGGACTTTCAGTGAGCGGAGAGAACGCCGTATACCGTTATCACAGAATAGTCACACAGTGTGTCTGGGGGGCAAAAACATTCCACAAAAGATATGAGGCAAGTGCTCGGGATCTTTGAATATCCTTGGTCAGGTTTTAGTTGAATGTCTTATTGTGGTTTCATATATGAATTTACTTCCATTTGGAGATACAGAATTTCAGCAGGAATTTCAGTGGGCTTCATCCGGAACACACTAAAACATTTCTCCTGATTTTCTGAAGAATAAACATAAATAAGTTGCTTGAACCAATACAAGCCAATCTTTAATCATATTAAATTAACTGTATATAAATAATCACAATATTTTACCAATATAATTGCCAATATTTCTAAACTTCTTTGTATTTACTAATGAACTTCAAGCTTTACTTCATGTCACATGCGATGGCTCCTGATCTTGCTGACTTGTTTGAATCTTGAATCATGTTGGAGCTATTTTTGAGATCATAACGCAACATCGATAAATAAGGCACAGGATTGTACAATTAGATTTTACTAAAAATAACCAGCTGGCTGACAGATTTTACAACAGATGTGTTTTCTGTCGTCTTGTGCTCTTTTGTTTGGGATTCACTCACATACTCGGGTCATGATTGAACAAATCTTTGAATGTGCAAATTTGATAAAACTCGCAAAAAAAAGCAAACTGACCTATGAACACGGTCTAGCATGTGCTGTCTGCTCTTTTGGGTTCGCATTAATAAATAAGCTGGGGTGTTTTTTTTTTTTTTTAATATAAAAGTGCAAAATACAGGACAGTGTCGATGCGAATAGATTAATTTAGATTATAGATGTTATTTACTGAGCCTGAAAGTCACTTCAGGAACGGGGAACTGCGTGCACAAAACATTACAACCAAAAAAACCTAAACAGCTATCCGTGGAAATCTGTTTTAAGACAAAATTATAGTTTTTACTAGGATTTAATAATGAAAGGGTTTATCAAGATTATGCTTCAGTATCTTAAAATGATCAAAAACCTTTTTTCCAAATTAACTGGTGTTATACTGGACACTCAATTATGTGACAAGCTTTAGTTTCAGTTGAACTTTTCCAGGAGATCTGACTATCAAGAGCAAATAGCACATGGAAAAATCTCTGATGTGTCGTTTTGCACATCAGAAAATTTACACAATTATTCTCTTATTAACACACCCACTTTTGAGCACGCATTTAATCCCCTTGCACATGCAAATTAGCGTAGGATTTTAGTAAATCACTGTCACAGTGTTTATATATCGAATAATTCCTCAATTATTAATGCTTATTCTTATTCTATTAGAAAATATGACATTTTGTACATAATAACAACAGATTAGAATTTCACATCTTAGTCTGTGTGCTTAGTTTTACAGCTGAGTGAAGTGCAGTGACATAAACAGTGTAAAAGTAATGTGAAAGGATAAAAAATACCATTTTGGTGTTGCATTTGTTGCTAACACTGGGACTCACAGAGAGCAGATTTGGACAAAGTGTGTTATAAATTCCCATTGTGCCTGCAGATTGTTAAAAATCACATCACACCCGCTGTTGTGCCTCTCCAACCACTTCACTGCAGCCGTGTTTTATTTCTGACCATGAAAATAGTAAAGCCGAGTGCAGAAATTTGGCTTAGGCTCAAACAAATGAGCAAAAAAGAAAAAGAGAAAGAAATAAAGGCAATATTATTTCAGCAAATTACGCTTGCTTGTGCTGCGCAAAAACAGAGCCCTATAAGTGATTTACATTTTATTATGCGTTAAATAGGCCCCTGTTTTAATCCACAACCTCATGGATGTTTGTCCAGAGCGTCTTTCAGTGATGGTCAAACATGTGCAGATAGGACACGACACATTTTTCATTCTCACTGATATTTACATGTGATTATAGAGCTACTATTTTACAATATTCACAGACTGCAGTAGTTTTTGACAGTACAGGTTATACGGTTACTGTTCATGACAACTGAACTGTTTATAAACCGCTAGCATACTGACTTCATGTTTCTCCGTCCTGGTTCTGGAGTACTTCTGTCCTGCACATTTTGCTATTTTCTCTGGTCCAAGCCCATTTGATTCAACTCAAGAGCTAATAAGCAAGACTAGGTTGGACTGGGTGAGTTAAAGAAGGAAATAAATCACTAAGTTGTGCAGGGTCGGGGTACTCCAGGACCAGGACTGAGAAACGCTGCTGTAGCCATAGGCTCGTTAAGTTCGTTATTTAATAATTACTTTGCTATTAGATCGGTTAATTGTTAATTCCAGTCTCAGGAACCTCAGGCAGTTCTGCTGCTCGCTCGAAAACACCCGACTCATCAGCTAATTATCAAGACCTTTATGAGCTGACTCACGTGTGTTAGAGCACTAGAGGACTGGAATTTAAGAAGCTTTACAGTTTATTAATGTTTAAATGATTAATAGTGTGACATTAAACCGTCTCTGGATAAGACACTTATAAGTAGAGGTGTTTTTTTTTTGTTTTGTTTTGTTTTTTTGAGGGTGGTTTTGAGAAAAGACTTCACAGATTTCATATTAAATACAGCCTAGTCTTCATCCTCCCCCCTACTCTGTTTCTTTGGTACGGTCCATATCATTTGAATTCTTCATAATATAAATCAAAATATCCTTGCAACATGATTATAAATAATATTATTCACATACGTATAACTACATTAGCACTGGAATGAAAATGAAAATTTACCATTATGATATTCATACAACCCAGTATCTGTATTTTTAATTTTTTTTTTAAGTATTGGGGTTAAATGACTGTAACGCCGCAGTCACAGTGTATATGTAAAATTTTTTGGTTAGAAACTGCTAGTGCTAGACTATTTTTAAAGGACTTGGTAAGAAGATTGTAGAAGAAGATTGCCTTCTGTTATGAAGCTTAGAAAAGTATGTGATTATGAATTTCCATATATATATATATATTTGAATTATAAACTCTACATGCGATGAAAAGACTGTGATTGGCTAAACACTGTATTTTTGAGATTTATATTTCTGATTTTTTTTTTTTTAATCTCAAAACCTTAACCTGTCAATATGAATTAAATGTTTTTAAAGGCAAATTTTACCTCTAGCAAGTTTAAAACAAAGAAAAAACATTGTACAATTATTAAGTACACCACATATACCAAAATAAGAACGTATATAATTCAAATATATGAAATTCATATTCAGATACTTTTGTCAGCTTCCAAGCTCCATGTTCAGAAATCAAAAGTGTAGACTGATTGAATTTTTACCTGCTATGTTCATTCCACCTATTCTATAATTTCAAGGGTATGACCCACTAAAATGTATAGCATGATTTATTACTGTTCTTTATTAAATTATTAAATTTTACTGTCTGAGGTAAAAGGGGATTGTTCTTGAATGAAGTATGTGAGCTGTTAAGCATCATCTCGTCACAGCATCAATAAACGCTGCTGTTGAATACGTCACTTGTACTGAGAATATCAGATCAACAATATTCCAGCTAAACTTAGGAATTGAGTTTAAAATGATTTACACATCCAAATAATGTATGAACGTGTGATAACGTTCTCTCACTGTAAGAATTATCAGTAACTGCTTTGGCCAAATAAATGAACGAAGATCTTCTGTTATGATGCTATTCCTAATAATAAACAAAAATTCTACACTGATATTTGCATAAGATGTAATCACTCGTTCACTTAAATATTTAAGTATGTTCTTTTATATATTTCAAAATAAGTCATTAAATAAATAAAATTCGGTTTCAATTCATATTTGTGTATATATATATATATATATATATATATATATATATATATATATATATATATATATATATATAT
>CM040468.1:665523-705357 GCA_022758105.1 Pangasianodon gigas | reverse complement strand
CACAGTCAGTTACAGATACAATCCATTTTTTTTGTCATCAATGTTATTGTTTTGTTATTGTTTTGTCCTTCATGCTAATCAGTGTGTGTGTGTGTGTGTATGTGTGTGTGTGTTTCTGAACCTAAAAATGCTTTTGTGCTTCTACTATGAAAACCATCACACTGTCTGTTTTAAAATCTCAGGTTTGGATCAATCGAGTTCAGGCTGCGGTTTCAATACATTTAGAGGAACGTGGTGTAGAGTTTCCACCCTGACTGTGTGCAACCCCCTTTCATGCCATGACTAAATCAATGTGGAGGCGTTATAAGGGCAACGGATTGGACGGTAACGACGGTTTGGAAAAGCCGATAGAGGGAAACATTTAGTCCTCTGTGCTTCTCAAAGTGCTGAAATAAAACCTGGCTCTCATGCTCAACAATACGTTAGCTATTTTTAGCAAGGACACAATAGAGACAGTATGAATTATTTATGATTCGGGTTGCACATTCAGTGTCCGACCTCTGGACCACCTGAACGCAACTACTTACGTTGTAAGGTCAAAAACAGACACATTTGTGCTCATCTGTACAAGCTGACAAACAAACAAACAAAAAAAAAAAAATCCAAGAATTGTGCTTTTCTAACAGAACCCTTCTACAGGAACGTGAGTGCTGAGCAATCCAGGTCTGAGGCAGTAGTGAAGAATTTGTGCGTCAGCACAGCTCACAGCTTTGTACTCCTCTCTCCAAAGTGGTCCAAATTTCGAATTTTCCTGGTAGAAGTATTTCCCGTCCCTCAAAGGCGGTACTTGCGGAGAAGGTCAGCCTGCCACATGTACTTGCGCTCGGGGAAGTGCTCTGGGATCTTGATCTTACGGAAGTCCTGGATGCACTTCTCCAGCTCCTCTTCCACGCTCATTTTCTCTTTGGCTGGCCGTTTCTTGCTGCCACTCGTGTCCCGTGAGCTTGTGGTAAGAGTGCGAAGGAGATCACTCTTACGCCGCTGCTCAGATTGCTGCTGCTGCAGTAGCTGACCTCCTGGCCTTTCTTTTTTGGGCGGCCGGTCGAGTGTTTGGACGTGTGCTTGGCGGCTGACGGGCCCACGAATGACCGTACCCTGGGGGGAACTGGCTTCTGATTGGCTCTCGGAGCTGGAGGTGGAGAGCTCGTTGAAGGAGGTGCCGCTCTCGCCCTCACCTTCACCTTTGTGGCCCTTGCAGCAGCAGTCACAAGGCGGCGAGGACCAGCGTGATGATCCACCTGAAACCGGACGACAAGATGGAATATGAACCACAAGCAACGTTATGTAATCCTGAAGGAAAGCAAAGTTCTAGAAATAAAGATTTTCTTTTAGAAATTAAAATTTTTAATATACTTTTAAAATACAGTTAATTAAATAAAGTTAATTTTAAGGAAGTAATGTGAACGATATCTGCTATAGAGCAGCTCTAGTTTACAGGTTATCACTAACATTTTAGCTCATGATAAAGAAGAAAGCAGGTCTGTACTCATTTGTCATTTGAGCACAAGTCAGTTATTAATTTATCAACGAAACAAGAAACCGATATCGATTTGAATGACGTTTACCTTTCAGTCACATTCTGCCTCTTGAAATTGTGCTACATTAAAGCACTTTATTACAAGTAGTTAAATGCAGAGCAGGACACATTATACACTCAGTAAATGTCAACTGGTGCGAGAAAATAGTCTGCAATTATTTTATTTCACACTTCAGTTCAGTTGATGTTATTATTTTATAAGTGGGGTCTGTGAAGCATAGCCAAGGGATCTGGGGTTTTTTTGTTGTTGTTGTTTTTGTTATTTTATTTTATTTTATTACAGTGGTGAAAATCACAACCTGCTATTATTAAAGTTCTTATATTATTCAAAACCTCAATAAACCGAACAAATAACGTCAATTCGAATCTAATAAAAATGGAATGGATGTTTCATGGATAAAAAACTCTCTGGTTCCAATAGAGATCCAAAAACGTTTTTGTTCACATTTAAAATAATGAGTCTAATATTTAAGGAGTTGGTTTGTGTTCATGGAGTGATGAGGTCTGTGGAAATTATTTTACAGTTAAAGGAATGCGCTTTGTTGGTGATGGTTGCTCATGTTTGTGTCCTCTGTTATATTGCTGCATTCGACTAAAGGTCGTAACTTGTCATTTCTGACCTACGAATTGGAAAAAAAACAAAACAACGAAAACTCTCTTAACTTGGAAATCCTACTTGGGAACTCGGGATGGTCTCCTCAACCCTGAGTTCAGGGAGTGACGTCAAAACAAAATGGCGGCTCACAGCATCAGCAGTAAACACAGCAGCACTTATTACATTTAAATGAGTTATACTGTATTTACAGGTATTTATCTTTAGATAAAACAGCATACAGACATGTTCACATGTTAAATCTATAACACTGACTCTACACTTCACTGTTCTGAGGTAAATATACATCACTCAGCACAGTTAGCTAGCTAGATCATTGCGAACTAAAGACGAACATGGAGGCGTCCGTGTTTTTTTCACCACTTTGTAGCTCGAACATACGGAGGTCGAAAATGACGTCATTCCGAGCTCCGAATTCCTGCTTCCGAGGTAATCCCGCTTCCAGCATATTAACAAAGTGGAAATGAGAGTGTGTGTAAATTAGGAGCTCCTCTGCCAGACTAGCTGTACTGTGAATTTACACAAGCTGAGCACTAATGCAGCAAAGTGTTGGCTTCCTTACAACAGAAGTTTCTAGCAGCTTGGAATAGGAAAGGAAAATGTTTTAGCAGCTTGGTCCAGTTACTCTCTCTCATTAGCTTGTTAAAGCTGCTCTGACACCATCTGAGGTGGAATAACGATTTCCAGCTTAATTCACCCTGCATGGTGCTCCTAATGAATCTGATTACACTGGCTGGGTTTGCTGAGAGCCGTCACTAAAGCATCGTCTTTTTGTGTTTTAGCCTCCATCTGCACGGATCTGCACTATTTCACCACACTGATTCATGTCAGATTTTTAATTATGCTATTTCAGATCATTTGCATGAATTATGCAAATGCTACTCGAGATGTCACAAATGATTCACGCCATCTACGCCTGCTCTTTGTTGGACCCATTAGTCGTCTATATAGATGTTTAAGATCTTAATCGCAGGCATGCAGACTTAATTAAACATATTATAAAAAGGTAATGGGGTGAGTACTCTGTCCACATGTGGAGGATATTTTTGGAAACCACCTGGTGTGTGTGTGTGTGTGTGTGTGTGTGTGTATTCTTTGCCCATAGTACTGTAGACTGCCTTACTGCAATATAGTCTTGGTTTTTAAAAATAATACCAGTGATCAGGAACATCGAGTGTTGTGTAAAATGAGGCACACACACTTTCTCTTGAGCTCTAAAAAAATCATCTTTAAACTCTTTGTAAGGAGTTAGTGATTGAAATTTAATTACTGCAGCCTTCAACAGCTTCAAATGATTCAAAACACAGCTTCCAGAGTTCTCACTAGAACCAAAAGATGGGACAAATCTTATGCTTGAGATTCCAGAGTTCTGATCTAAACACGTTCCAGTGCTTCAGTTCGGAAAAACATGGATGCCCAAAGCAAGATCATATTTGTGTGGCTCACCTCTGAATTTGATAAATATATGAATAAGATTTACATGAATTATTTCTGCACCATTAGCGATGAGAAGCGACTTATAAGATGAGTAAACTCTCTTATTCGTCTTTGCTCATAAAAATTGTCATAATGGTGCAATGATGTTACAAATCCAAACTTGCAGAGTTGTTAAAATGATGCAAAGGGAATTCTGGTTATGGTTGGCTGTGTGTGTGCTGCCATGTTGTTTTGGCAGCAGGTGTGTTTATGTGTCCAGGCGGATGTTTGCTGAGTTTCCAACTGAGAATTCAGAGTTGAATGATCGTTCCATTGCATTTTTCCGTGCTGGAGGTCAGGTTTTTACGAGTACAATATATTGCAGCATTAAATCCTGACACTTGCTACAGAATTGCCCTTAAAAGTACTTCTTCACATCTGTAAATCACAACATGGATTAGAACAAACACACCTGTCAGGTAAACTCCAGCACTATGAGCCTAGCAGGACTCTCAGGTCATTAGGAAGTCAGTGCTGAAGGTAAACACTAAAGCATGGAGAAGCGACTTTTAGCTTTTACGCTGCTCTGAGATGGAACCAGCTGTCACAGAGCCTCAGAAGTGCCCTGAGATTAAACATCTTAAAAACAACACTGAAAACTTTTCCATTTTGAAAAAGCTTACAGTTAAACCTGTGATTTTTAGCTCTCAGGGACAGTGTTGCACTTTAATTCTCTCGCATTTTTATCTTTTTTCTCTTATCTTATTTTCTGCTTTCTTAAATACTGTTACTATTATATATACTGTTACTGTTAACAGACAAACAAAGAAAACAGGAATCATACGCAGAGTGAAACAAGAGGCACTGAACACAAACTGAAGTTTTACCTAATTTTTAAATCTATTTCACATTAACTTTTACATTCAATTTTTTTATTTTATTTTAATTGTTTTTATATTTGTTCATTTTGATTTGTGTACAAAGTGTGCTATAGAAATACATTTTGCTTTACTTTACTCTCTCCTAGTCTCTCACTCACTTTCAGTAAGTGATTTATCCGGGTCACGGTGGCAGTGGATCAGGAGTCTATCCCGGGAATACTGGGCGTGATCCGGGAACACACCCCGGACAGGACTCCAGTCCATCTCGTTTTACGTCTCCAAATTCTAGCTTGACTGCGTGTTAAGGATTTAGTTTTGATTAAGGACTGATGAGGAATAACTTCATTAGGTTAGATCAGTGTGCAGTTCAGCACATTCTTATTCACAGTTCATTAAACTTTAATGAGAATCATGAAATCAGAGACACAAATTCCACCTGCTAGATAGAACAACAAAACAAATGTGTACTGATACAATCTAAAACAGTAGAATCACCCAACAATTAGGGTTTCATAACCTCAATTAACTCATAACCTTTCCTTCTTCTGAGTTAAACAGGAAGTAGAGACCCATCAACACCACCATAAACAGGAATAAACTTATTGTTCACATTTTACAGAAGTCTTTATGGTCTGGAATTAATGTGTCATTCAGTATAAAATGTTTGATCACTGGGACAGAAACTCATAGCTGGTCTTTTAAAAAAGATGATGATTTTGGCATAATGAGCTAAATCTCCATCTAAACTGCATGATCAGGGTTCACCAAATCAATCCTGACCAATATATTTAAAATAAAATACTGTATAGAGAATAATCTGACCAACCACAGAAGAGCCGTTCATCTTACTCAACGTGAAGGTCTAAGAAGTCACATTTTAGCTTAACTGTTATGCCAGAAATACCCTTAAATATACATCAAACAGGAAGGAAGCTATTGAAGAAAAACTATTTCAGACATCTGACCTTCCTGTGACCTTTGGATCAATTTCAAAATCTAAGCAGTTCATCTGCTGCTCATGATGATAATTCTATATAAATCCTACAAACATTCAACCACTCGCTCTTGGGATATCTCACTAACAAGAATCTCTCAGTGGACGCATGGATGGACAACCTGAAAACACCTAGTGACAGAGTGTCACGAACACGGAGTCGGCAGCAGTGGACAATAAATCTGCAAGTGCAGATTTACTGATAAAAGGTGCAAACAAACAACAAAACTGAGAAAATCAAGAATCAATAATCTGAACCAGAGACACGAGGCAAACCATGCCTGTTTGGAACAAGCAGTAACACACAAACATGACATCAACAAAAGCTTCTTGACAAAGACATGCTTGCAAACTAGAACTTATAAGGCTTTCTAAATCAGGGTGCAACGAGACACAGGTGATAGGATTTAGGACATGTGACATGCTGGGGCTGATGGGAAATGTAGTTCAGTGCCCTTTGGGAGCTACCATGACACAAAAGCATAAAAATAAATAAATACATACATACATACATACATACATACATACATACATACACCCGTGTCCATAAAGTCATAATATCAACTCATATTTAAGGCGTAGCATTGCATAATAATGAGAATTCCTCTGAAATTATGACTTGGTATCTTATTAGAATGAATTATTTTTAGGTTTAATTTAGATATTAATGAACAGCCTTACAACATTTTATGATTCCTCTGATTAATTCAGTTAATTTCACAATAAATAAATGTTTAAATATATTTTGGGAAAACAAAATATTACTGATTCATTTCAGTCATAAGTTCATAGTTTATTTTTTTTTAAATAATTAATTTGCTGTTTATTTCAAGTACATCAAAAATTGCAGATTTGAGTGGAATTAAAATCATCACTTTCATCCAACAACAACAGCAACAACAACCCTGTTTTAGCCAGGAGAATGGACAGAAACTAAACTAAATAAAAGATTAAATCAGTGTATTAGCATTTGTTCATTTATTTGTTTGTGTTTCTTTTCGTACTTTAAGTTAGTCTAAAGATGTAGGCAAATTACTGCACATATTTTGCAGAGATGTGACATATTTTAAAAAAGAAAAAAGTAAATTAGGAGATGAATTTTTACTTTTTCTTACATTTCCAGCTTCTCCAGAGCCAGTACATAATGGTCAGTAAATAGATATTTATTTAATAATGTTAATACTTTGTGAATTCTAGACGTTCGTATGAAATTATCCTACTGTCCATTACAACATCTTTATGTTTAAATGAGTAGAATTTCCTATTAGAAAACTTGTATTATTATTATTATTATTATTATTGGTATTAGTAATAAGATCCTTAATTGCTCTGCTAATTTCAGAACATGTTAAATTGATAATTGCATCTAGCATCAAAATATTGTTGTATAGATTCAATATAGAATTGCTCTAAACAAAGCACAGGATTTTGGAAGCACAGCCAGTGCATTAGACGTAATCATCCGTCTGTGCCGTCTTTTTCAAGAAAGAAGAGATAAGGAACCTGGTGGAGATTTCTGAGTGTTATACTGAGGCACGGATTAACAACGCTAATCTTTTGTGTGGAAAGACAATATATTGATTTATGGAGTTCTGCTTGGATCTTTTCAAAGCTGAAAAAAGGGCAAATATCTAATATCTTGTGTTAAAGTGTAGATAATGCTGAAAATCCAGTAACTGATGAAACAAACCCATTTTAAAAACTTATGTCTGAGATGTTGAGGCTTTGTCAGGAAACACTTTCCCACTTTCCCAGTCAGTAAAGCCCGAGTGCCACGTATCTGTTGTCGTCCTCGGCATATCCAGTCTAGCGCACTACTCTGTCTTCCGTGCCATCTCTCTCCACTGACTGCCAGCTCATTCCTGGAGTGAGACTAATCCTCAAAGTCAAATCCTCAAAATGATTGCAACAGTGCCAAATGCGCATTCCAGCCATCTCACAGAATATAGATTAGCAAAATTTACTGTATATATTTCCTAGTGGTGTGTTAATGAGATTGTTGTGTGCATACATCAGCATACATCAGTTCAAAAGTGGACTATCACTGCTTTCTGGAAAGAATAACACACTTCGGGCTGTGCTGTTCAGAGTGGTGTGATTCGGCGAAGCGGCCTGATATTTCTGATATTCTTCTGACATTTTATTCTCAGATGATACTTGTGTATTATTTAGGAGCGTTAGTGAAATACATTAATAGCCCACAAACAGAAAGAGCTCCATGTTATTTCCTTTCAGTGCCCCACCTTCTGTATCTCATCTACTGTCATACTTCAGCTAATTATCTCCTCAGTATTTCCTGCATTAAGTATTTCTAATGTGCTTTGTGCAGGTCTTGTACGTTCAACCCTGTGTCAAGGGATAGACTCTGGGATAGATCCAGCGCCGTTATTGAAGATGAGTAAGCGAATGTTGTGTGTTAGTGAGGTGCAATGTGTTGTTTTAGCTGATGGAGAGTCCTGCGTTTAACAGAGTGTGTCATTAGCAATTGTCAGAAATTTTGCACACATCTCCTTTCAATCTGTAAGTAATATGTACTATGAAGGTAGTATGAAGAAATGTACTTTTTCAAGAAAAAAAGTTGCAATATTTTGAGAATAAAGTCGTAATACTATGACTATAAATGGTACATACATATGACGCTCATATGTTAAATGAGGGAAGTGAAGGATTTGGTGAAGTTATGGTTTGAAGAAGAAATCGCAGGCAGTGGAAACTTTCAAGGCTATCGACGATCACATCTGTGTGTCATTCAGTGAAGGTATGTAGAGGAACGATAATCAAAATGATCGATCCTGAAGGAGTGGAACTCCGGCACACTCCGAGTCCCCAGTGTGTTATGTCATATGGACTCATATGTACAATAAACTGAAGCCTTATGGAGAGTCTATATTCCATAACACATTGTGGACTTGATTGCTGCACTGAGTGCACCAGAGTTCCAGCTGTTACGCCACAGATGTTTGTGTGGTCCTTTCTTCTAAATAAACACAATTTCTTGCAGAGTTCATTTCAAAGTTCTAATACTAATAATAAGAATAATCTGGTGCTCAGAAAATTAAATATTACTTTATTTGTAAAGTATTTCTTTATATTCGTTGAGATTCATTGCTCTGATAGACACCATTGTGTCACAGTATTATGACTTTATTCTCAAAATATTGTGACTTTTTTTCTTGTAATAGCATATACTATGACTTTATTCTCAAAATCTTCTATTTTTTTTAAAACAGAGGCCATAATTAATAGACGTTGTCTATGTACAGATACAGGAACTAGTAATTCTCAGATAGTTCCAATATTTTCAGAATGATAAGCTTCCAGGAAATGCCTGTAGAAATGCTGGATTTAGGGTCGAATCAGAATAAATGCTTGTTATGTGCCACTGTGACTGGCAATTTTTCATGAAGGTAAACGGTATTTAAAAGAAATACGGATTATGGATTCCTTATTGAAAGACTTTCACTTGTGTCATGTCTGAGCGTAATAAACAGTGCACTGAACTGATTTTTACAGGTTATGAGGTTATGAGTAATGAGAATTCTTAACTCATGTGATTTGTGAGCCACAGCATGAAGAACTTTTTTTGTGATGTCAGCTAAAATTCAATCAGTGAAGGAGATTTTGGAGATTTTTAGTTATTGCACGACTGTGGCTTCTCTCGTTCCTACCGAGCATCGTGCCATTCTCCACGCTTAGCTGAAGCAAGACTGACTTTACTGCTGTGCCATATGCCAGCCTTCAGAGAGCCCTGCTGTGTGTTTCTCTGTTGTGAAGTTGTCTTGATTAGGTTTATCTATTTTCCAGCCATGAAACAGGAGCCATATTTTGTGTTTGTGTCTTTCTTTATAGCCTTATGCTTCTGGAAACATTCAACACCTAAAAAGACATGGGTGCAATTAATGCCTAAGATGCTGATTTAAAGCCTGTCTCTCAAAAATGTATGGATTGTTTTGAATCTGCAAGATACTGTTCTCTTGTGCAACTGTTTGTATTGTTGGGACAGTGATAAATTTACATATAATTTAGAGATATTTATTCTACTTTGCTTTGCATCATTAAACCCACTCTGTTCCATTTGCTGCAATGTATATTTGATAAATTCATTTAAATAGAAACGAGGCATTTATTATTGCAGAACAAACACATTTACTGATAAATCTCCTGCCTTCCTTTTTGCTTTTCTGGCACTGAACAAACATGTCTCACTTCTGGCCTGACTTCTTTATTTAACTAGCCATGACCAACAAACTAACCCTACTCTGAAAAGCTTGTTGTATTCATATTTGTTAGTGAGTGGATTAGCACAGAGCTTTTTTTTTTCCCCTTCCTCTATTTTCTTAAGCCTTTTCTTGAAAAGGTAGCAGGAACCGCTGAGAAATCATATCATAGTTCCTCTGGGACTCATTAAAAGTGACAGAAGAATCCAAAACTTCCACACGCATGCTCTGAGACAGGCTTCAAAATACACAAGCATGCTAATTTTTATAAACTTGTATAATTTAATATAATTAAAAAAATTTTGATAATTCAAGTCTCAGCAATGACTGCAGCTAGGTTGTTTTTAAAAGAAACAAAAATTCCTACAATTATAGGTTGAGTGCAATGCAGTTAGGAAATTAACATCAGATCTAATTTTATTGGGAATGTCTGCATACATTTGCATTCTGTATCCTCATTTACGTCTCTAAAGAGGAAAACGCTTTTAGGCAAGACTGTTGAGTCGGAATATAATGGGCTCCAATTTTTAAAAAATGCAATTATGGTTAGAGAAATTGAACGGCCGTCACATTCTCATGCCTGCGAGCAGAAGCTACTGTTTTGCACAGCCAAATAGTTTTCACTAACCCAGGATACTACCGTTTCTAAAGATAATATGACATTTTTGAAAGTAATTATTTATAGTGTCCAAGGACAAAATGTAAAATGTATAAACTCAAGTCATTTCCTACTAAAATATTCTTTATTAGACAAGTCTGTGCTCTCTAAAAATATAACACCTATAATAAGAAAAGTCTTGGAATATCTGCTCTCTAAGGCACAGACATTCTTGGAAACACTGTTATTGGCACTGATATATCTGCTGCATTTCTGTCAGGACTGGAACACAGTATGCGGCAGGTCATTTAGTACAACGTACTCTGGCTCTCCTTGACTGAGCAGACTTTCAGAAGTTCTCACAAAGTGGTGGCTTTTCACTGCTCTCACCTTATAACACGTGTCATGATCTGCAGCCTATACACGAGCCATACTTGATTTATTTATTTATTTTTTAGCAATTCATTCATTTAATCATCATCTTTAGTAATCCTGATCAGGGTCACAGTGGATGCAGAGTCTATCCCAGAGAATCCTGGGAGAATTCACCTGTAATGAGAAGCCAGGGCACCATGCACACACACATTCACACCTTAGTGTAGCCAATACATCTATTAGCTTGTTATGGGGAGGTGGGAGGACACTGGAGAACCCGGAGGAAACTCACATGGACACAGAGAGAACATGTGAAACGCTGCACAGACAGTAATCTGAGCTCAGGATCGAACTGCAGTCTCTGGAGCTGTGAGTCGGCAATGCGGCCGGCTATACCAACTCAGCAAAATCATATTTCCAATAAATTCTTGCAGATTTATACAATATTTTATGTGTCAAAATGCAGTACAAGATCTTACACGATTATAGTTTCACATCTTCTACTATACTGACCTCACTCCCTCGTTCTTCTCTTAGATATTTTGCATTTACAAGGATATGTGTGTACATCATCTTAATTCCAGTCTATACACACTCTGTCCTTGACTAGATTAGCCTTAAGCACATATAGTATGTACTACTGAACTGTTGTTTATGTAACAATAGAATGAATCCATCAGGTTTACGGGCATGAGATCATCTCTTCTGTAGTTTTATATCTTTCCATTTCCAAACTCAAGCGGTCCTTCAAGACTTATCAAATCCCTGTTCAGAAGCTAAGCGCTTCTAACAGATGTTGCCATATCATAAATATGTGATGTTGCTCACACAGAAATAGACAAATGGTTTTAGACAAATGTCAAGGTTATGCTGTATTTTAGCCAGACTGAGATTTATAGCTTGTAGCTGAAACTTCCCTTTTACACTACAAGCAGATGTTGTATCTGAAATATTAAGCACAGTGGGATTCTTTAGCTTCTTAACAGACCAGAATACCCAGAAGATGGCCAGCAGAGTGAGAACTTTAATTTCCAGTAATTGGTAAATGATCAGCACCATTATCTGACAGATGGAGCAGAGAATAAATGGTGTGCTGACGCTACAAGGAGTTTGTACCTGGGCAGAACGCCTCTTAGAGAAGCAGCAGCTGCTCAGTAGGAACGCACATGAACGCATAGAATCAGTCAGTAATGTAAAACGTCCAAGCAGTGTTGCAGCGTTCCAACTCGCTTGCTGTTTTCTGCTCGGATTTGGCTTTATTTATGGCCACACGCACACACACTCTCTCTCTCAGCTCACAGCTCTGCTCCATGCTAAACCACACCCTCACCTGCTACAAACCCCCCGTACCCGACATGCAACTAACTCCCCCTTCTGAAGACAGAGAAAGTCTGAGTGTGGTTTGAACACAGGGTGAAAGAGCACCGCATAAATAGTAACAGACACATGATGGCCAGACACACCTTGTTGATGTTAATTTTTATTTCCGAATTAATCACAGCACCAGGCGTCCTCCACTCCACCACCTGGGACAGAACAACTCCCAGCCCAGTGTCTGTTTCCAAGGTTTCTCCTCATCATCATCTCAGGGAGTTTTTTCCTCCCCACTGTCGCCTCTGGCTTCCACATGAGGGATCTAAATCTGCACCTAGATTTATGTAATGCTGCTTTCTGACAATGTCTATTGTTTTGAATACAAATAAAACTGAAATTAAGCTGTAAATGAACAGAGCCAAAAGACGAGCCAGACAGAAACTCCACTTCATCAATATTCTTTAAATAGAAATAGGAATGTCAGTGTGCATTAATAATTTAATGAACTTTGACACTGCTATACTGCTAATGTTCAGCGGAGTGGAACATTCCCCAAAAGCAAGAGGAAAACATGAATGTGAGCATGAGTGGTTTACGAGAGTGCTATGTCAACTCCATCTCTCCATCTAGACTTCATCTAGTGACCTATATATAATTACTACCATCTTTCATGTCATTCCACAAATGCCACAGCCTTGAACAGAAGTTCCTCACATGTTCTGTGTTCATATAGCCTACTTTTTCAATTCCTTCATCACCACTAAACATTTTTTGGGTGATCATACACTAATTCATACACTATACTTCATTAACTGGAGTTTTTCTCCTTTGCTGGAATGGTAAAAGGTGAATAATATGGCTTAATAAGAAGCATTTCACCATTTGTAAATCAATATGATTAATACAGAAATAAATAATAACATTTCAGATATTGTGTTTTCTTCAAAGCTGCTAAAATGATGTAAGGGTTTGGGCAGAGGTACTCAATAGGCGGACTCCGGTCCGGATTGATGAACAAGCAAAAAGATACCCAGTCCTTTAGTACTTACGCTCCCCTTCTGTTCTTAACTGTTGGCATGTGACAGCAGCGTCCAATCAGAGCAGTGTAATGGCATCACTATGACAACGCTGTATTTAAACACTCTCCGTTCCTAATATAAGAACATTTCAATGTTTGATGTTTGTCAGGTAGCTAATTTCTTTTGGCAAGTGGCATTAGCAAATTAGTAAATGTCAAAAGAGCTTCGAAAATGGCAAATGATCAGATCCGAAGAAACAGAAGGTTGACAGTGAAAACCGTGTGTTTAAAGACGACTGGACAGACAAGTACGCATTTATTCTCCCTGAAGGAACACCAAACCTACGTGCTTAATTTCCAACGAGACAGTGGTGATGGTTAAGAGTGGTAACGTTAAGCGCCACTATGAAACAAAGCACATGTATTTTGAGCAACATTACCCACAGAACACGGAGGTGAGAACCAAAAGAATTAAGCAGATGAGAGAATCCAAACATTTTGGAGTTTTTATTCTTTACATACAGTAGTTCTGTACTTGATGGATCATGGGACATACATCTGCGTGGACCTTCAGCCCAGTGGACCACAAAGATTTAGATTTGAGCACCTCTGGTTTAGGGTATTTGTGTCTTTCAGGATTCTCAACATCGTTTCTGTTGGTGCAAAAACCATACCACTGTAAACGTATGACTATGTGAGAGAGTTAAATGCTTGATTTATTTGCTACTTGATCGTAACATTATAAAAGTTCCATTTGGATGAAAATCGGACACCAGACACAAATATATTATACTAAGTTCAATGAGCAATCGTATACACGGTAATTGTCATCCCTCTCAAAACATTTTCTCACACTACCACTAGGAATGTCCAACCGAATGATAAAACACTTTAAGCTCATTATACCGTATGATGGATATAAACCCAAGCACTTTCATTTCAACATCATACTGTTTATTTGACAGTGTGATAACCTCAAGTGTCATTAAACTGGGATTATCGATGTGTCTTACATTTAAATTTACAGCTTGAAATTGTGTTTTCAGTCACATCACACTAGCCATATGAGCAGAATAACAACTGATTCCACACACTGGGCATGACCTAGTGTCCAGAGATGTGCAAATGCATAAGACTGAACCTAGAGATCAAAGTCTAGGTGTGGCAGATGGATGAGGCCATAAATGGTGTGACATTGATGGAGAAGCTGATAATGCCCCTAATCACACACTCACGCTATTAGCACCCTGAGTCACATAGGCAGGGCCTTTCTAAAGGACATCTATAAATAGCTGAAAAGAATAAAGAGTATATATATCCAAGGATGTCAAGTAGGTAATGTGTGTGTCTGATCCGACTAATAATCTTGATTGAAACCAATTTAGCTACATTTACTGTATATATATGTAGCTCTACATCAATTTCAGTTATGTGAATATGATCTAAAACAGCCTTTTCCCCTCTCCTCTGGTTCTAACAAACTATTAATCAATTCAGACAATGCAGGGAACTTGGGAAAAGATGGGCAGCTCACGTTCAGCTGAAGAGGTTCTGCAGGTGGCAGCCATTATCGCCCCGAGTTCCCAGCCTGTTGGAGCCGCATTTCAATGCCGGTTCATTGCACCGCATTATCTCGAGGACTAGTACGCACGGCTTTGCTTTGTCGATTCAGACATGCAATATCTTCATGTTTTCAACTGGTGAAGCCATTTTTTAAATAAATGCAGGAAATACTCAGGGCAATCTTCATTTTACACATAAACCTGGGGTGCCATCATGTTTCCAAGCTGGTTCTGAATATGTACACTTATTTTTTTTAACTGATACTTGTCTTAGACCCAAGGAAAACAAACATGAAAAAAAAACGTTTAACTCCCCAAGCCTCATTGGGCTAGAAGGTGGTCATGCTGTTGATTAAAACGATTAAAAAACATAGCAGCAAGACTGCTCGTCTAAGAGATTAAATGCCATCTTAATGCACACTGATTATGGAGATGTTTCTACTTGAAATTTCTAGACTTCAGTGCAAACATTGATACAACTGACTAACTTCCATCTTAATTAATAGAATTGTATTTCAGTGACTGTTTGAATTGGTTTCATATTATTTATCTAAAAGAAAATTCTGTGTCTGTTGGGTGTCTCAATTAGCAATGCCTCGGTCCTTTTTTCCAATTTATACGCTTTCCCTGGGTGCTATAATTTGACATTTTCATATGATAATGACACACTGGATGTTTTTTTTACTTTCTTAAGTTAACCGAAGACAAAACAAAAAAGCTAAATAGCCCGATAATATTTCTGTAACACTGGGTCAGACTCAGGAGTTAAGTGTGGAATCCGGTTGTCCAGGTTGACAAAACTCATAAAAAGTTATTGAAAGATTATATACAGAAACCAGGTAAGGAGCAAACCATGAAAGACACAGGTACTCAGGTAAAAACAAACAAAAAAAAAACAAAGTACAGGGACAAACCAAAAACAGAAGTCAAACTAGTCAAGTACACAGTTATGTCAAGATGAATTACAGAGGCTAAGAACTCTTGCATATGCTAGGTTTGGCAAGAGTTTCCAAGATACTCTGAAAAAACAGAGTATATCCCACTAGCCAAAGGAGCCAAGACATAATACCTGAAAGTTGTTCATTAGTTGGAAGACTGAGAGTTTTGCTGGCTGGGAGGCTGGGGGTGTGCCAGACCCAGACCTCGGACAGGCCACCCAGCCAGCTCTCCCGGCTGGTACTGTAAGACCTGCAGATGTCTTGGTTGAGGTGCTTGACTTGCTCATTAGACTGGGGATAGTACCCTGATATACCTTGTTTAGAGTGAATCCACTTGACTGTTTTTTTGGAGCTTGACCTTTTCCAAGGTAAGCATAAAGAACAGAGCCTGGCAGCTTCGTCATGGGATTTAACATTTGACATGCTCAATATTCTTATGAGAATGAGGAATGGGTTCTCAGCACCCTCTAGACAGTGTCTCCATTACTCAAGGTGGCAAGGAGCTCTTTGTCTCCCCTTTTATAATTTCTTTCCAGTGAGTTCAGTTTTTAGGAGCAGGAAACAAATGGATAGCACGTCCACCTGTGTGACAAACGGCACTTAGGGGACTGGTTTTTGCAAGATGTCTTAATGTCTGTCCTTTTAGTAAGGGCTGCCATGGATCTAAATCCCTGGATAAATCTATAAAAGTTGGGCTGTTGGAACTCACATTTTTCCAGTTTGGCTTATAGTTTGCTCTCAAGGAGCTTCGACAGAACTTGACAAACATCGTGTGTGATATTGTCAATATGAGCTATGACAAATTCACTAATTCCCATGGTATGTCAATAACTAAGGCCTGGAATACAGAAAGGGTGTTGACCAGTCCATAACTCATCACTAGGTATTTGTAGTGCCTTGGCACTGTCTTCCATTCATCTCCTACTCAGATTCACTTTTCAGGCCCAACTTGGTAAAGAACTGAGCATACTGTACATGCTCTAGATCCAAGGGAACTAGCGGCAAGTGGTACCTATACTTGAAAGTGACTACTTTAAGACCCATATAGTCTATATATGACCTTAAACCACCCTCTTTCTTCTCTGTCTTCTCTTAACAAGTTTAAAGGTTATACCATAAAGATTATTACTTCCTTCCATACTGAAATCCGGGAAATACATCAGCATCATGCTATTTGCTATGGTGAAGATGTTACTACTGACAGCAAACACAACCTTCAGGCCATTTAGCCTTCACACCACTGATTTCTCCATAGTGCTTCTCTACACACCTGTGGCTGCAGCAGACAAGTAGCAGGCTGCTAGCAATCTTTCCTCACTGCATGTGAGCACAACATTAAGGAGAGACAGATGGACGGAGGAAAGGAAAACGGGTAGCAGCAGTGTATGATGGTGAAAAGGAGGGGGCAGCAAATGAAGAAGAGTAGGTGGAAATAAATAATGATAGACAGCAGGGGAGGAGGACGACTGTCGGTGCCAAATGAGGCCATGGCCGCATGTATAATTGCCTCTATTAGCACCATCACGCTAGCGTTCGAGTGCTGCTCCCTTTTGCTCTGCACCTCATGAAAAATCCCATAATCGCTTTGAATTTAAAAGAAACAAAAGTGTTGAGTGCAAAAGAGGAAAAAACAACAACCAAAAGCTGGCCCTTTTTCATCCACCATAGATCATCTTTTGGTGTTAGTGAAGTGAGGAACATGTTAACAGGCTGGATTAACTCCAATAAGAGCAGGGTAGGGCAGATTTTTGTTGTGTTTCGGTGATCCCAGCCACCTCCTCCACAACTACTACAAAATGCCTCTTCAAACACTGTTTCCTTACAAATGCAAATAAGGTTTTGTTCATGACTTTGTCAGTGGAGTAGAGGTCCTGGCAGCAAGTTGTGTTGTATCTTTTTTCCCCATATTACTGTTGTGATTTAACAGGAACACCTTAACTAAGTGCTGAAAGTGTTACTGCGCTTAACCCTAATGCTTAACTAAGGCGGAGAGTGATATTGTTACAGAGCAAAATGAGGAACACTTGGAAAGCATCCGAACTTACACCATATATATTTAATAAGTAACAAGGGAGGTCAAAAAGCCATGGCAAGGTACCAAATGTAAGGTTCTTCCTCCTGACTGTAACCTCTGATACTAATGGTGGTTTGGGACTATCCATCCATCCATCCATCCATTTTCCATACCGCTTATCCTACACAGGGTCATGGGGGAGCCTATCCCACTCGGGGGGACACCTTGGACGAGGTGCCAACCCATCGCAGGGCACAATGGCACACACATTCACACACTATGCACAATTTGGACATGCCAGTCAGCCTACAACGCATGTCTTTGGACTGGGGGAGGAAACCGGAGTACCTGGAGGAAACCCCCGAAGCACAGGGAGAACATGCAAACTCCGTGCACACAGGGCAGAGGCGAGATTCAAACCCCCAATCCTGTAAGTGTAAGGCAAACGTGCTAACGACCAAGCCACCATGCCGATTTGGGACTATTTAACACCTGTATTCTCTTCTAAACGTACCTATGTAAATGCCTCAGGTGTATGTAAATGTATCTATAAGCAATCATGGATAATAAGTGGATTAAATGCAAACATTGTAAATGAGCACAAAACAGAGCACAGTCGAGTTACTATGATACTGGTGGTCCCAGAACATCCAAACACTGAATGAAACTTCTATATCACTTCAAGTTCACAAGACAGTGATCATTCCAGTGCTTTAATACAGGCCACGCATTCATGCTAGGTATAAATAGAGTGAATCCACCCACCCAGGAATATTTGTGGTCTTCATGGCAGCACTCCTCCTCCACTCTGTTACCAGATCCCTTTTAGCAAGGACAGGTGGTGCCAACATTTAAAAATACTCCTGGCTACCAACCTCTCAGCAAGAGAATACTCTTATAGGTATGTGAAAGGTATTTTATAGGAATTAGAAATGGTACAGAAGACAAAGTGAAAGGCAACACTAATCAGGTTCGACATACTTTTAGATTCACACTGACAAAAGTCTTCATTCACACTTCATTCAATCTGCAAAACATTCTTTCAAGAAAGAAGGAGATGGAAAGCATCATTGTGGGGGTAAATCTGTTCTCTCTGTCAGTCCTACCAGAAGAACTGATATAAACTGCTATAACCTCCAGCGCTGGAACATTAAGATTAACAGGAACTAATCTGCCACTTTTGTTCAGTGATCATTCCTAGAGGAATGTGACTCTCTGGAGCAAAAATAGAAAAAGAAAAAAGGCAGGAGTGACCTGCACGGTCCCATCTCCACACAGAAGATTTCCATTTTGCCACATTTCTTCACACAACATATGCTGCTGTTGAGAATTTAATAAACAACTAACTATTAAAATAAGACAGATGAAGGTTCTAACAGTCGTATCCACAGTTGAGTATTAAGGAGTTAATAAACACTAAACATTGCACGGATCTGTATTCAGACTTCAGCATTATCTCTGGACTTACGCAATGGTTCGAGGGTCAATGTTTGAGTTCTGATTCAGTCATTTCCAACTTTATAATCAAATTATCTTATGCAATGTTCATTCTGATGATTTTCTGTATCAAGTCCAGGACCTCTAACTCACTCAGTGTTGTGAAAGCAATATTTCATAAATCAAATCACATATCAGGATCATAATGGCACAAACATTTCACCCTCTAACAATATGCTGCATGCTTAAGCAGTATAACAGCATATTCACCATTACTCCCTGCAGAGGAATATTTTCACAGCACATGCATAAATACAGGGCTTTTTAGTGAGATTGGTTTAGCTTCACTGGATGCACAGTTATTAATACATGCAACATTTCAGTGCAAAGCAGTAAGAGGTTCAGCTACCATGGAAAAATTCCTGTAAAAACTGTGGCAATATCCAACCATAACCAAAAATTCCTATAACTCAGGTCTCTCTTTCTGAGCTGGAAACTGCACAATAGTATTAAATTCTCCTCAAGAGCGGGAACGTGTCCTACCTGTAGCTTGAGCAAATTCACATTTTGACAGGTTCAAAGACAACTTGGCTTGAGCTATTCAACTAAAAACAGATCTTAGCGACTCCAAATGGTTGTCTCCGTCCATTTAGTAAACTACAAGATTGTCTAAAAAGCTGTAAAATTAGGTACATTCGATACAAAAACAGAATTGACAAACCTTTGAAAAAGAAGGAGGTGCATGTTTAAGGCCAAACGGCATCACGGTATACTGAAGAAATGAGTCGGGTGAAATAAAAGCTGAAAACTCTGAGCCCTAGGGGTTAGTGGAACCTCTCAGTAACCTTTTAAAAATCTAACATGTGTTCTAAACACAATCGTCTGTCCTCGGTAATGGAAAAGAGTCTGAGACTGTGATTGCTTTCAGTTTTTGATAGTCTGTACACAGCTGAAATGTCTGGTCAGATTTTGGCACTAATAAAAATGGCAAGCTCCAGGGACTACAGCTGATAAAAAGAAAGATATGACAAGAGGGTCCTGATGCCAAAGTCTAGAGTGGTTAGGTTACTTTCACTGAATTGTAAAAAAAAAACCATAGAGAATAATTAGGCATTTTGAGACATAAACAGATGAGACCCGCAGAAAAAAAATGACAGTAACCAGCTAAATTCTATAAAGTTAAAGTTGTAAAATTGACACTTTGTCATACTAAGCCCTGTTGATTGAACACTGCATTGTCTCTGTCTCTGCATTTGATTTATTGACTTTATATCTACTTATGTAATTCACAGAGCTCAACATTACCTGCACTCTTTAATCCCCAATGACATAATAAAGAAATGTTGCTTTTCATTCATCAGCACATGTTTTCATTAATCTTCTACAGTACAAGCTAAAGTCTTCAGCACGCTCCAGAGGCCACGACACATCTAGCTGACAGGATTAGCTGTTCTGTAATTACCTCTGCTGAATTACACGCTGAATGTGAAATTATGCTCTTGCTGAACTTCAGTGTGATGAGACGTTTGTCAGGTGTCAGGAACACAGTGGGGGTGGAAGAAATTTCCTGTCAGCCGATTCCAGATCTAACTAACACAGCGCTGATATCTCCTATCAACTATAGTTATATCTATTGCAAAAAAAGTTATTAAATATATTTACAAATTGTGCATATAAAAGGCAGTTACACGTACAGTTGGTCCTCTGGGAGACTCTCAGACTGAGTTGAATGCACAGGGATAGATTTGTTCAGCGTTAGAGATTCCACTTTTTCTTTTCCGATACCGATACTGAAACCTTTAGTATCAGCCAATACCGATACCCATCCGATATTATTTTCTTTAAAAACTACTCAGCTTTAAAAATAAACTCTTTCACACAAAAAATACTTATACTGTAAATATAATAAATATAATAAAGTATAAAGTACAAATATAATAAAATCAATCCTAACAAAAGAAAGAACTCTTCATATTTAAACATTTCTAGTTCCAAAAATACATTTCTTTTCCAAATCAATTCCAATCTTTGCCATTTGTTACAGGATCTGATACCATCTTTTGCTGGTATTTTTGCAGAAGCCGACACTGATTATTGGGTCAGCGTCATCTCTGTTTAGCATAGTCACTAAACAAGTCTTTACATGATAGATTAATTAAATTATAAACATTCATCCATTAAATAAAAAGTAGCTTGTTGTTACATTTGCTTAATAAAATTTGTCAGCTCAGTATTTAGAGCAGAGTTAATCCTAAAGACAAATTAAGCAGGTTCATTCCAAGAAAAAAAAAAATGCACTAGCAATCGAGAATATTGCTTTACTGTTTAAGGTAATGGAAATCTGTCTCCAGTCAGCAAAAATGCTATTTTTAAATGCAACTATTGCAGGAAATAAAGAAGTCTGCTTTAAGGCCTGGTACGCACATCTGGAGGCTTAAAGAAAGAAGACTTTCAAGTGTGAATCTATTCCACTGTCTACTTTTATTGTGACAAATCCACACATGAAAGCGAGAGAGAGAGAAAGAGAGAGAGAGAGTAATTCAGGACTAGTCAGGTCTGCACTATAGATTTTCTGAAGTGACTGCTATGTGTTTTAGACAGCTGTTTACAGACTGTTTCATCATTCTTGATTTCTTTGAGGTCTCACCTATTAGTCGGTTTGCCTGGTCCAAGTAGGAGTCAGAGTGATTCATTTTCTGTTCAGTCCAATTCACTTTTATATTGAAAAATGTAATCAGACCAGAAAAAAGTACTAAAGTTCCACATACAGTGTTCACTTGAAAACAAAGCTTCACAACCTGCCTTGCAAGCTGTTTCGATACTCACTTCACCTCAGAAGGAACAACACCAAGGAGGTAAACACACCAGGGTTCGGTACTAATGGACCAAAATGACTAGCTACAAAAACTGGTCCTTGTTTACTTCCAAAAAAGCCCAATTGTGCTTAATATTGATTCAAAATGTATCATGCTATGTATTCAATGTATTCTTGAAAATATCCTGAAATGCTGGAAACAGTTCACAATTTTTTTTTAAAGTATTTCTATCACTATTTAATAAATTGTTTTCCATGTTGGGTTGATTTCAGTGATTTCTAAGCACACTTACGTAATTTGTTTACACCATATTTTGCCATATTTCTGACCAATAAAAACATTTGCTCTGTCACAGCCCTTCTCACATACCCTTTAGCAAATGTTGCTCTTTTCTCAGCTTAAATTTGTGAACTGAACCAAAAGTTGACTCTGTTAGTCAGATGGACTAATAAGTGAGAAAATGTCCAAAGAATAACTGCTTCCAGAAGAGTAAAGAGTAAAATCTAATGAAAATAGTTGAAATGTTTAAGAAATGGAAATTCACCAACTCAGAACATAACTATGACTCGGCCCCTGGCATGCGGTGGACTAAGAGTCAAATTCAATAAAGGCGAATTTCTTGTATAAAGGAATTATACTTCAGAAGTATGTTCAGAGCAAGTATGAGACGCTGTTTATTTTTTAAAATGGTAGTGTTATACCATTAGGGAGCTTGCTAAAGTGTCCTCTGGTTCAGTGAAATACTGACTGGTAATAACTGATAAGGGGGTTTATGTGCGCAATCTAGCCATGTTTTTTTTTAAACCTCAAGACATTTCAGCCTTTTGAGCTGTGAAGCCACATTATGGCAGTACAGTCTCCTAAAGCAATACTGTGTCTGGATGTAAGACTCTGTACAGTTGCCCAGCCTCTGAGGCATTCAACCATGTCCACACAATCATGTCCTATTTATGCAATATGCAAATCATAATCCTCTGTGACATTATTTCTGCTATTTTCATTATAACAACCTTTCAGTTTACTAGGCAGGTTTGCAAGAATTACAGAGACAAAGAAAGCAAAAGCCAATCACACAAGAGATGTTCACGTTGACACACTGCGATTGAACATGCTTCCTGCCTCAGGCTTCCATGAGATACGATACGATTTTGATTCATAAGGCAGCAATTCGATACACATCGGTGTAAAATAAGATTATTTTTAACACACCAGTTGTTTGTTATTTTTTGATAATCATCAATTCATGATTGTTACACTGAGTAATTTCAGTTGTTGCCACTTAAATCGATTGCATCGATCTAAATCATGGGATTGATACACCCCTAATATTTCCTTACATGAAGCTTGATTTATTCACTCGTCTTGAGAAGAAACTTCAAGTATCAAAAAACGAGAGAGCCCACATGGTCAGTTCACCTCTCTGCTGGTACAGTGGATCACAGCAAAGCTAGTTCGGTCATCACTACTGCCTCATGAGCTGTATATGAAACGCCACAATTTCTCTTTCGACTGCAATCAGCAATAGGAAAGGAACCATGCATAAGTACACTGTACTTTCTGAAACTGAAACTTGCCTGAGCTTTAAAGTTGTAAATCACAGTGGGGAAAATAGAGCTGCCTCCATAGACTTTCAAATGTGATTAGACTAAGAATGCCATTTGAAACGGGGAAGCAGCTCTCTCCTAATGGTCTGTGGGTGAGAAGACGAACAGTTTAGCTCAAATTTTTCCACCAGAACTTCTAGAAACAGATCACTGGCGGGCCATCAAAAGTATTTTTTAATATGTTTATGGGTTTCAATTCGTTACACCGTTGGCTTAAGCAAAACAAGAACTTGTGCTGCTCATTACAGATGCACATTTAAGGTAAAATGGCTATTCAAATTAAACTATTAACTAAATGACTATTAACTAAAAAATTAATGTCTTGAAATCATTATCTAGGGGGAAAAGGCAGGTTTATTATCTTTGACTGCATCACATTTCTTGACAAGTTATTTGATCAAATACAGGTGGAGTATCGGCACCAAATTAGGCTGGTTTCGAGTACAAATAGGACCCATTTGGCCCAAATTACCTTGAGTGTTATAAAGTTGTACAAGTGTTCCTAATATAGTGGATGGTTAGTGTATGTAATAATATGAACATTTTGAATTCCTTCTGGCATCTTCTGAAGTGAAACAACTTCATTTATTTACAGATGTATGCATTTCCTCAATAGTCCTGCACTTTTGATAGCTCTGTGACCATTTCCTCCATTTCACAGTGGCTTTTAAATTATGTATTTCAAGCAGAGTGCAATTTGGAGGCAGTCGCATTGGCCCAACTGGCCCTCAGTGTGGTTTCTGTTATATTTTCTTATATTTGGGCTGTTCATTCTGTAATCCCAAGACTTCTAGTTGTCCCATTTTAAATATATGTAGTGCTTTCACTGAAAAAAAGCTAAACTTGTGGCCACTGTTAATGTAATGTGGCTCATTTACTCTTTGCTATTTATAACATTTCAGAAACTGCCCTGCTAATAGCTGCGAATATTAGCCTTTTACCTGATTTTAATGACTAAAGCTAAATTTACCTAGAATCATTCACATGGATTCTTACTAACACTGTTTCCCTTCAAATCAGATATACTTATATTTCTGGAGCCGATGTATTGATCAATTCAGCTAACAGATATCAAAAACCCAGCGTGAATCACCTTCTCATTAAATAACTATTCAGTGAATGTTTGCGTGAAGGATTCTGTGCAGCTCTTCAATTTGCTCTCTCCTTCTCCTGTTAGTAAATGAAGGCAGTTTAGAGAGAATACAACAGATGGTTAAGGATAATTCTCATAATATTCTATAGCACCACTGATACTCCAGTATTTGCCAGAGGGTATGTCTTATTGATGAGGCGTGTGGGTATTTGCTGAGCGCTTGGGTATTTTATGAAGGGTATGGGCAATTGATGATTGGTATGGGTACTTTGATGAAGGGCATTGTTACTTGCTGAGGGCTTTTCTATGTACTTTGATGAGCTGTATGTGTATTTGCTGAAGGATATGTATTATTTGATGAGTGGTATAGGTATCTGATGAAGGGTTATGGGTATTTAATGAGGAGTATGGGTAGTTGATAAGAGGTATGGGTATTTGATGAGGTGTATGGGTAGTTGATAAGAGGTATGGGTATTTGATGAGGTGTATGGGTAGTTGATAAGAGGTATGGGTATTTGATGAGGTGTATGGGTAGTTGATAAGAGGTATGGGTATTTGATGAGGAGTATGGGTAGTTGATAAGAGGTATGGGTATTTCCTGAGCTGTAGTGGTATTTGCTGAGGGGTTTTGGTATTTGCTGAGGGGTATGTGTATTTGCTGAGCTGTAGGGGTATGTGATGAGCAGTAAGGGTATTTAATGAGGGGCATGGGTATTTGATGAGGGGCATGGGTATTTAATGAAGGGTATGTGTCCTTGAATAGGGGTATGTGTATTTGATGAGGGGCATGGGTATTTGATTAGGGGCATGGGTATTTGCTGAGCTGTAGCGGTATTTGCTGAAGGGTATGGGTATCTGATGAGCAGTAAGGGTATTTGATGAAGGGTATGGGTATTTGATTAGGGATATGGATATTTGATGAAGGGTATGTGTCCTTGAATAGGGGTATGTGTACTTGATGAGGGATATGGATATTTGATGAAGGATATGTGTATTTGATGAGGGGTGTAAATGAATACAGAGGAGGTATTCAATTCATTTCAGTAAAACAGAGCATCACAGCACCATCCATTCCTACAAACACTTAAACACAGTGTGCATCTGGCTTAAACTTACACATTATTTAATGTTTAACTGGACAAAGAATTGGTCATACCTTCTATGTCTAGAGTGGGGGACTGCAAAACGTCTGCCTGAGGGAAATATAGAGTTTATATTCTAGGTGATGGATAATAGGTGGAGTCTGAGTATAATTTTCAAACCTCTTCATAAACAGCCTTAAGACTGGGATGTTGTCTGATTTGCATCATTTTCATAGCACTTCATGTGAGCTGCTGATTTCAGACAGGCACGATGCTCTACAATCCTGAGAAACCACAAAACAGTAAGCTCTCAAAACAGCATGACAGAACAGCCATTTCTGTTTTTTTTTTTTTTTACACCAAAGCTCTATACAGAAAACACAGTCACTGCCAGACCACGCTGCACCTGTTCCACCATGTCAGGTTCTTGTCAATATGTACACCAAGGTACCCGAAAGAGCTTACCTGCCTAATTACCTGATTTTACTGGTGAGTGGTTGCGAATGATTTGTGGTCAAACACCGTCTACTCTGTTTTCTGTGTGTTGAGAACAAGAAAGAAAAATGCTCATGGCAACCAGGCAAATGCTCATGGCAACCATGTCTGACCTGAGTGGTACCACTTCTTTCTCAACTTCTTGAAAATTTTGGGACAGTGAAGAACTGCAGGGTATGAAATGCAAAGCTGAAATCTACAAACACCAGTCCAGCATGATCCTTGCAATTCTCATGAGGCTTAGTGATTATTCAGAGTTGGCAATTAAGTTGGGGAAACATGTATTTGAAGTCACCTTACATGTGTGGTTAAGTTGCTTCAGCACATGCAACTTAACTTTATGCCTCTAAGACTGGCAGATTTTTTTTTTGTTTTTGGAGTAAATGTGTAGGAGTAGGGGCTTTTCACTTGTGTTCAGACCACCACCTTGCATTCAAGCCCCAAAAAATCTGTGAATAAAAAATGTAGACTGGTTTCCAATGACATAGAACCACAGTTAAATATATAACTAGCTTTCTATTTCACTCCTCGTAACCATCAGGGGCTGTGATAATCACATATACCACAATGTCACGAGTAACCAACAATTCAATTCAATTTGTATAGCACCTTTAACAATGGACATTGTCACAAAGCAGCTTTATTGAAATATATAAATTCAGGATATAAATTTTAAATTTATATATTTATCTCTAATGAGCAAGCCACAGGCGATGATGGTGAGGAAAAACTCCCTGAGACGATATGAGGAAGAAACCTTGAGAGGAACCAGACTCAAAAGGGAACCCATCCTCATCTGGGTGACACCGGATAGTGCGATTACAAATAATTCCCTTCTATATCTGTGTACTACATGGTCAGAAAGTGTAATTGTGTAACCAGGAAATTCATTATAGTTTTAACATGAAGTCTATTTTGTTGAAGTGCAAAACTGTTTGTGGCAATTGCAGTCCTAAAGCTATCATAGCAATTGTAGTCCTAAGCCATCTTCATGGTTTCTAAGTGGTACCATCCACAGTAATCTCATATATCTTTACGCTGTCCATGTGGGGCCATCTTCAGCAGCAGCGAGTGGTTTCCAACACATTCCCACATATTGGAACTAAGTAGAAAAGTGTTTGGTGCTGTACTCATGGTGCTGGAAGCAGCGATGTTAACCTGCCCCAATACCATCAATGCAGACTTCCTGGAGCAGCAGTATATTTAAGTAATGCCCATGAAGATGTGATGTAGTTACTGTCTGTAGGCAATGGTGATGATGACCACCTAGTGGGCCAGGATCTGTTTAGACAAGGGAATCCTACATGTCTTTCCTGCGTAACAGATGAACAGTTGGTCTGTGGATCAGATGGCCACTGTCTGGTTTAAATAATATAGTAGGGTGCATACTGGGCACAGCAAGGAATACTGCAAGGTCGATTAGTATAAATAACCCTCAGTTCAACCACAAGGTCAAGATTATCTGTCCACCAACGCATGCAAGGCAAGCTTATTACCAGAGGATGGTGTTCTCCCACTGTTTTTGCTGAAGTGATTACTAAAAAAATTAGTTTTCCCAGACACCTACTTCAGATTGGTGCCTTGCATAAGCTCAGAAGGAGGAGCTTTAAGGAACTCCAGCAGAAGGGGTAGATCCCACGTCTGTGTCTTGGGGAATTGTGGCAGATGGAGGCTAAAGTTTGTGCAGATGGGACTTCTCTAGCAGAAAATTTTGTATTTTGAGGCTCAGGCAATGTACTGGATAAGGTCAAAGAGATAAATGTCATGAGGATGACAAATGAAGACATTCTCAACAAATCACTAACTGTCCGTTTCTGTCCAGTGGTGTCATTTGAGTTGCTATTTTCACCTTGGGAAAGTCGACAGGAAATCCATGTGACAGAAGAAAAAAATCAAGCATTACCTCACAGAGACCAAATGGACTTGGAGACCACCAGCCCTGATGATTCAACTCTGCCAATGTAAAGATGTGCAGAGATAAGTTTGTATGCCTTTAGTACAGTTTCCCCTCGGACTCTCTGCCATCATCCAGCCACACAGAGTCAGCTACAGAAGACAATGGAGGCAAGTTATGATGACTGAGTGTGTAATCTTTCAGAACTTTGAAGCCAGCGTTTCTAACTCGAGTCCTGGGAACACACTGCCTTGCACAGTTTCAAGGTTTCCCAGCTGCCAACACACCTGATTCATGCTGGGCTTGAAAAATAGCTGGATCAGGTGTGTTAGGAGTTACGAAACCACAAAGATGTGTAGGTCACTGGGGCTGCAGTCCATTCTAAAGTGAACATGACTTTGTCCTACTCCCTGCAATGGCTCCACCTTTCACACTGAGAACTCTGAAAGGTCCCCAACTATAGAAGATGACCATATTGGAACTTGGAAACAAAAATTAGTATCTCACATTAATAATGAACAGAAGGACAAACAATAAATAACTCTGTAAATTAACAGAGGCAACTGAATATAAATGCACAAGCTACAAACTGTCCCTGAGGCAATAAAAACCTACAGAGATTATTTGCTGAAACACAATTTTCAGCTGTTTTATTCATTTAAGTTAAAATTTATGATTACTAAATATAATGTTTCATACTTGAACTCCTGCCACCATAGCCATTTTTTTCATTTAAGCATAAAAACAAAGAAAAGAATGAGAAAAAAAGGGTGCATCAGTTGTTCCCCTTTCTGAAGGGCACTTTAAACAATTTTCTTCACTTCTTTGGAACGACCCGCAAATTGCTGCTGAGAGAGATCACCCTTTGAAGCACACAGTGTACGCTTTATCACTTAAGAACTGTCACTTCAAGATGGTTGTTAAGAAACTCTGCCATAGGTTTGGAGAGCACAGAAAGAAATCCTTAAAAAAGTGAAGAAAACATTCCTGAAAAGAATGCAGAACTGCAAACAATGGTCCTCATTTATCAATATTTTAGTAAAGTTTTTTGTAAATGTTTGCATAAACAAACCGAACTAAGAATTTCTAAAGGCTGAAAAACAGAAGTGGAAGTTATTTTGACTCACTTCTACACCAATAATAATAATAATAATAAGAAGAAGAAGAAGCGAGCGTTAAATCCTCCATCAGCTGAGGCATTTGTTTACGGCTTACGGCTCTGTGCAGACAGACCGGCCCGTCCTCCGTGTATACGCCGCCATTTCTTTATCGTAACTGAATGATTAGTTTTATATTTCTTAATTTAGGGGTTTGTGTTGGCTTGCTTTCTTTATTTTTTTATATTCTTTAATTAATGCTAATAAAATAAAGCGACTGGTTTTCACTAAATGTTCTGGATGTGAACCGAGTGAACTAGCATGAGGATGTGTTTCTGGTTGAGACTCCAAAGCTCTTCTATAAGTCACTCTGGATAAGGGCGTCTGCTAAACGCTGTAAATGTAATAAACGTAAACAATTTAAACTCCACAGAATATTCCAGATATTATGTCCATGCAGATTATATGATTTGATGTCGATCAAGTCGAGATTTACAGAAGGTTGTCTTCTTATATGTAAATTTACACACACTCAGGAGCATGAGCAGGATACGAAAGTTTCTCTGAATTTACAGGATTTTCATGAACACTAAATTTTTTTGTGTAAACAAAACAATTTTATGCATAAGTCTGTTCATATCCAGCTCGATAAATGAGGCCCATTGTCATCATTTGAATAGAAATTTGAGTCTTAAATAAAGATGATCACAGCTCATGTTTTTTGTGTATCTCAGTACTGCATTTTTGTTCAGTTTTGTTTTTTGAGTAGGAGGGAGGAAGCATCAAGGTTAAACAACGTGGTATAATCATGTTTTCCCACACATACCGGAACAAATCCTACCTCATGAGCTATGATTGCCAACCAGACATTTGAAAAGGCAGCTACAGGAAAACAGTAATACTTGAGAAGCATGTATGTTATTTTTTTGGTTCCACTCACATTCCATAACTTTTGCTAGAAATCTACCTGGACTCATTTCTCATCACTGGTATGATTTTGCACTTGTGTATGTGTGGCTGTGCTTCTCAGTGTTCGTTATGTATGAGGAATACGTTGCAGCAAAGCGGTGTTCATGTGGACAAACATTTAATGGACCAGCACAACTGCATGGACCAGTGAAATGTTCAGGGGTTGAGTTGTTCTTTCTCCCTTTCTTCCTTTTTTCACCCATTGCTGCAGGTAGTTTCAGGTATCAGGTAAAGTCTGTGGTCTGTATTAACATATTCTTCATTCAATTATAGCATGTTTGAACAGTAAGTAAAATGGCAATGAGGGGAAAAAGACTCAAAGCCAGCTCAAAGTTTCATGCTACTGTGACTCTAGCCCTATATCTGTACGGGTCGTGTACCGTGTGCTGGACATTACTGCATGTTTCTGATGTATGGTGCATCTCAGTCAGCTCCCTGGTTCAGTATTCAGGGCGCTGATCAGGGAGTCGGCCATTTTAAGTTCTGTCTCAATCGCAAAATCCCTTCCAGTGCACTGGAACGTTCACTCCCTAAAAAAATCCCACAATGCACCGCAAAAACCAGGGAGCATCGATGCTCACTATGTTCCCTTACAGGAAATGACGTCATATTTTCTGAAGCCTCTCAGCTCGAAAAATGGCGGACAAACTCTCAGCCAACTTCGTCTACAAATATAAGTAGCTTATTATCGTTGTTGAAGCTCTCAGATGATTACTCACGTTAGCAATTTTTAACTTTATTTGACGTTCTATATACGGTTTGTTTGAGTCTAATGACTTTTAAGTGTTTAATGATTTTAAACAATCCACTAGCTAGCCTACGATCCTGCTTGAAGCACCATGACAGAAACGCGTGTGATTAAGCGAACAAACTTATACGACATATAACGTCAGAAAGATATCGGTCCTGCCTGTTGTTGATAAATGTCAGTGGTGACGTTTTACAACGCGAGTACATCGTCATGTCACCGGAAATTGAGTCATCAGTGTCACAGCGTGTAGTGAGCCAGGGTCCTAGTGCCCGAACTCGTGTACACGATCCACTGATTCACCACCGAGGGAGCTAGCGAGCTGATTGAGACGCACCAGTAGTCTGTACATTTGGTGAATGAACATTCTGATTGATTCTACAAGCTGTTTACAAACTCTTCCTGTGTAATCTAATATTCAGATTTACAGAATCCATTGTATATAAACAAATCATCATGTAACTGCATTCAGTTTTGAAACTTTCACCTCAGTTCCTATATCTGATCCTATATAACTTCCCCTGCTTAGTGACAAATGAGCGTGCTGTACCAATTTATGGCTTAACTACCTTCCTAATAACACTGCATACACAGTCTTTGCATGTACTGTATATCTGAGACTTTCTCTACAGAACACAAAATACATAATACACTCTTCTGATCTGTCAAGATCGACAATAAAGGGATTGTTCCTTTGGATCTTGAGTAACTCGGAGCAGTGCCTAGTGCAGTGGATATTAGGGTGCTTTCACATATGCAGTGTTTATTCTGTTTGAATCAAACCCTGGTGTGTTTTCCTCATGGGTGCGCTTTTATATGCAAGTGAGAACACAGCAATCACAGCCTGGTGCGGACCAAAATAACCGCTCCAAGACCGTCTGAGCGAGGTGTTCTTGGTCTGATTCTAATCAAACTCTGGCATGCTTAGATTCCAGTCACAGAGAGATTTAGAGTGAACGAAACATGCCGTGTATTTTGGGTTACAGGTGGCATTTTCTTGTAGACGTAAGCTGCTAAACTGAACCAAAGGACAGAGCTGTAGCGCTGCAGAAATGTGATGTGTTCTGGAGATTTGGAACGACAAAATACCATACAAAATGTTTTAAAACTAGTTCTTTATATAAGTATCTAGTCTTTTACTGAGTGTCACCTCCATGTTTTCCACGCTTGGGTGATTTTTGTGATCTCTACTCACACTTGGTGAAGGTTTATTTACTTTTCCACCATTAAGGATACGTTTTGCTTTTTGCTTTGTTTAATTGCATGCAGTAAGAAAACAAACCAAACCAAATAGCAAACGAACCATAAGTATCAAATTTTGCCTGGATTCGGACTCGATAATAAGTGCACTAAGAGTATATCCTGCAAATCTGTAGTAACACTATAATGACTGAGCTGCTGATGTGCATATGGGTGGAATATAATGAAGCAATGAGCCTCTGAGCTCGGTGAGACCATTCTTTCTTGGACTGAATCTCATTTAGGCCTTTTTTCAATTTAATGTCATGCAAGCCAATTAGGTAAAGCCGTGTTTGAGCACGGGCAGCTGTGTACTTTCTGTCTGACTTCACAAGCCAGAGAAAACAATTTGGCTCTCTGACACAGTTCAAAGAGAAACTGAGACGTTCGCAGATGGGGAGAGGGCACAAACATGAAAAGAGTCAACACTATAAGAAAGGCACAGAGAAAATAATAACAGCACAGAAGATAACAAAGCTAGTGGTGATTAAACAGCATGCCTCATAAGTCCAGCATCATAAGAGAGAAAAAAAACAAAACGGCAAAACAAAAGCTTTAATTTAGAGAAGTTGTTCAATATGTTCTCTTTTTCTATTTCACTTCAATTTCCCGTGAGTAGAATTATTTGGATTCATTCTTCCTTTCTTAGCTATATCATGGTCTATAAATAATATTAAAGTATACATTAACCCTATGATGCTGGACTTATGGGACACCCTGTATTACTGACACCCTTCATGGATATATTGGCACCCTTCATGGATATATGAATGTTTATACACACAGTAAACATCAACTCCATCAATGTGTTCATTTTGAATATCATTAATATTCATTTTGAATATTTTGAACAGCGATACATTTCAAATGCTGTCCCATGCTGCTGAATCAGTCAAACTGTTCTATATGCTAAAGTTCCAGACACATCATGACAACAGCCAAATGATTAAAGAGGAGCTTTTTCCAACACTGTCAGCCTATAACTTTACTTAATTGACTAAAATGAGATTCAGGGATGATGGATTTTGATAACTGTTGGCCTTGTTTGCCAAAGGACACAGCTGCCTGCAAAGTGCCTTGCATATTAACTCCACAGACCTCCACTTAGCGTGTGAAACAGGCAGTCCATGCAATTATCCCTCCACCTCCAAGGCATGCAGATCACTGCTAAAGTTGACGCAATTAAGAAGAGTTCTCATGGACTAATAGGAGAAGTGACTGTTTTTTTTTAATGCTGGAAAATTTCATGGCTCAAAGCTCTGACCATATGGCTGTTGGACGTCTTTTTCTCCAACTTAATAAGCCATTTGATCCTAACCTTCACTTTCACTTCACCTTAGTAACAGCAAGAAGTCAAAACTCTTAACAGAATAAAACCTAATGAGATTATGAAAAAACAACAAAGAGTTGTTTATATATTCCTAGAAATTCATGCACTCTTTCATCTGTATGTACAGCATGATTCCAGGAATCGTCGTTAATGTCCATGGAACGGGTCAGAACACATGCAGGCAGAAACAAACAAGGATAATTCCATTTTCACAAGACCGTGGAAAACAAGTGAGGGTCAAAACCAAGAAACACAGAATATGGAAACTAGAAAACACAGCTCAGAAATAAATCCATGCAAAATGTAGGATACGACTCTGCAATGAGACAAAGACGCAAGAGGGAATAAACAGACAAACTAATCAAGGACTAAACACAGAACACCTGGACACCAATGACAGGACAGGGGCGGAGACAAGACTAAAATCATAACAAAATAACATCACATGATCAGACAATCACATGACATAAACAAAGCCACATGATATGAACTCAAAACAAAACATGAATGCATCGTTAAAATAAAAACGATACATGCAGCACTCGCCACACTGGGACACACATCATATATTCAAACCAACATCCTTCGTATACAAGAAAACATAATGTATAAATATTACTACACAAGAGTTCTGCAAGAGATATTCTTCACCTGAAGAGGCAGCTCCTTATTCTTGGCCTTTTGCTGAATACTCACTGGATTTACATTTACAAAAATGTACTTAGCTCTGGAATCTTGCTGATTTTAGCTGGAATTAGCTAATGATGATTCAGTATGTTTCTGCTTAGATTAGATTAGATAGAGTATATGAGTGCAATAACGGTGTGTATGTAAACTTTTGTAATTGCTGAACCTGCTTCTGCTGTCAGAGGTCTGCATCAAACTATTTATCATGGTACGGTTCCAAGCAGAGCAAGCACCGCTTACACGTCATTTAGTTTTGGGTTCATGTCATGTGATATTGCTCCTGTCCTCTAATCAGGTCTCCGCCCCCTTCTGATTACCCTAATGTGTTCACCTGTTCTGTGTAAAGCACGTAATTAGTTTGTCGATGTACTGTATACCTGCTGTTTCTGTTCTTTGTTGCGAAGTCTTATCGAGTTTCCGTGCATTACTGAGCCCTGTTTTCTGTTCTTGTCTATTCCACTTTTCTAACATGGTATCGATTTTGAATATGGATCATTCTTTCATGATGTTGCCTTCCAGGTTTTTGACCCCAGAAGAGGATACTGACTATAACTTTTCTAGACTGCCCCTAATAAAACACATGCAGAGTGTACACACTTGTCTTTTGCCTTTAACCACACATTACACTATTGATCCATGGCTCTTGATCTGAGATGAGCATGTAGCTCTCTGTAAGAAATCTCCGAGTAGAAATTACTGTACATGGTGGGACATACATACACTTCCATAACCTGGAACTTTCTTGGTGCACTGATAAAAGCATTTACTTTTACGAAGGGACAATTCTGGAAATAAAAAAATTAATTCAGAGGCAAATCAAATCTCTAAACAATGAACATAGATTTTTTGAGGTTTTGCACTTTTGAGATTGATTTAGTATTTTATGCTTTTTTGTATTTTTAATACTGGCATTTGGGATATTATGGTAAAATATTAATTATATATATGGCCATGTCAGTATTTTGTAAGATAGTGGCATTCACATGAATGTTCCTGGAGTAACGCAGTTCTCTTTATGAAAAATCTTGCTCTGGTTTAGAGGAAAACTCTGTCCATTTTTCTTTACAGGGAAACTGTCACTGTAGTGTCTCTCGGTGTCCTGGGCCATCTTACTAGATTTTCTTTCTTTCTTTCTTTTCAATGCTTTAATTGCCTTAAACATATAGCAACTTTAAAAAGTGGCAAATGAAATTTGTCTGTGGTCGAAGACATGGAAATGACTGAAATGGTTACCACTTTCTTCATAAAGGGAAGCACATGGAGCTGATAATGACATAAAGACTAAGAAAAATGGCGTTGTTGCTGGAAGGTAGGAACTGATTGCCATGACATTGAAAAAGAAAATGACACACTTTTACGATTTTGGCTTGAGACAAGACTGCAGGTCTGCAGAATGTCAAACACAACACAATGATGGATTAGCGATCATTCTAACCATACAACAAACCGGTAAATAGATTTGCGTGCTGGGGAATCAATCTTGCACAGACCAGTGGAAACAAGAGAGGAAGAATGGCAACAGAGTTGATGGAAAAGAGCAGTGAGGCAGCACTGACTCCACCAGCTCTGGATTTAAAATACACCGATTTCTAAGAAACACTATTCCAGATTTTTGGGGGAGATACAATTAAAAAAAAAACATTTCCACTGACTGAGCTGCAAGTGATCTGCAGGATTAACTGTAGCCTACTGTAGCTGAATTAAACGCTCAGGGTGGGATACACTGCATCAGGAGATTAGCAGGATATGCCTATAAATGTCTTATGCAGCACTTTGTTGTCAGTGTAAACCCTACCATTAGATAAAGACTGAGGTACTGTCCTAGCACACGAACTGCAACAGTCCAATCTAAAGAATATCAGTGCATTTATTAGTTTCACGTGTCATGTCATATCTTATTTCAGCTGTTTTTCAAATAACAGTAAACAATTTTAAAGATGTTACTTGCTTAAAATAGTAAGAGTAAAATCAGCAACCTGACTGCAGCAAACCAACATCAGTATGCCTCATTTCTGTAGTTTTCTTTTATCATGATAGATCAGACCCTGATCTACTATCGATTAGTCATGACTGTGGTAAAGTCGATCCAATCTGAGGTGAGATTTTGGTTTTGATGGATGATGTTCACAGATTTATTTGTCTCATGGCCTGCACCAAGGCCTCAGCATGAAATAAATGAATAGTGAAATAAATTAAATACAGAACACAATTACCATGATCCTATCACGCTTAATTATTTAAGTTTTTAATGATTTATTAATGAATTAATTAACTATTATTGATTGATTTAATAATGCAAATAATTAATTTATTTCATATTAACACCATGAGCCATGAGCTAGTGCAATGAGCTTATTGTTGTAATGTTTTATATATGTTTATTTATAGCTAATAATCAATTATTATTAATATTTAATGAATATTTGTGTTCATATAAGGAATTGATACTGCATAGACTGGTCATGTGAGGTACCAATTTTTAGAAAGTCTATGGAAGCTTGATATGTAATGTGATGAGTGTTCCTCCATTTTAGCCCGTGGCAGAGCCACAATGGACACAACATCGCATTAGCTACTCACCGAGCAGAGTGGATGGAGTGTTTTGCACCATAAAATATTATGAGAGCCATTACAAAAGCCATCATCTTTCGCCACTTCAGCAAGATAATGACTGAGATAAAGATCAGGAGAGAGAGGTTTTCTTTCAGATGAAGGGTTTCACTTTGCACACTGAGGTACGAGAATTCGTTTTCTCTCTCAGTAGTAATACTGCGGATGACAACTGGGGCTTCTAAAGAATTTAGCTGAGCACATGTCAGTTTTACTGAAAATGAGATATTGTGATACGCAGCCTGCTGTTCCTCAAGAAATGTCCTTTAGTGTAATATCATAGATTCTCCGTATCACCAACTCAAGGAGCTGCAGTAAAGTTCCCTGTATAATATCATGTAGAGTCTCCAGTATTCACTTCTGTGGAATCAAAATATAACCAATAACTCAAACTGTGATGACAAGCACAGGCAGGTTCTGAGATAGATAGATAGATAGATAGATAGATAGATAGATAGATAGATGGATAGATTTCATATATGATATCTGATCTGAAAAACAAAAATCTCCATTACAGGAAGTGCATCACACACCAGGTGTGCTTCTGGTGGTACCTGAGCTACACAGGTAGGAAGTTTTCTTAGCAGTGACTTTAACTTACGGTAGAAAACGTATTCGGTGTAGCTGGACCACATCTTGTCGTCGGCGTGCTGGCTGACCACGGAGGCGGTGAGGGACGAGTTGCACGCCACCATCTGGAAGCCGCACTCGGAGAGCACGTCGAAGGCGCGCTCGAGCTGCTTGAACTTGAGGTAGAAGCGCGACGTGTAGCGCTCGGGAGTGCGGTCCGGGTCGCGGCTCTCGTTCAGCGTCTCTCCGAACACCTCCTTGGCCAGCGCAATGCGGCCGCACACCATGATCCGGGGCACGCGCCTGAACTTGGCGTCCGCCTGGCCCTGGCTCTCGCGGCCCGCCGTGCACGAGCCGCGGTAGCCCACCGTGAGGAAGCCGCTCTTCCGGTCGGCGGGCACGAGGGACGGCGGCGGGCACGCGCGCTGGTCGCTTCCCAACGAGCCGTCCTCGTAGTCGCTGTGCGCGCACTCATCCGGACTGGGCTTCACCTCCTCCGGCGTTAACAACTTCACCAGGTCCGGCAGCTGGAAGTACTCCGCCTCCTTCCTCAGGCGAGCCTTTTCCGGGAAATGCTCAGGCAGCACCACCTGTCTGTCCCGCAGGAAGTCCAGCACGTAGCGGAACAGGAAGCCGTCACGGTCGATGAAATACCGACCCTTGGGGTCTCGCGCGAGATCGGGCACCGCGCTGCTTTTTGGCGAGAATATTTTGCCCAGCAGGGAACCGGGCTGGCTCACGAGCGTGGCGTGGCGCGTGTAGTACACCTGACCCCCCACGTTGAGCTCGAGAACGTCTGGAAAGCAGTTCAGGGCGCACGATGGCTCTTTGGTCGCGGGCTGAGTCCTGCAGTTCCCGCTCAGAGACATAGTTTCAGTCATCATGGAGGGAATAATAATAATAATAATAATAATAATAATAATAATAATAATAAAAAGTTTCTTCCAACAAGATGTCACATGAATTCAATCTTCCTCAATCAAGAAGCATTTGCATCTGACTCAAATCTGACTCCTCCCTGAACTGTGTAGTTTTACAGAAGATGTCTGATCTTACGCTCAGAACACTGTGAAGGTAAAATGAGAAGAAAAAAAACCCTCCATATATCTGAGAAAAAAGAAACCCTATATGATCATGGGATGTGGTTGCAGATCAGCAGAGCTTCAGCAGAGCTTCAGGAGAGCTCCAGCAGAGCTTCAGGAGAGCTTCAGGAGAGCTTCACGGACGTCTGAGCACAACATTAGGCAGATATCGCGCCTCTGTGTCTGATTCTCCAAACAGCAGGCTCGCTCGTGCTCGCAACGAAACAGGAAACATCTGTGCTGTTTATAAGTAAAGCTAAAAAATAACAACAACAGTAAGTCCAGTAAAATATAACTCCACCAAACGACTGATGAAACTTTGGAGCAGAACCCCGAGCCCTGGCGCGGTGCCGGTGTCGGTGTACTCACGGTGCGTCCGGAGCAGCCAGAGCCAGCATCACTCCTGCTCTGTTCGACATGATGCTTCTCATGTGGATTAGCAGAATTTCTCTAACGCCTTTCCCCCATCTCTCTCTCTCTCTCTCTCTCTCTCTCTCTTCCTCCTCCGTCGTACGTACGTGCCCGCGCCCACCATGGAGAAGCGCGAGAGCGCGCATTGAGCTCCCTTTTCCCGCTCAGGGTGGTGCCAGTCTAAAAAAATAGAAAAGAAAAAAGGGAAAGGGGTATAAAAAAAGCCTCAGCTGATGTTGCCTCAGCGGTTTAGGAGGGAGGGAAAAAAACATAATGGCTTATGAAGAATTACATCATCTTAAAGGAGTAGGCGCGCGCACCGGATGCAATCTGACACGCACGAGCCTGGATCTCTAATCTTATCTTTACTTTACTTTGATATTTGTCTTGTTTGTTGTTCTGTAAATCCAGTGGACTTCTTATTTAGGATATGCACAATCACACTCGTTTAGCTTCTGGAGTGTTGACTTGCTGTTTCACATTTTTTAATGTTTTCTTTTTGCACTGATTTTTTTTTTTTCTTTTGGCTCTGTGTAATGTTGAATTTTGGAAAGTTGTCTATCCCTCAGCAGGAGCAGGAGCAGCAGGAGCAGGAGAAGGAGCAGGAGAAGGAGCAGCAGCAGCAGGAGAAGGAGAAGGAGCAGCAGGAGCAGGCAAACAAACCTCTTTCTAGTTCAGCACCATGGACAGAGACACTTTAACCCCACCTCTCTAGTTTTTAATGACCTTTGCAACAAAAAAAAATATCCTCATGAACAATACCCCCTGCAGATTCCTCCCTCCATCTTCATCTTCTGCTTACCACTTCCTCCGAGTGTGCAGGTTCAGCAGACACCCGATCAAAAGTCTTAGGCACATGCAAAGAAATGCTGTAGAGCAAAGATGCCTTCAAAAATAATGAAATAAAATGTTTCTGCATTAAAAAAAATACTATAAAGAGCATTAAACAGTAATAAATGAAACAAAGACAATATTTGGTGTGACGACCTTTTACTTAAAAAAAAAAATAGTATCTCAGGTGCAGTGTGTGCAGTTTTATAAGGAAATGAGCTGTAAGTGTTACTGAGCATCTTGCAGAAGCAGCCACAGTTCTTCTGGAGACTTTGACTGTCGACTCGCTTCTTATTTCTGCAGCGAAACCCAGCAGCCTTCATTATGTTTTTATCTGAAAAGTGTCTCTTATGGAATCTGCT